>CAUEEP010000935.1:1190000-1790000 GCA_958450365.1 Mesorhabditis belari | reverse complement strand
AAGAGAATGATTGGGAAATTTTTTGAAAAAATTAAAGCATTTTAAGAGTTCCAAAATTTCTTGTTAACAGGCTTCTTTGCTGAACTCTAAAAGCTGACAAGGGAACCTTCCAAAGTTACCCGCGAGTTACAATGAGGTAGGTGCCAAAAGAAAGGCCGGAAAATGTACGTTCAGAAACTGTTTTCAAAAACCGCCACTCGGCAAAACGCACAAAGTTATAGCTATTTGAATTTCGAAAAAATGAAGGCTTTCCTTTCGCCATCCCAAAAGTCAGCTCGTAGCCTAGTGGTTAGTGGGCCTGCGCTCGGAACTCCTTGATCTTTGTCAGCTTGAAAATATTCCCAAATCGAATCAAGTCCAGTCTAAACACCAAAAATCTGTGATGTGTATACGATGAGAAAACGAAACCATATTTTGATTAAATTTTGTTGAATTCGATTGAAAAAACGGATTATAAAGCATAGGTGATTCAAAATTATAGTTGAAAGAGGAGTTTGGTACAATTTGTTTTCTAAATTCAAGTTCTGTACGAAAAGCTTATCGAATTCTGCAAAATGAAATCTTATTCGCGTCTTGATTTTCTCTATTTTGGTGTTTATGTCTGTGTTTTCCCTCTTTGAAATGCAATGGAAGGAGTCTCCAAGGGCAATGGCTCGTAAAGATCGCCCCGAGACACAAATCTTACTTCATTCACCAAATATTTAAACTTAGCTCATTGTGAAAAGGAATGTTTTGTTTTGTTTAGTTTTTTTGTTCATTATGTTTTGAACTATGAAACTTATTTTTTTAAGGTGGAATTTCAAGGAATATGAGTAAGCTGTGGGAATGTTGTTTTTGAATGGATTTCACACTAGTCAAGAGTTTTCAAGAGTCAAGAGTCACTTTTAGTCAAGATTTTATTCATTTTTGAGCTATGAAACTCATTTTTTAAGGTCAAATTTCAAGGAAAACAAAAACAAACTGCAACTGTTACTGCAAAAAAAGCAAAAGCTTAACAAGAACAAAAAAATCAGAAAGCAAATACCCAACAATAGGCTTCAACAATCAAATGAAGCACATCATTTCTCATTGAATATTTGAATAAAAACCCACATACGAGCGGCCCAAACATCAACCAAATTCGTCCAAAAATTTTGTCTGTTTTCCCTTTCGAAAGTCTCGCGGGCAATTTCAGAGATTCGTGTGTTGAGCCAATGAAAAATTCACGAAATCCCACGAAAATATGTGTGAGAGATTTGATAAAAAAAACGCTATTTTGAACGGCAACTTTGCGAAATTCATTTCAAAATCACGTTTGAGAAAACGAAAAATTGTATCCGATCTTTCGAGCTGAGAGATGCTAGTGAATTTTGACTCTTAATATTCTTGTTTTTCAGTTCTAAATGAAAAATATGAAGCTTGAAAGTTTCAGAGCTGCGTAGAGCTTAAAAGTTTGGCCATGGCCAATTCAAAAAGTTCAGAAAATCCTCTAGTTCTCCAGTTTAATCGGAAAATTTGACATCACCAAAACGTCATTTCGAGTCATTTGTCAGTGAAAAACGTGGAAAAAACCCAAATTTTTCGATTTCGTCGAAAAATTTGGACTCACTTTTGGGCGCTTTTTGGATTAGGAGCGGGTAAAATTTCTCGATTTGTAGTGTTTGTTTTGGGATAAAATTTCCCGCTCAACCGATGAACTCACCTCCACCGGAAGTCCTTTATTCTCGGCAGAAAAATTTGGACTCAATTCATGTTTTTTTCGTTATTGGATCTGAAAAGTACAGAGTTCGTGACAAGGAAATGTTTTCAAAGTTCGGGAGTGGGACAAATGCGACCTTTTTTTTCGCACCCGGACATTTGCGCACCTTTTTCTCCGCACCTTGCCCATTAGCGCACCTTTTTTCGCGTTTTAAAAAAAGCTCTAAAAGCTAATATTAACCAATTTTTATTCCAAAAATTGTTTTTCTAGGTAATTTGAGGGTGTCGAATCGAAATTTTGACATAAAGGGGCGTGTGGAACCAATTTGAAATACAAAACGGCTAGATCAAATTACAGAAAATTGTCGATTTTTCTCTTTGTATAACTCCGTCCGTTTGTTTCCACAAGCTCTGATAGGTCAAAATTTCGATTCTACGCTCTAAAATTACCTAGATAAACAACATTTGGAATAGAAATTGGTTAATATTAGCTTTTTAGAGCTTTTTTAAAACGCGAAAAAAGGTGCGCTAATGGGCAAGGTGCGGAAAAAAAGGTGCGCAAATGTCCGGGTGCGCAAAAAAAAGGTCGCATTTGTCCCATTCCCCAAAGTTCAACAAAAACAAGCATGAAAATTTGCAAGTTTACAAAATTTGCATACAAACAAAAAGGTTTTGGGGAAATTTTTTTTCTTTACTCATTTTTCATCTTTCTTCATGGCAGCCGATCAAGTTTTTGGATATCCGTGGGATGGTGGATCGCCTCTTTCGGCTATTGGTTGGTGTTCTTGATTGTCTTAAAGTTTTTTTGTAGTCAATCTAGTAAGCTGCAAAAAAAACATTGATTGTGGTAAAATGCAGCTAATTTTTGTTCAACAACGAGTCTAGAACGTCAATTTTTATTTAAACCTTGTGCTTGGGTAAAAAAAGAAATAAAGCTAAAGCAGATTTCGCAGGAATTTGAACCGAATAAATGAAATAAATTCCCCGGTCAGCTTAGGCAGCTTTTGATTTTTCAAAAAAAAATTTTGAACAAGAAAATTCAATGAATCAGGGCGATCGCAAAACTTATTCACGTACTTTCGCAAAACTTATTCACGTAAAATAAAAATTGACGTTCTAGACTCGTTGTTGAACAAAAATTAGCTGCATTTTACCACCATCAATGTTTTTCGAACCCCTATAATACGGTTAATTCCCTAAGATCCATCAAGTGAAGTCAATTTAATAAATTGCTTTCAAAGATCTATTGTGTGGGATTTGAATCAAATTGAGGGTTTTTCATTCAGGATAAGCCAAATCAAAACCTCGAAAAAAACGTCAGTGTACCCGGATTTAGTGTGACGAATTTATGAGCAGAGAGACCCATTTTTTTCTTTCTTTTTTCTTTTCCTTAACAGAACCCAATCGGGATTACAATGAGATTATTTACCATAGAGACAAATAATATTTTTTGATGGAGTTTTTTAGAAAATGATTTGGGGTTTCCCCGGAGTGGTCTAGAAACAATCAGCTATTTTTCGGGAAAATGAAATTGAGGGGAAAAACTGGACAAAGTTTTTAAATGGGAATTTTTACAGGTTCAACATAGAAACTAAATTAAAATTCAATCTTTCATAGATCATTTGAATGAAGTGCATTTACACGATTATACGACTTATAGACAAAATGATAATTTGAAGTGTTTTGTGAGCGAACAATGAACTCAAATTAAACCACGATTCATAGAGAAATTGGCTATTTTTGGGTTTGTAAAAGGATTTTCTAGGAAAACAAGATGTTGCTGTGTGCACAAAAAATACAAAGTTAAAACAAGCGTAGTTTTGCTTGCTCTTTTGAAAAGTCGCAAAAAGTTTAGCAGCAGCTCTGTATATTTGTAGCTTTAACTTTAGTAAGATAACTCTTGCGCCACAAATTTTGACATGGTTAATTTCTATGTTAAAAAATCTATGAAGTTTTTACATTTCCTTTTTTCTAGGTGACGATTCGGGATTGGAGTTAACCGAAAGAAGGCCACACCATTTGTTGCGACCCGTCTACATCAATGCGGTCGAAGTTGGATTTGCGTAAGTGTTTTTGTTAGTTAAAAACGAAATGGGCAACGTCTGCCTGATTTAGAACAAAGTTAAACTCTGTGAGATGTGTTAAATCAACAAATACTTACCAGTGCTGCATTTTGCTGATATGATACTTTAACAGCTCTAATGTATTCGATTATTTGTCGTTTAATTTAGATACCATCAAGTGGATCGGGATCGACGATTGCATGTGCGTGGTGTGACCATTGCCCTTTGGTATTTCATCTCAAAGGGGCATCAGGTACACCGATTATCTTGCCTGATTTGTTATTGTGAAGTGTTTTTTTAGGTGATCGCCCTTCTGCCACATTGTTTTAAGATCTACACGGAAAAAAGCTCGAATTGGACCGAATTGATGCATTTATTCCGAATGAATTTGATCGAATTCACGCCAGGTAAAGTTTTTTGCAAGATCTTAAGGTCTAAGGTTGCTAAAAGAATAGATATTCTTTTAGGTTTTGGCTCGGAGAAGTACATTGAGGTGAATCGAATTCTGGCAACAAGAGCACGGGAGACTGGAGGATGTGTAGTGGCTAGGAGTCAGGTCGTTTTGTGAAGTTTTTCTTTTAAATGCCCTGTTTTAGATGCACGCCATTTTGGACGAGATTCCGCAACTTGACAAAACTATTGAGAAACGGTAAATTTAGTTTGTTTCACAGTTTGCTTTTGGCAAACTTTGCCTATCACAAAATTAATACTTAGACTTTTAGACTTTTGATGCCCGCTTTTAATGGGGACGATTTGATCTTTCCAATGGATGGACCCTTGGGTAGAAATGGACCAACTTTGAATGTTTGAAATTTCTACACATTGCTTATTTTTTTTTTCTCTTAGTCAACACTCTGCTGTGATCCGGCTGACATTGAATGGGGACGATGCTCACATCATCAAGTATCGTTTTCAAACAAACAATCAAAAGTTATAATCATTTTTTTAGTTAACTCTGCATGATCAGCGCACTTGGGTTCAACGATTGACGGCTGTTGTTTCATCAAAATGTAACAAAGCGTTTCGAGATCTAAATTCTTTGTTTAAGCCACTTGGACTGCATTGGCCACCAAGTTGAACAACTTTGAGCCGAGCACTGCAATCAACTTGGTATTTTGTGTTGTGTGATTCGATAATGATTACATTGTAGAAGAACTTGCCGATTCGTCCAAGCACGTCACTCCATTTAAAAGTGCGTCCACCCGAGTCGAACCCGCCAGATGGACGAGGATTCAGCCATGAGAGACGAGCAATGAGAAGAAATGAACAAGAGTGCGCTTATTGCTGTTTGTACCTGTTGAGGAACGGTTCTAATATCTAATATCCGATCTTAAAAATTAAACACCGTTTTAAGTTGAAAAAGTTAAAACAATTCTGTTCTAAATGATGCAGTGTCGAAAAAGTAATATTAAAACCCCATGACATTTTATATATTTAGCCTCTACTACTTGCCAAGTTCGGGTGGAGATCAACAAATGAGCCCACATATGGCGCCATCATCCAGAACGTTGGATGACCTCTTTTTGCCTGAATACGCTCAAGACAGCCTTAGCTTGGAAAAAAGTGTAATTGCTTTCTTTTATTCAAATTTTTATCTGAATTCATCTAGGCATCGACACCATCTGATGAGAATAGCCCGACAAATGGCTATGGTGGTGGTTTTGGAAATTTTCAGCAAAATGGTAACGTGATTTTTTCTAATTGATTCAAATTCTTTTTTAGGTTATATGAATGGTGGCTTCCGAACTTACCAAAACAACAATTGTGGAAATCATTATGGACGATACAATAATCCTTCATCGGCTTACAATACCATGATTCGACGTCGATTTGTGGTATGGGAATTTAAACGTATTCATCAATATTCATGGTTTTAGGGTCAGCCATATTGGCAGCAACGGGGATTCCCGGGAGTTGGAAATCACCCAAATGGACAGAACAATGGATATATGAATAACTGCAACAGCTTTAATCGATATCGGTAAATGGTATTTTATCTATTTTCTTGAGAGCATCTGTTTTTAGCTTCAATGAGGATTGTGGTACGTGTCAGAATTGTCGTCATTCTTGTCTCAACAATCGAGTTCAGCCGATTTACGAGAGACGCTATGATCAAAGGTGGATTGGGTTTTTGTAATTTTTAGTGTTATTAGTGTTCTAAAAGTAGTAGTAACACAAATATTTAGATCTGATCGTTTCTATGAGCGCCTTGGAGCTGTAGATGAATCTCCGATAAGTATGAATTAATCCTTTAAATTTAATTTTATAAATTTTAGGTCAAGATCCTCGATTCAGACCAATTCGTCACAATGACCTTTTTGAGGAGGTTTGGTGAAGATTGGATAAATGTATTAATCATTTTAGAATAACGTATGCGGTATGGGCTCAACGAATCACAATGAAAACAATGGTGGTTCACAGGCTAATCGTGCTCCGTCTTTTGAGAGTAATTTAATATATTTATTTTTGTGTAAAAGTTTATCTTTTTAGTTCTTCCCACATCAAGTACTGAAAACAAAGAAGTGTTTAATCAAGTGGCTGCAATACTTGGATGGGAAAAGGTATACTACTTTTGATTCAAGAGCCATATATGTATCTTGGTCTTGTTCTATATGATCGCTAAAAGGGTTTAGGCAAAAATGATTACTGAGCGATATCCTCATGTGAATTCGGTGCAAATGCTCATTGAGTACGCTTTTGAGGATCCAGGTTAGTCCTTTTTAACGGAACTATAATATTTATTGCATTTTAGATACTCCACCGGATCTAGTCTTATCAAGCGCTACTCAGGTGTTCGAATCAGGCATAGCACCAATTCAACAAGATCTCCAAGCGAATACCGATGAGGTTTTTTATTTAAGCTAATAAATTACCAGGTTTTATCTAGAACAACAATGTCGAAATTCCATCATCGAACTCAATTAATGAAGGACAACAAATTGAGATAGAAAGTCATCAGGTACATAGCAAGAATCATGTACATCGGTCATGGATTTAGGAAGAAGCATCGCTGAATGCCCCAGATGAATCTACTCGTGACATTGTCGACAATTCACCACAACAAGTACGTCCCTCATTAATTCCATTAACTATTCACGTTTAGAGTAATCAAATTAACACGGTGGAAGGTGTGAAACCGCTGAATGGAGGACAAGTTGATGTCGGATGGCAAAAGTTTCGACAGAGAGCCGAGAGGAAATCGAGTGGTAATTATTTTAAATGAGTATTCTATGTGTAGGTTCGATTCGATATCCTACGATCTTTTTTTCTTTAGCTTTGATTGTTCCTTCTCGTCGTCGCCTTCGTGCTACTCAAGCTTTGCCAGCTCTTCCACGGGCGGAGAATACGGTGAGTTTAAGACTTTGTTTGCATAATATTACTGATTCATGTTTATTTTTAGGAAACAGAAGCTCTTCGAACTGCTGAACAGTCACCACCAAGTAAATCAGTACATACAGCGATTCAACTGGACATTGAAGAATTGGTATGTTGATCTATATCTTTTTTCCACAATTATTCACTTTTTCAGCCACTCATCGATCTCTCATTCACAGGACAAGACGAGGAAACAATCGAATCACCAGTCTCAATGTCAAACATTCCCGACGAACTCGCCAATGCCAATTTTTAAAGTATCTGGCTCCAATGATTGCGCTTTTATCGAATTCCATTTACAGTTGAGATGATGTTTAAGGTGTTCAGGCTTATTTTGTTATCGTTTTCTTTTGTGATTTCACCATTTAGAGTCTTTGTCGTGAGGAGGTTGTGAAACAGCTTAAAAGCTCATTGTTTTAACTCATTAAATCAAGAATATCCACTTGCAAGGTCACTTATTTTCTGGGTCCCGGTTTCTTTTATTGGGATTAGTGATATTGCACATTACGTTTTCCGGTTGGGTAATCATTCAATAAAGTTTGGCTAAACTAATCAAGCACCTTCAATTCTTAAAAATCAAGTCATAGAATAAGCCATAAGACGTTGCAGCACTCAAAGTTTGGCAACCTAATCAACCAGTTGTAGAGACAACAAGCGAATTTGTTTCTGCCTGATTGTGCTAAATGATTAAACAACCTTTATTGAATACTAGCAGAATAAACAACATACCTATGAACATGATCAATCCTCATCGGATATACCAGCAAAAAATATATACAAAAATCTTTAAAAAGCACTATTTTCATATTTACCATCTTCATCGTCCCTCCACCATTTATTTTTTGGCAGGTCCAAGTGGCTCTCCGATGTCCTAAAACACAAATATTAGATGTAGTGTTTAAAAAATGAAACCTTTCCACGAAGCTTCACTCCAAGCGCACGCTCCATCTTGGCCAGAATTTGCTGATTGGGAACAGCCTTACCGTTTTCGTATTCAGCGACAACCTTAAAATAATGCAATAAACACTTCAATGTTCCACTCGGGTATCAGGAATTTTAGAGTTGCTCCGATAATTCGATTTAAAAAATTTTCTAGTGAGAGCTGGCTTTTAAAAATCTATGAACTCAATCCTAATCGTTTCTCACCTGTGGCTTCTCGTTAACTTTAGTAGCAAGTTCTTTCTGGGTCCACTCCTTGACAGCACGAGCTTGCTGCATCACCTAAAAGCAAATTGCATATTGATAATCTAAGAAAAAACACCTTTCCAAGCGAAAGAGACACTCGATCATGATGAAGCTGCTCGGTTTCTTCGTCAAGACGAGCCGTGTCCTAAAAATTAAAAACTTATGAAACAAATTTATCAATAAAATTTTCTACCTTGTTAGAAGTGTGTTGTCGATTTCCTCCAGCCATAATTTTCTTCTGCGTATCCACTGGACCACCCGAGCGCAACGCTGCATTAATAGCCGCCTAAAATTGATTGTCAACAACAATATGTAAACGCTTAATATCGTTTAACAATGATTTGCTTTTTGCTTAGTCATTGTTTAAGTTCAATTTGAAAAATTTATGTCGAGTTTACTTGAGCGTGAATTTTTGGCTTTTAGAACTAAAAGGTTATTAATTTTTAATCGTTGTTTGGCTAGAAACCATGGCACTAATAAAGTTTGAGGGGGGGGGGGGGGGCACTTTTTTTTCTCCTTCAAAACCACTTTTTCTGGGGTAGTTTTATGCGTAGATTCCGAAAAACACAACGAGAACTTAGGAAAATGCTTTTTAAGCCAAGTTTTGGGGCTCCAAAGTGCGCGCTTCTATAGTGTACTTCCAGCTATCGACTATTGGGGCACTTTTTCAGATCAAAACTAGAGTCAAAACCATTTTTAGCCACTAAATATTAATTTTCTAACTTTCTAACTTAAATATTCCAATTGGAACAGAAACGTAATCAATAGGTTAAATTATGCCAGAAGAAGTTTTTGGTCTCAAAAATGTTTTGAGAGACCATTTTTAGACCTCTTCCCTATGTACATCCCTCTCATCACACTGTATGAGCGCGCACTTTGGAGCCCTGAAACTTTGCTTAAAACTCATTTTCCCCAAGCTCTCGTTGTGCTTTTCGGAATCTACGCATCAAATTACCCCAGAAAAACTGGTTTTGAAGAAAGAAAAATTAAAAGAAAAGAATCAGAAATTAGATGCGCGCCTGTGACTTCAACGTCTTCGAAACGGGACCCCGCTTGCTGATGATGACAGTCGTGTTGGCGTCGGCGTCCGAGAAGATTGGAGCTGATTTCGACATCTTGGCAAGATTTCACTCACTAAAACCATCAAAATCGTACTAGTAGGAATGATAAAAGATTAAACCGAAAATAAAAAGAGCTAATCAATAAAACAAGATGCCAAACTAGATGTTTAGGCAGATTATCAAAGCTTCCATAACATAAATTGGGTTTTTACGGGGTTTCTTCTCGAATTTACAAACTAGATAAGTTTATAGAGATTTTCAACAAAATTGAGGAGTAAATTCTAGCAGTTGGAAAAGTTAAAGCTGGAAGCCCGCAAATGCAAGAAAACGCGACTAGTTTTAAAATTTTCCGGAGTTTTACGACAAATTTAAAGATATTCAATTAAACAGCTGAAGAACTTTGAATGGTTAAATTTGTGCTTATTTTAAGAGCTATTCAGCTAGCTGTGTGATGTTTGATTTCGGGAGTGGGACAAATGCTACCTTTTTTTGCGCACCCGACATTTGCGCACCTTTTTTTCCGCACTTTGCCCATTAGCGCACCTTTTTTCGCGTTTTAAAAAAGCTCTAAAAGCTAATATTAACGAATTTCTATTCCAAAAGTTGTTTTACTAGGTAATTTTAAGGCGTAGAATCGAAATTTTAGCATATCAGAGCTTGTGGAAGCAAACGGACGGAGTTATACAAAGAGAAAAATCGACAATTTTCTGTAATTTGACCTAGCCGTTTTGTCTTTCAAATTGGTTCCACACGCTCTATTATGTCAAAATTTGAAATGGACACCCTCAAATTACCTAGAAAAACAACTTTTGGAATAGAAATTGGTTAATATTAGCTTTTAGAGCTTTTTTAAAACGCGAAAAAATGTGCGCTAATGGGCTAAGTGCGGAAAAAAATGGTGCGCAAATGTCCGGGTGCGCAAAAAAAGGTCGCATTTGTCCCACTCCCTGGATTTCTATTCAGCGCCAACTTGACCGATAAGCTTCTACTGTAAAGTTTACTGTGATTAAAAATGGTGATAGCTAATGGATTCAGCTTCTTCTGGTGATTAACTTTTTAACGCATTCATCGAAATTTACGGCTTTTCATCGTTGCACCCTCCTTTTTTTTTGCAGAATCGTTGATTCTCGTACTAATTTATCTTTGAGATGCCACGTTGTCTTTTCTTTCACGCGCACGAGATCGAAACACCTTTTTGCACACACCCTGCCGCAGGGATATTCTGGGGGATTTTCGGGGAAAGGCTGAAAGGGTAAAGGAAGAGAAATGGTTGATGATGTCCTCTTTTTACTTTCATTTTCTCGTAGT
Organism: Mesorhabditis belari; assembly: GCA_958450365.1. Lineage (NCBI taxonomy): Eukaryota > Metazoa > Nematoda > Chromadorea > Rhabditida > Rhabditidae > Mesorhabditis > Mesorhabditis belari. The sequence continues at coordinate 1,779,331 of CAUEEP010000935.1, read as the reverse complement.
CGTCTCTCCAATTAGCCTCTCGACGAAGCAGTGGGATGAGAAGGGCGCCCACCCGAATCGAATATGACACCCACATCCACTCCTTGTCCTCCTTCTCCTTCAGATAAAGATCTCATCTCTTTCAAGAGTTATCTTCAGCTCTCCTTTGTTTACGAGAAAAAAATATTTATGCGGATTCTCTGAAAATGTTTTTGCGGCACATTGCATGACCCATTGCAACACGGGTTTTCGCGTCATAATTTCGTTAACAGCTGCTTCTTGTTCAAAGGTTGCTTTAACTCACCTAGTGGTAAGTGGGTTGTTTTTTAGAGTTAATTTTTAGGCGAAAAGCTAAACCCAGAATTTTATTAATTCCCGTGACTGACTGACTGATTCCACGTAAAACATCTTGCGAAATCTTCTGAAATCTAGCGCAAATCTCAAGTCTTAAATTAAAGTCTAAATTTGTGCAGAGCTTCGCTTTAAATCTTGCTGCTAAGTCCTAGACGCCAAAAGTTCGTGGAGATCTAGGTTTTCTACTGTATACAATTGGTAAAAGTCTATTGTATACAAGATTGAATAAAAAATTGATTGATTGATAAAAGATTGAATTTTTCAATGTTCGCCAGTCAGAATTGACAAGACTGTCGACAGTAAGACTTTCAGATACAACAGCGAAACTCAAAAGAGCTTTAATGCACGGAATTTTCCATATATTGTTAGAAAAATTTCATATCAAACTTTTTGGAAGATAGATAAAACTGAAGTCGGCGAGGTACATGAACTTATCTCGTCTAGTTTTTGCCTCAAAGCAAGCATTCGTTTTATCACTTGTCTCATAAAGTTAATGAATATACTCAAAACTGCTGAATGTCCCAAAAGTACTCAAAAGATGGATTCTTTTTCGATTTATGTGAAGTTGGTGAATGATCTCTAAAGCTCAAAGTTACACCTGACCGCGAAATGTGACACCAAACTTTTTCGTGAACACCGATCCTTTTCTCTACCCATTTTTTTGAATCTAATTCCACTTTTCAAAGTGAAACTTTTCTTTCGTTTCCAAAAAAGACTTTCATTTTTCATTTGCAGTAAAATTTAACAACATCTTGACGATCGCATAAAAAATGGAATTGTTACTTTACTGCACGGAATTTTTCCATCAAGCAACATGTCCGATTGAATCGAAAATCATATTCAATTTTGCAATAAGAGTAAGAATAACGAGCAAGAAATGAATATTCATCTATTTGTACTCTTTAAATGAAAGATGATCGAGTGGGTTAATCTTGTTTTCATAAATCTTTGAATGGGTAATAAGGGTAGTATTTCTCTAGGTGACCTAGAGAAAGATTTTGATGACCACAACACTTGCCCAGTTTTGATGACTAAAGTGCTCGCTATCCATTCTTGAATTAGTGTTATAACTTTGGATTTTGGCTTGACATCTTGACCAATAGACAAAGCGTTATTGAAAGTAAGATTGAGACTTGATTGATATCATAGAAGCCTGTAAGTTATATAAGTTATCTCGTAAAGTGCTTACTTTCCTTTCCTTCCTTTCCTTCCTTTCCTTTCTTTCCATCCTTTCCTTTCTTTCCTTTCTTTCCTTTCTTTCCTTCCCTCCCTTCCTTCCCTTCCTTTCCTTCCTTTCCTTCCTTTCCTTCCTTCCCTTTCCTTCCTTCCTTCTCTTTCCCAACTTTCCCAGTTTTCTTATTCCAAGAAAAATTTCAAGCTAAACCTTAATCTGTTTTAAGAAAACTAGAGCCTATTAGATTTGATTATACTTTTCGGAAATTCCAGCTTTTTGCAACGCTTAATTTGATCTCCTTTGAAGTTATCAAAGTACAGGAAAGCTTAGATCTGTAGTAAACTTATTTTAAACCCTTCTTGTCTTTTTTAAAATTAATTTTAGGATTTTTATTTGTTCGTTCATTTCGTTTTTATTTTGTAAGTAATCGCTAACAACATCACTATATTTGAGAAATTACACCTTACCAAATCTCCTCCAAAAAATGTTTTCTCGAAATTGTTTTTCGATCTCCACAAAGCTTGCTAAACCAATTGAATTTCATCGTCGAAAAGCCGCTTGAAGAGTTGAAGTCTTTTATAGTTCATCTCGTAAACTCATGAACAAATGGGAAAAAGGATTGGTGGAATACTCGAAATCCCATCTAAAACTGAGAGCTCTTTATGTGAAGAAAATGAGAAAAGAAAAGCGAAAAAGAGATGTTGATGCTTAGAAGTGCCGTAGAAGTAAAAGAATGGAAAGGATTGGAAAAAAAAGAAAGAGGTGAGATTCGATTTGTTGTGGCCACTTCCCCTTTTAGTCTTTTTTTTCCCCAATCCCCTTTCTATCGAGTTTCAATTGCTCCTCCTGTGTGACTACTCACCGCAAGATTGAGGTGATTTTTCCATGTCTTTATCCTTTTCTTTTCCATCAAATCATCCATGTCATCTATCCAAAAGATCTCGAGAAGTTGTTTGAGAAGTCCCTCTTGAGAAGTTTTTCACTTTTTTTTCAGTTAAAGTTCATTCCAGAAGCGGCTTCATGTCATTTTCCAAAATCTCCCTTCTTTTGGAATCAAACTTGAACTTGAATTCAACTTGAACTTGAATCAAACTTATTTGTTGAGAACTTATTCGGAATTAAACTTGAACACTTCCCAATTCTGTACAATGTTCTTTGGACTCTTTGGACATCACAATCTTTGTTCGTACAATCGTACAATCGTACAATCTTTGTTCTTTGGATTCAGATTTTGAAAATTTCAGAGTTTAATAGAGATATAAGATTTCCTCTAATCTAAATCAAAGTTCGACTTTCAGAAGTGTTTTTCTTTTCTTTTAAAAGCCATCTGAAAGAGATTCAAATGATTCAATTTTTAAACTCATTATTTCATAAAAACTTTAGGTTATTGTCCAACTGATCTATTGAATAAAACCCCAGTTTCTCAATAAATTGTGAGTGGATTTTTGGAAAGAGAGCAAGGGGATCCATCTGTGTGAATGTCTGTTAATGTCTCCCTCGAGAAAAACCTCACACACTTAAACCCATAAAAAGGAAACTTTCAGCGGAAACGTTGTGCCAAATTTTTGCCTCATTTGGTCATACATCTGACTAGGAGAATTAGACATTTTATCCAAAGCACTGAATAGCTAGAAAGATTTTGAAAACCGTTTCGGTGATCAAATAAAGATTTCGAGGTAATTTACTTTAGCAAACCTAAAACCTAAAACTAGAGCTTATCAGCTAGACCAAGTCAAGCCAGGAAACTCAACCGATTTCAAGATTTCGGGAAATACTCATTGAAACAAACAAAATTGACTTTTAGAATATCTCTGATAAGCTTCTTTCCATGCAGCATTCCATTCAGCTTTCCTTTTCTCTCAAATAGTTCTCAAATATTCAATTGAACCAATTACCCAAGCCAAACGCTTCCCCAAATCTTTTATCTCATCTTTTCAGAGTCGAGATGAAAGTTCGATTAGTTTTGCTGAATACTTGAAAGTTCAACTATCAAATGCCAGTTAGGAGGAATCGGTTTTATGTTGCGTATCTCAAAGGGGAATTGAGGGAATGGATGAGTTTCCCCAATTAAGCCCTTTCATTTCATTTCTCTTTCATTTCTCTTTCATTTCTTTATCATCTTTTTTCCCTATTATGAAAGATTTTCCAAATTTCTTTTCCTATTTTTCCTTTTCCCATTTTGCATGAGTCTCATTACACATCAATTTGTGCACTCGATTCCTCTTTTCGACGTCACTTCGACGATGATTAATTAATTACGAGAAAAGAAAACGAAATATCAGCTAAGCCACATAAAAATATGCAAATCAATGGAGATTTTTGAAATCAAATTCTTGCTGTTCTTAAAAAATGTATTAATCTCTAGACTATAAAGTATTTTTTCTATGAAGATGGAGTTTTGATTTCCCTCAATTGTTAAATGTGAGTGCCCAATCGCATCCGCTATTTCACGAGTAGAAATCTGAGGGTTGTCGTGAATTTTTTTTAGAATTTTTTTTTTTCATTTTTCAATTGAGAAAGTCTTCTCACACGTTCTTCGTCTTCAAGAGAATTCTCACCATTTCTGAACTTGGCAAACCCACGTTGAATTGTTTTGAGAAGGAGCGTCATTGCCATACACGTTTTCAATTTCAATCAATATTATTCTGGGCCACCGACAAAGAAGACTTTTACTCTTACTCTTACTCTTATTAGGTTGGCAAGTTATAAACGATCGTTTTTGGGTAATGTGTTTTCTGAAAAAACGGCTTATCCAATCAAAAAACGGTTTGCTTCATTCAAAAGCCCTATCCTTAATCTACAAGATGGCTTTTTTGAATTTTTGAAAATTGTTTTAAAACACATTACCTAAAAACGATCGTTGATAACTTGCCAACCTAATACTTTTACTCTTACTTTTCCTCCTTTTTTGAACGCTTACAACATAACCTGTCTCGGATGTCCTGGTGGAAGATCTGGGGTAAAATCAAAAAAATAGAAGAAGCATTGGCGTCTGCGAATGAAATGTTTTGAAAGGGGACTGATAAGCCGACTTTTTGGATGTAAACAGAACGGGAAATATCGAACGCATAAACAATTATTTCGAAAGAACAAAGTGTTGCCAAGACTTATGGGCCAGCCTAATATTATCGAATGTAGCTGACAAGATTGAATCTTGTCAGCTACAATCGAATCTAGCTATTAGCCATTGTAGTTGACAGAGGTTTTAGCATAGCTTCAGCTTTAAGATCCATTCACCTGTTCTGTTTTCTTCTGTTCAGCACCTTTCCCAGGAAAATTGTTGTAAAAATCCAATCTGAAAAGTGACGGCTTATTAAGAGCCACCAAAAAACGACAGAATCTAATAAAAGATCGTTTTTTCTTTTCTTGATATTCATATAAAACTGACTATAAGTTGACCACTTGATTCAATTGTATTTCCATTCTTTCATTCACTTTTTTTGAGTCTTGTGGATGCAGGCTATTCTATTTCTTTGATTCTCAAGAAAGTAATACGTTTAAAGTTATATAATACAATCGAATTTCGTTAGTAAATCGATAATAAACCATTTCGGTTTAACTTTTCTTTAGAGAGTTGCACGTCAATTCTATTTCACACTTGTTTTGTCTGTGTTTTTTAAACGGTACTCCCTTGTCGAAAAAGTTTTTTCGCTAGGGAAAAAGGATCAGTTGCACTTTTTTTGAAGATTCCTTTTCCACTTCAATTTACCGCTTTGTGAATTTCTTTGTTTCTTTATGCTCTTGCCTATTTGTTACCTTTCCACGTTTTTCGCGTAGTTTTTTAGTCTTTGCTTTCTTTGGAATTTAGATAAATGTGTTGCGAAGCGCGTATGAAAGAATTCTATTTACAAAAGGCTTTCCAAATTTCTTAATTTCTTGGTTCGTTCATACTTCTTCTGAATTGTTTTGAGCTACGAGCTTTTTTTGTGTCGGAAAGTGCCTGAGATTGGGCTGCCTAAGCCGCCACGATTGTCATTCAATCGTAGTTTACCCTAAACATCGGAGAAATCAACCCCAACTATAGAACTTTTATGTTATCTATTCAATCGATCATTCAATAGATGCGGAATCCATTTCTCGAGCTTTTTTTACTTTACCAATCGCTTTCAAATGATCGCTAACTGTCATAACTCCAACACCAAAGTGTTTCACAAGCTCCAGCTCCAGCTCAGGTCCGAGGATCAGCTTCAACATTGTAGAACTGTTATAGAACTTTTTTTTATACTGTGATAAGTATAAAGAAGCCAATTCAATCTTCCCCCTCACCTTCAATTTTTCGCCAAATCGAGAAAAAGGGATAGCACAAAGATGGGGTCAATTGGTTCCTTTCGCATTCTTTTCCTTTCCATTCCTTTCCATTCCTTTCCTTTCCATTCCCGTCACGTCTCTCTTCTGTGAAAATTCGAACGTCTTCTTTTTTTGTCTTTTACCTTTTTTTTCCTTTTTGAAGGAAACCAATGGATTCTTCCACTCGCTTTTTTTACTCCCCAAGGGGATTTTTGACTGACAATTTTCCAAGCAGAAAACGAATGGAGAAATGGATAGGCAAGGGGAAAAGGATGGGTGAATTGAGCAAAAAAAAACTCTGTGAGAGATTTCCATTGATATTTATAAGTGCTATTCTTTTCTATCAGTAATTGTAGAAAGTTTGTGCCTTTTGAATGACAATTAGAGTTTTGTCTCTTGATTTTCTTAGGATTCGTTAAACAAATCAGTCTCTATTTGGTAGCATTTGAAAGCCATTAATGTTCTCTTAAAAACTATATCAAATGTTTAGATTAGTATTATCTCTAGAGAAAGTTATGAATCCTCAAAGCCCGACTACTCATTTAAAAGCCGTCTTCAAGTTACGAGCGCTGAACAGCTCAAATTTTGAATTCAAAGACATAGAATCGAGTGTTTTCTGATCGAGAATCAGTTTGGTAGACGTAAACACTGATTCACTTCATTTCATCAAAACAAAATCAGTGTTTTCATTTGTGAAAAGAGCAGCTCTTGTCTCAATGTCCCTTTTCCTTATTGGAAGTCATTGGTCTCTCCTTTTTTCTCTTTTAATAAGTAATTAATGAGTTCTTCTTTTTCCACCCAAGGTCTCCTTCCATCTAAAGATGCCTTGAAATCCGCCACGAAATCACTCAATTATTCATACTTTTTTGGCGCCTCTCATCCCAACAAAGCTTAATACCCATAGCTTTACATCTTTCTCATGAAATTCTCAAGTCGCGTGCAAATTTGAGTTCTTTTTTTGATTGTGCTGCTTAGTGGAAAGATCGTTAGTGTTTTTGCGTCTGCCTATGAGATAGATTTTCATTTAAACTAAAGCTCTAATAACTGAAGCATCTAATAGTATTGTTGATGTTTAAATTCCAATTGCTTGCTGGTAAAAACCTTTTTACATAGCAAGCTTCTGAAGTAAACTGAAGTAAACTTGTGAAGCTTTTGGCTTACTTACCCTACTTTTTCTTGGTAATTCCTTCAATTCTTTATTACTCTTGGGTTGGTGAATTGAAAACCACCGGCTATTGTCATATGTGACAGTTTGAGCACTTTCTTCAAAAGAAACCCATTTTGGTGTCAATGGAAAAGTTGTAGAGAATCAAAAATCAAGCTTATATCCTAATTTTCAGAACGATTCAAAAACTGGTTTTGAAGAAATGCGAAATTTACGAATTCACAAATTTCATTTCACAAAACTTGCATTTTAAGCGAAACTACTAAGTGTATCTTTTTGGAAATTTGGCTATAAGCCTCATTTTTGATTCTCTACAACTTTTCCATTGACACCAAAATGGGTTTCTTTTGAAGAAAGTGCCAACGTCCCGTCCTCCTTGTCTCCTTCTCACAAACCAACAAGAACCCAATCGGGTCAATAGAGTTGAGGATCAAATTGGCTTTGCCAATTCAAAAGATACACTTAGTAGTTTCGCTTAATGCAGTTTGTATTGTAATTGGCTTTCTTGAACCAGTTTTGATCGTCTGATTTGGTATGCTTGTTTTTGTTCTCTACCTTTCCATTGCACCAAATGGGTTTCTTTTGAAGAAAGTGCTCAAACTGTCACGTATGACACTAGCCCGCAGTTTTCAATTCACCAATCCAATAATTTGCATTCATCGATCTACACGAGAATTGTTGAATTTGAGAAGAAAAGAGAATTTTGGAGAAAGACGATTCTTTAAAATGTTGGATTCGAATTTCCGCCGTTTTATTCATTTAGAATTTTTTCAAAAGGAAAATGCAGCTTTTAAAAGATTTGTTTATGATTTAATGTAAGATTATGTTAACAATTGTGATCTTCTTTTGTGAATTACTTAGCCTCAAATTTGACACAACAAACAACTCTTTAAGAATCTAATTGATTTCAAAATAGGTTACTTCTTTGAAAACTTAAACTTTCAAAAACAATGGCAAAGGCGAATGATAACTCGATTCCATAATCTAAGCGATAAAGGATTTGAAATGCAATTGCTTAAAACATTCTCTCGAAATAACTCTTCCAAATCAATGAACATCTCTGGAATCCCCTTTTCCCCCAAAATCCCACTCTCTAATTCAGATTTTTTAAATCCACCCGCTTGTAAAAATATTTGAGGAACACTCTTTTTTTGAAAAAATGGATAGAGAGTGATATTGGATCGAGATTTGGATCGAGAATTTTACTCTCTTCCAGTCTCTCCTCATCTTTTCACCCATAAATACTTCCTCTTTTCCAATCCAAATTGAGATTTCAGATCTCTCTTCAGACATTTTTTTTTGCAAAACTTCATTCCTTCATTCCGAAACTTCCGAAATTTTGTTTTGACCACTGGGTTTTAATTAGCTCGGGTTTTGAGGTACTGATTTAAACTTGAAACTACTGAGGAAAGGCTTTACCGTTTGAAATCTATTCTACTTTCATACAAAGCTCATTGAAATCTTAGCTGAATGGGATTGTAGATGAAAAGCTGAAGCTCTTCGAACGGATAAATGATGTAATAATTAAAGTAAGAAAGTCAATTTATCAATAATTTGCTAGATATAAAAAGATTAAAAGATAAAGATTAAAAGATAAAGGATTAAAATGAAAATCCGCTTTTCAACCTTGATCACCTGGCTGTTTTGGTTTAAAAAAAAGCTGTAGAAATTGTAGAAAAGATATAGCCAAATTTAAGAGAAAAATTCATTCTAAAAGTTTGAGTATAGTCATTCCAAAACACGAGTGAATCGGCTCGGTCTTTTCTCTTTACGGATTCGAAAAGGGAAACCTTCTATACCGGAGTGGTTTGTCAGGTCGCAAGTGATTACGCGGCTGCACAAAAAACACCTCGCCAATCAGGGATTTCTCTTTTGCTTTTTAGATGGCACAAAATGAAGATATTTAGCTGGAAATTTCTAGCCGGGGGTTTTCAGAGGTACTGATTTGAACTTGAAACAACTGAGGAAAGGCTTTACTGTTGCAATCTATTCTACTTTTATACAAAGTTCATTCAAATCTTAGCTGAATGGGATTGTAGATGAGTTGGCAAATCGATTTGAGCTATTCACTTTATCGATTCGACCAATTGAACCGGGTTGGTTTAACGCGGGTGAGGAACCGGAAACTCATTAGCTGGGAGTTTCCTTGGAGAAGATTTGCATCTTTCAAATGATAGATATGAATCTATCATTTGAAAATCTAAATCATCGGCCTACCAAATGATATATAATAATCCCATCTAACTAAATTTATATTTAACACGTTCGGGACGATTCGGTCCACCGGTGGACGAAGGCCGTCTGGCCCCTGGGACGGTTCGGTCCACCGGTGGACGAAATTGTGGTCCACCGGACGAAACCCCTCCCGCCCCAGAGACAGCGCTCTACCGACTGCGCTATAGAAAACCTCTATTGCGCGTATCCCAGTATTTCTCAGTCAGGTCGTTTTGACCTTTTTGGGATAAAGTCTTGTCAAAAAATGATGTTGATATGAAATGTTCATCTAGCTGAGCTCCATCCAATAAAATAAACATCGTGGAAAACAGACCATTGGAGAAAGAGAAATGCGGCGTTTTGTCTCACGAGCCAAAAAGAGCCGATATCTTTTTGAGGCAGCAATATTTTCAAAATCTGATTAGAGATTCGGATTCAGCATGAAATTTTACATATAGGAGGTGTATTTCGGGGCTAATAAAAAATTAAAAAAAAAAAAATTATTAATAAAATATTAAATAAAAAAAAAAAAAAAAAAAAAAAAAATTTTAAAAAATTAATTTTTTTTACTTTTTCCCTCCCCCCCCCCCTCCCTTTTCCCCCTCAACCCCCCCCCCCCTTCCCATAAAAAAAATTAATTTATAATTTTTTTAAATTTATTTTTTTTTTTTTATCTCCTTAATTTAACCTCCCCCCCCTTCCCCCTATATAAAAAAATCTAAAAAAAAAAAAAAAAAAAAAAAAAAAAAAAAAAAAAAAAAAAAAAAAAAAAAACCCCCAAAATTCTTTTTTTTTTTTTTTTTTTTTTTTTTTTTTTTTTTTTTTTTTTTTTTTTTTTTTTTTCTTTTTTTTTTAATTTTCTCCCCCCTTTTTTTTTTTTCTTCTTTTTTATTTTTTTTTTTTTTTTATTTTTTTTTTTTTTTTTTTAAAAATCCCCTTTCTCCCTTTTCCCCACTCCCCCCTTTTTCAATTTCTCCCAACACAAAATTTTTTCCCTCTTCCTTTTTTTTTTTTTTTTTTTTTTTTTTTTTTTTTTTCCTTCTAATTATTTTTTTTTTTTTTTTTTTTTTTTTTTCTTTTTTTTTTTTCTTTTTCTCTTAATTTAAAAAAATTTTTAAAAAATTTTTTTTTTTTTTTTTTTTTTTTTTTTTTATTTAAATTTTTTTTTTTTTTTTTTTTTTTTTTTTTTTAACCCTTTTTCTTTTTTTTTTTTTTTTTTTTTTTTTTTTTTTTTTTTTTTTTTTTTTTTTTAATTTTTTTTTTTTTTTTTTCCATTTCTAAAAATTTTTTTTTTAAAAAATAAATTTTAAAAAAAAAAAAAATCAAAAACCCCCCCCCCCCCCTTCTCTCCCTTTTTATCTTTTCCCCGTCCTTCCCCCCTCCCCCCCCCCCTCTTCCTCTTTTTTTTATTTTATTTCTTTTTTTTTTTTTTTTTCCTTCCCCCCACAATATTAATATTTATTTTTTTAATTTTTTTTTTTTTTTTTTTTTTTTTTTTTTTTTAAAAATAAAAAACCCATAAATTTTTTTTTTTTTTTTTTTTTTTCCCCATTTTTTAAAAAAAAAAAATTTAATAATTTTTTATTTTTTTTTTTTTTTTTTTTTTTTTTTTTTTTTTTTATAAAAAAAAAAAAAAAAAACCAACAAAAAAAAAAAAAAAATTTTATTAATACCCCCTTTTTATTTTCCCAACTAATAGCTTGCTAACATGGCTTGCTAATAAGCTTGCTAACTAACAGCTTGCTAATAACCCCTCGTCCATTGGGGCAATAGCGCATTCGTCGCGAATGTGTTAAAAAACCATTTAAAAACCATGAAGCTTTTGAATTAATCGGCTTTATCTAGTCAAATGATCTGACTTTGATCTGACGCTTATGCTTTACTCTGCTTGCTAAGTCTTATCAAAAACTATTTCACTTACCGTAAATACTGTAATAGTACCCCACCCGGCCATAATGACGATGCAGAGTGTTGCGTAGTCTAGCTTTGAACGAGTTTTTCTCGACACCGGTTTAAGCTACAATGCGCGCTTAGGTATCAAAAAATAGCTGAAATTTAGAGCTATTTTTTAATACCAAAGACCTATTTTTTGAAAGTACGGGCGCTTTGAACAAAATGAAATACTAAAAAACTTTTGGGACTACGCGACTGTACGAGGGAGGGTGCGGTACTATTACAGTATTTACGGTAATTTATTCAAATATATTTCAACAAGAAACTCTTTTTAATCATCTTTCCATTTTTGCTTTATTTTCAAACGCATCTCTGCAAAAATTTTTTCGATGAAAAGACCAACTGTTTCTGCAAAAACCCACCAAAAAAAAAAGAATATTTGGCCACTTTTGGCCATTTCTCGTCTCTTTTTTTCTATTTTTCCTCAATGAACTTTCCCCATTCGCAATTCTGATGATGTTTTATTTTACACAAATCCTATTTTCTTGACTATTTCCCTTTCTTGACTCATTTCTCACAAATTGAAACCCTTAAATTCAAAGAAATACCTTTAACTAGCTAGACTTCAAAGAGCTAGACTTCAAAAATAGCTTGTGTATCATCTATTCTTTTGATTTTTTCTTATTCTATATTTCTTATTCTAAATTGATCATTTTCAGTTAATTTCTTATTCTTTCTCCTTCTCCTTTTCTCTGAAAATGTCTCGATGACGGGATGACGGAGTCTTGTGCCTTGGGATCGGTGAAGTTTAAGGTAAAAAATCGAGCACGAAAAATGGTAGAAAACTATAAAATAACTATTCATTTACATTGTAAAACAATTGTTCTCTTAAATTGTTCTCCTCTTTTCCAGGCGGCATGGGTGGCCGATGTGACGCAAGCAGTACACAGTGTCTATGTCAACTTTCATCCTTACATTGCCGTCGTTTTGTGCATGACTGGTGAGTTCTTTTTCTCACAGAAAAATCCTAGATATCAATGAGTTAAGAAGGGATTCGAACAACTTCAGCCAGAGTGGATTTGGTTTAGCTTTTGTTCGCAATTTCCCAAGTCCAATCCAACGATATCGACTCGAAACGACGGGAGTGGGACAAATGCGACCTTTTTTTGCGCACCTTGCCCATTAGCGCACCTTTTTTCACGTTTTAAAAAAGCTCTAAAAAGCTAATATTAACCAATTTCTATTCCAAATGTTGTTTTTTCTAGGTAATTTTAGGGCGTAGAATCGAAATTTTGGCATATCAGAGCTTGTGGAAACAAACGGACGGAGTTATCCAAAGAGAAAAATCAACAATTTTCTGTAATTTGATCTAGCCGTTTTGTCTTTCAATTTCAATGTCTTTCAATAGGTTCCACACGCTCTGTTATGTCAAAATTTGAATTCGACACCCTCAAATTACCTAGAAAAACAACTTTTGGAATAGAAATTCGTTAATATTAGCTTTTAGAGCTTTTTTAAAAGCGCGAAAAAAAGTGCGCTAATGGGCTAAGTACGGAAAAAAATGGTGCGCAAATGTCCGGGTGCGCAAAAAAAGGTCGCATTTGTCCCACTCCCCGAAACGACTGTTTTTTTACTATAAGTTTCAAATTTCTCTGCTTAAAAGCTCTTTTCAACTTCGCAATCTTAATCTAAACCAAATCTATCTAAATCCAACTCAAATCAAATTCAAAATTTCTCTATCAACTCGATCTTTGCAGGCACATTGATGAACATCTCGACCGTCCTCGTCCTCACTCGTCCCTCAATGATTTCAGCTGTGAATTTGTTGCTTTGCGCGGTCGCCATCTGTGATGTCATTGTCATGAGTTCTCTATCGATTTTTGTCTCGCATTTTCTTCTCACTGCTCAAAATCGGTAATCATTAAGATATTTCAAAAGCAATCTTATGCAACGCTAATTTGGTTTGACCCTCCCCCGGGTCCACTATTTACTTATTAGTCCACATTTACCATCTAGCAATTAGCGGATTTAGCAGTTTAGCATTTATCAACTCTGCTAAATGCTAAGTGCTGTCGTGACGATCTCGTGATGGAAATGGCCCATTTCCATCACCACGGATGGAAGTGGCCAGCTAGACACCTTTGTGGGGGAACGCCTATTGTGCGAGATTTAATATGCGTCGCTATCCTTTCAACTCCATTGTGTGCTAATACCGTGTGCTAATATACTGTCACTACAAGTACTAATACCAAAAAAAAGTTGCTAAATTTAGCAATATTGAGTTTTGTTTCTCGTAGATTGAATTGTAGATGTAGATCTTGTAGATGCCGCCACATAAAGCTAGCGTATTCTGTCTGTGCAGTGCGTGAGAGGGTACCGATGGGGCAATGATTATTTAGATATTTATTTCGAATATATCACAATCACTAATCTAGCGAGAAAATACAATAAAATATATAGTCAATCGTTGGTTCAGTGTTTCAAAGCCAAAGAAAAGTAAGGCAAAGTGGGCTCCATCTCCTTTTATCACACAAATGATCTTTAGAGGAGGGACAAGAGAATCAGAGATATTCAAAATCAAAGCATCAAATAAGATTTCACAGAAAAGAGCTACTTTTCTGCACACTGTCAGCAAAAAAAAAGCAAAAAAAGCAAACATCGTTTGGCGCGAAATTTAGCTAAATCCGTAGAATTTTGAAAAACAAAAGTTTGCTAAATTTAGCTGTTAGTGGACCCGGGCCTTTGTCAGTTTTGAAACTAGCTTTTAAAAACCGTTAACTTTTTCAGCTGTGATCCATCGGATTGGAGCAAATCGTGGGCGTATTTTCTCTACTTTCACTCGCAAATCACTGTGATATTGCACGCGACGAGTATCTGGTTGACGGTGAGTCGCAAAGAGAAGCTGAAAATAAATATAACTGAATTAAATGATGATCAAACAAACGATCAAAAGAACTAGATCGCACCATTCCTAGATCTAGAACTAGATCATTCCCAGGAATGCAATTTTTGATGTCAAACGGATGTCAAAATTTTTGATGACAATGAATTTTAATGAATGTCGAAACGGTTAACTGAACAAGTTTTCACTAGGCTAACTTTCGCCGTTTACTTTTTAATTTTGTCAAAAACTTTACACTTACAGTACTGAACAATGAAATATGATATTTGAAAAACGATCGTCACTTTCGCGCGTCTGTAACTCCCCTTGTCTTTGAGTTTAAACTATTAGTGTTATATTAGGCTGAGGAAAAAGTAATGACGGTTTTGGTTGTTTTGTTGCCTTGAGTCAGTTCATGAGGAACCCATATTCCGCAGTGATTGTTTTCCTAACTGATGAAGTGGTTGTCGATTGTTTTTGTCCATCCCAAATGTGTCCACTAACTCACGAGTGTAAGGGTTGGATTGGTTCAATGGCATCAAGCAAATTCTCATCTGAAATCTCTTGGGGTCGTCCAGACCGTTCCTGGTCTTGGAGACTTTCATTTTCATCTTTGAACCGATGAAACCATCTTTGGCATTGTCTTTCGCTAATGCTGTCTTCCCCAAAAACTTCAATGATTGTCCGATGCGATTCAGCCGCGGATTTTCCTTGTTTAAAATCATACCACAAAGCGGCTCGAAGCCGAAACTTTTCGTCTTTTTGCATTTTGTACCTGAAAATATTGTTAAATTTGTAAAAGTCAAATATAATATGAAAGTATAGAGTGTCTAGCTGAACTGGAAAATTGCCAACAACGGGAATTCAAAAACGACATTATTTTTTTTCCTCAACCTAATACATTTTCTGAAAGCTCTTTTCAAGGGCTACACAATGGTAATATTAATATTTAGAAATACGGTAAAGACAAGGGAGTTACAGACGTGCGAAAGTGACGATCTTTTTTCAAACATGATATTTCAGTAGTGTAGTTTTGCTAGCCTTCTACAATCTTTTCATACGTTTGTATATCAAATTTTCTAAGAGAAAAACTATTAACCAAATGTATTGAAAGAGTTTTTACGCAAAATTTCCAGGTAATCCTCGCACAAATCCGTGTGCTCACCATCAGAAAGGCGAGAGTCGGCCCGACGGAGGCAATTGGAGTAAAAGGGACGATGGCCATCTCAATCATCACACTTCTCGTTTGCACGACGATAAATATGCCTAACATGCTTACGTTTGAGGTTTGACCAATAGAATTAACGGGTTTTAATGGCTTTGTGTTTGTTTGTTTTTTGAACAGAACATTTTGGAAGTTTCTGGTTTTGGTAGTAAACTTTTGCAATCGAAAGGACTTTTCCATTACAGTCCATTACAGGTAAAGTTCAGGTTCAGGCATTACGACTGAACAAAAGCTAGTATTCAACTATCATAACTGATTTCAAATTCTTCAATTGATTCTTACTATTTGAATGTTTGAATGTTTGAATGTTTGTATAAGTTTATTCCGGAATATTGTAGTTAGACAAAAGATTAAACCTTTCCAGTATCATTACGATTATCATTACGTACAATTTTTGAAATTAAATAGAAATTAAATAAGCTAGTAAATTGCAGATAGTTGAAATTGAAGCCGAGCACTATCTGCAATGTTTGAGTGAGGATTATGGAGAGGAGCTATTAACTCTTTCGTCGAATCTCACTCAAACACTCGTTTACCCGATTCGGCCATCACAAGACGATTGCGGACTTTTAAAAGTTGGTTTTCTAAACGACATATCAAACCGTTTTTTTGATTGCGGGAAATTTGATACGCCATTGGCATTGTCAATCCAACTTTGAGCTCAAATTTCTTGGTGTTGGGCTGTTCAATTTAAATAGTTTTTGTACCAATCGATAGAGAAAGACTTGACGCATCTAATGATACAAAGAACACTTAAATTGGACAGCCAAACCCGAAGATACTTGAGGTCAAAGTTAGATTCCCAACGGCAAAAGGGGCCAGTCGCGTGTCCGATAACCGTTTTTTTCAGATCGCCTATTGGACAAACGGTATTTTGTTCAAAGTGGTCCCCTGTATTCTCCTCACTTTATCCATCGTCGCTTTGTTGAAGATCATAGCTGATGTGGCGAATCGGAGAAAGAATTTGGCACAAGTAAATTTCAGATTAACATTATCCTTTTGAAGTTGAATAAAAAAATCTTATCTTAAGGTGATGAATAAAAAGAAGATGCCCCGAGATCACACAACGCCGATGCTCGTCGCTGTTTTGTCAATATTTTTGATAGCCGAATTGCCACAAGGGATCTTACACGTGTCAAATGCGATTTTTGACACCGAATCCTTTAATGCACCAGTAAGTCTAGAAAAAGCCTAAGCCTAATCGCCTGCACCTTAGCTCCGAGAACTGGCTGAGATCCCGAAAATGGGGGTTCAGTCCAAACCCAAATAGACAGGCGCTAGCCGCTAGCCTTCGCACTAAGTCCAAGCCTAAGCTTAAGCCTAAGCCTATGCTTAAGCCTAAGCATAAGCCTAAGCCTAAGCCCAAGCCTAAGCCTATGCTTAAGCCTAAGCCTAAGCTTATGCTTAAGCCTAAGCATAACCCTAATGATTTCTTGGTAAAGGAAAACCATTTCTGGTGCACTCAAATCTTGCTTTCAAAATTAGAGTCAAATGATTTTAAATGCAAAATTGCAGAGTGAGAAAATTGAAGAATTGAGTGCGCTAGAAGTGGTGTCTCCAATTTGTAAGGACAGAGTATCCACTAATAAACAAATCCTATGCAAATTCCTAAGGAAATAACGATCAAAAGCTAGTTTACGTTAAGGTTACGGTAGTTTTCCAAACCTTTTAGAAAAAACGAAGAAATAAACTGTAATTGTAAACGATTTTCCAACCAATCCAATCCATTTCCCGCATTCAGGTGTACACTCCATTGGGCGATTTGATGGATTTATTATCCCTCATCAATTCCGCTGTCAATTTCATCATTTACTGTGCGATGAGTCGGAAATTTCGCTCGGTTTTCCTCAATCTTTTCCTCGGTTGTTTGCCGGCGAAAATTGCTAGGTAAGAAAAAAAAGGCGATATTTTAAAGAAAATCGGATTTAGCTCAAAACAATATACAACTGTTTCAATATAATTTATTTATCTCTTTCATTTTTTCAAGATCGAAAAGCGTTTTGTATAAATCAAAGTTATTTATCCAAGGTTTGTTTCCAGAAGAGATTCCAGCGATTTTAAATAATTAAAAGATTCATTTTTCAGAGATTTCAAATGATTAAATGATTTCAAATGCATTATTTGAAGATATTTCTTGAAAATTCCACTTGCAATTAAGTGATTTCATGAAAGAATCACTCTTTCTTTTATATACTATTGGGTTGGTGAATTGAAAACTGCGGGAATTTGAGCGAAAATTTATTCAACATAAAACCATAAATTCATTCGAAATAATTTCCATTATTATTGACGACTTCTGCCCATTTTACAGGCGATTTACGGATTCCTCTTTCGTAGTAGGATTTTGGTTTGTGTGTGAGACAAGTGTGAGACTCAAAAATCGAGGACTGGAGATGTCCTGGAGATGATCAGTTTGAGCACTTTCTTCAAAAGGAACCCATTTTGGTGTCAATAGAAAAGTTGTAGAGAATCAAAAATTCAGCTTATAGCCAAATTTCCAAAAAGATACACTTAGCAGTTTCGCTTAAAATGCAAGTTTTGTGAAAATTCGTAAATTTGGCATTTCTTGAAAACCAGTTTTTGAATCGTTCTGAAAATTTGGATATAAGCTTGATTTTTGATTCTCTACAACTTTTCCATTGACACCAAAATGGGTTTCTTTTGAAGAAAGTGCTCAAACTCTCACATAAGACAATAGCCGGCGGTTTTCAATTCACCAACCCAATAACTGATTAAAAGATTCGTTTTTCAGAGATTTCAAATGATTAAATGATTTCAAATGCATTATTTGAAGATATTTCTTGAAAATTCTACTTGCAATTAAGTGATTTAATAAAAGAATCACTCTTTCTTTTATATACTAGAAACAAGATTTCACATTGGGTTTGGTTAACTTTGAAATCATTGTTTCTAAATGTATAAAGAACTATCTGTTTACTTAAAATAGAAAAATATGTCTAAAGCTCTTCATTTTCAGTTTAATAAAAAAAAATTAATTTTTTTAAAATGATAATTTAATCATTGGAAAAATCGACTCTTTGACGATTTTTCACTTTGAAAAAAACAATTTGAAATAAAACAACAATAAGATTTTCCAAACCCCTGTCTATAACACCTTTTTAATTTAAAACTTACTAAATGTTTTTCGCCAAGCTGAATACGGAACATTGTTATCATTGTTGATTACAAATTTTCCATTAACAAATGACCACTCACTAACTAGCAGGGTAGGGTATAAAAATAAGTTTAAATGGTTACGGTTAAATAAGCTATTAAAAGTTCTGTTCCTTATGTAGTCTTGTCTATGTTGAAACCCAAACTTTGCATTTTCAAAAATCCCATTTTTCATTTCAGCAAATGGCAAGACGATTGGGGTGGAGATGGGGACACGAGTCGACCTAGACCATCTGGATACACGGGAACCGAGCAGGTAGCAGCTTGGGTGGGTGGGAAAGTGAAAGGAAAAGAATCGTGGGAATGGGATGGAAATGGGCATGAGAATTGGATATTTGATTCACGTCCCGCCCCTTTTGCCATTGTCAATCCAACGTTGAGCTCAAATTTCTTGGTGTTGGGCTGTTCAATTTAAATATTCTTAGCATCATTAGATGCGCCAAGTCTCTCTCCATCGATTGGTGTAAAAAGTATTTAAATTGGACAGCTCAACACCAAGAAATTTGAGCTTAAAGTTAGATTACCAATGGCAAAAGGGGCCAGGCACGTATAAAAGGTCCGCTGTCCCTCCCCTTTTGCCATTGGCAAACTAGCTTTGAGCTCAGATTTCTTGCTGTTGGCGTGTCCAATTTAAATAGTTTTTGTACCGATCGATGGGGAAAGACTTGGCGGATCTAAGGATAAAAAGAATATTTAAATTGAACAGCCCAACACCAAGAAATTTGAGCTTAAAGTTGGATTGCCAATGCCAATGGCGTATCAAATTTGCCATTGGCATTGTCAATTCAACTTTGAGCTCAAATTTCTTGTGGTTGGCCTGTCGATCTCAAGATTCTTGGTATCATCAGATACGCCAAGTCTTTCTCTATCGATTGGTACAAAAACTATTTAAATTGAACAGCCCAACACAAAGATATTTGAGTTCAAAGTTAGATTGCCAATGGCAAAGGGAGCGGGACGCGAATCAAATGTCCCATAGTCTTGGATATGGTATTGAAATGAAGAGAAAAAGGAATTAGAACTCGTAGAAGGTATTTGAAGAAGCTGGATTGATTGCTTCAGCATACAGCATAGCAATTTTTCTAGAATCTCTAGAATCACACAATTTAAAGTTCGTGATACGACTGTTGTACTTGGTAATTCAGCAATCGATTTTACAGTAACTCATTTGAAACCCTTGATTGTATGAATTGACTGTAGCATCAATAAACGTAAAGATACTATTACTTATAAAGACATAAGAGGAGATAAGCTGGGGATAAGCCGGGATAAAGCAACTTCAAAACCTCAAAAGATAGTCTGATCATTGGATCATTGGATCTTGAAAATTTACAAGAAAATATCGGGCTCTTTATCGGGCTAAATTGAAATAAAAACTTCAACTTAAAAGCTTTTACTCCTTTTAAAATCTTATATTATTTTTTTTTCAGAAAGCTGTGAAAACAGTGACCTCTCTAGTGAGCCATGTAAACATTTTTCTTGGGAACGATTATTTTTTTTCTACTTTTGCACAGCTTCAAACATTTGCTCACAAAACGATTTCATTCTAACTAAACAATCTTTGATTTGAAATCAGCATGAAACAACTTTCTGCATAATTTTCTGCATAATTTTCCTTTTTTAAAGGAATTTTTTAAAAGAAAAAGCATGTTGCAAAATCTGGAATTTCATTTTGTAAAATGGTTGTGTTTAGGCGTTTTTTTGAGGCTTTTTCAAGCTTTCAGGCTTTAAATCATCGATTTCTTTTGAATTTCAATCAATAAAGTGTTCAGCTGGAAAAGTGGCTTTCGTTTTCCTTTTCAATAAAGATACAGTACTGGACAATGAAATATGATATTTGAAAAACGATCGTCACTTTCGCGCGTCTGTAACTCCCCTTTGTCTTTGAGTTTAAACTATTAGTGTTATCCATTTTCTGAAAGCTCTTTTCAAGGGCTACACAATGGTAATATTAATATTTAGAAATACGGTAAAGACAAGGGAGTTACAGACGCGCGAAAGTGACGATCTTTTTTCAAACATGATATTTCGCTGTCCAGTAGTGTAAATGACTTTAAATATTAAAAGTATTGACAACTGTCTCTCAATTAACCAAAAGATACATCAGCTGAATGTATCAGATTATTTTGGGAACTGAAAAAACAGAAAAAAAACAGACTCATACAGTACTGGACAATGAAATATGATATTTGAAAAACGATCGTCACTTTCGCGCGTCTGTAGCTCCCCTTGTCTTTGAGTTTAAACTATTAGTGTTATATTAGGCTGAGGAAAAAGTAATGACGGTTTTGGTTGTTTT
Source organism: Mesorhabditis belari (assembly GCA_958450365.1). NCBI lineage: Eukaryota > Metazoa > Nematoda > Chromadorea > Rhabditida > Rhabditidae > Mesorhabditis > Mesorhabditis belari. The sequence goes on along the minus strand of CAUEEP010000935.1, from coordinate 1,758,686 downwards.
GTTGCCTTGAGTCAGTTCATGAGGAACCCATATTCCGCAGTGAATTGTTTTTCCTAACTGATGTAAGTGGTTGTCGATTGTTTTTTGGTCCATCCCAAATGTGTCCACTAACTCACGAGTGATAAGGGTTGGATTGAGTTCAATGGCATCAAGCAAATTCTCATCTGAAATCTCTTGGGGTCGTCCAGACCGTTCCTGGTCTTGGAGACTTTCATTTTCATCTTTGAACCGATGAAACCATCTTTGGCATTGTCTTTCGCTAATGCTGTCTTCCCCAAAAACTTCAATGATTGTCCGATGCGATTCAGCCGCGGATTTTCCTTGTTTAAAATCATACCACAAAGCGGCTCGAAGCCGAAACTTTTCGTCTTTTTGCATTTTGTACCTGAAAATATTGTTAAATTTGTAAAAGTCAAATATAATATGAAAGTATAGAGTGTCTAGCTGAACTGGAAAATTGCCAACAACGGGAATTCAAAAACGACATTATTTTTTTCCTCAACCTAATACATTTTCTGAAAGCTCTTTTCAAGGGCTACACAATGGTAATATTAATATTTAGAAATACCGTATTTTTTTGGCGCATTTCAGCGCGCGCGAAAGTGACGAACGTCTTTCAAATATGATATTTCATTGTCCAGTACTGTATGAGTCAGTTTTTTTTGCCGGCAAATACCTTTCCCAGATTACTGGAGTTTATACACTGTAGTACGCTAAACACAACCATTTTCCTTTGCCCTAAACTCCCCAAGTACAATTTCGATTTTTCTAGTTAGCCTTAACTTCATCAACTCATCGCCCATCAGCTTCGTCACTTTTGTTGCGATATGGATCAAGAGAGAATCTGCCTAAAATGTACACGGGGAACTTGCTGACCACTGATGAACGAGGTGAGTGATCGGAATTTGTAAACTTTTCGATCGAAACCGAATAGCCAAATAGCTGTTTGATATTAATAGTTAAAAGGAAACATTTTTATGAAAAGTACTTTAAACAACTTGTATTTGAAATAGAGAACAATTAACTTTGCAAATTCAAAAACGGAAAGGAAAAAGGCAGACTCGAACTGCACGGTCTTTGCCTTGTGTTCTAACGCACTGCCACTCGGCTACCACTGCTGGTTGTGCTTAGCCATTTTGCACCTCTTCTTTCAAAATTCATACAAAGCCCACTCGGAAATCTGCTTGTTGACAGCTTATAACTTTCAAATCCCATACAAACTTTAGATGTTTATAGCTTTTGATAGAGTGCTCCATAACAGAAACGGAAAGGAGATTCGGAATCAGCGTGAAATTCTGCGTTGAATAACATCGCAAATGTCATTTGATCACCATATCGAGTTGACATTTGGATTAAATAGGATTCAGTTGAATTGACATCCAGTAAACCGGGTTAAATAGTACCTGAAAAGTGCTGCTTGTACAATTCTTTGTTTTATATTCATTATGCAAGAGTTTTTGAACTTTTACTTGATCTAAGAACCTTGAAGAACCTTAATTTTGATGTGTGAATTTTAGTGAACGGCCGCTCGTCACCTCTTCTTTCAGTGCCAAACAATAAAACCCATCGAATCTCTTTCGACTCATCAGCTGATGAAGATGAACAAAGAAAAAACACTGAGATTACTGAGGTTTGTGTAAAATATAAAAAAGAAAACTTTATTGAAAAAACAAAGCTTTATTGAATCTCAAAATTTTCTTGATCACCTTACCAATCTTGTTTACAGTGAAAGAAATAATAAAAAAAATCCACAACTGTTTTTGAATGCTAGAAAATATCCTATTATTAGTTAAGTTTAAGTTTAAGCTCTTTCAAAATAGCATTTCATATTTTGAGGGCAATTTTGTACGCACAGCACTAATCTATTGATCTATAACACTTATTGGCTGAGGCTTGAAATCTTTTTTATTTTTAAAAAGATATTTGAGCGCTGCTTTCATTTCCATCACCCTAATACCATATTTTCTCTAATAGAAGTGCTCCCTGAGCGCCGCCGAAATCTCGAGAACCGCTAATCAGAACCTATCGATGTGGGGTCGGAAAATGTAGCTGACGATGAGATCTAGTGGGGGATTAGAGTGTTGATCTGAGGGTGGCTGGTTCGACTTCCACCGGTGACAATATTTTTCAAAATTTTTTTGCTAAGATTCTGAAAATTTGTGTCTAGGGGTTGTTTTTGAAGCTGATCACGAAACACATGTTTTTAGCCTAGGTTTCTGCACGGAAAGCTAACGAAACGTGAAAACAGCTATTTTTTGGCTCTGCCGCCCTTTACTAAAATAGCTGTAAAAACTTTTAGAAAAGAGATATCTCAAAACGGTTTTTACCAATCGATCCGTCTTGAATTCAGCTTTCGGAAGAGCTATAAAACGTCAAAATTCGACAAATTTAAGGTACTCTCCCAAAAAATCCGAAAGGACTTTTCCACCAACCCAATAGCTAAGTAGCGCAAGACCTTAGTTTCCAGAAAAGAGCATTGTTTCAAGTTGATTCAAATTGTGTTCATTGAATCGAAAATTTTCTCATAATTTGATTGATTGCAAACACCTATGATGGGCATTGCCTTCTTCTCGTTTGGCTGACCCACAAAGGGTGCTTCCCTGCTCTTTGCATACCGTGTTTTCCCTGCTTCGCCAAAATTCCTCGAGATCTCGAAAAGCGCTTATTAGAACCTATCAATGTAGGGTCGGAAAATGTAGCTAATGATGAGATCTTGCAGCTGATTAGAGTGTTGAGCTTCTGCGAAAAACTTAGAAACCATAAAATAGTCATCAACTCGGCTTGGCGGGGTGCACTACTATTAGAGAGAGTATAAAAGTATTTATCACGCATTTTTTTCTAGATAAACCTCCCCGTTCCATCGATTCATCAAAAAGCGCAACCGGCTACGATCAAACTACGCTTCAATCCCTTTGAAAAATTAAGGTAAAGAAAACAAGGGTTTTAAGAACCAACTCTATGTAAATTCGACAAAATTTAATTGAGAAAGCTATTTGAAATGAATAAATGGCAAAATTTAAGCTAAAAAAATTCTGAATTATGTTATTAAACCTTTATGTTTAAACGAAAAATATAGATATTTCAAAATATTTCATTTAGATCTTTCAAAATACTCGTTAAAAGTATGTTTTTTATATGTCGCAGCCGCTCGTGATTTTCAGCCGCTGGTGATTGAATCACCAACGGCTAGTCGATGGTTTTGAAAGTTTTTTAACGAAACATTTGAAATGCAATGCAGATTTATCTCATATGCAAAAGTTAACCGATGGTGATTCAATACACTAGCGGCTAGCCGTTGGTGATTTAATCACTAGCGGCTAGCCGTTGGTGATTCAGTCACTAACGGCTGAAAATCACGAGCGGCTGCGACATATACAGAATATGAATATTTTAAAGTATTATTATATAAAGAAAGCCAAAAGATCAAAAGGCTCCTTGGAAAGAAGTGGCTTTATATAGGCGACGAGACGAGCAGAGTGTCGTGTACTCAGATTACGGTAGCTGAAGTGCACTTTATCTACCTTCGTTCTGTTACAATGAGTGTTTTCCGCAAGAAATAGCAATTGTTGAGCATTTTGGGTTTATTTAATATAATATGTAGCCTCTTGTAGACTCAGCTTTCCGACAATTCCTGTACGATTCCCCAAAAACACTAAAATCGGTCAAGTAGAAAAAGTTTCTTTAATGTCGAAGTTGAAGACTCAGGAGTTTTTCTCTTATAATATAATATTTATGTTGACTCTTGACTTTTTTATATAACTTTCAAATCCCATACAAACTTTGGATGTTTATAGCTTTTGATTGAGTGCTCCATATCAGAAACGGAAAGCAGCTTCGGAATCAGCGTGAAATTCTGCATCGAATGACATCGCAAATGTCATTTGATCACCATATCGAGTTGACATTTGAATTAAAGTACCACCTTTAGAAACATTACCCTAATCAGTTTACATTCTATTAGCCCAATTTTCCATCATTGACTGAGCCTTGTTGAATAATGTCAAAATTGAGCTCATCGATTGTAAACTAGCGGTCTAATTATAAGGCTTCTGAAATAGATTTTAAGTCTTTTAAGAACATTCTCATCAAAAACAAAACTTAAAATTGTAAATTTAACAAATTTCAGACGTTTCTTCGAATCGGAATCCTCATTTGACAGCCCGAAAAGACGTGCCAATATCTTGCAATTCGAGACGAGTAGTGTTTATTGAAAAGTGCTTCACGATTTTCTCAAAGAAAAGATTTCTAATGTTAAATAGGAAACAAATACGGTACTTTCTGTTTTCTATTTAGCTATTTTACTATTTTTCTTGATAAATGAATCTGTATTTCTGTGTATCGGTGTCAAATTTTTCTTTGCTTTATTTATCCGCTTTTTCTCATGTTTTCTCTCAATTTTACGGGTAGTACAAAGAAAAAAAAAATGAGAAAGTCTCAATAATTTGAATAAAAGAATTTGAATGAAATGAATAAAATAACATTTGAAAAGAGGGAAATCGAAGAATTGACGGGGGTGGGACAAATGCGACCTTTTTTGCGCACCTGAACATTTGCGCACCTTTTTTTTGCTGGAAAAGGCTTTAGGCAAGGCCGTAGAGCTTCGAAAATATTTCCATATAAGGGAATCGTATGCGTAGATTCCGAATTTCGACAAATCAGACCTCGCTGACACGTCAAATTTGTCAAAATTCTGAAGCTACGCATACGATTCCCTCCTATGAAAACATTTTTGAAGCTCTACGACCTTTCCTAAGGCTTTTTCCAGCAAAAAAAAAGGTGCGCAAATATCCGGGTGCGCAAAAAGAAGGTCGCATTTGTCCCACCCCCGAATTGACGGAAGAAATGGATGGGAATTAGGTTTTGAAAAGAATATAAAGAAAAATAAACTGATTGATCGTTTTGGTACTAATAAAGTTGGGCGGACACTTTTTTTTTTCTTCAAAATCACTTTTTCTGGGGTAATTTTATGCGTAGATCCCGAAAAACACAACGAGAACTTAGGAAAATGCGATTTAAGCCAAGTTTCGGGGCTCCAAAGTACGCGCTTAGATAGTGTGATGAGCGGGATGCACATAAGGAAGAGGTCTACAAAATTCCGGATCATGAGTAATGAGCTTGCGGGAGAACACTTCGATTCGGAAGAAGCAGTCAAAAATTGCCTGTAAAATGGGCAGAAGTCGTCAATAATAATGGAAATTATTTCGAATGAATTTATGGTTTTATGTTGAATAAATTTTAGTTCAAAATCCCGCAGTTTTCAATTCACCAACCCAATAGTACAAAGTTAATGCGAATTTTCTGTGAAATGCATAATAAAATCCTTAATGGTTTAGTTGACACGAATAATCGTCATTAGTTCGGCCCTAGCCCGTCCATTTTTCATTTTCTCTTTACCGTGCTATAAATTGATCGATTTCATTCGACAAATTTGACAATCATCTATCAAATTTCTTTGCCCACACAAATATTGATTCGTTTCGATGCCTTCTGTTCTTTTGTAAATCGAAAGGAATCTTGTACATTTGATTTCTGACGCATCTCTTTTGCTCTTTTTGCTAATGGATCTGTTTGATCCTTCTTTTCCATTGACACCCCCTGCCTTGTGATACATTTTCTTGTTTTCACATTTCTGCTCTTCCAAAAATTCTGCTTAGTTTTCAAAAATCTACCCATATCCAAACATTTTTTAAATAAACAAATCTCTTAAGGAACTTTCAAGTAACTCAGCTTTTGAAGTAACTCAGTGATCATTTCAGCTTTATCCTTTCATCCCAGTAGACGATCTGAAAGACGTACTTTTCCCAAGAGCTAAGTAGCTCTTTCAATCACAAGTCATAAGAACCAAAAGAACCACAAATATTCCTTTGAATTGTTGCCTGTTGCCTAAAGGGAAAGGAAAAGATCTTCTATTCTTTTCGTTTTATCAATTGCCTTTAGAAATATACTTTCAAAGTGTTCCCATTGCCCACTCAGCTGAATATCTTCTAGTTTCGTTGGGAATTTCAAGGAGCAGCTACGAAAAAGCTACGTAGAAAAGAGGAACGGATTCGTAGCTTTCGTAGCTATCCGATTTTATTGAATCTTCTCACAAAATTAAAAGATATTCAATTAAAGCTTAGGGGGATACTTTGAAAAGTGAGAATGAGAAAGAGAAATGAGAAAAAGAAAAGATCAGATCATCTCTCGTGTCTCTGTACATCGCAAAAAGAGACTTGTCACTCATGTCTTCCTTTTTTCTTCCTCTTTCTTCCTTTCTTCCTTTCTTCCTTTCTTCCTTTCTTCCTTCTTGTCTTTCCTTCTTTCTCTTGGCAAGTTAAGGTATTGGATAGCTCAGTGGTTAGAGAAATTGCAGCAGCAAAGGAAAGCAAAAGGTCGAGGGTTTAATCCCTCCGGAAATCTACTCTTCCTTGCCAATTCCTTTACTTCTTTATGTGTGCATCGGCCTGTCTCATATCCTTACAGTAAACATTTTATCAATTCACTCAAAAATACTAATGTCTAACAATCATCGAACACTATCAGTTAGCCTGATATTCAACAATCCCAACAACCAATGAGCCAGATTGGTTCCTAAACTTTTAAGATCACCCATCAGAGTCACGTCACCACCACAGTCACATCACCTCACCCATCAGAGTCTTTGCTAGGCCAGTTTCCCAGCTCCCCAGTAAAGCTTACTCAAGACCAAAGTCTCTAATCTTGTTCTTGACTCTTGATAAACCCAAATATTTTAAACTCTTAGAATTTTTATCCGAAAAATATCCAAATGCTCGATAGGAACCAATCAAAAAGACTAATTTGCCTAAAGGAAATGGTCGACCCTATTCTCTTTTCTCTTTTCTTTTGCTCTTTCTTTTGCTCTTTTCGTTTTGTCAATTGTCTTTGAAAATGAGAAAGGGGCAAAAAAGATGGGATTGCCCTTGTGCATAAGGCAAAGAAAGTAATCTTTTGCCATTTCTGCAAAGAAACGTCTTTTACAGTGAATGCCTCTTATCCTTGTCACCTCAACAATGCCTAATAAATACCTAGATTTTGATCTAATTACCTATAAAGTTTTAACATTAGCATCTTACTCTATCGGTTCAATATATCTTCATCAACAATTTCCACTTCATTTTATCTTCATCAACGATTTCCAAGTCCAGCTTTAGATCTAATCATTTATAGAGTTTTTTCCGTTAAGTTTTTCCAAAAGATTTCAATTTTTGAAACTATTGTAAACAGATTGGCTCAAGCGTTTTCTAAAACGTTTTTTGGAACGCTTTCTACCGTAGTTTGGGCTCTATTTTTTATCTAATCTATCTACTTTTTTTATTTTTCAATATCCTTTGTGAACTTTCAAAAAATCAGACAAAAAGTAGATAGATTGGATCACTGAAAGAAAGATTACCGTTTCTGAAAAAACAGCAACAAAAACAGCACTCGTAAGAAACAATCTCTAATAATTTAAAATGTAAATCTAATGTAAAATTAGCTCTATACCTTACAAATTCAATTTCGATTTGTTTTTCTTAAGATCTTATCCTTTTCACCCCTTTTTCAACCATTTTCTGACACAAGTTTTGTGCGTTTCCCGTTTTTCTCCTCACTGTTTGCTCTTTTTTATTAAAAACATTCAAATAATTTCTTTCGCTAGCTTTTGTATTGACTACAACTCTGACATTTTTCAGATATTTTAGAGTGGCTGATGCAAACGCCCATTTATAACAATAATCAGTCACTGATAGTCGCGTTAAATCACCCGCCTGGTGCACACATTGGTGCGCAAATTAGGTATTTTTCAAAAATGAAAGCATTGGTATTTGTCAAGTTGATTGAAAAGTGGCAGATTGCAAAAAAGTTTTTGAAAAATATATCATGGGGACTTTAAAACTGAAACACGAACTTTTAGCAAGAGCTAAGTAGCTAAGTAGCTAAGAAGCTAAGAAGCTAAGAAGCTAAGTAGCTAAGAAGCTAAGTAGGTAAGTAGCTAAGAAGCTAAGTAGCTAAGAAACTAAGAAGCTAAGTAGCGCAAGAGCTTAGTTTCCAGAAAAGAGCATGGTTTCAAGTTGATTCAAATTGTCTTCATTAAATCGAAAATTTTCTCATCATTAGTTGGTTGCGAACATCTATGATGTCCCCAGGGCATTGCCTTCTTCTCGTTTGGCTGGCCCACAAAGGGTGTCAAGATCTTTGCATACCAAAAGAAAAAATTTACCAAAAGAATAAAATGAAATGAACCAGAATGAAAAAAATTAAATTTCGCGCAAATTGGAGGTGTACGGTAGTTTTACCACGCTTTAAAGCGCCAACCCAGGATTTTCTCGGAAAAAGGTTGCAACTAACTTTAACATTTTCTTAAATAAATATTTAGCTATTTAGTCAACACAATTACAATTCATTAGCTTTAATTGAGTTGGATAGAAATTTAATTTCGACAATTGACTCACCCACGAGAAATCGTCTTTAGTTTGTAAAAAAATGACAAAGCAACAGATAAATTTCGAAATAAACGATGAATTTTAAATTTTAGCACTCCATCGGCTTTTGATTTGGCTTGATTTTAAGAAATTTTCAAAAAATTACTACATTCTATTATTTCCCGCAATTGTTTTCTTGTTTTCCATAGTTTTCATTACGAATTTTCCATTGACATGAAATTTTGACTCAGAAAAGCCCCGTATTTCACTCATTTAGCCAATTTCATTGCGCAATTGAATGATTTTGACTGTCTAGAACCTAAGTTCTCAATCAACTTTTATAAAAAAGCAGATTACATTTGAAGATTTAAGATTTGAAATTCAAAAGCTTAAGCTTTCAAAAGCTAAATTTCTTTCATTCATTTCAGAATTTTCTCTTTTCTTTCCAAAAATCTCATTCTATTGCTCAATTTTTTTTCCTGGCGTAATGGAAACTTTTGAAAGAAAACGGAAACGATTGGGGTGTCGTTTGAAATGTTTTGTACTGTTTGGGTGTCTTCCATCTATATGAGATTTAAAGTGAATCATTTTCCGTAGAAAAAAAAATTTCCCTTTTCACTCATATCACCACTACAATTACTACAATTCTTCTCTAGCCAAAATTCTCGATTTTTGTTCATTTTTGATAAACTCTATCAATTCTATCAATTTCTTGGGAGTGGGACAAATGCGGCCTTTTTTTTGCGCACCCGGACATTTGCGCACCTTGCCCATTAGCGCACCGTTTTTCGCGTTTTAAAAAAACCTCTAAAAAGCTAATATTAACGAATTTCTATTCCAAAAGTTGTTTTTCTATGTAATTTTAGGGCGTAGAATCGAAATTTTGACATATCAGAGCTTGTGGAAGCGAACGGACGGAGTTATACAAAGAGAAAGATCGACAATTTTCTGTAATTTGATCTAGCCGTTTTGTCTTTCAAATTGGTTCCACAAGCTCTGATATGTCAAAATTTGAATTCGGCACCCTCAAATTACCTAGAAAAACAACATTTGGAATAGAAATTGGTTAATATTAGCTTTTAGAGCTTTTTTAAAACGCGAAAAAAGGTGCGCTAATGGGCTAAGGGCGGAAAAAAAGGTGCGCAAATGTCCGGGTGCGCAAAAAAAGGTCGCATTTGTCCCACTCCCAATTTCTTGGCTATTTAAAGCCAGACTTTTGCACTTATGAAGCTTTTAATATTTAAAATTTCTTTATTACTCCTCTTTGTTTAGATTTTTCAAAACTTATCTTTCTGGTGCACTGAATTCGTCACTTTCCGCATGAGAATCAAGGAAATTCACTGATCCAGTGCGCCAGAAAGTTGTGCTTGCAAATTCTTGAGCAGGAGAGCTCATAAAGCAGTCGTTTTTAGCTGTGCCTCATTAGTAAAATTATTATTTCCAGAATGAACAACATGGATCCATACGGAATGCAACAACAACATCCAGGAATGCAACAACAACAACAACATCAGCAACATCAGCAACAACAACAACAACAACACCAACAACACCAACAGCAACAACAACAACGGCCCGGAGTCCCACCGGCAATGATGGGAATGGCGCCGATGAACTATCCGTTCGGTCCCGGTGGGCCTATGATGGGCAGGATGCCACTACAACCAATGCCACCACAACCAATGCAAACTCCAAGAGGTAAAAAGATAGATGATGTCGATTTATTTGATTCTTTATTATATTAATAATGTAATCTGGAAGGTATAAAGTGTAGCGTTCTGAAGGAGATTATATTAATGATTTTGGGGTTGATTCGGGATTAATTCGGGATTGATCCGGGATTAATTCGGGATTAATTCGGGATTGATCCGGGATTAATTCGGGATTAATTCGGGATTGATTCGATTCGAGGCCCTTCACCCATCTTTGAGTGAGTAGAAATACAGGCGAAAATGCTAAATTAGATTCTGTTAGGTTGGAATTGCTTTACTTCAGCCTAATTCCGGATCAAACATAAAAACTCAAGCGATAAGCTTTAATAAAACCCCAAATTTGCATTAACTGTTTGGGGACAAAGATTACGGTAGAAAGTTGAAACGTTTTCAAAACGCCCAGTCGTAAAATAGAATCTAGATTTCTAGATCAAGAGATTGTCTGATACTCACAAAAACCTTTCCAGGTCCAATGATGCATCCAGTCAATCGCATCCAAATAGCCAATCAACAACAGCCTCAACAAATCCCTATAGCGCCACCACCCGTCCCATTCAATGCATACAATCCGATTCAACAGCTGGGACAAAACTCGCAACCCGGCCCGTCCAATCAAAACAATGAAGCCGGACTATCATCAGATGAGACGCAATCACGGAAAGGACGATCGTTTCCCTACGAGTGGTACTTTCGGTGTGGACTGTGTCGAGGGGATTGTAAGTGTTTTTACAGTCGAGTCTCGATAACGGAATGGAAAGAATCCAAATTCCATTCCGCTGTATAGAGTTTTTCTCTATATAGTGTTCCGTTATAGAGAGAGTCGACTGTATTTGTAATTTGCAAATTTCTTGGCTCAATAGAACAAGTTTGATGATGTTCTGAATAATGTTCTGAATCTGAAAAATGATGTTCTATTCAGAACATCATTCTGTGAAGGCAAAGTTTTTGCGCTCATAGTTAAAATTTTCAGAACGTCAAGCGGAGTGGTGATTTAAAATGACGCAGAGATTAACAGAGCTCTATCGGAACTTAGCGTTTTCTATATCTAGACATAATTTTCTATATCTAATTTTATATAGTTGTCTATATTTTCTATAGATAATTAAGCTAGGGACTACTCTAAGATTGGAACTTAGGGTCACGGTGGACAAGTCGCGCTTTAAAGTACGCCGAATCGACGTGCGGAAAAGCTCTCAAGTAAAAAAATGTGTTGTAGTTGATTTTTAGCTCAAATTGGTGTCTAACAATTGTAGCAATTGGTGTCTAAAATATAAATATCTAAGATTTGTAAGCCTACAAAAATATCGAGAGCTTGTTTAGATGGAAGTGATGGGAAAAATCGGCCGTGTTTTCTAAACGGTGACCACATTTGCGAGAGTTGTGCTGACTTTGAGATCGAAAATAGCGTGAGATAAATGCTTTATTTGTCAAATATCTCAATTTTCAGGGCAATGAATCCCGGAAAATCATCTACTATGCGTTTGTGGGTAAGCAATTTGAATTTTCTGTTGTTTTGCATTTTTTGTTTTGCTGTTTTGCTGTTCTGCAATTTTTCAGTTTTACATTTTGCAATTTGAGTAATTTTGTTAGCAATTTGGGGTAGGCTAGTTTCCGCAACTTTTTTTGTTGCGCAACTATCATTTGCGTTGCGCATCGTTGCGCAACTATCATTTGCGCAACTATCATTTGCGTTGCGCATCGTTGCGCAACTATCATTTGCGCAACGATCATTTGCGCAACGATCATTTGCCCAACTCGCCATAACTTTTTTCTAAGTCGGTCAATCTTTATGCTTTTGGTTTCATTTTGTAGATCTCAATAAGTGCAACATTTAGGGGGTAGGCTAATTTCCGCCATTTTATTTGCGCAACTGGGTCGTTTGCGCAACAGGGTCATTTGCGCAACTCGCCATAACTTTCTTCCCAGTGAGTCAATCTTTATGCTTTTGGTTTCATTTTGTTGCACTTATTGAGATCTACAAAATGAAACCAAAAGCATAAAGATTGACTCACTGAGAAGAAAGTTATGGCGAGCTGTGCAAACGACCCTATTGCGCAAATGACCCTGTTGCGCAAAAAAGTTGCGGAAACTAGCCTACCCCAGCAATTTTGTTCACAAACCATTTGCTGAACTTAATTTTGAAAATTTATGCAAATTTTCAGACGTTTTGTCGATCTCGAAAGATCCGAAAGCGTTGCTCAATCTGTTGACGGGCGAAGTGCATCGCGAGACAAATCCATTCGAATGCTCGGTTTGCATGGAGAATTGTGAGTGATATTTTGAAAATCTATAACTAGAAAATTATTGATCTAATCTAAAATCGACAAATGAAATATCATTCCTTCATTTTCAACTGAATTGTCATTCATTTTTCTAGATAACACCGCTCAAAACGCGCCGACGGTGATGACGTGCGGGCATGCGGTCTGCTTGCATTGCTATAATATGGTGAGTGATTGAAAAACAAAAGAAATACAGTGAAATCGTTTGCCTAACTCAAGTTTTATCTAGCTATTAGTTTAGTAAGAAGGCCAGACTCTACGGTTGTTTATTTGTTGGCTTTTTGCTTGGGCTTGGCCTTTTTTCACTTAAAATAGTCAAACTTTGATTTGATTCAGAAATTTCATGAACAAATCTGTTTATATTGTAGCTAGGCGATAAAATAATACTAACAATGGCCTAGGATTGAGTGAGTGAAGTGGAGAATTCGAAGCTTGAAGTTGAAATCAATATGGACAAAACCAGTAAAAAGACTGTGACGGCTGGTTTCTTGGCTTGGTGATATATTGGGGAAATAGCACAAAAGCTTTAAAATTTACTGACTCATCAAGTAAATCTGAGACCGAATATCAGTTTTTGATTTGACCCACACAAATTCCAGATTGAGAACTGCCCTCGTTGCGGATTGGTGTTGGTGAAAAGCGGGAATTCTGGAAATGATGAGGATGTGCCCGGCCTTTCAATCCAACAGCCACGCCCTTTCTATCAAGGCAATCCCGGGATGCCCAGGAACCAAATGGAGCCGATGTACGGCGGACAATTTCCACACTTTGGATATGGGCAAAATCAGGGATATCAACAAAATCAAGGTAAAGAAAATCCGCAAAGGACAGTTGAGAACTGAAATGTTACAGGAGTTTTAAATGCATTTTAAATTCTAATGAATATACTGAGCTTTGAGTATTTCAGGGAACATGATGGCTGCAAACAATCAACCCCCACAAGATTCGATCGTTCTCGTGCTCACTAAACATTTCCGAAGTAAGCGTTAAATGAAGATTTTTGTAAATAAGTAAACTAGATTCAACTGATTAAGATTGAGCTTCAAATTCATCCAGACTTTATCCATTTATTCAACCATAAACCCAGGCTTTGTCACGCTTCTCGTTGCTGCCCATAGCCGCAAAAGGAAACGCGCACAAGAGGAAGAAGAAGAGGATGAACATAACAAGTGAGTGGATGAAAAGATAAAGGGGATCACAACGTTCTGGATATAGAATCTATAGCTAGGGTAAAACCCCAACAATTCGAGTACGAGTTGACAACTTTCCAACCCTAAATTCTAAAGTACACCTAAGCTACCGTACCCGAGAAGGCGTCCCGCTTTGCCCCCCTTCAAAATTCATTCTTTTAAAGAATCGTTTCCCGGTTCGGCGCTTCGCTGTGTCTTTTGCGCGTATATTTCATATATCCCTTTCTCCGTTTTAAAATTCTGTCTATTGTTAAAATTTCCCTCATTCGCTGTTTCGTTTAACACATAGACGACCGCTTGACTCGATGCCGAGTCACGGCTGTTTCTTTTGAATGGCTGGACCAAATGAGCTGAAAACTTGTTTGGACATGTAATTCTGGGTCCTCTTTTCGAATCCGGCATTAGTTTTATTAAGAAATTGTGTGATTTTTCGTAAAAAGCGGAAAAACCGGATGTTACCTCGAATTCCAAGGCCGAGTGGTCTAAGGTGCGCGAGGCCAATCTGAGGCTCCCAATCGGGGGTTGTTGTTTCGACTCCCCCGGAGCGAGAACGTTTTGCAAGAAATATTTTACGACATTTCTAGTTACTATTGAACTAGATTTAATAATTTCAGTTGTTAAAACGTAAAAAAAAGTGATTGTATAAATATTATTTTCGACAAAAAAACTCTGATTTTCTTTACATATGGATTCTCAAAAATCGAATTTTATAACAAAAATTTAATTTTTTTCCTTGAAATCCTTCTTAAATCTTACATAAATTCAATGAAAATGGAATTATTCAAGTTTCGCTCATTTTTTGTTTTATTGATTTGATAATCGGAAACTTTCAAAGCTTCAAATGATTGCATTTCTCAATCTATCAGCATTCAAATCTTCGCAATAAAAAAAATAAAAATATGTAATAAAATTTGTGTAATAAGAATGTTTGTCATTTGAAAACTTTATATTAGTTTTTATTAGAAATTTCTGAGGCCAGCAATACGGCATTTCAAATTTGTAGATGTAGATGTTAAGAGATAAAATTTACTTATACGGTTGGAAATTTAAATTTTAGTGAAAATCTAAGATCAAATTTGGATTTCCGATAATTTTTTACCCCTAGTGACAAGTTTTTATGTTATACATGGCAGTTTTGAATCGTGGCCCGAAACGGCAGTTCCGATAGAACAGCGCGGTCGTCTATGTGTTAAAATTGTTAAATTTTGTTAGAGTTGCTGTACTTTTCCCGGTCTTTTCACTTTGCTGATCTTCGAGCCCGTATCTTTCGTATCATCAATAGAGTTATTAAGAATCGTACCGACATTTTTTCGATAAACGCCAGTTAATCCAACCCGGCCGCGAATCTTGCTATTAAAGTCTTGTTGTTTCTCTCATTTTTGGCAAATCATTTAAAATTCGTGTTTCTGGGTTAAAAGGTTTAGCAGTTTGGGTAGAATTTCGACTCAGTTTGGAGTGTTTGGAGTGTTTGGAACCATAATATGTTACTCTAGATCTATGTTTTAGTACATTGTTAAATCTATGTTTTAGTACATTGTTACATCTATGTTTTAGTTCATTGACGGACTCGCAACCCCCGGCCACACCCGAGCAGAATGTGCCGAAAGTTTCGTGTGAGGAATGCAAGAGAAGCGTTGATTTGAATGACATGTTCAATTGTTTGACGTGCAATGAAAAGAAGGTGAGTCAAATTTTGAGAAATATTACATAGAAAAATATGTTTTTGGTACTTATGTCCCCAGCATCCTGTACCAGTTTAAGTACCCAACAGGGTAACTACTATAGGACCTCTAAACCAGTAAAGACTCTTATGATAGCTTGGCGTTTACTAAAGTATCCAGCAGCTAAAGTACATTGCAGCTGCAAGCTACAGTATTGACACCTACACGTGCATACGTCCCTAGGTTTTTTTACTTACTTTTTACTTATCCGACTTATCACCCGATTATAACTATCATCCTGGTTCTGGTTTGCTGAAAGCAATTTTTTTTGGACTAGAGTAGGGCTAAGCCAGAAGTCAGGTTCTTGTTTTGCACTAAGCCTAGCCCACAAAAAGTATCTGGATCTGCAAGAAGCCAAGCCTAGTCCTTGGCTTTTGGTCTGACTCTGGCCTTGCTGACTTACAATCTCTAGGACTCGGTTGTGTCTGATTATCAGACAAGGTTTTTGATGAAAATGCATATTGAGATGAAGACTAAAGCTGTGATTAGATAAAATTTTAATTTCTTTACCATTTCAGGTCTGTTCCCGTTGCATGTTCCGAAAACACCAAAAGGAAATGGGACACGAAGTCAGAGAACTCGTCAATGAGAAGGTAAGCGTTGTTTCATGTAATTTTTTTTGTCTACTGCACTGGGTTTATCTTTTAAAAGTTTACGATATTGGGTAATTTGGATAAACTTACGATGATCATTTTTAGATCAATGGAATGCTGAAGGAAACGCAACTTTTCACTGACAATCAATACGAGACTTATTTGGGAATTGTGCCGAATCTCAATCAGAAAATTATAGAGGAATTCAAGAGACTGCCAGATGTAAGTTTATTGAGAAAATGAGAAAAATTAAAACTTTCAAAAAGGTAATAGTTTTCAATGATTTGTTTAGCCGGAAAGTCTTGTTCACCTTTTTTAAATCTTCATTTATAAATCAATAATTAGCCGATAAACGTGTGGTTTGCTTTAAAAAATAAAAAGATCAACTACTTTAGATTAACTATTTAGATTAACTATTTGGATTAACTATTTGGATTAACTTCAGATTTCAGTTTAACTATTTAGCTCTATTTAGCGAATTTAAGTTCGCTTTGAAGCAAATCAGAACGGGAATTCTCGTTTCTTTCCCTAAAATCCTTGCAATGAACATAGAATTAAGACAGCTTAATGAAATTTCATGAAAATTTATCTACCTGCCCAACTTTTCATTTTCTATCTTTAGTCTTTTGACACGAAAATAGTTTTCTGTGAAAAAAGGTGCTCAAATCGGAACTTTTAGTTTCATCATTTTTGACTGCTCGACTTTACATCTTTAAAAAAATGAACTAACGCGAGCTTTTCAGCATTTCTTAAAGAGCAATTTGTAAATAAATAATAGGACTTTCTGATGAAATAAACCATAGATCGATTGGTTCATTATTTATTTTAAAAAGTAACACTTAGAATAGCGGACAAGACTTTCCGACCAATCTGATATTAAATAAGCTCTAAAAAAATCTAAAAAAGCGTTTCCAGCTTCTCACCACAGCATACGACTCGATCGGTTCCAATTCCCATTCCAGCTTCGATGCAGCGAAAGAAAAATTGAACGATTGTCGGCGAATTGGGAAAAGATTGGAGAAAATATCCGAGGATTATGTGCCACAAGCAAGGAAATATATCAAGAGATTGACGGTTGGTTGGGGGAAATAGAAACTAGGGTAAAATAGCTACGGTCGCCAAATAGCTTTTTATAAGTTTTAGAAAACACTAGTGAAGAGCACTCATGACTAAAGTAGCCTACCAAACATTTGATGCGCCTCGCCCCTTTTGCCATTGGCAATCTAACTTTAAGCTCAAATTTCTTGGTGTTGGGCTGTACAATTTAAATAGTTTTTGTACCAATCGATAGAGAAAGACTTGGAGCATCTAATGATATCAAAAAAAATTTGAATTGATTAGCTTAACACCAAGATATTTGGGAATTGTACCTCAAAATTTTAGTGTTTTTTTTGGGTCAACTGGTATTATATTTGAAAAAACTTTACTTTTCATTAATATAAATGGCATTTATAAACTGGATCCTTGTAATTTCTTATTGTCTAATCAGAATTTTCTAGGAGCTCGTCGAGTACGCGCAGATGAAATTCCCGAGCCCCATTGACCCATTCCACCGGGTGAAATCCGAAGCTATCACCCCTCCGCATCAAGATGTTTCCCAATCAAATTCCTCTCCTTTCAATCATCGTCACGATGAAATGTTTTCCGAAGAAAACCATTATTCTTTTTTTGAATAATCAATGATTTATCACCAAATATTTCATTCCAGTTTCTGATTTTTTTCATTTTCCCTTTCTACTTAAGCTCACTTTTACCACAATTGTATCAGAAAATACGATTTTCTCTCATCGAGTTCATTTTTTGCCTTTCATATTTCATTTCCTAGTTCTTTATGATTATTTTAGATCACTTTTCTGATTCGAATTACTAGTTCTTTTAAAAGACTCAGGTTTTTTGTTCGATCGATTCTTTCATTTCTATCGATTCTCATTTTTCTCGATTTCCTAAACTGAAAACGGTTACTTTTCGGTTTTGAATAAAGATTAGAAAAAGAATTTCTCGAAAATGACGTGGAAGTTGTGCAGTTGAATCTTGAAAGTCATTAATGTTTATCTAAAGATTTTTGCTATGACTTTTCTTTCGGCATTTTTTCGATCCTTTCTCGCTTAGTCACGTTTTTTGTGCTTTTTCTCTTTTTCTCTCGTTTTATCATCTCTCAAAGAGATTTTTATTTTTATTTTAACCATTTTGGAAAGTGAAAATGCTCTAGAAAAGTGAAATCGAGTTTTTAGCTTACAGTTTATCGAGAGTATTTTAATAAGAGTAATCTGTTTTTAAAAATACAATAAACATTAGCTATTTCAATTCATCAAAGTGCACAAAATCGGATTTTTTGGGCGTAAATTGAAATGTAATGAAATATTTTCTGTGAATGATCTGATCTTCAAATTTTGCGAAATAAAATCGACCAGTACGAGAGTTTGTCTCTGTTCTAGAATGAAAAAATGTTTGTTCTCCGTTCCTTTGCCCATTTTTCTCTACATCTCGAACATTCTTTCACCAAAAAGCCTTTTCCTTTCCATAACCATCTCGCAAAGAATTGTCCCTTCCTTTCTCACCTCTTCCCTACTCAAGGATCTCTATCATTTCCTTCCGCCCGCCCATTTCTCATTCCAATCATCAAGTATCGTAATCTTCACCCCCAGAGGCAATAACCTAACAATTACCCGATGTATCTTACTTTTTTCTTTTTCTTTCTTTCTTTCTTTCTTGCTTTCTTGCTTTCTTTTTTCTTTCTTCTTTCTTTTACTGTCTTCCTATCCCTTTTCTAATCAATTTTCGATATGTTTCTCTAATATTCTTATCGCTTTCTTTTCATCTCACTATTTTCGAGTCTCATTTTCATTTCTCTAACTCTTTTTCTCTAAATCTTTCGATTCGCATATTTTTTTTAAATCCCTGTCGGGCATTTTGTTTCTAAACACCATATTTCTTTAGCATTTATCTCTGGACCTTATTTTAGCTTTTCATAAGCAAGTTTTTAGCTAAACCTAGCCCTAGAGTTGAAATTTTGAACCTTGTCTTGTAGTTGATACCCGAAAAATGAGTGAACAATTATGAGATCTATAAATTATCCAGAAGCAGATGACTTCTTGATTTGTTTATTTATTATCATTGAGCTTTTCAAATTTCAAATTTACCAATGCAGCTGGCAGTAATCAAATCTTGATTTCTCATCCATTGTGAAGCGTATTCAAGGGACAAGATAGCTGATAAAAGTATCATAAGAATTTGTTTTTGTATTTGAATGCAATTGGATGAAATTTCGACGCATTTCACGCGTTCTTCTCTTGTCCATTCTTGTCTTTTCCTTCTCTCGTCACTCATTTCCCTTCCTTTCCTTTCTTTCTCTTTCCTTCTCACTCTCCATTCCCACTCTCCATCCCACTCTCCATCCCACTCTCCATCCCACTCTCCATCCCACTCTCCATCCCACTCTCCATCCCACTCTCCATCCCACTCTCCATCCCACTCTCCATCCCACTCTCCATTCCATTTCTCCCGCATCCCTATTTTCATTGCCTAAGTTTTACGCTAGCCAAATGATGTTATTTTATCTACAACTTTTCGCAATTTTTCATTTTATTTTCAGCTAAAATATGGAATTCTTGTAAAAGTTTTTTGTGTAAATTTCCCTTTTTCTTGATTTGCAAACAGCTGATTGCTTGTGAAATATCGATTGCTTTTTTTTCTTTTAACTGATAACACGCAGTAAGAAATTTATAGTAGTCGAGTTTCAATTCTAAATCTAAAGAAAAATTTTCAAACTTTTTTGTAAATAATTTTTAAAGAATTGATTCCATAAATTTCTCTGCAAGAAAATGCTGGTATCAGTCTTTTCTTGTATTCACTTTAATGTGTACAAATGTACAAATGTACAAATGTACCAGAAATTCATTCTAGCCTGTAGTTAGATTCCGATCGATGTGTGAGTTTAGGGAACTAACGCGAAAGCGGTGCCGCACGCTTTCTAAAGTGACGATGCGCTACCGTACCCCACATAAAAATTTCCCTTTTGCTATTCTTGGGGTAGGCTAGTTTCCACAACTTTTTTTGCGCAACAGGGTCATTTGAGAAACTGGATCGTTTGCACAACTCGCCATAACTTTCTTCTCAGTGAGTCAATCTTTATGCTTTTGGTTTCATTTTGTTGCACTTATTGAGATCTACAAAATGAAACCAAAAACATAAAGATTGACTCACTGAGAAGAAAGTTATGGCGAGTTGCGCAAATGACCCTGTTGCGCAAAAATTGCGGAAACTAGCCTACCCCCTATTCTTTTCATTTTTCGGCTAATTTTCCTTTTCCCTTCGTAAAATCTATTATTTTTAGTTTAGTTTTTAATTTGTTTACTTTTTAATCTATTAGGTTGATGCAAAAGTCTTTTTCATTTTTTTCGTACTTCCGTTAAAAAGTAACAAATGCACCAATTGAACAACGGTTTATTGCATTCGAAAGGCCAATTATTTTTCTGCAAAATGACATTAAAACGAGTTTAAAATGTCTTATGTCTAGATTTTTTTGAGAGCCTGAAGTCGGGTAGTCAAAAAAGGCGACGGCTCGATGATGCATTTTAGACGCTTTAGCTAAGGAAACCAATCTTGATGTTAATAAATAAAAGATAGAGCACAAAAAGTTAGATATTTTTTCAGATTTTCAGAGAAATTGATTCAGCCAATTTCTTTATAGAGGTTTTTATAGATTTTTATGAAAAACCCGTTTTCACTCTCGAATTTGCTTGAAAGTGAACCCAAATTGACTTAAAAAGATGGGAAATTAAACAATAAACACTTTTCATTTAGAGCAAACCATAGGTTAATTGATGACTTTGTTATTTTTCTAAAGAAGTACGAAAAAAATGAAAAAGACTTTTGCATCAACCTAATATTATGTTTGGCTCTCTTTAAAGTACTCTCTTTAAAGTACTATCTTTAAAGTACTCTCTCCCCTCGTTCGTTCCCTTCTTTTTATATTGTTTGCAGATAGTTTATTGTTTAAAATTCTAATACGTTTTTATTTCGCTTTCTTTTTTTTCCAATCCTTCCACTCCATTGTTTTCAATCCGTTCTATGCTCTATAAACTCAAATTAACCAATTCCTTTTGACTAAAACGCAAAATCTAAATAATCTGCGCGATATTCTTGTTACTTCGTCTTGGGTTTTGTGTCAAATCATTTTAGAAAGCGGCTGGTAAATCTAAAGGCATTAGGTAAGGGAGTTAGTTACATTTTTAGAGACATTTTAAGTTTTGTCACTCTAAGAAGTATTCCCAAGCTTCAAAGACTTCCGAATAATGGTCAGTAGTCCTTGCTGAACCCTAATTCAATATAGATCCTTGAAAAAAACCAAAAACCCGGCTTTTACTCGATGCTGAATGATCATAACCCGAGGGTGTTGAGGACTAAAGAAAGATTTTCTCACGAGAAAGTTCACAAGAGAACGAGAAGAGTTTCTTTTTGTTTTCTTTTTGATCGTCACAGCAGGTAGTTCCAGGTCCCGCCCACAAAAAAAAGTGGATGGAACTTTGGTTTGAGCAGTTGGATCTTATTTTTGTGTTCTTTTGAAGTAATTCCTTTTCTAAAAAGCACTTATTTTAGAAAATCATCGTATTCAAACTACGAATTTTTGCCTAAATTTCGGGATAGGCTACTTTGCGCCAAATTTTTTGCGCAATAGGGTCATTTGAGAAACTGGATCGTTTGCACAACTCGCCATAACTTTCTTATCAGTGAGTCAATCTTTATGCTTTTAGTTTCATTTTGTAGATCTCAATAAGTGTAACAAAATGAAACCAAAAGCATAAAGATTGACTCACTGGGAAGAAAGTTATGGCGAGTTGTGCAAACGACCCAGGTGCGGAAACTAGCCTACCCCAAGAATAGCAAAAGGGAAATTTTTATGTGGGGTACGGTAGCGCATCGTCACTTTAGAAAGCGTGCCGCACCGCTTTCGTGTTAGTTCCCTAAACCCACACATCAATCGGAATCGAACTACAGACTAGAATGAATTTTCGGTACATTTGTACATTTGTACGCATTAAAGTGAATACAAGAAAAGGCTGATACCAGCATTTTCTTGCAGAGAATTTATGGAATGAAAAAAATAGAATGACGGAAATTAACCTACCCCCTAAATTTCGTATAATTTCTAATAGTAAGCTTGATTCCTCAGCGAATGTGACCAAATTTGGTTAATTAAATGAAAATTGGCTGTTAGATTAGAATAGTTTTCAAGAAAAAGATATCTTTTAGAAAACGGATTGCTCTTTTTTGCTTTGCTCTCTTTGCTTTTAACTTTTAAAGCTTTAGTGATAAATGATGAATGTAATATTGTAGAACTTTTCAATCTTACTATTTTTCAATTCTAGATGCACGAATCATTGCGACGTTTCTTGGAGTGCGCAACGTGCTCAATTCGATGTAAGTTTGAAAAACCCAAGTTTAAAAAGTTTCAAAACCTTTTCAAGTTTCAAATCAAGTCCGACAATCGCCGATGATTCGAAACAAATTGATTCAATGTTTCGCTTGCACATCGAAAAGTGTAAGTAGGCAAAAAGTTTAGATCTGCTTAATATCTTTCATTTTGATTTCATTTTAAGTTCCAGTTATCACAAGCTAGTTTAAAAGTTTCTAAAGATCTCTTTCTTCCTCGCTTTTCCCGTTGTATTTTCTCTTTCTTCTCTGGTAATGAAAGGTAATGAATAGCTCATCTGAGGATCTGAGGATCTGAGCATCTGAGGATCTGAGCATCTGAGGATCTGAGCATCTGAGGATCTGAGCATCTGAGGATCTGAGCATCTGAGGATCTGAGCATCTGAGCACTGAGCATCTGAGCACTGAGCATCTGAGCACTGAGCATCTGAGCACTGAGCATCTGAGCACTGAGCATCTGAGCACTGAGCATCTGAGCTCGGAAAGCAAAAAGTTCGAGGATTCAATCCCATCTCCGGAACTCTTTCTTTACCAGTCTTTACTTGATTATCCATATTCTTTTTTTAGATCTACTCCCCATCGGGTGGCGGAGAGAATGGCGAGTTGCCGATTCAGTATCGATGGTTGAGCAGTGAGTTTAGCATTTTGATTTGTTTTTTGAACAAATTAGTTGATCCGTTAAAATCTAAGCTTATCAATTACTCGATTTTAAAAAGCTACCAAATTTACCAAAGCCATAGAATCGCATGAATCACCATGAACAAAACCAAGATTTAATCACTTTATCTTTTCAGTACGTTCAAGATTGTTTCCTTTTCTTTTGCTTTATTGAGAAATTTTCTAATCAAAATTTTCTAATCAAACTTTTCTAGGTATTCTCGCATATTCGGAAGATCCATCAATCTGGGTGGCTTCTTTTGAGAATCAAAATTGTGCTTTCCGAAATCCATTCCGATGTCCACTGTGCGCGAAACTTTGTGAGTTATCGAAAAATAAATCGCATAAAGAAAAGCTTTGAGATATGGAAATATCCTAGAAATAGAAATATCCACCTCTTAACGAACCGTTAACGTAAACCCTCTATAACGTGGGCGGTCCCGGCCGACGTTATAACGGCCCTTATAGTAACCTTTATAAGGCTTGCCGTCCCGTGGTTCTTAGAAAACAATTGATTAAATTGTAAATCAAAAAGGAAAAGGGTGAGTAACAATGAGCCACGAGCCAGATGACGAGATGTGGATGAGTGAATGAATGAATAAACAGCAACATTTCTGAAAAACCATTCTGCAGTTTTCTAACAAGTTTCTAACATTGCAACAGTGCAAATTGTTGTAAAAAAATTGGTTTCGAAGAAAAAGAAAGAGAGAAAAAGGAGGAAAAGGAGAAAAAGTTCGTTTGGGGAGACGAAGTTCACAAAGTTCTTCATTAATGGCTGAACTTATAATAATTTTCCTCAAGTTTAGTACAAAAATGGAATAAAAAGTACTAGGCTTGTACCCGAAATAGTAAAAAATAAAAAAAAATGAGAAATGGAGGAGCAAGCCAAAGTCAATCCACTTCAACTCCGCAAAAATAATACTGGAGATGATTAGCATTGCGCAACTTTGGCGTCAATTTATTTAGCGTCAATAATGTGACACAAACAAATAAACAATAATGCCCTAATACTTCTAAAGATCTTACAGAGAAAAACCCATGAAAGAGAGAAAAAAAGAGAGAAAAAAGAGGGAAAAAGAGACGGCGGCTCCAACAGCTGGGATCGAATACGTGACCTCCTGACTAGGACACAAGACTCCTCCTGACTAGGACACAAGACTCCTCCTGACTAGGACACAAGACTCCTCCTGACTAGGACACAAGACTAGGACACAAGACTCCTCCTGACTAGGACACAAGACTAGGACACAAGACTCCTCCTGACTAGGACACAAGACTAGGACACAAGACTCCTCCTGACTAGGACACAAGACTAGGACACAAGACTCCTCCTGACTAGGACACAAGACTAGGACACAAGACTCCTCCTGACTAGGACACAAGACTAGGACACAAGACTCCTCCTGACTCGGACACAAGACTAGGACACAAGACTCCTCCTGACTAGGACACAAGACTCCTCCTGACTCGGACACAAGACTAGGACACAAGACTCCTCCTGACTAGGACACAAGACTCCTCCTGACTAGGACACAAGACTAGGACACAAGACTCCTCCTGACTAGGACACAAGACTCCTCCTGACTAGGACACAAGACTAGGACACAAGACTCCTCCTGACTAGGACACAAGACTAGGACACAAGACTCCTCCTGACTAGGACACAAGACTCCTCCTGACTAGGACACAAGACTCCTCCTGACTAGGACACAAGACTCCTCCTGACTAGGACACAAGACTCCTCCTGACTAGGACACAAGACTAGGACACAAGACTCCTCCTGACTAGGACACAAGACTAGGACACAAGACTCCTCCTGACTCGGACACAAGACTAGGACACAAGACTCCTCCTGACTAGGACACAAGACTCCTCCTGACTAGGACACAAGACTAGGACACAAGACTCCTCCTGACTCGGACACAAGACTAGGACACAAGACTCCTCCTGACTAGGACACAAGACTCCTCCTGACTCGGACACAAGACTAGGACACAAGACTCCTCCTGACTAGGACACAAGACTCCTCCTGACTAGGACACAAGACTAGGACACAAGACTCCTCCTGACTAGGACACAAGACTCCTCCTGACTAGGACACAAGACTAGGACACAAGACTCCTCCTGACTAGGACACAAGACTAGGACACAAGACTCCTCCTGACTAGGACACAAGACTCCTCCTGACTAGGACACAAGACTAGGGACACAAGACTCCTCCTGACTAGGACACAAGACTCCTCCCTGACTAGGACACAAGACTCCCTCCTGACTAGGACACAAGACTAGGACACAAGACTCCTCCTGACTAGGACACAAGACTCCTCCTGACTAGGACACAAGACTAGGACACAAGACTCCTCCTGACTAGGACACAAGACTCCTCCTGACTAGGACACAAGACTCCTCCTGACTAGGACACAAGACTCCTCCTGACTAGGACACAAGACTCCTCCTGACTAGGACACAAGACTCCTCCTGACTAGGACACAAGACTCCTCCTGACTAGGACACAAGACTACTAACCAATCAGCCATGGCGAAGCTTGAAACACAGACAAGAAGCTCACTTTTTGTTCTAAAATTTCTTGAGCATAAAAAACGCCATGCAACTCACTTTTTAATGTTCTTAATCCTTTGACTTTCTTTCATTTTTCAGTTTCTCCAGATCAACGCGGAGTCGTGCTGTCTTGTGGACATGCCATTTGTGAGCCGTGTTATTTTGATCAGGTTTTCTTTACGTTAAAGACTCAATTTACAATTGCTGTTTAACCTTATTCAAAACGAATACCCAGCTTGGTTTATTGTAAAGCATTTTCTGAATAGCAATACAGGGTGTTCAATAATTACCCGAACTCGGTTTTTTAAGTGTAACTCAGCACTCAAATGTGCAATCATCTCATGCTTTGTTTTAATAGAAAATTTAAATCCTTTTGTTCGATTCTTAGGTTTGACGAAAAAACGTTTTTCTGCCTTTTTTTATAGAGCCTCAAAGTTGGAAGAGGAGTTGCTTGGAACGGCACTTGTTTTTGGAGAATTTATGAGAAATTTTAGTGTTCATGAACTTTTCAACGATAAATTCTGTTTTATTAGGTTATATTTACTTAAAGGTCAAAGATTCACATCTAACAGAAACTGAGAAATGAAAGATTTCCGTTCGCAAGGTAATTTTTTGACAAGGCAACGCTTAGGCCCAGGTGAAACCAAGATTCCGAAGATAGCAAAATTTGCCTAATCACGTTACCCTCTAATTCGTTTGATAATGTCTAAAACGTATTGCAAAAACAAAAGCGTTCAAAGACATGCTCAATCTTTGACGTTTTCTTGAAATGAAAAGCCAAAAACGAATGCCCTGCCAAGCAACTCCTCTTCCAATTTTGAGGCTCTATAAAAAAGACAGAAAAACGTTTTTTTGTCAAATCTAAGAATGCAACGTAGAAAAAGATTAAAATTTTCTATTAAAACAAAGCGTGAGATGATTGCAAATCTGAGTGCTCAGTTACACTTTAAAAACCGAGTTCGGGTAATTATTGAACACCCTGTATTCAACAATTGCTATTCAGAAAATGTTTCACAATAAACCAAGCTGGGTAGTCATTTTAAATGCACATTTGAGTGCTGAGTTACACTACATAAAATGCCGGATCCGGGTAATAATTGAAAACCCTACAGATCCCAAACAGCTATTTCCTTTCCAGCTACTTCCTTTCCAGCTATTTCCTTTCCAGCTACTTCCTTTGCAGCTACTTCCTTTACAGCTAATTCCTTTACAGCTATTTCCTTTCCAGCTATTTCCTTTCCAGCTATTTCCTTTCCAGCTACCTTCTTTACAGCTACTTCCTTTACAGCTATTTCCTTTAAAATCGTTCATACCACTAAAAAAACTGATTTTCTTTTTACTAAATATTGAGTTCAGCACCAGAAACGTAAAAATAATTGCTCCAAAGAGTGGTTGTCACAAATCCATTCAAATTCCATTCATTCAATTCGAAATCTATTCACTTTTTCACTCAGATTATGGTAGTTCTCAATTAAAATAAAATTTGACACGAAATCGCTCTCGAATTTGCATTGTAGTCTTATATTTTAATGAAGCACAAACTTTAAAACCAAAAACCTCTTTAAAAAAACGTTTTATCAAAGCTATTCGTCGACTAAAATAGACTACTTCTCACTAACAGATTCATACGATACTTTTCAAAAGTGGATACGTTTCTAAGTGGATACGAATCTTAGTGTACGAGTGGATACGAATCTTTCTAAGTGGATTCAAACGTGGATACGAATCGAATCTCTAACTCTAAAACAAAATTACACGAAACCCTTTTTACACGAAACAATCTGCCCATTTTCCACCCAATGATTCATCGATTTTTATCCCATTTTCCCCCTTTCCTTTCACACAAAACACACAAAGCACACAAAATCACGATTTTCTCCGCAATTTTTCCTCTTTTCAGGGCGATTGCTCATCGTGTTCATTAGCTGAAAAGGCAACTCAGCGATACATTCAATCACAAGAGATTCAACAAGAATTTAATGGTCATTTTTATACATTTTAAAATTATCTTTTAGCTTTTCTTTAACATTTTCCATACCAGATTTTCCATGAAGATTTCTTCATCTTTTTCTTGCTTCATAGAAATCAATTATCAATATTTATAGATTTATATATCAGTATTCTTTAGAGAGTTCTTTAAAACTTTTCAACTTTTAAGATCTCATCGAAGCGATCCGAGTGCTAGGAATGCCTGGAAGAGGAAGAGGGTGCGTTTGTTAAAACAAAAATTTTCTGTAGCCAATATAGGCAAATTTACAAGAGCACTAGGTACTAAAGCGTGCTCTCTGTGCTCTAGTAAACGCACGCTTTCTGGTAAACTTGTTCATTCATTTTCCTGTCCTTCACCGTCACCTTCACCTTCATCTAATAAACACCTCCCTCCTCCTAACTTTAGACGCTTTGTTCTCAATCCCATTTTGAGATATTTTTATGTTTTATATACCAAAAGATAGAAGACATTAAGGGCTATTTTTAGATATATTAAACATAAAAATATCTCAAAATTGGACCGAAAGGGGGCGTTTAAAGTTCGACCAACTCGATTCGACCCTCGACCAACTTTAAACGTCTCTTTCTCAGTCCAATTTTGAGATATTTTTATGTTTAATATATCCAAATATAGCCCTTAATGTCTTCTATCGTTTGGTATATTAAACATAAAAATATCTAAAAATGGGACGGAGAATGAGGCGTTTAAAGTTGGTCGAGGGTCCAATCGAGTTGGTCGAACTTTAGACGCCTCGTTCTCCGTCCCATTTTGAGATATCTTTATGTTTAATAAACTAAAATATAGTCCTTAATGCCTTCTATCTTTTGGTATATAAAACATATAAATATCTCAAAATTGGACTGAGAAAGAGGCGTTTAAAGTTGAGGGCTTATTAGAGAAAGCTTTATTAGAGAAAATACGGTAGTTTTTAAACTATATTTTTGTTTCCAGAAGACCCCGCAAAATCGACTCGATGGTGAAAAAAGTGGCACCAAAACGACCAAAACTAGTAAAAGCCGTTGATCGGAAAAGGCAAAAGTCCTGCTCTCTGCCTTGCCAAACAATACCCGAAGCAACTCTGGTTTCGGAAGTGAAAGAAGAAAGTCAAGGTAAAGAAAAAGATTTTCTGATAATAAAAGAGCTAATAAATCTCAAAATACTTATGGGAATCTTGTTTTCACTTGTGAAACCATCTTGTGACTTTTTGAGGATACTATTCCCAGGATTCAGACACGTCTTTTTTTTCAATCTTTAATTTTTATTATCAAAATTGATTTAAAATGACTACCCAGCTTGGTTTATTGTGAAACATTTTCTGAATAGCAATTGCTGTATACAGGGTGTTCAATTATTACCCGAACTCGGTTTTTAAAGTGTAACTGAGCACTCAGATTTGCAATCATCTCACGCTTTGTTTTAATAGAAAATTTTAATATTTTTCTACATTGGATTCTTAGATTTGACGAAAAAACGTTTTTCTGTCTTTTTTTATAGAGCCTCAAAGTTGGAAGAAGAGCTTGGCAGGGCTTTCGTTTTTGGCTTTTCATTTCAAGAAAATGTCAAAGATTGTGCATGTCTTTGAACGCTTTTGTTTTTTCAATACGTTTTAAACATTATCAAACGAATCGGTGGGTAACGTGACGCTCAACTCGGCAAATTTTGGGAATCTTGGTTTCACCTGGGCCTAAGTGTTGCCTTGTAAAAAAATGACCCTGCGAACGGAAATCTTTCATTTCTCAGTTTCTGTTAGATGTGACTCTTTAACCTTTAAGTAAATATAACCTAATAAAACAGACAAATTTTGCTATTTTGGGAATCTTGGTTTCAGCTTGTGAAACCATCTTGTGACTTTTTGAGGATACTATTCCCAGGATTCAGACACGTCTTTTTTTCAATCTTTAATTTTTATTATCAAACTTGATTTATTATCTTATAAAATAGTCATTTTAACTGGATGCTAGTCGAGTATTTTTTGATAAACATCGTTACGTTAAGTGGTAGTCAAATATTAGTTAAAATTGACTTTTTTAAAACATAAAAAATTGTGCTTGAGTTTGGTAATTTCTTTCACAGTGTTTACAATAACCAGATACCTGATGAACCATTCCCGGCTTTTCCGCCTAAAGCCATTCCACCACAAGCCGATTTCCTCCTTACAGCTAGTGACATCGAAGCTGCTTTCAAAAAGTTGAGACCCAAAAAATCGCCTAGTCCAGACAAAATTACTGCTTTTGTTCTAAAGAAACTACATAAAGTGCTAGTCATTCCTCTTGCCAAATTCTTCAATAAAATTTTGCTTGTCTCTGCGGTCCCAACTTACTGGAAACAATCTCTTGTGTCACCTTTTCTCAAAAAATCGCCCAAAAATATATTCGCTAATTATCGTCCCATTTCTTTAACTTCTCCTGTGTCAAAACTTTTTGAAATTATCATAAAAGATAAAATTTTTCAACATTTTGATAAGTACAATCTTTTTTCTGACCAGCAGTTTGGCTTCCTTAAAAATAAATCCACAACTTCTCAACTTATTTTAGCCTATAAGTCCTTTTTCAAAGCTTTAGATCAAAAAGAAAAATCTATTTCCCAACTAGAAGCCGTCTTCTTAGATTTTGCAAAAGCTTTTGATTCTGTTCCCATTGATCTTCTAATTCACAAACTGCATGCTTACCGGCTCAGTCCACTTGTAATTTCGGTCGTCAAAAATTTTCTTTCTCAGCGGACTTTCAAAGTAATTCTAAATAATGTCCTTTCTCCCTCTTTTGATTGTCCTAGCGGGGTTCCTCAGGGTAGTATTCTTGGTCCTCTTTTGTTTACTATCTATATTAATGACCTGCCTAACTGTCCTTTCAAATCAAAAAATTCCTCCATCTGGCTCTATGCCGATGATGTTAAGCTTACGTTCAAAATTCCCATCGGAACTCAAGTAGCTTCGCTTGCGGCTGTAAAAGATGCAAACCATGACTTAGAACTTATTAATTTGTGGGCCAAAACGTGGAAGCTTTCCCTATCCCCTTCAAAATCTCAACATTTTTCCACTGGTAAATTTAGTTTCTCTTTGGTAATTAACAATATTCCTATCAATTACATTAGTAAATTAGATTTTGTTAGAGATTTAGGTGTCCACATCTCTCCCCCCTTTTAATTTCACTAAACATATTGAAATCATTTGTCGAAAAGCTTCTTTTGTTTCTAGCCGTATTCTCAAATCAATTGTTCATCCTAACCTAAACTCTTACCGCAAATGCTTGACGACTTATATCCGGCCCATCTTAGAATATGCTTCTATTGTTTGGTTTCCCCGCGCACAAGTCTTTATTGAACGCTTGGAGAAAATTCAGAGGAGGTTCACAAAAGTCGCTTTATGGAAAATTGACTATTCTAAATATTCTAGCTTTACTTATGAGGAGAGACTTGCTTTTTTTGAACTAAAAACTTTACAGCATCGTCGCTTTGTCATTGATTTAGTCGAAACTTTCAAAATCCTCCGTTGTAAACAGATTAGCCCTTTGTTTATAGACTTTTTCAAATTTAAACCGCGGTCAGGGCCCAGAAGTGGCTCATTCCTTTTGCAAATTCCCTTTGCTTCCAATGCCTCTTTATCAAATTCATTTCCCGTTAGAGCCGCTAGATTATGGAACTTGCTCCCAAACGACATACGAGAAATTCAGTCGCTTTTCATATTCAAGAAACGTATCGATGCCTTAGATCTAGTGGCTCTTTGCCGTAAGTAATTGGCTTATTGATTTCAGTATGTATTGTATGATTAAGTATCACTGTGCATTTCTCTATGATTTCTTTCACTTTATCGTTTGAATAAAGTATTATTATATTCTCTCATTTCTCAAGAACTCTGCATCAGATCGGGATGAAATTTTAATAATCAATAGTATAATCAATAAAATAATCAATAAAATAATCAATAAGACTTCAATTGTTATTAGAAAAATTGATGGTTTAGTTTTTTCATTTCAAAAGTTTGTCCGAAGACGTTGCTCCTAAACCCAATACAAGACTTTTGTTTGTTTTGTTTATAATAGTTGGTACAGCATTGAGTTTTTCAATATTTTCGATAGTTTCAATCGTTTTTTTTTGAGAAAATATGAACTTAATTGGATTAATTAAAAGTTTTTTCATACTAATCATTGATTCCAGGTTTCTACGTGCATTTGCCCATCTTAAACTACACGAATCTGTGCCCCGATGATCAGCCCTGTCACTCCCAGTCGTTACCAAAAATCAGTGAGATGAATGTGGAAGATGATGATGATGAGATCACGATTATTGGAGTGAAAATCAACGACAATCCCGAGATTTTTCACATTTCGACCGAGTTGAAAGCGGTGAATCCGCCGAATTTTGATGAAACGGTCGGATCGGTTGATTGCAGTGAGTGCAAGAGAAATGTGGGTTTATGAAATTTGCATGCTTTCATATAAGATCATATAAGATTATCTTTTTTGAAGATCAACCAAATTTCAGACTGACACCAACGATATGTTCTTGTGCAGCACGTGTGAGGATAAAATGGTTAGTTTTAAAGGATTTCATTTACAAAGCCGTAAAGGAAAACCTAATCATTTGATGAGCAAAATTTTATCACTTTTAACTTAAAATCTTGTGTAAAAATTGTTTCTGAATTTGTTTCTGAACTTGTTTTATGAAATTTTAGTTATGCTCACTGTGCATGTTCCGATATCATCAGAAAATGGGGCACAATGTGCGTGAACTCATGCAAGACAAGGTAGAGAGAAAAGGGAAAAGAGAGCTATTTGTTCGACATCTTTTTTAACTAGGGCCTAGACATGAATGATGGGCGGGCAGGGCCGAGTCCCTGACCTAACTTCTGATCTTGGCTGACCTAACTTGACTGCTGACTTGATCATGTCTGATTTGGCTAGGCCCTAGTAAACATAGCCGCCATAAACTATTAGGTTGGCAACTAAATAATGGCCCTCGCCCTTTTTTGATAAAATCTTTTAATCTTTGCGTTTAATCTACCCTCGCTGTTTTAATTGAATATTACTGAATTTCTGGTGCATTATTATACGTTTTTTACTTTCCTTGATTTGATACTTTTCAAATAATTTTGTTTAGAAATGGAAGATCTCAAATATCGAATGCGTGTCTGTCTCTGGTACGACTACAAACAAGACAAAACAGCTGCCGAATCCCACAGAAATTTAATTGCGAGTTTTTGGTGATGAGGCTCTTTCCGAAACACAATGTAAGAGATGGTATCGACGGTTCAAGGAAGGGGATGAAAGTCTTGAAGATGAGCCTCGCCAAGGACGACCCGAACTTCTGCAGAACGATATTTTGGAAGCAGCCTTAAAGGAGGATCCAAGTCAAACATCACGCGAGCTAGGGGATCGATTGGGCTTTTCGCATACTGCAATCGAAAAGCGACTTCATGCATTGGGGAAAAGTAACCGCAGTGGAAAGTGGATTCCGCATGAATTGAGCGAAGAAAATAAGGCTACTCGTGTTATCACAGCTGGAATACTACTAAAACTTGCGAAAAAGGGAAGCTTCTTGAATTCCATTGTCACTTCTGATGAAAAATGGAACTTTTATGATAATCGAACGCGAAAACGACAGTGGCTTAGCACAAACGAAGACCCAAAACCAACTCCGAAGCCGGATATTCACTCAAAGAAAACTCTCCTCTGTGTGTGGTGGGTTCTCGTGGGTTGGTGCATTTCGAGGTTCTCAAAAGCCGGCAAACGGTTAATTCAGAACTCTATTCGTCTCAACTACATCGTGTAGATCAAGCAATTCGCTCTCAAGGACTCGAACCCTCTTCAATTCATTTTCTCCATGATAACGCAAAACCACACACTGCAAAACTTACAATGGAGAAAATCGAGGAGTTGGGCTGGAATGTTCTTCCTCATGCGCCATACAGCCCGGATATGGGGCCTAGTGATTACCATCTTTTTCGATCGATGCAACACTTTCTAGCCGAGAAAAAGTTCAATGACCTTGACGAAGTCCGAATTTCAGTGCAGAAGTTCTTTGACGATCAACCAGAAGAATTTTTCAAGAGAGGAATCCAGTTGCTCCGTCAAAAGTGGAAAGAAGTAATAAAGAATGACGGAGAATATCTTTTGGATTGATGTTGATATTTGTTCACCTTGTTAATAAATTTTTTGTTTTTACTGAAAAGGGCCATTATTTAGTTGCCAACCTGATACAAGGCCAGACTACAAACCCTTGTAGAAAAGCACAGAAACGATATTTTTGTAAACTTTTTTGACCAAAAAATTGGCCCAAGTTTTGGGTTTCGAATAACACCAAAATCAAGTCAATCCATCATCTCGACTCCGAGAAAGAGCCATTTATAGCTGTTTTTCATGGGACGAGACTACAAAGATGGGAAAAACCTTATACTCAGCGCCGAGAAAATGATTTGGCTTGTTTTTTTTGTCATTGGGAAGCTTAAAGTTAGCCTCATGTTTTGATAAAAAAGTTATCAAAAATATCGTTTCTGTGCGCTTCTAAAAGGATTTGTAGTCTGGTCCTGTAGTTTGTGGCGACCATATCTACTAGGGCCTAGCCAAATCAGACATGACCAAGTCAGCAGTCAGGTTTGATCAGCCAAGCTCAGAAGTTAGGCCAGGGACCTAGCCCTGCCTTCCCGTGATCTTGGTTTGATTGTTGCTTAAGTTTTTAGATCATCAAGGATTTTGCTTGGATTTGGCAAGGCTGATCTTAACTTGGGCTAGGAAATTAGGAAAAGAGTCTAGAAACAAGCCTACTGACCAAGAAAGAGTGAATTACGGTAACCGGCTGAACTCTAAAGCACGGATAAAGTAACCTAAGCTGATAAAGGTGATAAAAAGGACACGAATAAAGTACGACGAATACTAAAATCGGTAATTGGTGCTAACAGTGAGTGGTTTCAAACTACAATAATTTCGATTTCAATTGGAACAAAGCTACTGTTACCGGAACTTTTTCAGCTCAATTCCCTGATCACTGCGACGAAAGAATATGTCCAATATCAATGCACAGCAAATATCGATCCGATCACTCAAGACTACGAGTCACTCAACCAAAGCTTACAAATTTTGTCAAAAGTGAGTGGATTTTTATTTAGAGGCCAGAAAAACCCGCTTAACAGCGTCCTGGCACAGTTGGATGGTGCTTGTCTACGGCTCACACGATCCGGGTTCGACTCCCGACTTTCTCGTGACTCTTGGTTTTTAAAAAAAACGAAATTTGAGATGCGCAACTACATAACAAACTGAAAAACATGTAAATCGACCCACGGAAAGCTGAGACAGACAGACGGACGGAAAAACACTTTCCTTTTTATATAGATGTTTGTTCTCATTTATTTAATAAGTTTTCAGTTACTTTCGGGGACACTAGAGAAGATCAACGCCTTGACTTGTCTCGAAACTGCGAAATCGGGTCTACATTTGTTGTCGAGATTGAGCACAACACTGAAGAAGGATACACAAGAATTCTCTAAACCCATGAAGGCATACAATAAACGAATTCGGGTGAGAAAGTTGAATTGATCGATAAAGCTGGTAAAGATTGGACTGAAAGCGTAAAGATTGGACTGAAACTGACTGAAAGCGAACTGACAATGGGACAGATTTCCGTAGTTTTAGATGAATTAGATTTTTTTGTTTCTAGATAAATTCCACTTTTCAAATGAAAACTAGAATTTCAGAATATATATGTCGTAGCCGATTATGAATGAGTGGAGCGTCCAATGAGCGTCTAGGAGCGTCCAACCATCAAGTATTTGGTATCATTCAACGCAGAATCATTAATAATTATGTTAAATTTTTAAAATTAGAAAGATTGGATAAAAAGAAAAAAAATTATCGGGCCTCAAGGTTTCCTCTTGAACAAACAGTTTTTTTGCTCTAATTTTTTTTCTTTTTATCAAATCTTTCTAATTTTAAAAAGTTAACATAATTATTAATGATTCTGCGTTGAATGATACTAAATACTTGATGGTTGGACGCTCCTAGACACTCATTGGACGCTCCACTCATTCATAATCGGCTGAAATTCATAATCGGCTACGGGGGTCCCGCCGAATTTGAATGAAACGTTCTAGCGCCGGCAATTTTTAACCTAAACTCACAAATTTGGTACCGATCGACGCAGAATTTAATTCGCTACAAGATCATATAATATTGTCCTCATACATTAAAGGGTTGCTCTACTAGAAAGATTTGCCAAAAAATTTCATTCATAATCGGCTACGACATATAAACTTTACATTTCCAGCGAAGCATCAAAGAGATCAACAAGGCTTTTCCCTGTGATCCCTTATCTTCCACAAGCGATCAACCCAGTCCCACATCTGTTGTCGTTGTCGATATCGATTTTGAGAATGTTACAACGGATGCTACTTAATATAGATTTTCAATTTGCGTGTAATCCTTACGTGTAATTTTTATATCATTTTTTTTTCGTGCCATTTATCTGTTACTTTGTTTGTTTAAATTGTAGAAACTTTTCACAAAAACACATCAAAAAAATTCTTTATACACACAAAATGGTCATGTTTTTCTGTGAAAAGCCGTTAAAATTCGGGAAATTACATTGAAATTTTGATGAAATTTTGAACATTTATAAGGCAAATAAGATACGGTCAAATTCCCCGGCAATTGGGTGAAGATTTTGAAATAAAAACCTATGGTGCATACTTGACAGTCCTCTTCTTTATCGATTTTCTTTTCTTCTGTGCCGCTTCTCGCTTTTTCTTCATCTTATTGTACGTCTCAAGTGAGGCCATTCTGCGTGGACATGGACAATAATGAGCATCCCTTCCCGGCCATCCAACTTCACCTATTGGACCCGGTTTTCCCGGTTTCCCGCGTTCACCGTCTTCTCCCGATTTACCCATTTCACCCAGACGAGCGTCCTGACCGGGAGCACCTGGAAGTTTTCTTTTTGAAAGGTTATGATCTTGGCCGATGATCTTATGAAGTTGGTCCTTTTATGGCTGGGAATACAAAACATAGTCGGCGCCGGAATTCGAATCCCCCGACCTCTCGTTAACGGGCGAACTCCGACTTATCGGGCGAACGCTCTACCAATGAGCTACACTGACACCCGTTCCTTAAAAGGGCCTTAAAACGCTTTTCTCGCGCCGTTTTGATCTTAGCTGGTGGCCTAGCGGATAAGGGGCGTGTAAACAAAGCGAGCTGTCCGTTTACATCTCCGGTTCGAGTCCTCGCCTCACACTTTTTTTTGTTTTTTTGCTAGTGTAGGACCTGAAAACGCATTTCTCGCAGCAGGTCTATATAAACTGGTAGCCTAGCGGATAACGTGCTTGTCTACAAAGCGTGCTATTCATATTCTGCTCGGGTTCGAGTCCTCGCCTCGTAAAGTTCTTTGCTTGGTACGTAACGAGACTAATACGTAGATATTTTTTTTTTTTTCATTTCTATATAATATTATATAATATTTTGCTGTTGACAGCTTGGCTTGATTGGGAAGCGATAAAAAACGAAGTTAACTCTCATTCTTCATCACTTCGTAAAGTTCAGCCGAAATTTTAGTGTTATTCCATTAAGATTCAAGAGTTTGCTAGATAACTCAACCATTGAATTGTTCTTGGTTTTGAATACAACAACTTTCTCTACACCTACCAGGCAATCCCCGATCTCCAGGCTCTCCAGGTGGCCCGGTTGGGCCAGTCTTTCCCCTTGGTCCCTCTTTGCCCATTCCTCCCCTTGGCGCCGATTTTCCTCGGGCTCCTTCAGGGCCAGGATGTCCTGGATCTCCTTGTGTTCCATTGGGTCCTTGGGGGCCTGGCAGACCCGGCTCACCAACTTCATGACTATTCTAAAGCGAATTGATGGCATCGAGAAAATGACTCGACCTCTCCAGGCTCTCCATCGATTCCGGGCTCTCCTTTTGGTCCTGGAGGTCCAGGTGGTCCTTCGGGTCCCTCAGGCCCTGGTGGACATTCCACACAAGCTTCACAGCCTCCCTCCATCATCAGCTCGGCGGGAACGATGCCTGCCAGTCCGGGGACTCCCTTTGAGCCAGGTTCCCCTAAAATCGATTATCAGGAGGCTTTCAAAGTTTTCAAAACTTAAGCATGAGTATAGAATTGTTAGCACTAGAATCAAGAATCAACTCTGCCCACCATTTTTCCCATTTTCTCCATCGATTCCCGGTGCTCCTTGTGCTCCCATTGGACACCGTTGATCACTGTCACAGCCGCATTGAGGCGCATTTCGTGTTTTTCGTACTCGGGGAACACCTTTCCGGATCAACTAAATGAAAAGCCTAAGCAAGAACCCTACAAAATTAGACCCAATCAAGTTTATTGTCTGTTTATGCTAAATGATCTGTGAAAGCAAGCCTCCAATCCTTCCAAAGCCTCTTGTTCCTTTATTCTGAATTGATCCCCGCGTTGAGACATGTCCATTTGAATGCCATTTACCTAAAGATTGTCTGAAATTGTAGATTTTCGTCTTATAGCTGAAAATTTTAGGCTTTAGACTTAAAAATCTTGATAATTCTTACTTCAAAAAGCAAAGTTTCAATTTTGACGGCTTTCCAATTCGACCTTTATGCCAGTGATCGAGAAATTCTCTCTCCACTCTGCCTTTGTACTTTAGTGAATTGTGTATTTGCCTGATAACTTTGTGTGGAGATTATATTTTGCGCTGGTTTTGATATCATTTGATGCGTAATTTTATTCTGTATCGAATGACAGTCAAAATAGTCAAAATCGATGGGTTGGCGCTGAGAAAAAACCTTAAATTGCAAACGGCAAAAAAGGATTGGCAGATGTTTTTGTTACAAGTACGGTAGCTGACTATGAGCTCTACAAAGCGGTAGCGCTATCTGTTGAATGAATAAAAAGCTTCACCCTAGTCAGCTAAAATCTTTTCAACTCACTTGATAGTGCAGGTACGGTAGATAGAAAATGCAAATGGTCAACGCGACGAGGGAACCGACAGACGAACTCCAACCGATCCACGTCATTCTGCGACATGAAAAGGACTCTTTGATGCAAGAATTCATAAAGAAAACAAGATAAAGTTCAAGAATAAATAAAAATTCAATATAATCATATCGAAAAGCTCAACATTACTAGCTACGGTAATCACTGGAAATGCTGGTAGCACTGGAAATGCTGGTAGCACTGGAAATGCTGGTAGCACTGGAAATGCTGGTAGCACTGGAAATGCTGGTAGCACTGGAAATGCTGGTAGCACTGGAAATGCTGGTAGCACTGGAAATGCTGGTAGCACTGGAAATGCTGGTAGCACTGGAAATGCTGGTAGCACTGGAAATGCTGGTAGCACTGGAAATGCTGGTAGCACTGGAAATGCTGGTAGCACTGGAAATGCTGGTACAAATTTTAGAGTTACTCAAATGCTAGAGAAGTTGAAGATCCTTACAATTAGCAATTCATTAGCATTTCAAACTCTCACCTAGTCGATAAAGATAAGTTCAAGCTTCAAATTTAAACTTTAAACAAAATATTTACATCTAAAAATGTTATGGCATTCCTATTTCGAAAATTTTTCTCAAAGTTTATCCAGATTTCGATCTAGTTAGCCATTTCTTTTTTTTGGCTACTGGTGGGGTTGATTTCGGAAAATTTTTGGGGAAAAGACGAGATAAAAATGAAGGTCATTTTTTTTATGAACAAGTGTCAACAAATTAGCACGGGATGAGTTGGACAGCTGAGAGAAAAATGGGGGATTCAATGAAACTTGTCTTGAAAAGAACATGGGAAACGCGATAAAAACCAGTTTGGAATGTTGTTCTCAAAACATTTCTTTTGCCTTTAAAACTGAGCTTGAAAAAGTAGGAAATTTGTGTAAAAGAACATGTAAACTTTGAAAGTCTTTGATCAATGACAAAAAGAAACTTAACGAACGAAAGATTGAGACGAATTTCGATAAAAGGCGTTAAAGTTATTTTCCAAAGAAAGATTCTTTTAAGTCAAATTCTTTTGAAAAAGCTTCATTAACAAGAAATTTCTCTAAAAATAAGCTATTTTTTCAGCTTACTATAGACAATTTGTTAGATTTAGAGCATTTACTACCAGAAGTTGCTACAGATTTTCATTTTTTTCAAATTCAATAGGTCGATAGATGAATAAAAGCAAGAAAATAAGCTTAAAGACTCTTGAAAGTAGTTTGAGTTTTTGATCAAAATGGCTCCAAGCTGGTTTATTATCATCAGAGATTTTGAAATTAAAGAAAAGTTCGCTATGCCTAACTTACTAGAGAAAGGTAAATAAATAATAAAAGGCAAAAAAGAGTAACCAATTCCTACTTAGATAATGCAATCTGTAAAATGTTACTTCAAAATAAAAACAGAAAGCTGCACTAGGGACCCAGCCGAGATCCTGTGGGCTGAAGCCTAAAGCGTTATGCACTAGGCTACCAATGAACATCTTCCGACCTAGGAAGGAGCCTTTTAAAGCATTCGTTTTGCAAACTTTCGATTGAAGTTTTACACGGAAAGTCATTTGGCATTGACAGTCATTTGGCATTGAGATTTGATTTGAGATTCGGATTTCTCATACCCGATTCTTAAAAGTGCACTAGGTGTCCAGACAAAAGCTCACCTTGAGTCTGTACCTTTCCTTAATTAGCCTCTAATCACTAATATTCTACGAACAATTCAGTTCTATGAAGCTTTTTAACAGAAACGATAAAAATGACAAAATGGCAATTCTAGAATTCAGGACAAACTCCAAAATGAGTTTTCGTATAAGAATAAAATGAAGCAAGAATGAGCAAGCGGTGGAGTTTTCCTACTTTCAGAAAATGTTTAAATTAAGCTCAAATAGGCTCCAAGCTGCTTTATTATCATCAAATACGTTTAAAGTTTACTCCTAACCGAGGCGCTCAAAAAAGTAGCAAAAGTTTTAGCGTAAAAGCTTCAGAAGCGAAGATTACATTTCAAAAGTGGTGTGATCTTTTGCAAACAATTAATAGATGATCAAATAAACTATTTTTCAAGCAAGCCATCCTCTAAAAGCACTCCCAAATCCTCTGTGAAAACTCTCGCCACGGGGATTTTTATTTTCCCCCGATTTCCCTATCTTCAAACCGGTCACCGCACCGGAACGGCCCTTTCCACTATGTGGGAAATCCTTTTTTTTTAATCGACTTTAACTCTCCTCAAGTATTTTCCCCATTTTGCTAAAATTTCTTGTCTTTTTTTTTGTTTATTTTTCTTCTTTTCGAAATTCCAAACATGACGCTGGAAATTAGTCATTTCAGACCGAAAAAAGCCTCGTTTCACATGGTTCCTCTTGCTTTGAAAAGCCGTTAAAAGCTCGTTTTGGTTTTCACACAAAGTTGAGAAGATTTTCTTTCAAAATAGAGAAATTTTGAGGGTTTCTTTGTGGCCTTTCCTTTTCTTTAACGGCCAATAAAGTTTATGTTTTATTTTTGATCAGAACTTTGAAACTTGAAATAGAGTTGTTTAGACTAGACTTATTTGGGTCTTGTCTGGTTTTGTATTCAATTTGTAGCAAAAAAAAAATAAACAAATTCACGGGGAAAAGTTTACCTTGGCGTGTCCACAATGGCCAGAGATCCCATTTGATCTGTGTGCAAATTGGTGCATTCATTTAAGGCAGCTTGATACGACTGAAATGTGGTGATTTTGGAGTTGATTTTGAAAATCAATTATTGCATTAGACTATATCAGCTCAGAGTCTAACCATAGAATTAGTCCACGAAATCAAAAATCAACAGAATTTACTTGTAATCGTGTATCGAGTGAGTAACATCTTTAAGTAACATCAGCAAAAAAAAAAATAAACAAATTCACGGGGAAAAGTTTACCAAAAATTTGGGCACAAAGAACACCATTTACATTTATGTTATTTACATAGAGATTTTTCTTTTCCTTTGTAGATGGTACTTACTTTTTATAAGATGCAAAGTTTGTGTGTGTCTGTCCGTTCACCGCATAACTCGAGATCCAGTAGAAATTTCGTTTTGATTTTTTGAGACAAGATTTAATCGACCCTTGCGTTTTGGTCTGTCAAATCAGAATTGAAAAATCTTTAACCGTTTTTGATTTACGTGAAAAAACTGAATTTGGCAGTGAAATCAAAGGTCAAAAGTGAAATCAAAGGCCGCCTAGGTGGACTTCAAAAAATGAATTTTACGTTTATTTTCTCTGAACATATTGGGGAAAATATGTATTCTTACCTTTTGGCACTAAAAACATTTTGAAAATTTTTGATTTTTTGAGAAAACGTCAAAGGCGGAGAAGTTCAAAGAGCGGCGCGCTCCTTGGCGCGAAATACTCGCACGGCAAAAAGCGCTACCAGACAAATAAAGGGCCGACGAATTGGGTGTATCGAAATTGCGAACCGGGTGAGTGTGGAATTGGGAAATTGGAAAAACGCTGGGATGCATACTAAAGTTACCCAAAGCTGAAAAATATTTAGAGAAGCAATGATCCGTGAGAAAGTCTATCGTTTCAAGAAGAAGATCCAGCTTCATAATGCTGTCAAAAGGGAAGAAATAAAGTACTATTCATCATTTTCCACCATGCATTCGAGTTGTTTAGCTTGAAATCGAAGCGAGAAAATTGAAACTTGGGTACTTTGTACCCAAATGTAGGCGGGAAGCCGCCTATATTTTTGATTTTTTCACATTTCTTTCACTTTTCTAATGGTAATCGAGGGTGCTGAGCACAAATTTGACAGTTTTAGCATAGGTTATCAACTGAAAAACCGACATTTCGACACGTTGAAAATTACCCTTTTAGGCGCTATGAAGGTTAGCGGGGCATTGTTTTCTTCAAAACCACTTTTTCTGGGATAATTTTATGCGTAGATTCCGAAAAATACAACGAGAGCTTGAGAAAATGCGTTTTAAGCCAAGTTTCGGGGCTACTGATTACGTTTCTGATCAAATCAGAACATAAAAAAAAATTTTCAAAATTTCGACCATGTGGTCCCCCACATGAGTCAAAATCTCAAAAAATATTTTTCAATTTGTTTTGCCTCTACTAATCAATTTAGGTTAGAAAATGAATATTTAGTGGTTAAAAATGGTTTTGGCTCTAGTTTTGACCTTGAAAATCGCCTCAATAGTCGATAGCTTGAGTACACAAATTTAAAGTGCAAAAAAGTGTCATTTTCAACGTGTCGTAATGGTGATTTTTCAGTTGAAAACCTATGCTAAAATTGTCAAATTCGTGCTCAGCGCCCTCGATTACCCCTAGAAAAGTGAAAAAATGAAAAATATAGGTGGCCCTCCAACCCACAAAGTACCGAAACTTGATTCACGAAAACACGTTGAAAAAAGTTTAAAAGTTTGAAATACAAATTAAAAATTTGTATTTCAAATTTGACTTTATAAGAACGCCTAAAAATTTGTAAGTATTTCACTTGCTTAGAATATTAACCAAGAGTAGTGGCTTAAGCGTGAAACATTCCTCCTCCATTTCAGCT
The DNA here is from genome assembly GCA_958450365.1 of Mesorhabditis belari. Taxonomy (NCBI): domain Eukaryota; kingdom Metazoa; phylum Nematoda; class Chromadorea; order Rhabditida; family Rhabditidae; genus Mesorhabditis; species Mesorhabditis belari. Next base: position 1,715,721 of record CAUEEP010000935.1, on the reverse strand, counting down.
CCTTTGGAGCTTCAATGGCTCGGGACTAGGCTCGCGTCCCAGTCCCAGGCTCGCGTCCCAATCCCAGCTGCCCTGTGGGCAATCCATTCGCAGATCGCACCCGGAAATTTGCTTATAAGTCAACCACCGCTTGCTTTGTAAACCAAACAATAAAATTGACGAGAAACAATGTTTTGAAGCTTCTCCAGTGTCGTTTTACAAAAGAAATGAATCGAGGATGACGTATGCTGATAGAAGCCGACAAATTTTATAAGATTTATCGTTAATGTTGCGAAAAGCGCTCTATGTGACACAAGAAATTAAAAAGCACGGCGAACCCATGCGAGGAAGTAGGAGGGTCACGAAAAGACCCCGAAAAAAAATGAATTTTTGGTCAAGTTGGAGAAAAATGCGACAGAATCGAGTGCAAAATAGAAATGGGTGAGGGTTATTTATCAAAAACTACCGTAAACCCCGTTCGTTTCCTTTTCAACCCAGAATTAAACGGGTAGATCACCAAGGACTAGGCTAAATCCAAAAAAAACCAGTACGATAGCTTTTCCCCACACGTTTTTGCCATGAGGTCAAACTATAGTATATGACAACATCCAAATCCTCTACTTTTCAGCTATTCACCCAAATCCGTTGTACCGAGAAACAAATGAAAAACCCGAAATAGAACCGTAGAAGAACCCGAAATAGAGTGCACAATATTACGTGTGCTAGAAAAATGCTCGTGACTAAAAATAAACATTATGAATCGTAAATTACCAAAAATTTATTATGAAAAGTTTTTTCATTTTCACTTTACACCGAGGTATAAATATTTATCGAAAAAGAGACTGAAAAATCATCGAGAGAATATTTCTATGCAGTGCTGTACAATGGTTGATAGCCGGATTGCTTTCGGGATGGGTATCTAAGAAAAAAACACACTGATAAAATGAGTAGATTTATAACAAAAACGCTTGTTATCTAAAGGTTTAGCTACGTAAAATATCCAAATCCACTTACACAAGAAATTTGGGCGGCTGTTGTCCATTGTTGTTGCGCATGTTCTGAAGGCTAGCTAAAAAGAAAGATTTGTATCAAATCTTTAAAATTATAAAAATAGACACAATATCGGCTCCGATTTATAGCCATCGATTCTATTAAAAACAAAATTAAATTTAAAAAACTCGCCTCGTCCCTTGACACGTTCGAGTTTTGATGGCTTCCTGAAAAAGAAAACTGATACACCGTATTTTCTCTAATAGTAGTGCACTCCGGCGAGCTGGTGACCATTTTACGGTTTCCAAGCTTTTGCAGAAGCTCAACACTCTAATCCCCCACTAGATCTCATCGTCAGCTACATTTTTCGACCCCACATCGATAGATTCTGATAAGCGGTCCTCGAGATTTCGTGCAATTTAGGCGACGCTCAGGGAGCACTACTATTATAGAAAATACGATAATTGTAATTCAAAATTACGTTCTCCATAAAATTCTACTTTTAATTTTATGATAATTAGATAGATAAAAGTAAACTCACGTGCATCCGCGGAAACAAACAAAGAGGAAAGTGACAGCAACGATAGTGGCCAGGAAGACGGCGATTCCATACGAGTGACGACATTCCGTATCACAGTGATCCTCGGTGGAAACTAAACAAATACAAAAGTTTATGATTAACTGGCAACTTATGTGTTATGCTCTCAACTACACTTGTAACTTCAATCTACTTGCAACTAAAGAGTTATTGGGTCAATGCATATGAAATAGCTAATCCATGTAAATTTCTCCACCAGGGCAACTATCTAATTTCTGTTTGGTTAGAATGAAAAGTTATAATCTTAAGCTAATAAGAGCGGGGCAACTTTTTTTTATTTGACATGAAATGCTGAAGAAACTTTTCGATCATTCGAATCAACTCAACTTTGATGTTCTTTTGAGTCAAAGTTCTATTAGCTTGATATTTTTTCAACCAACATGGTTCTATCCAAAGATTTCAGTGAATTTTTATCAATATTTTTGAGTTTTGAAAATAATTTGAAGCTATAAAGCCGGGGTTTTCTTAATGAATTAGCTTTTTATTGAAAACGCCCATGGAAATCATGATTTCTTGAAATAGTTTGTTCCACGGCTGGAATCTTTGGTCAATAAAGCTGATTATTGCATAACTTTTCACTAGCAATAAATCATATAAGAACTTTTTGGAATCTTTAGTTTGATTAGGAAAATCTGGAAAAATTTAGCCATTTCATATGCATTGACCCAATAATTTAGTGATTTAACAAAAACTTACTAATGGTAATACTAAAAACTACCTAGCTTTTCATCTTTTAACTTGCATTAGAACTTTTACAAGAAAATTCCCAAACCAACTCACCAATCTTTACATTAGCAGCCTTTTTGTACGCATTTGCTGAACCATTTTCGAGTCTTCGCTCACATTCATCCATGTTCCACATGTATCTCGCCGCTTGCGGTAGAGCGTGCTTCTAAAAATCAATATATTATAATCATTTCAGTAAATGAACTTTAGCAGCCTAGCTGCCAACAACTTTAAACAACAACTTCAAACAATATAAAGTATCTTTTACCTCAACAACATTCGTGACACAGCCACAAACACGATGATCGCACGTACTCCGTCCATGTTGTTTCGTGTAGCAATGCTGATGCACAATGCAGCACTCGTTGATCAGTTCTAAAGTAAAAACATAAAGTTTTAATGAATAAGCAACGTTATCTAACAAATTGCTGCTAAATGCGTTTATCAAGCCAAACACTCTTAAGGCAAAAAAATTTGCCTGGTTGTGCCAACTGTGCTTCTGCACTTTGTTACAACTTTAAGCTTACCCATAGCCCTTGGTGCTTCTCGTAATGCCAATGCGTACGTATCATTCCGAATCGATTCGCTATATCCACAATGCCAATCGTTAAACGGGAAGGCGGTTCGCTAGAAATGGAAATAATTATCAAATACAAAATCGCAAACATCACCTTCTCCCAATTGAGAATGCCGGTCGTCCTGCCGTTGAGGCCATTCACACCGATCGTAGCCTAAAATTTTAAAGTTATAAGATAAAAAGTAAAATTAAGTAAATCAAAATAATTTCCGAGAAAACAAAAATATCTGACGAGAGTGGGATTCGAACCCACGCCTCCGAAGAGACCAGTGCCTTAAACTGGCGCCTTAGACCGCTCGGCCATCTCGCCACATTTTTCCGGACTAATATTTGATAGGAAAAGTTGGCTTTCAATAAAAAGGGACAAAAGAGAGAAAAGTGTCAAAAATCACTCACCGAGATTAGAATGGCAAAAAAAGCGGCCTTTGACAAAAGCATGATTGATAGAAATGGGATATTTAGCTGGCCATTTTTATGAAAAATTTTAAATGCAAATTGTCCAACGTAAATTAGTCATTAAGCGCAAATTTGTATGGTAATTTTTTCAACAAATGAAACAACGACGATATTTTCGAGTTTTGCAGCAGTTATGAAATTTGAAAATAAAAACGCGCACAGTTCTCAATTTTTAGCTGACAATTTCTCAAGATCATCTTTTCACTTTTTGTGTGTGTTGTCTATGTGAAAACAGAACCAAATTAACCAATTTTATGGTGCTTGGGCAAGGTGAAAAGAGAAAAAAGGGAAAAGCATCAATGATTCTTCTTGATTCGATAGTTTTCTTTTAATCGACAAACAGAAAACGAAAAGAGAAACAAAAGAGACAAAGGTCATTTCAAGAGAGGAAATGATTGTGTGGAAAGGTGACGGTTTCGCATTGCTGTTTTACGTTCAACTACTCAATAGTTGAACGTCTAGATTTGTTTTTAAGCCTTTTTATTGGGTTTATTTTTCTTTTTATTGGTTTTTTCGGCATTCTAATCTGAGTGGTTTTTGACACTTTTCTCTCTTTTATCCCTTTCTTTGACTCCGATTGATTGCCAACTTTTACCGTCCAAATATCAATCTGCGAAAATGTGGCGAGATGGCCGAGCGGTCTAAGGCGCCAGTTTAAGGCACTGGTCTCTTCGGAGGCGTGGGTTCGAATCCCACTCTCGTCAGATATTTTTGTTTTCTCGGAAACTATTTTGATTTACTTGCAGTTTTATTTTTTAACGTTATAACTTTAGTACTATCATTTTAAGTAATGTAAATCTTTATTCTTTTTTCACCCGAACTTAGTCTACCTGTCAGCGAAAGGTTGTGGGTTCGAGTCCCGGCGACCCACGAGTTCCGACTCCATTGCTTTGTCTTTAAATAAGTTCAACTTTTTCTATCCAACCCCGATTATGATCCAGTTCAAGAGCTTTGAAGTCTCATTCTGCTCCCAAATCTCTCATTCTTTCAGATTTATGCCAACAACAGCACCAATCTCACTAATTTTATTGCTGATTACACAAATTTCTACCGCCTTTCGACCACATTTTATCGGGCCACCATGTGAGTATTTAAAAAAAACCCTATTCTTGTTCTTCATTTATCATTCTATCCAACTTTCAGTCCGAAACCATCTCTCAATCGACGACAATTTCCATTTAGCGTCAATATGTGGCTATCAGAATCAATACTCTCTTGAGAAAGAGTTCCCATGGGCAATTTCGCTCTTCAAATTTGTGCGTTTCAAGAAAATCTGTAATGTTTATGGGTATTTTTTTTTCTAATTGCTCAAGTTCTTTTGAGTTTAGCTCAAGTCAAGCTTTAACAATCAACTTCAGCTAAAAATCTTTAGAAACCAAATTTCCCCCTGGAACTCTCACGAAATCAGCTTGGCGGATCAATCATTTCCCCGTTTCACATTTTGACGGTCGCTCACGGTTTTCTCGTCTTCAAAGGTCAAGAATTAACTCCGTGTATGTAAGTTTAGCTTGAAACAGAAACCATTGGGCTTAAAATTCTTCTAGTGTTGTAGATTTGATTTAAAATTCAGCTCAGCTAAGCGTAAACCATTTAAAATCTTAAAATCCAGCGAAATTTCAGAATCGATCGCTATCGAACAATCGACGAGCTTCAACAGCGATTCGTGGCTTATGGTGGGAAATGCATTCGAGGGTGGGTTAGGAAAACAGTTTAAAGTAACCGTTAAAGTAGTTAAACAGTTAAAGTTCCAAAAAAATAAGCTTTAGTTGGGACAAAGCGGATTGGCTTCCGAACGATCAACGATGTATGAGACCGGATGTCACATACAATAAAGTAAACCACAAAAACCCTTACAATACCCACTTGTCAACGACAACAACATATTAAGCTCTTCCTAACAATCGTTTGCACTCGTTCTCTGCTGATTTTCAACGATTTTGCGAGGCTTCACATCGAAATCTCTGGGTTGCGACAAATTCGGCATCGGATCTTGTTGATATTCTCTGCGGTCGGTGGTCTTCCACTTCTGGGTCGATCCGAATCATCTCCCAACTCTTGATAACGATTCACTGTCCGTTTGACCTTCATTTTGTTGCATCCAGGCGCTCGTACAATGTCTGGATTCTTGAATCCACGCTTGTGCAACTCGATGATGGTGATGCGTTCCCTATCGCCCGTCATCCTGAAAAATCAAAGTTAAAAACAGTAATGGAATCAATAAAACCAGGTCAAAAATACGCCAATTTCAATAAAAAAACATGAATAAGACAGTTGTTCAAGAAAAATGTGACTTTTCTTCAATTTTCAAAAAGTAACAGAGCTCCGGTCACCCTGTATTCAACTCAATGAATACAACTCAAGGCAATCGACTTACTTGATACAAATCTTCTGTTTTAACTACTAAAAAACCATCACAGATCCGTTCCGTGATGATTGACGAGGATTTTGCCCAGAATCATTGCATGAAAGGACACGATTGGGCGATTATTGAACTAGAAAAGTGATCCTTTTTTGTAAATGATAAAATATTTCCATTACAGGCCGATAGTTTGGAATAACCACACAAAGCCGATTTGCTTGCCAAACAGAAATCTGTATCTTGATCAGATTCTGAGTGTTTCTGGATGGGGACGAGCTTCGGGTAAATCAAATTTTAATCAAATTATGGATTTCAAGGGATCGAAAAGTAACCAAGAAAATTTCCAGCTTTCGTTGATGGAAATCCGTATATTCGAGAGACTCCGATGTATCTGAATCGAGAATGTTCTCGGCCTTGGTCCGACACTTTACCCAATGACGTAAGTTTGCTAAAAATCGGGACAAAAATTTCTGACGATAGTGGGATTCGAACCCACGCCTCCGAAGAGACCAGTGCCTTAAAATGGCGCCTTAGACCGCTCGGCCATCTCGCCATGGGGGTTATTATTTGACGAGAAAGCCTGGCCAAGTCGACCATTTTGAAACATAAAACTCCCACAAAAGCGTTCATGCAACAAATTTCATCTCAGCTTTTGTAAAGTAAGCAAAATGCGTAAGGAAAATATATTTGAAGTGAATTTTTATTTTAGAATAGAACTAACTATTCGTATTTCAGATTTAAGCCTATTTCAGATTCATTTGTAACCAATCTTTTCCAGGCCGAAGACTATCTTTGTGCGAACTCGGTTGATATGAGAAACTACACAGCACCAAGGACATGTCATGTAAATTTTTTGAAACAATTTTTCAGAATATTCGATAAAACTTTAATTTAAAACTCTTTTTAGGGTGATTCTGGGTCAGGAATGGAGCAAAGAGATCAAAATGGACGAGCTGAACTCGTCGCGTTGACGTCATTTGGCACAAAGGGATGTCCTTCAAATATGTTGGCGAGGTTTTCTTTTGAAGTACATAGCTGGAAACTTAAATAATGTACTGTCATAATATAGTGATAGTCCCTAGTCGAACATTTTATTTCAGTTGTTACAATGTTTTAGTTGTTGTCATGCTTTATAGTGGCTTTGGTTTGGAGAAGTGTTTCGTCAATTTTCCGCTGACTTTAAGTGTAAAATTTTTTAGCGACGTTTCCTTGTTGTATAGTTGAAAAAAAGGCAGATCCAAAACACGTGTCCGGCCTCGAACCCGAGTTCTTTCGCTTATCAGACAACTGGGCCAACCATTACACGACAACGCACTTGTTCTCCTTACTCCAGAGGGCGTTAACTTCCCTCCTCTCTGGACGACGGACGTTCCACACGTCTCGATTTGTAAACCTGGGTTGCGCTAAGTTAACTCCCTCTGGAGCAAGTGAGATCAAATGCCTTGTGGTGTAATGGTTAGCACAGTGACCCGGTAAGCGAGTCGTTGTGGGTTCGACTCCCGGGGGCCCACTCCATAATACTTTTGAAAGCTGAAACGATTTCTCCACATTTTATTAAGGCAAACAATTTCAGATTCACGAAAATCGCGAACTACTTGCCACACATTTGCACAATTACGGGTGTTTGTTATCGCAATTTCTAAGGGTTATTTGAAAGTTTTAAATAAATTCTTGAATTCATTTGTAAATTTATGAGAACTCAACTTTATCTAAGAATTTTCAACTCGAAATCTTTGTACTCTCCGAAAGATAATCAAAAAATTTATGAAATTCGGGTTTCCAAAACGTGTGCCCAAAAAACTATTGATTAAACTTCAAAACTAGCCTTGCTAAATTGAAAATTGAACTTTGAAATGTGCAAAAATGTGCAAAAATTGAATCAACTTAATATTATAAAAACAGTAATAATAATAATATAATATATTATTATTAATATTATTTCTTGGTCCCTGGAGAAATTTTAGTAAGAATTGAGTCCAGCCGAAGTGATAGCCTAAAACGATTCGTCGTTTTCTTTCCTTTTTCTCACCTTTTTTAAATCTAGGTGTGGTCGGAATTTTCTGATATGGAAAAGGAAAAGATTAGTTTCTCAAAGGAAAGCAAAAAGATAGAAAGCGTTCCGACATTTGATTCACTAACTGGAAAGTTTGAAATTTTTTAATTTTAAAATGACATGCTGACGTCTTCAACCACACCTTTGTGAGAGTGGGCGTTGTCCAGCTGTCTATCAAAGTTTTCGGGGTTAAACTAAATAGATCACTAACGATAAACGATAAAATGGGTTATTAAAAGTGACTACGCCCTTAAAGTGCCACTCCCCTTAATGCCAATCACAAATTTCAAAGAATACAGGTTAGCAAAGTACAAAGAGCGCAAAGGACAGACTGGGGAATGTTGTCAAGTCAAGATCGAGTCTTCACTTGAGCCATTAAACAATAAAAAAAAGTGGGCAGTGAAGGGATTCGAGCCATGATTCTCGAACGTCTCCACACCAATCACTAATCATTATCATAACCAAATCATAACCACTAATCATAACCACACCAATCAGAGCACATTTAGAAAATGATGAGAAAAGCTTGTAAACCAGCGGAAAAAAGTCAAAATTTTGTATGCTAAATAACTCGCATCACAGAGCTTTCCGGAAAAACTAACAACAGATTCGGAAACCCCGATGAAAACTCTATCAGATGGGCCAAGGCTCATGTGAAAAATCAATCTTGACTTGACAACATTCTCTAGTGAAAAATCTGATTAACAAACTGATTAACAACTGAAAAACTCATTAACAAGGCTTTTTTCTAAGGAGAAATGACCAAAAAATGATGTGCCAGGTCCTTTACGAGAACGAATTTCGTGAATAGATTTCATTTAGCATTTAAAACCTACATTTTTAGCCTATCATTAGAACCAAACACTGGATAGAAATCCGCATTTGTCAAGGGTTTAGCTAAAATTTAATAACTAATAACTAACTTAATAACTTTGAATATGTGATCTTCAAGCAATTCATCCATAAAAATTTAAACATTTTATAAATTCTGAAACTTTATTGATCATCATTTTTCAATTTGTACTAATCGTTGTCGGTTTTTTCGTCGTTTTCGGTTTTTTCTTTTCTCCAAAACATTGTTGATATTCTTTTGGATGAGATTTTTTCAGTTGTTTACTGTGAATCTCTGCCGCTTCTTTGGCTATTTTCTCGGCATCCTGAAAGCTTTTTGTAAATCTTAAAAAACGATCCAAAAACACGATCTTTTTCACAACAGTATCCCAGACAACATGATAAGATTACTCTAGTTTTTTAGAAAGCAAATGAGAGAAGAATCGACTCTAGTTTACAGTAAATCTGTTTAAATTTGCCCACTTTTGACGACCATTTGTAATATCCAGTCTTTTTCAACTCTTTCACTCCACTATGCGTATTGAAAACGCCATCAACGATGAGAAATTTGTACCCGAAAACGCAAAGATCCCAACACTAAATGTTTATCAATTAAAAAAATCATCTAATAATCTTTGTAATCTTTATAATCTTTATAATCTAAGCCTAAGCCTGAGCCTGAGCTAAAATCGAATGTTTCAAGTTGAACGACTCTTTTCGGATCAAATTAGATCTAATATCTTTCTCGTCGTGTAAATTTAAGCCAAAAAATGATCCAACTCACCAATGCGAGATGATTTTTATGTTGATATCTCAATGTCTCATCATGAAACGGGATATTTGATGAGGCGACAAACATCGGTTCCCAATAATGACTATGATATTTCACTGGGGTTACCTAAAAACGACAAGGAAATGAAGTTGCTTAAAATCAAACCTTCATCGACTGACCTCCTCTATGAAACCATTCAGTTAAATTGGGGATCGCGTGTGCTGGGGAGAAGTATTTCTGATGAAAAAAGAATACATCTTTGTTGTATCGAGAATGGAGTTCGGCGATCGTTTTGGGCGAACTGGAATGAGATAAAAACTTCAAATTCAATCAAGTTTTATGAAATTTATTATAGATACAAAACTGCAAATATTCATATAGATCTTTGGATTTGATGGATATTTAAAGTTTTTTATTTGTTTAGTTATATTATGTAAGCTATTGGGTTGGTGAATTGAAAACTGCGGGCTATTGTCATTTGTGACAGTTTGAGCACTTTCTTCAAAAGAAACCCATTTTGGTGTCAATAGAAAAGTTGTAGAGAATCAAAAATTAGGCTTATAGCTAAATTTTCAGAATGATTCTAAAACTGGTTCTCAAGAAATGCCAAATTTATCAAATTTTCACAAAACTTGCATTTTAAGCGAAACTACTAAGTGTATCTTTTTGAAAATGTGGCTATAAGCCTAATTTTTGATTCTCTACAACTTTTCTATTGACACCAAAATGGGTTTCTTTTGAAGAAAGTGCTCAAACTGGGTGAGCTCTTTTTAGAGAATAATGGATCGCAGATCGTCCAACCTTACTTTATAACTTTTTTAGTGTTATTAAAATATTATTTGATACCTACTCATCACTTATCGCTCACCTCGAATTTAGCTCATGCTCGAAACGTCGAATCACCAACACTTCTTTGACAGTAGTGAGATTTCTTGAGTCAGCGATCGATCGGAGTTTTCTTTCAGCATCAGAAGAATATTCCTGATATTGGGAACAATTGTCTAGTTTCAAATTGATCTTGATAATCATAATTGTAATGGTTTTAATTAAAAGCGAATGTTCATAATATTTAAGCAATAATATAATGGTTTAAAGCAATTTAATCACCTGATCCATATCAGCCACAAGAAAATAGTGATGTGGTGGCGCGAATTTTCTCGCCAAATTTCTCGCCACATTTATCGGATATGTAGCTGGATCGATTGAATTATTCGGCAACGAAACATCACTTTTCACCAAATGTTTCTCTGAATTTACATTAACCCAATTTTTCTTCTAATTTTTTACTTTCAATAAAGAACATTGAACATTCATCGTTATCAATTCGTTGAAAGAACAAATGAATGAAAAGTGCGGTTTTTGACGGGATTTTCGATCGTAGTTGCGTGATCTGAAAGACTTCTGAAAGGAAAATCTTTTCAAATTACCCAGTTCACAACCAATTTCATATCGGAGTTGCTCGAGAAATCGTCGACGAAAATAGCTAATGAGATTGAGCCGTCCCAGGCTAAGGCCTGGAAAAAGTTTCAGTTTTATCGTTTTTCCAAAGCTATTTTAAGGGCTAAAGCTATTGATTTCTAAAGTTATTTTAGCCTTATTCTCACCATTTTCGCGAAACTCTCGTCAATGTATGAGAGTGATGAATGAAGGATCATCGCGATCAATTTCTCTTTTGGTGGCTCTTCTTCTAATACATTCTCGTAGACACAATAATTCCCATACACTTCGGGCACTAACATCAATCCGTCAAAATCTTTTAGATCGTGCTCCGGACTGTCATCGTCAAGATCCCAGATCTGAAGGGCTGAATGGCTTTTCAGCAAGTGATTGACTCATTACTTTTACAGAGCTGATCTATGATTACTGTGACAATAGCTTACTGTGATCACTCGGAACCCACCTCGACGACCCTCCCCTCTTCTCCAGTCGGTTTCACCAGCCTCTTCTCTCCAAATTCCAATATTTTCACTCCATCTGATTCTTTCAGCATATATCTTCTCGTTCCTTTTTGATGCATTTCTATCACTTTCTTCATGAAAAGAAAACTCGAGACGATGAAGATGCACAGCATCTAGAAATTTTTAAAAATCTCAAATCTTAAACTCCATTTACCAATAGATTCAGCTTCCCGCAATTGAAACGAACCGAGATTTTCAGCACCGAAATCATTTGGGATAGCTGAATAGCTGAATAGCTTAATTTTATGAGGAAAAAGCTTGATTTTTAAGCTTTTTAAGCTTTTTAAAAGTATTCAATAGATTAATAGAATCAAATTAGATCAAATCAAGATTAAAAACTTTAAAAAAATCTTTATTTATAGACAAGTTTCAATGGTTTTCTAGTTCAAAACTTCGAAAACTTTTCAAAGAAATCTTTCTGACAATCCGTTTGTTCTTTGAATGTTTGATAGACATCTTTGTACTGGAATTTATTTCTCATCTCTAAATTTTGTAAGCTGCTTACGACTTTCGATGAAGGTTTTCGATAAACGTACGAACAAAGCTGACACTCTCGACTCTCACGTTTAGTGATCAACATGTAATCGTTTCTGAAAAGATATTTGTTGTTTATTGCTTATTGAGTGGACAATTTTTCTCCAATTTCTACGGTACTCAATTCTATGCATTTTCAAGTATTACTGTTGCTTTGGTAAGATTCTCTACGAAATTCTATACGGATTTCCCGACGTCTTTGTATTGAATCTACCCTCACAGTTATCCGTAAAGATCCAATGTTTTCTAGCGTAGTTTTTTACCCGATTTCTCTAAATAGTTTTCTTTACTAACAATAAGAAAATTTTTTGCTCACCTCCAAAGAAAATATTCTTGATAAGCAGTCAAATTTGAGCGTAAATACTCCAAATGATCGATCATTTTTCCGATCGTCTCAAAATCGTCCACATAAATCACCGAGTTTTCCGGGATTCCTCTAAAACTCTTAAAAGCTTTAAAATTGTATCCAAACTCTTTAAAGCTTTAAAATTTGAAAGTTCTAAGTTTTCTTTTGGGGAGATTGAGAATAAATAAAAAGAAAATTGATGACTTTTCCGTGAAATGATCGTCGTCAACTTTGAAACTCACTGTTTCTCAGCCGCTTTCCTACTCCATAAGATTGGCACACTTTGTATCGTCGTTCGATTCCAATATTTCTCCGTCACATAATCCAAACAAACCGAGTTTTCCAAGGCTAAGAAGAAAAATGATTGCTCAAAAATCCTGTTCACACAATCGTCATCTCCTAAATGACGTCATCTTTTTTCGCTTTTGCAAAAATTCTCAACTTTTTTTGCAAACATTTTTCCTTTCTGGATCTTTAGAGCAACCGCCAAATAAACTCAAATATTTTCTCCTGAAAATGATTTTTTTTTCATAAGATCCTATTTTTTTCACTTTTCCAAATATTTGACAAGTTTTGTTCGACCACTCGGCGTACTCGCACAATTCCCAATCATTGCACTCAGGAAATGCGATTTCTTTTCAAAGAGAGCCTTGTTGAAACCAATTGGGACAAATGTTAGACCTGAGATGTCGAAAATTATTTTAAAGACACAACTACGATATATTCTTAGGTTTTCTAACGAAGTTTTAGTTTTGAAAGAAGTTTTAGCTTTATTGTTCAAAACAAGGCTGAGAAAATGACTGTACAGACAGAGAGGACTCTTTTATATAGTAAGTACCAAGACATACGTAAATATTGGGTTGGTGAATTGAAAAGGATATTTAAAGTTTTTTATTTGTTTAGGCCTTGTTTAGTTATATTATGTAAGTTATTGGGTTGGTGAATTGCTATTGTCATATGTGACAGTTTGAGCGCTTTCTTCAAAAGAAACCCATTTTGGTGTCAATGGAAAAGTTGTAGAGAATCAAAAATCAAGGTTATATACAAATTTTCAGAACGATTCAAAAACTGGTTTTCAAGAAATGCCAAATTTACGAATTTTCACAAAACTTGCATTTTAAGCGAAACTACTAAGTGTATCTTTTTAAAAATTTGGTTTTGAAAAAGCCTAATTTTTGATTCTCTACAATTTTTCTATTGACACCAAAATGGGTTTCTTTTGAAGAAACCTCTTTCTTTTCAAAGAGAGCCTTGTTGAAACCAATTGGGACAAATGTTAGACCTGAAATGTCGAATTAAAAGAAATGAAAAAATATTTGATTATGATTATTACTTATTATTATTTTTTTTTTTTTTTTTTTTTTTTTTTTTTTTTTTTTTTTTTTTTTTTTTTTTTTTTTTTTTTTTTTTTTTTTTTTTTTTTTTTTTTTTTTTTTTTTTTTTTTTTTTTTTTTTTTTTTTTTTTTTTTTTTTTTTTTTTTTTTTTTTTTTTTTTTTTTTTTTTTTTTTTTTTTTTTTAAAAATTTTTTTTTTTTTTTTTTTTTTTTTTTTTTTTTTTTTTTTTTTTTTTTTTTTTTTTTTTTTTTTTTTTTTTTTTTTTTTTTTTTTTTTTTTTTTTTTTTTTTTTTACAATTTGAAGCTTTAAATTGAATACTATCTGATCTTGTGACTATCAAGGACTTTACACAACTAGATTTGGGAATTCTCGATGTGAATGTCAATAGAAAATGTCATATCTTTCCCAATTTCACTTCAATCTTTTTGCTTTTGATTTCAATCAATAGAAACCTCAATTCCCCGTCAATTAATATCAAAATCAAAAAGATCGGAGAGAAATCGGCTGAGATATGCCAGCTTTTCCGTTGCCTATTGGCGTTCACACCGAAAATTCTCAACACAACTGGATTTACAACAAGTTAACAAAGATTCTTTGAATTTTATCCATCCACTTAAAGCTCTAGGCTAGCTGAATAGAAAATAAGTTATAAAAATTTACGCGCCTTAAAAGTAAAGATGTTCTAATAGGCTTTAGGCGAAGCCAGGCCAGGCCAAGTTCGAAGCCAGGCCAGATCAAGTTCGAAGCCAGGCCAGGCCAAGCTCGAAGCCAAATAAGTAACTAATTTGATTTACATTACAATATTTGATTTTGGAAACTTGAGAAGCCAGAAGCCAAGAAAGGGAGCCAAACTATAATGAGCTTCTATGCCAAATCTCAAGAGCTTATCTCAAGGTCAAAAGCTTATTGGCGTCTTCAATGTAAATCACTGTACCTCTTTTCTCACTCTCATCTTTTCTCATCCACTCATATCGATGATTGTACGGGATATCAGCTGTACTCAAATAACTCATCGAAGCATTGAAAAAGTAATCTAACAATAAGAAAGATCACTAAGAACACTTTTCCTTTTCACTTCTCACCTGGCACCTTCGGTTTCTCAACTCGTTGCGCTGCTTCTCTAATCGAGAAAACGAAAATCTGATCAGATCTCCGTGGAATCTTTTCTAGACTATACTTTTTCTAATTACAATAAAATTTTTGTAAAAACGAACTCAATTCCATCAATAAAACGAGGCTCAAAAACGACAGCGTCACTTTCGGAGATTAATGACTTGTTACTGTGCAGGATACAGCTACCCTGAAAATTCGAATTATGAATAGGTGACGTGCTTAACGGTTCACCAATAGTTTAACATTGACAATAACCTCTAAGACATTCAGCAATTTCGACAAAGCAAATCTTACACGAGTATGCTTTGGAAACTATTGGGTTGGTGAATTGAAAACTGCGGGACTTTGAACAAAAATTTATTCAACATAAAACCATGAATTCATTCCAAATAATTTCCATTATTATTGACGACTTCTGCCCATTTTACAGGCAATTTGCGGATTCCTCTTTCGAAGTAGGATTTTGGTTCGTGTGTGAGACAAGTGTGAGACTCAAAAATGGAGGACTGGAGATGTCCCAGTTTGAGCACTTTCTTCAAAAGAAATCCATTTTGGTGTCAATAGAAAAGTTGTAGAGAATCAAAAATTCGTAAATTTCGCATTTCTTCAAAACCAGTTTTTGAATCGTTCTGAAAATTTGGATATAAGCTTGATTTTTGATTCTCTACAACTTTTCCATTCACACCAAAATGGGTTTCTTTTGAAGAAAGTGCTCAAACTGTCACATATGACAATAGCCCGCAGTTTTCAATTCACCAATCCAATAGTATAGGTGAACCAGAGTTGTTTCGAAGAGAACTTTTTTGGATCAAACAAGGTCAGGAGAGGCATTTTGGGCGTCACTATGCTCCAATTCCTTAGGATCAATTTTTGCCTTAAATTTGGCTATATTTATGCTACAAATTCGACATTCCGTTGAACTTGTGTTACTTAAAAAGTAACTAAACTGACTAATGATGGGATCAAGTTGAAAACTTTGTCTCTCGATTTTCGATTTTCTCGATCGGTTAGTCCAATTAGCCTTTATTAAATATCATTTGGAAACCTGAATTTTAATTACCGAAGTTTGAAGTGTGTCACTGCAAGATGATCAACCGCAATGCGATGTCTCATCCCGCGCCGGCAGCCCCAAATGGTCGTCATGGCGGGAACAAATGGATCGAAGTGGGACCAAACAAACGGGATGAACCATCTCATCGATCCAACTTACGCTCCCTCAACCATCCGTCTCATCCTCTTTCTCCACCAACAATTGTGCCATCATTCGTCTCCTCTGTTGAGTTTGCGAAATCACTTAGCTCCGACTACCACATCGTTATTGATGGTCTACCCGAGGTGATCACTTCTCTTCCATTTTCACCTATGTTAAGGAGAAATTACGACCGGTTAATGTTAGACAATATTTTTGCCTGCTACGGAATTGATGGTATCATACTACATTCGTATCGCATGGGTGTCTTCAACAGGTTCAAGCCCCGTCCTATGAAGGTAATCGTCGCCTCTTCACATACGGTCTCAAATGTGATCTCTTCTTTCAAAAGATTCGGTTCCTGGTTTCTGCCGTGGACTTATTGATTCATTCAAATCAGGCATTCCGATCCAACAAAATTCAAGGGAGGAAATAGTGATTTGCCAAAAGAAAAATTTTTCCCTAAAGATGCCATGAAAAATTGCACTACGAGGAAAACAATGGATTGTGATATCCTCAAAACTAAAATTGATGTTGCGACCCAAGTTGATGAAGAGGCTATCGAAATCGCCGCAGACAAAAGGAATTTAGCCCCGTGCAACTCAGTCATCTCCGGTTCCGAGAAGAAACGAGGAAGGCCAAAAGGATCTGGGATGAATGAGAAAAGAAAACACAGTCTTGAATGGAGTGAAAAATGGCCAAGGATCATTTGTGAAGCGCAAAATTGTATCCAAAAATGGGACTGGAGGAGCGATCATCGCAAAGTTGCCTACCACGGACACGCCGAACACGAGCCCAGCAGCAAAATTTACCAGGATGGAATCACAAGACTTGCCGCTCCCTCTAGAAATCGACTCGCTCACTCCAGGATAAGCTCATTTCCCCCCGTAACGTCTGTTTCGTTTCTCTTTGCCAATGTTCACTCAATAATTTCACAAAACGTCTTAGTTACGTGCAATTTTTGTCCAGATCTCTCTCTTACGATGTTCTTGCCTTTTGTGAGACCTGGCTGACTGAAAACACTACATCTTCTATCTTAGACCCCGCCTCTAACTATTCCATAATTCGTTGTGACCGTATCTTTAATGATATCAAAGTTCGGGATGGTGGTGTTATCCTATTCATTCGCCGTTCTTATAACTTTATCCCTGTTACTAGTCAATCAGTCTCAGGTTGCGAGATAATCATTGTTGATCGTCCCCCACATGTTAACAACCAGGGTTCTTTCCATCTTTTTACATTTCTTGAAGATTACTTGCTACCAAATCATCCAAATTTCCTTCTTGGCGATTTTAATTTTCCTTTAACTGTTTCTCTACGACATTTACCTAATTTATCGCGTTTTCCACATTTAGAAAACTTCCTGTCAGCCAACAGCTTAGAAATTTTAAACAAATTCCCTACTTTCAGGAAAAGTTCGCATATTTTAGACCTAGTTTTAACCGACTCCCCTCATTTAATTTCAGCTATTTCACCATGCCCTCCCATTGGTGGTGCCGACCATTTTTCTATGTCTTTTAATTTAATTCTGCATCATTTTACCTCTCTAAAAGGACCGGATGAAGGTAACCGTGCCTTTTGGAGAGGTAATTTCGGTGCTGTCTGTCTTTCTTTAGCGCTCTTCAATGCAAGGTTTCTTCCCCGATTAGAGATGGACATCAACGAGTGTTATGCCGACTTCTTTGAAGAGATGAAATCGCTGTTGGACGAAAATGTACCTATTTCAACCAGGTCTACCTTTTCTTACCCCAGTCACATACAGTATCTCGAGCTAGGCAAAGGTTAGAAGCAGCTTGGATCTTGATTCGATCCTTTTGTGGAGTAAATTTTGGAAACTTAACATTGCGCCGGACAAATGCAAACACGTTACATTTGGTTCATTACATATCCCTTTAAAATTGGGGGACCTACAATTACCACAAGGGTTGACCGATGATCCTGTAAAAGATCTTGGTATACTGTTAGTTCCCTCTCTAAAATTTGATCCTCACATAAACTGCATTTCCAAAAAAGCTTCTAGAATTTCTAACATAATTCTTCGCGCCATTTGTTTCCCTAAAATGGCGACTTATCGCAAGGCTTTTATAACCTATTGCCGACCTTTGCTCGAGTATGCCACCATCGTATGGTCACCTTCCATTAAGAAACTTATCACCTTGGTTGAAAATGTCCAACGGCGTTTCACTAAAAAAGCATACACTCGTTGTTTCCCTTCTTCTCTTATTCCAAATTATGAGACTAGACTTATAGTTTTTGATTTAAAACTCCTTTTATATCGCCGTATTTACTTTGATCTTATTTTTTGCTATAAAATTCTTTTCCACCCTAAGTCACATCCAGAATTTCAAAGCCTCTTGAAAATTGTAGAAATTTATAGAAGTTCACGTAGTCATCCTTATCAAATTTCGGTCGTTTCTCATCCCCATCATCTTTCCCTTTATCATTTTTTTGCGAACCGTATTAGTAGGGTTTGGAATAAGCTCCCGTCTGGTATCTTCTCGTCTGTAGGAAAATTCAAAGTATCTGTGAACGAATTAGATCGTATTGCCATGTCAAATCTGCCCTATATTTAATCTTTTTGTATCTGTGTTTCCTAACTGTACTCTTACTGTACTATCTTTAGTTTTCTCTCTTTTTTCGGTGAGAGTATTGTAGCAATATGTTATATGCAGTTATGATTATCTGATTCGTTTCTATTCGCCCCATGAATAAAGCATATATATAAACTGACTAATGATGGGATCAAGTTGAAAACTTTGTCTCTCGATTTTCGATTTTCTCGATCGGTTAGTCCAATTAGCCTTTATTAGATATCATTTGGAAACCTGAAGTGTTCCTGGATAAGCTCTGATCCAACAGAAAGTCAATAAAACCAATAAAACCACAACAAAGTCAACCTTAGCCAATGCTGCAAAACCAACCGCTGGCACTCCTGTGCACTGTTCATCGGAAACCCATCTCTCTTGTTGAACATATTGCCACACTCGTGTATAATAGAGAATTTGAATGGGTTTTCTGAAAAGCAATAAAAATTCTTTAGATAAGCTCTATATTGAAGTGAGTTCATGTAATCTTTACTTGCCCATAAAACATTCCAGAAAAAGTTAGAATCAATGAGGTCATTGGGCTTTTAATGTCATACCAATAAAGCCAGCCCAATTAACACTTCGGACCTCTTTATTAGCAAAATAAACCGTTTAATGACCTACTTCACTTGTTTGTTATCCTTGGAAATAACTTCTTGAATGGTGACCGAAGGAAAACGAGCACGAAAACCGTTCAAATAGATGAAGCCGACAAAAAGTGAGATAAGGGCTAGCAGAAGCAGACGAGTGAATAATCTGAATGGAAAGCAATAGATATGAGCGCTATAAACTAGAAAAATAACGAACTGTCACACTACAAACGCTTCTAACTTGCTTTAAATCAACTGGATTGACATGATCTCAAATAGAGAATAGCTCAAAAAATAGAGAATTTCAAGAGCTTTTGAACCACTAAAGTACACTCAAAAAAATCAATTTTGAAGAAAATTACAGTGATTTATGAAAACGAACAGTACTCGCGCGTAGTCGAAGCTGTAACCCACTCTAAATTTCTTTAGAATTGAGATTTTTGGGTGTTGGTTCAAAAGCTCT
This sequence comes from Mesorhabditis belari, assembly GCA_958450365.1. Classification (NCBI taxonomy): domain Eukaryota; kingdom Metazoa; phylum Nematoda; class Chromadorea; order Rhabditida; family Rhabditidae; genus Mesorhabditis; species Mesorhabditis belari. The sequence goes on along the minus strand of CAUEEP010000935.1, from coordinate 1,696,266 downwards.
TAAAATTCTCTATTTTCTGAGCCATAGACCATGTCAATCAAGTAGATTTGAAGCAACTTAGAAGCGTTTATAGTTTACGTTTGTAGTTTTTAGTGCTCATCTCTAGAAAGCAAGATTGATATTATGTAAATCATTCGATATACAATCGAACCTCGTTAGTGAACTGTGGAAGGGATCCTAAAAAAAACCGTTCACTATTGAGGTTTGATTAGTACTAAAACAACTCAGAGGAATCCTAAAAAATCCGGTTTCCATCGAGGTTATTTCATTATTGAGTTCTTTACTAACGAGGTTCAACCGTATAAGCTTTTACGAACTTCTTAAAAACTTATAAACTTATAGATCTCGTGCCAGTGCTCAAAAGTAAATTCATTCGCTTAGGTAATGCTTAAAACCTAGTTTTGCATATCTCACTAAAGCAAAAAACACCGTCTCCACTACAAAACTATCCAGTTTTAAAGATTCTTGTAAACCAAACAAGTTTGATTTGAAATTACCGTATTCTCTCTAATAGTAGGGCACCCTGAGCGTTGCCTAAATTCCTCAAAATCTCGAAAGGCGCTTATCAGAACCTATCGATGTGGGGCCGAAAAATGTAGCTGACGATGAGATCTAGTGGGGGATTAGAGTGTTGAGCTTCTGCAAAAGCTTGGAAACCGTAAAATAGTCACCAGCTCGGCGGGGTGCACTACTATTGCAAAAAAGTTTTGAAAAATATATCAAGGGAACTTTAAAGCTGAAACACGAACTTTTCGCAAGAGCTAAGTAGCCAAGTAGCTAAGTAGCGCAAGAGCTTAGTTTCCAGAAAAGAGCATTGTTTCAAGTTGTTTCAAATTGTGTTCATTAAATCGAAAATTTTCTCATCATTAGTTGATTACGAACACCTATGATGGGCATTGCCTTCTTCTCATTTGGCTGGCCCACAAAGATCTTTGCATACCGTGTTTTCCCTGCTTCGCCAAAATTCCTCGAAATCTCGAAAACCGCTTATCAGAACCTATCGATGTGGGGTCGAAAAATGTAGCTGACGATGAGATCTTATGGGGGATTTGAGTGTTGAGCTTTTGCGAAAGCTTGGAAACCGTAAAATCGTCATCAACTCGGCTCGGCGGGGTGCACTACTATTAGAGAGAATACGGCAATTCGTTTTTCTTGCGAGTTAGTTTTCTAAACGGCAAAGATTGAAAATCTATCGTAATCTTTTCTTCAGATTTTCTCCGTCTAACACAATTTTGTTCTATTTGATAGGAAACGAATAAATTAAATGGGATCAAAAATAAGTAGAACTGACAAAATCTGTAGCAGGAATACGGTATTTCCGTGGGTAAGTAAAGTAAAGTATATTTCTTTGACACGAATAATGAATGACAACACAATGGAGAAGATTTTTACCCCTAATTACCCCTATTACCGAAATGTTGGTAAGAAAAAACCCATAATAACGGGAAAGAGAACCAATCTTTCTAGCCGCCGGGATTGAACCCTTAACCCCCTGACTAGGAGACAAGATTCCTATCCGATCGGCTACGACGGTAAGACCAAAATTAACATAAACTATCTAACCTCATCAAAATACAAATATTTAGAATGTTTACAACAATCAATAGGATTCCAAAAGATATTGCAGAAAAGCGTTTAGAATTTTTACGACTTTGATAAGAGAAGCAAGATAGAGCCTTGTTTGAAGAGAGATAGAAAAAAACCTCATAAAATTTTCTCTGCTAAATCGGCCTTATAGAACTAAAAACAGCTACGAATCAACTAAAGCTACAAATTTAGAAAAAAATGACTTACTTTGCAATCATCGAATGGCTACATCACGTGAAAATAAAACGTTTTTGACTAGAGTCGAAGAATAGGAATGATTCCGGAGAATTTTCCCATTGTCAAGAAAAAGGCCATCAAATTCTTTACAAAGAAAACATTTCAAAGCGCTTATATCATAATAGCGGTACACTCGATTTTTTTGATTCTTTTCTGTTAATTCTTATCGTACTCAACTCTTTAATTTGTTTTACAGCAACGACTTACTATCACCAGAAAGTACTGTGCAAAAATAATTTGATTCGAACGCGAACGGCTACATAACATTGAAATAAAACGTTTTTAGCTAGGTTCAAAGAATAGGAATTGATTCGTGTTTGAAACTCAAATTTTTTAAAAGTCAATTAAATCTCTTGACAATTGAAAGCTTTGAGCAATTGATGTCGAATTTGTAGAAAAAATATAGCCAAATTTAGAGCTCAGTTGCTCCTTTTTTACAAAGAATCTATTTCTCAAATCCGTCTTGTTTTTCTCTATCTAAATCGTTTTTTTGCAACTTTTTGTGACGCAAATGTCTCACTCAGAAACGATGAAAGTTTATGAATTCCGTAAAAAAATGAACAAAGAATCTTGAGTGTAAACAACTGATCTTTTCACAAATTTTCCAAATAATTTTCAAATGGTAAAACATTATATTGCTCTAAACAATCATCATGAATAAATGAATATTCACTCAAATGATGCAATAAGCCGTTGATCTCATAGGAGAATAAACGATAACCGCCTTTGGCCAGCTTTTTCATCAAATCGAGTACAAGATGCGGATCGGCGTGGATCTCAACGAGGATCTGAAACGAGAAAATGTTGATGAGAAAGTGATTTGACTGAAATTGGACTAGCTCATATCACTTTAACAGTCTCATTCTTGAATTCATTCTTCCACGTTTACAGGTTAGCAGATTGTTAGCAGATTGTCTTTTCTGGAAAGTCTTTTCCACTTTTTTACTTTTGAAAATAAATAATAAACCAATTGATCTATGATTTGTTTTATCAGAAACTCCTATTTATTATTTACAAATTGTCTTTTAAGGATTGCTGAAAAGCTCGCGTTAGTTCATTTTTTAAAAGCTGTAAAGTCGAGCGCTGGTTCTGCTGCTTTCCGTTTTTGAAACTCAACACTCTGTCAAAAGATATAAGCGCTCAAAGTTTTGTATGAAATCGCAGAAAACAGATTTTGTGCTTATAAGTTGACTTACCAAGGGATTGGGAAGAGGTTGTGGTGGCCGAGTGGCAGCGGGCTTCAATACGAAGTGAGAGGAAAGCAAGGACGCTAGGGTTCTGGTCCAAGGCTTGACTTTTCTCTTTGCATCTTTTAGCTTTGAATGGTTTAAGTATTCTCTATGTGCGCGCACAACACAATCGTACAGCAGCTGGCACACTGTTGCTCTGGATATACAGACATCTAATGATAACCATCCAAAATCGCCAAAACACTTAAACCATTCAAAAAAGCAAAGGCAAAAGAAGCAAAAACAAAAGCTAAACCACGGACTCGAACCCTAGAATCCTTGATTATGCAAAATCGTATGCAAGCCCACTACCACTCGGCCACAACGATCTCCTCTCCCTCCTCTTGGTAAGTCAACTTATACCCTCAAGGTCTGTTTTTTGTGATTCTTGATTCTTGTGATTATAACTTTTTTGTGATTCTTGATTCTTGTGATTATAACGTTTGACAAAGTGCTGCGCTTTTCAAAAACAGAAAGCAGTTTTGGAATCAGCGCAAAATTCTACGTCGGTTAGTATATGGCTCATATTATTTGGCCACCAAATCCTGTTGAGATTCCTTTCTAAGTAAAGCTCTAGCTCAGGTGTTCATCAGGATCGAACCAGGCCTGACCAGGCTTTGGCCAAAGCCTGGAAATCCTTCTGGCAAGTTTCGTCGATTCGACGAGGACGCAATGAAATCAAAAGTTTTCAATCAAACACCAATACGCTCTCATAAGTTGAGCTTGAACCTTTAAAGTGGTTTAAAATGAAAGCGTCTAAAACTTTGTTATTTTGGTTACAAACCTGACAAATCCTAGCCGCATTTATCAACTCCGGGAGTACCTTCAGTTCTGCACCTGAAATCAATCTTGATTTCAAGCACTTTTCCCATTTCTCACCTTCAATATCAATCTTTAAAATCTCGATTCTTTTATCCTTATACAATTTCATTTCCTCTTGAATACTCAATTTTCCGTTTTGCGGATCATTCACAATTCCGATTAATCCTTTCTTGAAATGAACATTCATTTTGTCGAGTCCCTCGAGGACTTTTGCGGATTTTGGCTGGTTCTGCAAAGGATTTAGTTGTAAATTTAGAAATTCAAAGTTTCAAATATATTTGTTAACCTTCCTTGATCAAAAATCCCACCTTATCATAGGCATATAGTCGACATCTTGATTGCGTCAATGATTGGAGATCTCTTTCGAATGACGTATCTTGATTGACACCTGAAATCTTGATGTTGGTTCAATGGAAATCAAAAATTCTTTAAAGTCTTCTGAGATTCTGAAAAAGAGCTGATTGTAAGCCTTCTGATCGTTTGAACGACCATTGACCATTGATATGATAACCATTAACCCATTGACCATTAAACGACCATTGATAACTTGAGTAATTTTTCGAGTCTAAAGAAGCAATCCGAATTAGGACCGTTTCTCCGAGTTCCCATTGATAGATTCAATAAAATAAATATCTCCAATCGATTCACCGACCCCGAAAACCCCCAGTTACAAATTTACAACTGAATATCTTCTTTTTATACAATCAACATAGCAAAAGAGAAATCTCTGTAAATGACTGCCGAAGTGTTCTTTGTGCAGCCGCATAATCGCTTGCGGCCTGGCAAACCGCTCTGGTACAAGGGGTTTCCTTTTTTTCCTTTCGTAAACGCTTAAGGGGGCCGAGCCGGCTTTACCACCTTGGGCGCCTCTATTCTCAATCTCCTTGGGATCAATCTTTGGTTTAAATTTGGCTATATTTTGCTAAAAATTCTGCAACATAAATGCTCACCCAATGAATAAACAGCACAATCGTTTGGCATACTCCACGGTCGGCAAATCCATTTCCCACCATCGCTCACTTTACCGACGCGGAGGAGCGATGTGCAAAAGACCTGAATTGCTTCTGTTGTCTGGACCTGAATTGCTTCTGTTTCTGTCACTTATAGTGACTACGAAAGAAGTTTAACCCCGACGGCCCTGTTTTAGAACCGTATTGGAACCAAATCGGGACCGTGTTATGCATTATTTGAGAGATCTGCGCAAAGAACCAAAGTATTTCGGCAACTATGGAGGAGGTGATGTTATGATTTGGGCCGATTTTTCTTCCCAGAATTTGGTGAATTTGAAGTTCGTGTCAAATGCGTGTACTAGGTTTATCTAGGAATCTAGGAACTAGATTTATCTAATCTAGTTCCTAGATCTCTAGATAAACCTCTCGACTCCTAGTCCCTTCTCACCTCTGGCACCAATCCATTGTAGATGTCAGCGAATCGCCAACCTTTGGTTCTCTTTTGCAGTAAAACGTCTCTAAATAGAGAAAGCTTTAGGAGAATTGATCTATTGGTTAATACTTTTATAAATCTCAGAGTTTAAAATCAGTTTCACCTCAACAAATTTGTCCTTTCCTTGGCAGTTTCCACGTAATGTTTCTTCGTGAGAACATAGTCTTGCAAGAAGACTTTATCACTCCACGCGTCTAGACAACCTTCTGAAAGTATTACGATCATAATCTAATATAATTTCTAATCTAATTTCTAATCTAATTTCAATCCAAAAACCAACCTCTAGCATTTGAATATAGCAAATAACAGAAAATACTTAAAACGGCGAAGAAAAGTAGAGCTGGGGCAACGTTTGGACGCATTGGAAGAGTCTGTGAAAGGATTTTAATACAAATTAAAACTTTAATACAAAAACTTCACAAAATTTGAAGTTAAAAATGATTTTAGACATAAAAACAAAAGAAAATCTTTTAACAATGAAGTTAAAAGAAGTTTTAAAACTATAATTTTAAAACCTAGAAGCTAAATCTAGTCAAACGATCTCAAATAACTTTTTAGCTATCTTTTGAGTGTCCTAGATGATAAAATACTAAGAAAATATACAAAATGAAAGTCTAAGCTTGAAAGATTTTCTATTAGAACTTGTGTAGAAGATTTATTTATGAATCATTCAGAAATGAAAGCATTCATTCCTTTGATAAGAAAGATTGAAAAGAATCGATTTTTGTGAAAAGCGGAAAGGAATTTGAAAGAGAGAGTTGAGCAAACTATTACCGTTATCTTTACAACATCACTATTTACTTATTCTTTTCTTTAAATTGCATCTATTGTGCTACTATAACTTTTCCATGGAATAAACTAGCGTAAATACTGTGATAGTACCCCACCCACATCCGCGCGAAATAAGGCGAAAAATCGTTTTCTATCCGTTTTCCATGTTTGAATAGCCATTCAACGCAGAAAAATGTGCTGATTTCAATGGTGAAAAAATTATCAAAATCCGTCTGATACATTTTTTAAAAATCGCGTTTTATCGAAAAAATCGCACTTTTACAAGCAACTCGCTCGCAGCGACCAACTTTCGGCGGCTCGTTTTCAGCGTGGTCGAAAGATTGCGCCCTCAAAACCGATAACTTTTGTGTGGACGTTTATAAAGATCATTTTGATACCAAAAAAATAAAAATTGATCAACTCTGCGAAGACTTGATGCCTTTTTTAAGTTGAAAATGACGTTTTGCGACTTTCTGCCCGCTAAAACGTGGGCAATCGCCAACAACCTATTTAAAGCATCCAGACATTTATATTACTCTATTTACGTGTCAAAAAGCATGAAGTAGAAAAGCCGCGCTTGTTTCCTTTCATTCATTTCCTTATTCTTTTCTTTTGGCTTTTCTCGTCGTGTTTTTTCGTCATGTGTCTGCAAATTTTGGATTAATGCTTAAGGGAAGTTTTTTTTTAAAATAGATTGCTTTGTTTGGACGAATTTTAGCCATCACCACCACATCAAAGCAACGAAAAGAGCAAGATGTTCCAAGCGATGACAAATCACAGGTTTAATTGGGTCTTTGAAGCGTTTCTTTCAACATTTTTTTGCATTTCGATACCTAAATTTATGCGAGATTAACAAATTGAATAAATATAACGCCTGAAAAAGAAACATAAAGCATGGTCGTAAACTTTCATATTAAATAAGACCCAAATCTAATAGCAAGACATTAACAGCGTGTCGTTTAGTGGCGAATAAGAGTGTTTCGAGTTTATTTAGACGTTTAGTTCGACGGCATAAATTGCCAATGATTGAATGCAATGATTCCAAGCCCTCCTCACCCATGTTAGCCAGACAATTATTTTCGTTCAAAAACTCTGGAATGTGTTTCAACGCTACGTGTGACTTCACGGATCGTGTTCCAATATCAAGAATTTCCATACTTGAGAGAAGTTGTTTTAACTTTTCACAAATATCATCAATCTCTTTAACCGGTAATTGTGCTTTAGTTGAGGCTGAACTTCGAGAGAAGTCATCGAAGATATCCAAACAATTGCACAAATCACTGTAACGAGATGACATTGAAACTTTTCGATACATATTTCGATTCTGACAAAGTTTTTTGATTTTTGGACGATTTAGATCATCCGACCTGTGCGTCTTGAGAAATCCTAGCTTTTTTGAAAACTCTTCGAATTGCACGCGTTCCAACGAATTAAGATTAACTTCAGCTTCCATAGCCTTGAATATTTGATTTCCGAATCCTAACTTGATGTGCAGAATCAGAGGAACACAATGTTTAGGCTCAATGTTCCATACATATGGCCGAAGCACACCCTTTCGATTTTCGGCATCTTTTGTTGGAAGTTTTAAGCGCTCATCAAAACTCAGGATGGTACGTCTTTCGTAGTGTGTTTGGTCTAATTTCTCCTTAACGCCCGTAATTTTTCGCGTCTTCACAGCTTTAAAGAAGCACCACACACAGGGATACGTTGAAGCACACGACATTCCGAATGCAGAAGCCATGAAACTGAGATCACCGCCCAAGAAGAAGGCACAAGGTAAAGGTGAAAGCTTTTCAAACAAGTCCTTTATCTTGCACAGATTTTCGTTATTGTCATAACCATACCACGCGGCAAGTATCAGTTGATTGTAAGGGGATTGTTGCTTTTCCGACTTGTCTGGAAACATGATTGTAACTTTGGTAATATCCAGTCCTTTATCACATAAAAGTACAGCACGGTGTTTCTCGTTGTCTTTAATTTTAGACAGTCGATATTGGACGGAAGAAAACATGTCTTTTAGCTTCACAATATCGCCTTCAATTTCATAGTCGACGCTTTTTGCAAGGGTTGCCCGTACCATATTCATACGATACTCCGTTGCAAGAGTACGAGTCTCATGACTCATAAATTCGATGAGCGTCCCGTGATACTTTAGATTTCGAGTAAAGTGCAAGGGTTTGTAACGGAGAAAGCGATCGACAGACAATATTTCTTCTCATCCTTTTTCTGTGATTTTTACATTGAACTTTCCGGGCAGCTTTAAGGATTTTTCTTTGTTTTCGTCGCATCTCTGCAGTGATTCTTCCTTTCTTTATCTTTCCTCTTCTAACAATCAACATTTCTGCCTGATTCAAAGTTGCTCGCTCTTTTTTTCGTTTTAAATCTGTTATTCTCTTCATAGATGCACTTTTGCGTTTGCTTGCCTGTGGCATCGCTGTCGAACCTGAAATGAAAATACTAATGTTAAGCTCAAGAAATGATAAACTTTCTGAAATAAGAAACGAATTAATCAAAAAGCTAAAAAAATGACTGCTGGTAGTTGGTTAATCGTCTCTTTGTGAACAAGAAATATACCGAACCTATTAAAAAGCTTACTAGGAGTTTGTTTATCAACAATTTAAATAGAGATAAGTTAAATATAAGTTAAAAGCCTCTGGGAAAAACGACAAATTCAAATAGAGTAATATAAATGTCTGGCTGCTTTAAATAGGTTGTTGGCGATTGCCCACGTTTTAGCGGGCAGAAAGTCGCAAAACGTCATTTTCAACTTAAAAAGGCATCAAGTCTTCGCAGAGTTGATCAATTTTTATTTTTTTGGTATCAAAATGATCTTTATAAACGTCCACACAAAAGTTATCGGTTTTGAGGGCGCAATCTTTCGACCACGCTGAAAACGAGCCGCCGAAAGTTGGTCGCTGCGAGCGAGTTGCTTGTAAAAGTGCGATTTTTTCGATAAAACGCGATTTTTAAAAAATGTATCAGACGGATTTTGATAATTTTTTCACCATTGAAATCAGCACATTTTTCTGCGTTGAATGGCTATTCAAACATGGAAAACGGATAGAGAACACCATTTCGCGCGGATGTGCCACCCCCTCGTACAGTCGCGTAGTCGCAAAAGTTTTTTAGTATTTCATTTTTTTCAAAGCGCCCGTGCTTTCAAAAGATGCGTCTTTGGCATCAAAAAAATAGCCCTGAATTTCAGCTATTTTTTGATACCTAAGCGCGCATTGTAGCATAAACCAGTGTCGAGAAAAACTCGTTCAAAGCTAGACTACGCAACACTCCGCACCGTCATTATGGGGGTGGGGTACTATTACAGTATTTACGGTAGCAATTTTCTCCTATTTACTCATTGTATCGGTGGCGACTTTGGCGCTTTTCTATTTTTGGGATTTCGATCTGCAACCGGGAAAGGAATGCTATTGTCGAGGGACTGACGTGAGTGGGATCAATGTTTTAACCAGTCTAGGCCTAAGAGAACCCAAATTGAAACAAGCTTACAAGTTTACAACTTCGTAAAGCATTGAAAACAAGTAACCAATCAACAAAAAGCATATTACCCTAAACTTTTTTTAAAACAAGATTCTACCAATACCAATTGAATCAAACTTTATAATTTGAAATTTAGATAGATGTAGCCAAGATTCAGGGATTCAATTCTCTATATAACACTTGATAGTTTTGAATTTCAATTTGACAACTTACATTACGAAAAGGGTAAGCCCATAATTTTTCATGAGGCCAAGAGGTCAACTACACTCTAAGCACTTCAAATCTCTAAATCCTCGGTAGTTTTGGATTCCATTTGACAACTTACATTACGAAAAGGGTAAGTCCATCATTTTTCGTCACCCTGTATTTGCTCAGTCAATGAAATGAGGCCAAGGGGTCAACTATATGATAAGATGATAAGATTTTACTTTTCTTATATCTTTAATCATACGGCTTATGCCAATCGGTTGAGTGATTTCGGTCATGAAACCTTTTGACAGTGCTCTGCTCTTCGGATCATGACATTTTGTGACAGATAGCTCTTCGAATCTTGAAGTCTTTTGTGACATCATGGTCTTATGACCTGATTGTGGTTCTTTATTTATAAATAAATATATATATAACTTAGAAACTGTATATGTCGTAGCCATTTACAAAATTCAGCCGCTAACGAATGATTCATTAATGGCTGAATTTCGTAAACGGCTATATATATATGTTACGTCCGAATGCGACCAGAATGAGCGTGGTCGGATTCGAACGTCCGAATCCGGCCATTGATTATCTTGTGGCCGGTTTCGGACGTCCTAATCCGTCCTAATCCGTTTACGAATGATTCGTTAACGGCTGAATTTCTTAAACGGCTATATATATGTTGTGTCCGATTTAGATTTCCGTCCGATTTAGATTGAACTTATTGCGGACGTCCGATTTAGATTACAGTCTATATCGGACGTCCGATTTAGATTCAATCTAAATCTTATATAGATTGAACAATAATATAAACATGTTTAGTATATGTTCTTAAGCGTTTTCTGTAGTTTTCTGCATTTTCAAAGGTCTTTTATTGATTATTTCATAGTTGGGTTTTCTTTTCAGAAAAAGACAATAACAGACCTTTGAAAAATGCAGAAAACTACAGAAAACGCTTAAGAACATATACTAAACATGTTTATATTATTGTTCAATCTATATAAGACGTCCGATTTAGATTGAGTCTAAATCGGACGTCCGATATAGACTGTAATCTAAATCGGACGTCCGCGATAAGTTCAATCTAAATCGGACGTCCGATTTAGATTGAATCTAAATCGGACGGAAATCTAAATCGGACACAACATATACAAATAAACGATTATTTCACTTCTATTCATAGTATTCTTATATTTAACACACTCGCAAAAATGTATACAAATTTTCAAGCTTCCCTGGGTTTAAAAAGATATTCAGTCTTATTCTGGCCTACTGTATTGAGGTAAAATATTGAAATTTTACAAGATATCTGACGATAAACCATTGAAAAAACCAAAAAGAATTCAAGAGTACGGCCAACTTTGAGGCAAGTAAAGTGCAAAGCGCAAAAAACAAAGCTTTCAGTTTCAAAACAACGCCAAAAATTCTTTGCTCGTTTATTGGACTATGTTCTGTTTAATGGTCTGAAAACAGATTCAATGACGAAAAATGCCGCTTTTTTGCCTCATTTAGCCGCTTTTTAACCTCTCTTAGTCTTTGGCGAAAATCTCGTTTATTTTCAGCGACGACCCGCACATTTTGTACCTGGCATGTACAATTAATGTACGATAACGAAAAGGGGATTTGTTTCCGGGTAGATAAAAGATTCGGGTTGATTTAAAAGTTGCCTTTTGAGGAAAATCTGCCTATCTGTCTGTCTGCCTATCTGTCTGTCTGGCTGTCTGTCTGTCTGTCTGTTTGTTTGTCTGTCTGTCTGTCTGTCTATCTATCTGTTTCCTAAATCTCTAAATCATTTTGAATTTCAGTTCTGTTACCGCCCTCTTCACCGAATCAATCGAAAATCCGTTCAAGGAAAGGGAATCCAATTTGATTGCTCGCTGAAGAAATATATTAAAGGATTAGGTAATGGCTTAAATCTACTTTTGATTAGACTTTATAACCAGCTTTTTTGCTCTTTTGCCTATAGCCCAGACTTTTACCAATTGTAAAAGTCTGGGCTTTTGCCAATTGTAAAAGTCTGTAAAAGGTTTTAATAATTCTAAATTAAAAAATTAGTGTCTTCGTTAAGGCTGGTGCTGAATCACAGCTTCGTCGTTTGGGCATTTTGGAGCAGGATGCCATCAAGTTCAACGATGAGGTCAAGAGAATGAAAAAATTAGCGGAGAGGCTTGTTCAACAAGACTATCAGGATTCAACTCAGGTGAGCTTTTACTAACGTAAATAAATATTTTTTCATGTTTAGATCGATTCACGCCAGCATAAACTTGAAGCTGCTTATTCTCAGTTGTTGATTGAAATTTCGAGACGGATGACACAGCTTGGAGATGCGAGCCGGTATTATGGTTTGGATCCTCTAATTCGACTACTTTTAGATACCATGCCTATGTTCGTCAGGCAGATGATCTCATGGATTGGCTGCATGAGAAAGAACGCGCTGCTGCGGTTGAAGAATACGGACGTGATTTAGAAGAATGTGCGTATCAGATTTGAGCAGAAAACTTTCTTGTCTCAATACCAGCTCTCGAGAATTTGACTGGTATTTGATGGCTTATTAAAAACCTTTTCGAGTCGAGCAATTTGATAATCTTCATGAACAAAAGACTCTAATTCCAGAGAAATTCACCGATTTTAACGCATCAACTCCAATCCTTGACAAGGAACCAGTTATCCTCACCTATGCATCACCGAATCATTTCGATGAGTCAAAGAAGATGCTCATTGCGTGGAAAAAGGCGAAACTTGGGCGAAAAATCGTTTTCTATTCACTGCGATTAAGCGATAAGCAAGTAAAACTTGACAGTTTTTACTTTAAAAAATGTTTTCCTTGTTTTCAGAAACAAGAACTCCGTGCGATTTGTGATTTGGAGATTCGAGAGCTTGATTTTCGAGCGTATCCATCGCATATTTTTAATTTATTGAATTATGCTTTCAAAGTGGTGGCGATTGTGGTGAGTGAATCGAAGAAAGAATATAATAAAGTTGGTTAGAAATAAAGAAGTGAAGGAATTGGCAAGAGAACGTAGATTTCCGGGATTGAACCCTCGACCTTTCGCTCAGCAATTGCTCTAACCACTGAGCTATCCGGTGGCTTAACTTGCCAAGAGAAAGAAGGAAAGACAAGAGAAGAAAGAAAGAAGGAAAGAAAGAAAGAAAGAAAAGAATGTCACTGAACTAATAACCAAACATTTCTTTGTCATTGTTCAATTTGAAACCTGGTTTTTTAGATAGCTGTTAAAAGCTTTAATCAGACTTTAATAGCTAGAATTCTGAAATTTCTGTAAATTTAAATTTAATTCAGGATGCCTACTCAGATTTCGATTTCTTTCACGTAATGGACGCGAGCATACGACCGAACAATGTGACATTGTTGAGAGAATATTGGGATGATGTACGGAAAGGAAATGTGAGTCTGAAATCTATCAGTCAATCTCTATTTTGTACTCAAAAACAGAAACACATCCTTTCTAAGGTACTCAAATCATTCTTTTTCATTTCACTAGAGTATTTTTGTTTCGGTTAATTTCAGGTTCCAGGTTCTGTTCTGTTTACAGTGCGTGAAAAACTGCGTGAAAAGCTCTGTCCTCTCTCCAAGAATCATTTGTACTCGAATCAAGGAAATTAGAGAAAAACGGAGTTCAAATTTGAAATCTTTGACTATTTTTACTCTAGAAATGTTTCTTCAAAAGGTTTTTGTTTTGAAAATCAGTTTTTTTTTTTGCTGAATTGCTAGGCTTCTTTGATATTCTAACCCTTTTGAGTAAAAATTAAAAACAGTGCTTAAAAAATGGCGAGTTCTTAACTAATCTGACCGTAAAATGACTAGTTTTAAAGGAAAATCTTTCTTTTCTTCTCTAATATTTAAAAAGTTAGTTTTATTTCAGCTTTTTCACATTTAAAAATCAATTAATATTAGAGATTGCCGAAAAAAAACGTAAATGAGTTCCTGCAAGTAATCGAGCGAAAAACCGATCTTCGAAACAATAGATCTTTTTAATAAAAGAATTAAAACGATAAAAATAGTTAAAGATTTTAAATTTAATGTCCGTTTGTCTCTATTTTGTTTGATTCTTTCTCAAAAAATAACCATCTTTGGAGAAGGAGACAAAACTTTTCACGCACTCTGTACTGACTCAGGAATTAGTCAGTCATTTAAAACCCATTTTACAGCTATTTTTACAGCCAGTACAACCATTTCTTCTAGGTTCCTCCATTCAGCATGTCGGCTAGAAGAAACTTCACGACAATTCAATATTGGGCTTTGGATTTTGCTTTGGAAAAACTTTCAGCTAAAATGATTTCGCCTATCTACCTATTCTTGCCGATCGATGAGATCGGCAGATTCTTTTCAATTCGCCGGTGGAATTCTCGTCGTAAAGCGTGATAAATTCACGACAGAGTTGTTGAAATGGTCAGTTGTATTCGATGAATTGCTTTTTGAATAGCCCAATTTCACTGTATTCCAATTCCAATTTCCTTTGTGCTCTCACAGCCGACTGTATCAGCCCAATTGGCGCCTATTTGCATTGTGGAAAAGGGCATACACATTGCCATCGGTATTTATTGAAATATTGAATCTATTTCTTTTTTTTAGATATGGTCAAAGTGCTTTCAACGTCTTGTACTTCAACGCGGTCCAGGAGAATCAAGGAACAAGATGAGCTGATTTTTTTTTGATTTGGCGTTTTTTGATGTCACTATGTCTTTGAGAACAATTCTTGCCCTAAATTCGACTCTCTTTTTGACTCTATGCTACAAATTCTATATTCTGTTAAACTATTGTGCTTCGATAGTTAAACTAAACGATTTCTAGATCATTCGCCAATGGTCGTACACTGATTCGATCAAAGTGAAGCGCGGTGATGGGCACAAGGGACCACTTCCGAAAGATTTACTGTGTTTGAATGTAAATGATAGTACCAGTTCGAGTACAATTAAATACGAATAAACATTTATTCAACAATGAAATGAAAAAAAGCACCAAGAATATCTAGAGAAAGCAAAAAAAAGTACAGAATTTTAAAAAAACCGTAAAAACCCGTTCAAGCCATAAGTTAGATCAAAAATAGAGAAAAAAAGTGAAATCTTTGAATTCGAATAACCTAAAAACCTGTAGCACAAAATTGCTAACAATAAAAGAAAAAAAATCGAAATCTCATTCTCTTTTCACACTTTGATTCCTTTACATAAACAAATCCGCCTCAAATCTGCTCGTTTAACGTCGATACAATCGGATTGACCCGCGTATTTGTTTAAACGAAGAAAATCACCTTCGCGATGGAAAACGCCATTCGAATCTTTCTTTAGCAACTGAAAGAGAAAATTAAGCTTTTCTTTAACTTCTTTAGCTTCTTAGCTTCTTTAGCAAATTTTAGAGATATTTTTTTTTCATTTTGATCGAGTAAATATCGCATTTTTTTTGAGCAGCTTATTTATTAGGTTGGTTAATTGGAAATGACCCGAAAACTAGATCTCAAACAGCTATTTCCTCTAAAATCGTAAAAAATTTGAAAAGTTTGTTTGATAATGTTTAAAACGTATTGCAAAAACAAAAGCGTTCAAAGAAATGCTCAATCTTTGACGTTTTCTTGAAATGAAAAGCCAAAAACGAATGCCCTGCCAGCAGCTCCTCAATACCAACTTTGAGGCTCTATAAAAGAGAGACAGAAAAACGTTTTTTTGTCAAATCTAAGAATCCGTAGAAAAATATTAAAATTTTCTATTAAAGCAAAGCGTGAGATGATTGCAAATCTGAGTGCTCAGTTACACTACTTAAAATACGAAATCCGGGTAATAATTGAACGCCCTACAGATCCCAAACAGCTACTTCCTTTCCAGCTACTTCCTTTACAGCTATTTCCTTTAAAATCGTTCATACCACTAAAAAACTGATTTTCTTTTTACTAAATCTTGAGTTTAGCACCAGAACCGTAAAAATAATTGCTCCAGAAAGTGGTTATAAAAAATTTTCATCAAATAACAAAGCTATATCTCTTATTATCTCTAGATTTTTCTGAGTATGAAACTAAGATTTTCTTGCACATTCAATGTCTCATAGCCAACTGACCACTCGGAATTTCCCTTTGCTCTCCTTGACGATGAAATGAATCTCGTAAAGGTTCGTTTTCTCGACGGGTATGAAACTCTTGACGGATTTTATCTGAAGTTCATTTTTCGTTTAAATTTCTCCCTTAAATTTTCGAATCTACTGCATTTTCTCAGTCTTACCTTGTCCAACGTCAACGTTTCACACGATCCGCTCACTCCATTTTCTCTCAAATATCCATTCAACTTTTCCAGTGCCACTTTTGAGAGCTTTTCAATCAGCATTGCGTCACTAAATTTTGCAAACCTTTGTTGACAATGGTTTTTTTAAGCTTTAGAAAATTACTCACTCAATATTTTCTTTCTTGTATTCACACAAACAATAGGCTGCATTTACGGGAATCGTCTGGCACGTTCTTTTCTGGAATTTCTCGGGAAATGGCCGAAATATCGATGTGCCATTGTTTTCATTTCCCTCCATCACATCGAATTCGGAGAAATCAGTGAAGTTAGACTCGGGAGCGAACTAAAATCCATTTTGACATTTTGACAGCTAAAAAAGCCGAAAGAAAGGGCGCCTCTCCCTTGTCGCCGTAGCGCAATCAGGAGCGCGCTCTACAGCTCACACGAGTCGGGTTCGATCCCCCGTAGTGCCACTCAATCTTGACTTTTCTAGTTTTTTTTATTTTGAATACCATAACTACAATAGATTCAAATGTTTTCTAAAGAAATTTTAGCTTCAAATGTTCAACGAACCTTTAAAAGATCAACAAGAGTCGCATGAACGTCGAATTGTGTCAGTAAACGAATGGAGTTCTCTTGCAGATTCTTTATTAGCTAAATTTTCTTTTATAGTCTTTTCTTTTATAGTTACCAGCTTGTAAACTCACTTGTGTATGATTTCGCAGAAATTTTGGTAGAGAAATGTGCAAGAGTGGATTGTTGATCTCTCGTTTATTCAACTCGGCTTTTGATGGCTGAAATGGATTTGGTGAATCTTTAGCCTTTGCTTCAGCTTTTGAATCTTTCATGAATTCAGGAAAATCTTCATCGCTTCAAATTGAACTGACCGTCCCAAATCGTGGCCCGTGATCGCCCATCACAAAAAGAAAAGCATTGTCCAAAATGGCTTTATTCTTTTGAAAGAAATTCTGAAAACGAATTTAATGATGCAAAAGAGATATTGAATTAGAAAAAGGATTAATATAAACAACTTCTTGAATCAACTTTCCCACCAAGTAATCCTGATCGGTGTGATAGAGAGGATTGGGGAGATCATGAGACGCCTCACAACTCCAATGCAGCAAGAATTTTGGGATACCTGAAACATTACGTTTATGTCATTTCCACTTTCTTTACCATTGTATGCATTCAGGAAATTTGTTGATTGTTGCAATTGTCCAATGTGCATTTCAAAGCAATTCTTTGGACTCATAAAGTCCCGCAACTTGTTCTCATTGTGCCAAGCCCAAAGGTAGTCCCTGAATTGTCAGCCATTTCCTAGATAATCCAATGTATTCTATCAAAGCTCACCTCCATATATGATTTGCCTCTTGATTCCTGAAACCCTTGCAACTCCACGAGAAAGCCGTTCCCTGTTTATAGTCATCACTGTAGAATGTTTTGTACCCTGAAGGAGATTAACGTTTTCTAAAACAATTTCTCAGCTACTGTAGTTTTCTTTGGTTTTTATTCAACTTATTTACGTATTTCTTGGTATTTACTATTGGGTTGGTGAATTGAAAACTGCGGGCTATTGTCATATGTGACAGTTTGAGCACTTTCTTCAAAAGAAACCCATTTTGGTGTCAATGGAAAAGTTGTAGAGAACCAAAAATGAAGCTTGTATCGAGATTTTCAGAACGATTCAAAAACTGGTTTTCAAGAGATGCGAAATCTACGAATTTTCACAAAACTTGCATTTTAAGCGAGACTACTAAGTGTATCTTTTTCGAAATTTGGCTATAAGCCTAATTTTTGATTCTCTACAACTTTTCTATTGACACCAAAATGGGTTTCTTCTGAAGAAAGTGCTCAAACTGGGACATCTCCAGGACATCTCCAGTCCTCCATTTTTGAGTCTCACACTCGTCTCACACAAAAACCAAAATCCTACTAAGAAAGAGGAAGCCGCAAATTGCCTGTAAAATGGGCAGAAGTCGTCAGTAATAATGGAAATTATTCCGGATGAATTTATGCTTTTATGTTCAATAAATTTTAGTTCAAAGTCCCGCAGTTTTCAATTCACCAATCCAATACATAAAAGAGCTGTACAGGCATTTTCTCAGCCTTCTAAAGAAGCTAAAATTTCTTTAGAAAACCTAAGAATGGTATTTATCGTAGTTGAGTTTTTAAAAATATTTTTAAAAAATCAATGCTGGATAAAAGACCCGGAAGCCAAACCCGGAACGTGGGAGCTGTAGAGAAGCGCGCTCCCCGCTGCACCACGATGACAAGACATCTAGCAAGTAAAACCCGCCTTTATAAACCTTTATGAACCGTCTCTCTATCCCTGTACCTTTAACCTTCTCTTTACCTTTAAATTGAAACTTCAACTTTTATACATGTAATTGTTGAGAAAAGATTAGAATAGTTTTGAAAATGAACATATTTTACAAAGCATTCAAGATAGAAAGCCCAATTTGTACATAGCCTCACCGATTTTCTCGTATTCTCGAAATATGACCGGATCTTTGTCCCTCCATCCCGAGCAAATCTTATCGTGATCCGGCCTGAGATCTTTCGCGTTCACCGCTTTTCGATTCGCCGAATAGATTCGCCAGCCTGAATACTTCTTGTCGGCTACAATTCCACCAAGATACTCAACACGTAAACTTGCCTTACCTAACAACATCGCATAAGCATTCGGGCTTGTGTTCTCGCCGACTTTATTCAAATGATGAAAGTGCATTCCGCCCATTTGTGTCTCCAAATAACTCAATGTTCGCGGTAATGAGCTAAATGATTCTAAATTTTCTAATTCAGATTTTAACCCAACCGTCTGGCTTGTGTCGAAGAAACCGAATCGAGAACGATCATCACGATATCGGGACGGAAATTTGTCCCGTTTCCAAGTGATTTGTCCACCTCAACAGTGCTGAAAAGTTAATTGAATTCGGTAAATGAGTTGTTTACACTAGACATGAGAAAATTCCGAGCCGAACCTAATTCCACCTTCATTTTCTCAGCCGTCTTTTGGTCGATTGTTCTGAAATTTTGTTTATCAATAGACATTGACATTCTCTGCTTGTGAACGAAATTTCAGAGCAATCGGTCAAGAGATGGCTGAGAAAACGAAGGTGGAATTAGGTTTGGCTCGGAATTCTCCCATGTCTAGTTTGCACTACATCAAGCTCTTAAACAAAGTTATTTCAAAGGTAGCTTTCCGGATCAATTCAGGCTAGGCAAGGTCAGAACTAGACCAAACAGTCAGTCCTTGGCCTGAACCCAGTTAGCTGTAGGACTGACCGAAGGACTGACCGAAGGACTGACCGAAGGACTGACCGAAGGACTGACCGAAGGACTGACCGAAGGACTGACCGAAGGACTGACCGAAGGACTGACCGAAGGACTGACCGAAGGACTGACCGAAGGACTGACCGAAGGATTGACCGAAGGACTGACCGAAGGATTGACCGAACGGCTGACCGAAGGACTGACCGAAGGACTAAAGACTAGGTCTAAGATCTGCCTTTTGTTCAACACTGGCCTAGACTGGCTTTGTTGGAAAATGACGACCAGATTGAGGTTTTGTAAACTTTAGAAACTCCACCTTGGATTCCCTTCATAAATCTGTGTATGCAGCCATTGATCGACGATTTTTCCATCCTTCGAATAACACTCAGTTTTCACGATATCCTGATCGATTTGCATCTTCTCGACAAGGTTAAACCATGAACGAGGTCGCGATTTTTCCGGATTAATGTATTCATAGGTTCTGAAAATTGAGTAATTCGATGAAATGAAATCATAGTTGTGTGCTATTTTGCTATGCAAACCTTGCTCTACAATAATCGACTTGACTTTTCCTCTTCGGATCGATTGAAAGCCATCCGTCTTTGAGAATTGTGTATGGTGTGTGATTTCGATTGCAATTCGCCATCGGATTGTCCCAACTGAATGAGTAAGAAATTTGGGCATTTAGAAAGAATTTAGGCAATTAAGCAGAAGCATCATCCATGTCCATTAGTGGTTTTCAAGTTGAATTGAAGCCACCGACTTTGAAACTTTTCTCTTTGAAGTATTTTTTGTTTTTTATAAATTGAAAACGCACTATTTCTAGTGCTCTGTAATCGTTATTTTCTCAAGAAAGGGAAGTCTTTTAAGAATTACAATACAACAGAAAGAAGTCATCGAGCATTGAAGCAGCTAACTCTAAAACTAAGTACTTAACTTAACTTCTGAATTTTCTTTGAAAAATAAAAAACTGGATGGGCCATTTTTCAAAAATTATATTGCTTTAAAGGTATTGTAATGGGCGAACTTTAAACTTTTGTTTTAAAGTAAACGAGAAAAATTATTTATCGAATGAATCGGTTAGACTGGAGCCTAGTAACTTAGAGAGACTTTGGACTTTTAAGCCAAACGCATTAAGCTTCATTTAGCTGCAAAACAGAATGCTTGGTTTTAGTTTTAAAGTTAGCTGCTTCAATGCACGATGACAAAAGAGAGTGCTTGGCTTCGAGAGTGCAAAAGAGAAAACGTAAGTTGAGTGAAATTCGGAGATAAGAGTATGTACACTACTGGACAATGAAATATCATATTTGAAAAAACGATCGTCACTTTCGCGCGTCTGTAACTCCATTGTCTTTGAGTTTAAACTATTAGTGTTATACATTTTCTGAAAGCTCTTTTCAAGGGCTACACAATCGTAATATTAATATTTAGAATAACGGTAAAGACAATGGAGTTACAGACGCGCGAAAGTGACGATCGTTTTTTTTTAAATATGATATTGCATTGTCCAGTACTGTAATAATACTTTTTAAATGTTTAAAATGATCAAAATGATTAAAATGATTTTAAAAATGCACTCACTCGACAGTCATCCCCATATCTTTATAGTATGGATCATAGATCGTTAGATTACAAGTATCAAAAATATCGATAGTCTCGAGCGAAAGGCTGGTCGAATTGAAATCGAATGGAGAATATCGCTCGCCGATCGTCTCAATTTGTGCCAATATCGTGGCCGTGCTCGGCAATTGATTGAATATCCTTTCATCAATTATTATGTACAATGTGAGGCCGATTGAGATTAAAATCCAAAAATTCCCGGGTAAATGCATCGATCGAGAATCAAATTTCAGCTGAAATTTCATCTTTTTTGAATAATTCTTGAAATTCGTTTAACAAATATTTAAAGAAAACATTTCAAAAATCTCTGAAAAACTTATTGTCTACATTGGAATTGAAGAAAATAGATGAACAATTCTTTAAAATTTTCAACTTTAAACTAGACTTCGGCAAACAAAACCAAAACCAAAACAGACCAAAACCAAAACAAACCAAAACAAACCAAAACAAACCAAAACTCAATTTGCATATAAATTAACATGTAAATTTAAAATTGTAAAATGCAAATTTTAATGTAAAATGCAAATTTGCCTTTCACTTTTTCTCACTCCACAAAATCTCGCGGCCGAAAAAAGGACCAAAACACGACCTCGAAATTTCGAACCAAAATTAGCCTATGGGATAGATTTTTGGACGCTGATTTCAAATCTGCAAACAGATTTTCGCTAGCTCCTCCCAGTCGCGAGATATTGGCGAGTTTTGGTTAGTTTTGGTTTTGGTTTGTTTTGGTTTTGGTTTTGTTATGGTTTTGGTTTTGGTAGTTTTGGTTTTGGTTAAGTTTTGTTTTCCGAAGTCAACTTTAAACATCGTTACCTGGGCACAGAATTTTTTTTTGATTATTCTTTTAATCTTCTTAATCATTTTTAACCTTCTTAATCATTTTTTATCAATTAATCATTATTAAACTTTTTATAAATCCTTAACAATCCTTAAAAAAAAGCTTTCTTTCAAATTTTTCAATTTTTCAATGAATATCTGCAAAAATCGGGCTTTTTAAGTGATTCAGGAAGAAATTGCTCAAATAAAATGTTCCAGAATTGAAACAAAAAGAATGAGGAAAAGAGTTGCCTTATTGCTAAACAAAGAAAGTTTCCATAATAAATCAATATGGAATTGGAGAATGACAAACGATTGAATAGAGATAAAATCGTAAATAATGTTTCAAGTTTTCGTTTAGTTCTCGAATGAATTTAGAATCAGAATTCTGTCCTTTAAAAGATCGAATTAATTCTCGACTAATAGCCAAGAAAACGGGAGTGGGACAAATGCGACCTTTTTTTTGCGCACCCGGACATTTGCGCACCTTTTTTTCCGCATCTTGCCCATTAGCGCACCTTTTTTCGCGTTTTAAAAAAGCACTAAAAAGCTAATATTAACCAATTTCTATTCCAAAAGTTGTTTTTCTAGGTAATTTGAGGGTGTCGAATTCAAATTTTGACATAACAGAGCGTGTGGAACCAATTGAAAGACATTGAAATTGAAAGACAAAACGGCTAGATCAAATTACAGAAAATTGTCGATTTTTCTCTTTGTATAACTTCCGTCCGTTCGCTTCCACAAGCTCTGATATGTCAAAATTTCGATTCTACGCCCTAAAATTACCTAGAAAAACAACTTTTGGAATAGAAATTCGTTAATATTAGCTTTTTAGAGCTTTTTTAAAACGCGAAAAAAGGTGCGCTAATGGGCAAGATGCGGAAAAAAAGGTGCGCAAATGTCCGGGTGCGCAAAAAAAGGTCGCATTTGTCCCACTTCCAAGAAAACAGAAAAGAAACTTTGAAAAGCACACAAAAAAATCCCAGATAAAGCGATGAAAAAACATTTTTTCAAATTCTTAATCGAGTTTAAAAAGAGCAAACTTTTCTACACATTTGTCAAGTGCTTTTTTTTTGAATCTTCTCAAAAAAAAAAGCCTACAATGCTAAAAACTAGAGTGTGCTCCTACTCCTAAAAACTAGAGTGCAATGCGTTTTTTAAATTCATGTGTAATAAGGCCTCCATAAGTGCAAACCGTATCCTCAGATTTATTACCATACCTAACATCAAAACTTCTTGGATGTGTTTTGTTGCTTATGTCCGCCCTATTCTTGAATACGCTTCTTTGATTGGGTCTCCTTCCCTATTAAATCTTATTCA
The DNA here is from genome assembly GCA_958450365.1 of Mesorhabditis belari. NCBI lineage: Eukaryota > Metazoa > Nematoda > Chromadorea > Rhabditida > Rhabditidae > Mesorhabditis > Mesorhabditis belari. The sequence goes on along the minus strand of CAUEEP010000935.1, from coordinate 1,673,236 downwards.
AAAATAGAACGTGTACAGAGGCACTTCACCAGAAAAAAACTTTTGCGACTACGCGACTGTGCGAGGGGGTTAGGGTATTATTACAGTATTTGCGGTAGGTGGATTTAGGGAAGGTAATGAACTGTAAACCAAATTTAATGGGGATTCTTTCACAACTAACCCGAAGTCGATCCGATCACTGGGAGTCGAGTTATAGAGTAAATTAGAAAAGTTCCCCAAACTCCGAGACTCGTAGCGGAATTCGGAAGTTCAACTTTGACACAAATTTTCTCTATGTTCTTATACATGAAAACTTTTAGGACAAATATAAACCTCACAAGGAAGATCAATAGAGATGGAAAAGCTCAGAGAAAAGATTTCATAGATTATCTCTTTCCTTTTCCACTTCTTTTTCCTTTTATTTCCAAAGAAAAGCATATTCTTTGAAATTTTAATGCCTTTTCGTCAGCTTCCTTCTTTTCTCAAAAAAAAAACTTTTCAATGATATTTTTGAAAAGCATTTCATAGCAACCTTGTTCTTTGTGTTTCTTACAGAAAATCGATCAAAAAAAAACTCATCCTTGCTATTTTTAGAGTGATCGGGGAAAATCAAAAGCCAGTACGCTAGATATTGAGCGTTTTTCAGAGCAGAAAGTACAGATAAAGTCGGTTTATTTGTTCAAAAAATGACCTCTCTAAATTTGGTTCCCTATCTCGCTAATTTCGGTTCCCTATCTCAACAAGTTTCTTACAGAAAATCGATCAAAAAAAACTCATCCTTACTATTTTTGGAGTGATCGGGGAAAATCAAAAGCCAGTATAGCCAGCAAGCCAGCTAGATATTGAGCGTTTTTCAGAGCACAACAGACAACAGACAAAGTCGGTTTATTTGTTCAAAAAATGACCTTTCAGATGATGTTAAATGCTATTTTTAAGCAATGTTTTTATCTATAAACTTTTAAATATATAAATCTAGAACAAGAATCCGAAATGAATAGTTTCAAAGTTTCAAAGTGAACACGTTATGTTGAATCAATTAGTGTTAATCAATTATGTTAATCAATTATCAATTAATCAAACGTAAACTTCATCAATTAGTTTGAAATAAAAGTATTGATCGTTTCCAATCGATCATTCAACGTTTTCTCGTCGAAACTCGAGAGATGAGTGAGGAGATTTCCTGAAAAATTGAAGAGAGATTGGAAAGTTTTATTGGTTTTAAAGTTAAGAGCAATTTCGAAGTTTTATTGATTCTAAACTTAAGATCAAGTCCCAAATTAGTTTTATTGATTTAAAACTCACTGATTGTCTCTTGAACTCGCGGATTCTCGGCCAGCGTCGACATGTTTTTCGTTTCATTCGATTCAGTCACTTCGGAATCTGAATGTTTCAAAGAGTTCAGGATTCAGGCTTAAGGTTCAGCCTCTCTAACATCCAACAGATAAGTAATTTTAGCTAAAATTACTTATCTGTTGCTTATCTAGTGGTGAATAGAAAAGGATTACGGTAGAAAGTACGCGAAATACTGCACGAAGTACTGCCGCAACTAGTTGATTTGCTTGCTCTTAGGGGCCAAATTCATCAGAAAAGATGGACAACAGTGATCCGAAATGGACAGTGATGGACAACAGTGATAAACTACGCGCACTAGGTTCCTCGGCTCACCCGTATTTTCTATTTGGCACTAATTTGACCCATACCTTTTGAAGCTTGGCTATCAATTATTGTTGTTTTTGTTTGCAAAACTAACCACTTGAAAGTAAAATTCTCAAGCTGAACGGGATCACTTTTTGATTTCGGTTTAATTTCGTTTCAACTATTCTTGACCCTGCATAAAATCGAGTAGAAAATGATTTGATTTACAAATGTACAAATTGTTAAGCGCAATTTGATTGGACCTATTTTTCTCGTCGAAAACTCACTCGTATAACTTGATCGAAGTGTTAAAGTCGCCGAATTCAGCGTCGACTCATCAACCATTCGCGGGCAATACTGAAAATTTTGTTTTGTTGTATGCATTATCGATTTGTCGACTTGCTCATCGGCAAAGAAAATTTGACTCTATTAATTGCTAGCAATTCTAGTAGAGCTTAAGATTCATTGCTTGACACCAAATGGATGGAAAGAATTGGATCAAACTTCAGATGGATCAAACTTCAAATGGATCAAACAAATGGAAGGAGCAAACTTCTAAAAGTTTTAATGGGTAGGTTTTAATGGATGGGTTTTAATGCAAAAGTTTAAGTTGTAAATAATCATGGAAGCTTTGTTTGAAGCTCACTTTAGCCTAGTAAACTTTGAAAGAAGCTTTTCCCCTCACCGATTCATGCAAACTTTGCCCTGACTCCTCAAGCGGTAAACCGATCAGTTTCTGATGCTGTTGAAGAACTTGAAGGAAATTTTGAGGAGCCATCTGAAAAATTTAGAATTGAATAGATTTCGAATTTCGATTTTAAATAACCAATAACCAATTTCGATTCTTTTACTTATAAACGAAAAACTTTGATTTCAAATTTGATCGTTTCCATTTTTTTTGTGCAATAGTGTTTCGATTCTGGACAAGTTCTTAAAATATAGATCGGTTTAAATTAAACTAGCTTTGCTTCTCTCATTCAACCCATTTTTTAAAAAACGTTTCCCCTTTCTCTATCTTAATCTTTTCTATATCTTTTCTTTTCTTTTCTATCCTAATCTTGTCTCTATTTTTATCGAATACATCAAGTAGATAGATTAATAAGAAATAGGTTACGGTAGAAAGAGAATAGGGTTTAGAAAACGGGATTGAGTGAAATGAAACGAAACGATTTCCTGACCACTCTAGCAAAGTTGAGTGTCGGCTCAAAGGACGGCTCGTTGTTTTCCCCTTCCCCATCATCCTCACCATCACTCTGGGGCAATTTGCTAAATATATTTGCTATAATTTTGCTTATTGTATAAACGAACACTTTATTCCGTCGATTGAGCTTCTCAAAAATCTCCTCGTTCACCTGATGTCCTTCGTGTTCAGCGTTCAACACTGCAATCACCAACTTCTAAAAGAACAAAAGATTTGTAACAAGTTCAGAGAAATTTTCGCACTATTTAATGCTATGAATAAATCACTTATATAGAAATATTTCTTTATGAGTGAACTGTATTGGATTAGAGGTAGGGAAAGTAAATAAATCAGCAATTGGTTTAGAAGTAGGGAAAGTAAATAAATTAGCAATTTGTTTAGAAGTAGGGAAAGTAAATAAATTAGCAATTTGTTTAGAAGTAGGGAAAGTAAATAAATTAGCAATCAATCAAAGTTTAAACCGTGTCAGGATTGGAGATTTTTGGTTTAAAAAAAAACGGTAGAATCTGTAGCTTTTCTGTAGCTTTTTTTTGAGATTATTATGTGGTTTGTTTAAGTTGAAATCTGCTCTTTTTTTTCTTTACAAGATGCAATAGCTTCTATTTTTAGTGAGCAAAATTTTAGCAATTTATGCTAAAATTTTACTTTTACTATAACGAAATTTTTAAACCCTTAAAACTTAAGACTGAAAAGCAATTTATGTAGATCCTAGCAAAACTCTATATACCGTATTTTCTCTAATAGTAGTGCACCCTGAGCATCGCCTAAATTCCTCGAAATCTCGGGAACCGCTTATCAGAACCTATCAATGTGGGGTCGGAAAATGTAGCTGACGATGAGATCTTGTGGGGGATTTGAGTGTTGAGCTTCTGCAAAAGCTTGAAAACCGTAGAATAGTCATCAACTCGGCTCGCCGGGGTGCACTACTATTAGAGAAAATATGGTACATCAGTACCGTATTTTCTGTAATAGTAGTGCGCACTACTATTTTTTTCAACCCCCCTCCAGCCTGCACTACTATTACAGACTGCACTACTATTACAGAAAATACGGTATATACGTCTATATTCTTGTAATTTGTTTTCTTTCTCAACCTCTCAAACCTTTTCATTGTAATCATAGATGAGTCGAAGCATTGCCTTGCAGCCACAAGGTAGGTATTTGCTGCGTGGTTTTCGGGCGTTTCTTGCTTGAAATGAGTTCTTTATACTTGATAAAGTATAAAGAAAATAAGTTCTTTATAAGTTCACGGCATAAAGACGTTTACATATTGAATAACAATTAGCTTTAGTCAAGCTTTTTGAAACTTAAATCTAAAGAACTTTTTAAGATCTAACTGAAAGCTAAAGATGCAACAGTTGACCAGTCTTAAGCCACTAAACCAGGCCTGGCTTGGCTTGGCTGCCATGACCTGGTTCAGAACTAGAATATCACAAGAATACATAAGAATTTGGCCTGGTTTAATCTTAAAACAATGGGTCGGAGTTTGAGCTCTTATTTGTACGAAAAATGTGCGAAAAAATCTTTAAAGCTCTGATTATCATTAACTCCATCAAAATTATAATTTTGTTCCAGCCATTTCACTTACATCGAACTCTCGGCGCTCCATAGTGTGAACAATGATAAACAATGTAGCGGTACTTGTACTTTCCATTGATTGATCCATCCGGTTCTCTAAATTTAGCAAAAATCACTTCTTTTAGCCAATTTTGCATGTTTTAAATTTAATATAGATAAAAGATTTAGGAATGTTTTCCCAAAAAAGAGAGCCAGCATTCAATTGTTTAGGGAAAATGCAAATGCAAATGAAAATGCACAAGAAATTTAATGGACTTTGCATACAAATTCTATGTGTCATTTTTGAAAGAGACTTCAATCGTACAAAACGTAATAAATTGTGGCGATCACCAATTCATGGTGAACCAAATGCCGGGCCACATTTCAAGTAATCTTTCGTTAAAGTTTACTATCATTAAAGAGATTTAGCTCAGCTTCAGTATGCTAGAAAATAAAAGATATTCAGTCAACAAAATGAATATCTTGCAAGTTCTTTAGTTCTAAAGATGTTCGATCAGCTTTCTGAACATTTTGCTTTGGCTAATGTAGCGATATTGGGGCTTGTAGTACTTTTAAATCACAGACTTTAATAAATTTTAGATTTAACATATTGTAGGGAAAAGAGAATTGCAAACAATGATTTCTCTTCACTGAATATCTTCATTTCCTTTACCTCAACGTTTCACTGGATGCAGTCCTGAATGGATGGAAATTCTTCACTTTCCACTCGTTAAACGACGCCTCGAATTCAGCAAAACTGAAAAAGAATTGGGTAAAGTCTTGAAAGGAAATCAAGTTGTGGAATTTTGAGATCAGAAAAGAGATCAGAAGTATCAGTCAAATCTCCAAATTCTTTTCGTTTAACTTTGAAACTCAAGCTCACAAATGAACAAAGTAAATCGTTAAATCGGCTAACATTTGAGCCAATTCTTGTTAGCATTCTTGTTAGCATTCTTGTTAGCCTATGACTTCTGTTAGTCTATGAAAAGTTGCCAGAAATTGACATCAATCAAAGAATATAATAGACCTTCAATGATTTCATTGCTTTTTCTACATCTTTCCCATTCGTTGCCCTGATTGAAATCCTTTTTTACCTTCTAAACTTTGCGCCCAGCTTGATCGACTTCTTCTCGCTGGGTTTTGCTTTCTTTTGTTGAGGTGGAGCTGATTTTTTCTCAACTAAAACAATTTGAATGAAGAGTTTCAAAGAAATTTTTACCACTTTTCTTCTTTACAACTCCTTTCTGTCGTGGATCGATTGGTTTAGGCTGAAAAAGTTCGCATATTTCAAATTGTATATAGCATGCGATCATTTTTTTTTTAAACCTTATTAAACTGTTTTAAAGTAGGCAGAACTTGTTGGAGTTTATGAATTTGAATTCTGTCATCGTGCATGATCAATCAAAATTCAGGAAAATGATTTCAGTCGATAAGAAAATCTTGAAAACCTCTTTGAAAATCTTTCTTTAAAAGGCATTGTTTGGCTTTGTTTTACTGCAAATAAGATAAATCAATGACTCAAATAAAATTCTCTTTAAACGTTGCTATTTTCCATAATCTAGCTTTATATTCTGTAAGGTTTGTAACCCACCCTCACAATAATTGTTTCATCGAAATCCAACGCTCGGATCTCGGCTCGACGATGACCATCCATGTTCTGAAAAATTAAAGAATTAAATAAAAAGAAACTAGACTTCTTAAAGAAATCTAGTGTTTGAAAAAAAGAAGAAAATCACAATTTAATAACAATTAAACAATTTTAGTGAAACCTTTAAACTGTCGATTGCTTTCTAATAAAAAATGAAGAAAACCTCTTCATGCCGAGCCGCTTCCTCGAGAATCGATGAGAATTCGGGCATTCTTGAGGTGAAATAATCGATCTGAATCTACGAAATTTGAGCAATACAAGGTAAAAAGTTGTCAAAAGTGATTCCCTAAAAAAAATGACAGGACCCTCGGGGAGATCTGCCGCCCAATGGCCAGGCAATTCTCGATGTCAGACCACAGAAAGCCAATGGCAAACTTTTTGAAATGCAATTTCGGTAATTGCTAAGCAATGAAACATTTGATTTAGAGAATTTCGACGATACGGCTCACCGGTGAGCCGTACGTCGATTTAGCCCCTTTTTGAGGCGATTTCGGTTGAGAATTTGCATCAGGGGGTTTTCGGGGTCGTCGAATCGAATCCGTACTTGGTTTTTAGCGAAAACTGCTCTATTTTTGGATATTTCATTCGGCTTAATTACCCAAGTTCGACTCCAAATCCAGGACCCAAGCGCGCGATTACAAAAGCATGAAAATTTCTTCACGTAATCGTGCGGCTTCTGGCACACGGCCTAAAGGACCAGACCTAAATTCGATTTTACTTTTTTCTCAAATTTGGTTTAATTACCCAAGTTTTTAGAGTTTTGTGATGACCGTATTGGCTTGGAAATATTGGCTCTTGGACTGTATTGTAACGTATTGACTTAAAGTTGCTCAAAAACTAATAACGGATTCAAATTCCCTATCCCAGAATGCCAGTTACGAATTTTCAAGTCTAACATAGATAGCTGTCGTCCGAAATGGCGGCCAAGACAAAATTGGCTTTAAAAAAATGCATTTAGCAAAAAGTCTGGCTGGGAGCGGAATTGAACCCGCAAGGAAAAGTGGCACAGTTTCGTAGACTAGTGCACTAACCCCTACGCTACCGCCGCTCTTCCATCCTTCCCCGCCTGACGCTCCCTTAAAAAAAAGTTTTCTTTCAAATTTTCCAATGAATATCTGCAAAAATCGGGTTTTTTAAGTGATTCAGGAAGAAATTGCCCAAATAAAATGTTCCAGAATTGAAACAATGTGACAATTTGCCGAAATTAGCCGAAACACATAAACTTTTCTCAAAAACTAGCCTCTACTAAGAAAAAATAAAAAATATGTTTCTTTGAATTCGACCGCGGCGTTTCGTAGCCAGGTCCGGTTTCGAAAATTGGTGATAAGTTGAAACAGTTCCCTAGTTAGCCAGTCAGTGATGGCCGGCACACAAACAGTTTGTCATATTGAAATTTTTAAGTTTAGACTTTCTCATAACAAGTTACAACTTGTGAATGCGTTAAAAACTCATTGTCAACTCATTGAAAAATGAAATTTGAGCTTTACTTTAGCTTATTAGGTTGGTGCAAAAGAAATTTCGGTCGATATAAAATGTTCTTATTTTTTTAATCTGAAGAGCTTATTTGATGTTCTTTTGTGCATTTGTACTCTTGGATATTTACTTTATTTTCGCATTTTTTCAGCTTTCACTTTTTAATTGATTTTTGCTTTAGATCATGGTGGATCAAAAGTATGTTCTGCGCACGTGTCTTCTCTATGACTTCAAAATGGGCAAAAACGCTGCTGATTCACATCGTGATCTCTGTTCCGCCTTTGGAGAACAGGTTATCACCGAAAGATCATGCCAGCTCTGGTTTGCCCAATTCCGAGATGGTAATGAATCCCTTGAAGACGAATCGCATGGACATCGTGCCACAGCCATCGACAACAATGAATTGAAGCTGATCCAATGCAAACAACACGAGAACTTGCCAAACATCTCCAATTCAACAATTGTACGCCATTTGGAAATAATTGGAAAGACAAATCGTATGGACATGGGTTCCACATCAATTGAGTGTTGAGAATCTGGGAGCACGCGTTCCGATCAGCCATATCTTGCTCCAGAAGTCGAAAAGAAGCCATTTTTTTGAGAATATCTTGACGATGGATGAGAAGTGGATTCACTTTGATAATACTTCTCGAAAAAGACAATGGCTGAGCAAAGGTCAAGCGCCAATTCCAACTCCAAAGCCGGATTATCATGGGCGCAAAGTGATGTTGTCTTGCTGGTGGAATATCATGGACTTGTTCTTTTGAATTATTAGAGCCCGGAAAACAGTCGATCATCTTTTTTATTCAACAACTCAAGAAGGTTGACGAATTTTGCGTGAAGGCCTAAATCCCTCAACTTCAACTTTCTCCGTGATAATGCTCCAGCTCACACGGCAAAACTTCTTGTAAGGAACTAGAGAAGCTAGGTGGAAGGTCTTACCACATGCGCCGTATAGTCCAGACTTAGCACCCTCCGATTTTCACCTTTTCAGATCGATGCAACTTCCCTTGAGAATTGCCCGTTTAAGAATGCAAAGAAGTCGAAAATTGGGTACCAACTCTTTGCATCACAGAATCAGCGTTCTTTGAGAAGGGGATCCGCAATCTGTAGCACGTTGGGGGATGTCATAGATAATAATGGTGCTTTTGTTTTAAATAAATTGTTTCAAAAAAAAATTTTGATGACTTTAATGTTTGTAAAAAAACGAAATTTCATTTGCACCAACCTAGTATATGATCGATTTTATACAAAGTAGTTAAAAGTTCAGAAAGTAGGCTTCAAAGATGATTGGTAAGCACTAATCATCTTTGGATTGGTGCTTACCAATCATCTTTGGAGCTTCTGCTCTCTCTCTTTCCTCTCTAACTTGAAACTCATTCTTTTGAAAGTACTTCCATCTATGAAGATTTACTTATAAATTTCGATTTTTTAGAACTTAAAAACTATCAAAATATGATTAAAAAGATGTAACTTGTTATGAGAAAGTCTAAATTTAAAAAATTTCAGTATGACAAACTATTTTTGTCGATTAGAACAGATTTTCAATCGAACTTGAAACCATTACTTTTAAAAAAACTAGAATTTCATGCAGCTATCAATATTTTTGTGTAATTTACTTTCAAAACTTTATATCAGATCTATCAAAAAAAAAAGTTGTTTGAGCAAATTTTTGTTTTTGGGGGGAAGAGATCGACAAAAGAGTGAAAAAAAGAGAGAAAAGAGACCGTAAATGCAATGAGGAAACCCGTTTGAAAAAAAAAGGAAACAAAGGAGTACTAAAATACAATGTGAAAAGCTCAAAAGTTCCAAATTTGTTTTTCTAACACGAGGCTGGCCCACGAATATCGGATTCAGAGCTCGGCTGAAGGGAATCCTCACGACGACCACCCATCTCAGCGAGAGAACGAGGCGTTTCTCTAGAAATTCACATTTAAAACTTGACTGAATATTCTTACTAAACTTATATTTGATCTTTATTTACGATTTCTTATCTCTTTTATATACCGTATCTTCTCTAATAGTAGTGCACCCTGAGCGTCGCCTAAATTGCTCGAAATCTCGAGAAACGCTTATCAGAACCTATCGATGTGGGGTCGGAAAATGTAGCTGACGATGAGGTCTTGTGGGGCATTTGAGTGTTGAGCTCTTGCGGAAACTTCGAAACCGTAAAATAGTCATCAACTCGGCTTTAAACACGTGTGGGTTTTAGGGAAAATATTAGATCTATTAGATTAGTATGATATTGTTGATTTTTCCTAAAGATTTTATAGGAAAACTATCGTTACTTAATAGAAAATCTAATATGGTAATTGATGGAAATTCACCTCAATTCAACTGAAATTGAAATCGTGCTTTCAAATTTGTTTCAAAGATGAAAAGTGTTTTTAAAATTGAAATTGCAAAACTTTAGAGAAGTTGCAACGAATTTATCATTTGAAGAATACAAAATTTTTGAAGTCGCCTAAATTCCTCGAAATCTCGAGAACCGCTTAACAGAACCTATCGATGTGCGGTCGAAAAATGTAGCTGACGATGAGGTCTTGTGGGGGATTTGAGTGTTGAGCTTCTGCAAAAGCTTGGAAACCGTAAATAGTCATCAACTCGGCTTGCCGGGGTGCACTACTATTAGAGAGAATACGGTATTCTTTTTTAAAAGATTTCTTATATTTAAAAGATCAAGTTTTAAAGTGAATTAGGTATAGTTCTGTGTGCTGAACTCAATCGAAAGCCGAGAATCTGAATTTAAAGCGCCATTTTTCACATTAAACCTCCATAAAAAATAAAATTTCTATTTCGAAAGTTGAATTTTAGATACGAATAGAGTTTTAAAATGAAGGAAGCAAAAACCTTAAATGTTAAACTTTCAGTTAATCGCAAAACCGGATCTACAATAGTTCCCCATTAATCAAAAGCCCATTGTTTGATTCAGATTAAAAAACGTTGAAGCATCTAAATCCTAATTAAATTACTTTTTCTAAATTCCTTAAAATGCCCCTTAAATGATCGAGTTTCAAATTGAACGGCACAACGTAATAAGGACTACGTTTAATACAACTACATGTGTTTACTGCAGTTAAAAATGTTGAAACCTCTTTCTATTGTTAGTTTTATTAGGTTTCTTAGATTTATTAGGTTTATTAGGTTTTTATTAGCTTTCTTAATCCTAAAATTATCACAAAACCGGATCTACAATAGTTCCCCATTAATCAAAAACGATTACGCCTCAAATCAAAGTAATGATTGTGAAAATTTTGAGTGAAAATTTTATGTTTCAAAATATTCGCAGTAAAAGCATTTTTTTACAAAATAATCGAGAATTTTTTAACGGATTTCTTCTATATATTGGGTTGATGGAAAAGTCCTTTCCGATTTTTTGGGAGAGTACCTTAAATTTGTCGAATTTTGATGTTTTATAGCTCATCCTAAAGCTGAATTCAAGACGGATCGATTGGTAAAAACCGTTTTGAGATATCTCTCTTCTAAAAGTTTTTACAGTTATTTTAGTAAAGGGCGGCAGGGCCAAAAAATGACTGTTTTCACGTTTCGTTAGTTTTCACACTTCACATTCACGTAGAGACACCAGGCGATTTTCCTGGGTTGATTCCGGCTCCTTACTCCTTACTGAAACGAGAAAAACGCAGGAAAATCGCGAAAAGCGGCGGAAAGGCTATTGATCTGAGGGTCGCTGGTTCGACTTCCACCGGTGACAATATTTTTCAAAAATTTTTTGCTATGATTCTGAAAATGCGTGTCTAGGGGTTATTTTTGACGCTGATCACGAAACACATGTTTTTAGCCTAGGTTTCTGCACGGAAAACTAACGAAACGTGAAAACAGCCATTTTTTGGCTCTGCCTTTACTAAAATAGCTGTAAAAACTTTTAGAAAAGAGATATCTCAAAACGGTTTTTACCAATCGATCCGTCTTGAATTCAGCTTTAGGATGAGCTATAAAACGTCAAAATTCGACAAATTTAAGGTACTCTCCCAAAAGATAGGAAAGGACTTTTCCATCAACCCAATAGATTGCCTTTAAAAACTCTCTCCATAACGGAATTCTATACGTCGTAGCCATTCACGAAATTCAGCCTCAATCTCTAAATTTGGTTCCTTACCTCTCTAGATTTGCTTCCTTATCTCTCTAAATTTGGTTCCTAATCAAATTCATTCAACGAATCATTCGTTAGCGGTTAGCGAAAAATTTCATCCGTTAACGGCTGAATTTCGTAAACGGCTACGACATATATACCGGAAAACTCTATATAATGGAATGGAACTTTGGTCCCGCCCGACCCTAAGCTATATATAACGGAAGAATTTTAGTTATATTTTTAGTCCCTTCAATTCCGTTATAGAGAGAGAGTCGACTGTACTTATATCTTTTACCGCACAGCTAACTATCAATGCTAAACTGTCAATTGATCAAAAATGCTCAAGTTTCAAAGTAAATGAAATATAATAGTCAGCGCTAAACTTAACAAATGTCGAGCTGAACCCTGTTTCCTAAAAATATAAATAAACTTTAACTTTAACTATTTTACTAGATTCTTTTTAAAAAAGGTTTCTGCTAAATATAAAATCAAGATCTAAAGCTTTTTATCTATAAGAGCTTAACATAATACCAAATATCATCATCATATCATTCTTTAGCGAAAGAATTCACGTTTCAAAGTGAACGAGAGAAAACGATGCGTCTAGAACAATAAATTTATTTAACTTTTCATTGTTTTTCATTATTTAATGATTCAAAAAGATTTCTAAAAACTTTTCAATTAGTTTACCTCAAAAGCGGTGCTGGTGTGTATTTGCGGAGTTTCGAGAGATGTGAGCCGTGAAGTTGCTCCATAACTTTTCTCCTGAAATGAGAGAGCATTGTTGAAATTGTTCAGATTTACGACAAAATAACTGAATCTACTTTAAAATCACTGTTTTTATATAAAAATCGAGTCAAATAAGTTGATTTTTAGCGGGGTAAATGATGCAAAACTCGATTTAACATTGCATGTTTCAAGTTTAATGATTACTATTGGCTTTAATGATCAAGTTTAATGATTACTATATGTCGTAGCCGATTATGAATGAAATTTTTTGATAAATCTTTCTAGTAGAGCAACCCTTTAATGTATGAGGACAATATTATATCATCCTGTAGCGAATTAAATTCTGCGTCGATTGGTACCAAATTTGTGAGTTTAGGTTAAAAATTGTCGGCGCTACAACGTTTCATTCAAAATCGGTGGGATCAAAACCGTAGCCGATGATGAATTATGAATGAGTGGGCCTAGGAGCGTCCAACCATCAAGTTTTTGGTATCATTCAACGCAGAATCATTAATAATTATGTTAAATTTTTTAAATTAGAAAGATTTTATAAAAAGAAAAAAATTAGAGCAAAAAAACTGTTTGTTCAAGAGGAAACTTTGAGGCGCCATAATTTGTTTTCTTTTTATCCAATCTTTCTAATTTTAAAAATTTAACATAATTATTAATGATTCTGCGTTGAATGATACCAAACACTTGATGGTTGGACGCGTCCGGACCCGCTCATTCATAATCGACTGAAATTCATAATCGTCTACGACATATACACTTTAATCCATTGCCTTTTCTCCTATCTTTTGATCTTTTGAGCTTTTAAATTAAAGATTAATTCAAAATCTCATTGTCAGCTAATATTTAAAGGTTTTATTTGAATCGAAAACTTTTTTCCTACCTGATTGTCGGCGAGAAAAGCAATAGCAGCACTGGATTCACCGCGGAATTTGCGGAGAACAAAAGAAGCACCTAGGAGATTTCATTTGAAAATTCGAGTTGCAATTTTATCTAAAACCTTTTAGGAGACTTTAATTAATCATTGTTTGAGAAAATCTTCGATTGATTTTTTAGAATTTGTGGAGTATATTTAAATCGTGTCCCACAATTATGCTGATGCGCATTTTACTACGTTTAACTGCTTTTTGTCTTTCTTTTTTGCTTTTCTTCTTAATAATTCGATGATTTGATGGTTTCTTTTTTGGTATCATACTGCATTAGCTGGATTACGGTATTTAGTCTAGATTAAGGTATTCAGTCTAGATTAAGGTATTCAGTCTAGAATAGGGTATTCAGTCTTCATTAGCCGGGTTACGGTATTTAGTCTAGATGGGGTATTGAGTCTAGATCAGCTGGTATTCGGTATTCAGTCTAGATTAAGGTATTCTAAGAAAGAGCTACGTCCAGCCATTATTACTCTTCATCAACAAGGAAAAACACTTGCAGAGATATCTCGAATATTGCAGGAAAAGAGACAGAATGTTTTTCGAAAAGAACTGAATCGTTCAACGCCCAGGCGAATGGCCATCAAACTCGCGCGACCTCACTCCCTTAGATTACTCAATATGGTCGATTTTTGAAAGCAGAGCATTTGCTAAAGCCCACAAATGAATTGAATTCTTGAAACGAGACTTAATCAAGGCAACGGCTGGAACGAAATCTCTATCAGCACCATTGAAAAAGCTATTGATGATTTCCCCAAAGCGCTTAAGAAAATGTATGAATACTAATGTTGGCCATTTTGAACTCTAAATCTTTTTTCAATCTTTTTACAGTTGTTTTGAATCAAAATAAGGTTGATAGACTTTTGTTGATATTTTTTCATAATTGTGAGGCACCCTTTTTAGTTTACAAAAGTTACAAAAGCAAATCTTAAGTTCTTCGGGGTCTATTTTGTGATCAGTGACCTAATCGATAAATCCTATCTAGCTAAAAGATGATTTTCTTTTCCTAAACCCAGTATTTCCCTATTAGCCTTGAAGCCTACCGTAATAGTACCCCATCCCCCTCGTACAGTCGCGTAGTCGCAAAAGTTTTTTAGTATTTCATTTTTTTCAAAGCGCCCGTACTTTCAAAAAATGCGTCTTTGGTATCAAAAAATAGCTGAAATTCAGGGCTATTTTTTGATACCTAAGCGCGCATTGTAGCATAAACCAGTGTCGAGAAAAAACTCGTTCAAAGCTAGACTACGCAACATTCCGCACCGTCATTATGGGGGTGGGGTACTATTACAGTATTTACGGTAAGCAAAAACCATTCAAAAACTTGATCACTTTATTTGTGGTGTCACAATTCCTGTAGATGTTTTGACAAATAAAGTAAAAAGAAAAAAAAAAAATGTCTCTTTCAAATCAAAAATGGAAATCCTTTTGAATGAAATGAAAAACATCGAAAAAAGATTAAAAGTCGATCAAAAATAGAACACTTTTTGAGTGGGTTTTGTGCAAAAAAATAGAAAAAAATAGATGACGACTGAATTCTTCAGAAATCGGTTGAATCTTTGACAAACTTGTAACTTGCTAAACTCATTTTACTAAAAAAGGATACAAAAATTTGGGTGAAATGTTTCAAAATTATCTTTCAAGAAACCTTTGCGTCTTTGGTATCAAAAAATAGCTGAAATTGAGGGCTATTTTTTGATACCTAAGCGCGCATTCTAGCACAAACCAGTGTCGAGAAAAACTCGTCCAAAGCTAGACTACGCAACACTCCGCACCGTCATTATGGGGGTGGGGTACTATTACAGTATTTACGGTATCCACTCACCATGTACGTTGCCCATCTTCCCTCACCCGTTCCAATCGTGATCACAACCTGGCCAACAATGAAAACGAATGTGTTGCAAATGCACGGGATGATCAATCTAGAAAGAATTTTAAGGAAAAGAAAATCGTTTTGTAAAAAGATAAATATATTAGACTTATTTTAGACTTATTTTCATCTCCTTTAAGCCTAAAATTTCCACAAACCTGCTCTCAACACTCGAATCGAGTCCACTCTGACCGTTCATCGAGTTCTGACGATGCTGCAGCAATAAAATGATGGCTCTGCTGGAATGCAGGTATTTTTTTTGAGGAAATTTTAAATCCTCTTCAATCTTCAAAGCCTTTTGTAATCGTTTAAAACCTACACATAAAAATAGAAAGGAATGATGACCATCAGAATGTGAAATGAGAGGAACATGATCGATTGTCCCTCAGTCATGTATTTGTTGAAGTCCTAAAAGTTTCACGGATTAGATTTGGTAAAAGAAATTTTGATTCTAAAATTTCATTTGTCAATAAGGCATAAATATGTAAAAAAAATCAATTCCCCAGTAGCTTGGAAAGTATTTTGAGCTGTTTAATCTCTTTTAAGCTCTTTCAGTAGTCCATTTTTGATCATCATCTTGTAAACACTGCACCTGCTCTGCACCAGAACGTGTGCGTTTTCATTTTTGAGCACAAAGTCAAAATCTAAAGCCTCTCACCTCTGACAGCATTCCATAGGCTGACGGCTCATAGTAGAAAGTGACGTACCAAGGTTGGAAATGAGTGCATAGAACCTGAATTTTGGTTGTTAACAAAGGAATATTGCGTAAGGAATATTACTACTATACTAAAGGAATATTACGTTTTCAATTAAACACTTCATCACTAGATTGGAACTTGAATTTTTGGTACAGAGTCACCGCAAAGTATACGCAAAGTAAAGTACGACAACGAAAAGTAGCTGGCAAATGCCTATTTTATTTAAAAAGTGGCAAGTGTTATAAAGAGAATTGTAGCCCTTAATCGTGGCTACATTTATCTACCAAAAACTTTCCGATTAGACTTCTACAACTCATTTAACAAGCGCTTGAATGAGCGCTAGTCGACGAGCTGACGATTTACCATTTCTCACGATTTTCTACATTAAAAATTTCATTCAGAAACGCTTTTTCAGAGATTTGTGCTAGTTTTGGGCCAAAAAAAATAGTTTTCAACAAATTCAAGGGCTAGATATAACGAGAATTGAATATCGAAAATACTCAATTATCACCTTTTTCCCTGCTCCTCCAAAAGAAGCTCAACTTAAATTTTTGCCATACAAGTTCAGCCAAAACAGTTAAATGTGATTCTTAATGTTATTATGTGATGTTAAACGCTATTTTTGAAATAATGAAAAGCTTTTCTTAACAATTTTTAATAGAGAAAAGCGGCCAAATGACTTTTCGCCGGGAGATCTCGATTAGCGCTCGTTCAAGCGCTTGTTAAATGAGTTGTAGAAGTCGAATTGGGAAGCTTTTTGTAGATAAATGTAGCCAAGATTAAGGGCTACAATTCTCTATATAAGACTTGGCACTTTTGAAATAAGTTAAACATTTTGCAGATGGTTTTTCAAAAAGTTGTCGCTATAATTCGCGATCACCTCTGGCTTTTAAGCTTTTAACAATCTTAAAAACAAAAACACACTAGCTCTTTTGGAAACACGTTAAAACTGTGTATTCTAAAAGATTTTCGGCTATGATTGATTGGAATTAAGACTATAACTTCAGAGTCGACTCGGTTGAAACTTTGATTTTTCTACTTGAGTCTCTTTAAGCTTTAACTGAGTTATACAAATGTAATCTGTTATTGTAATCGTTTTTTCGAGTTGACAATAGTTTGCCTACAATTTGGCTACAATTTGCCTACAGTTTGCCTACAGCTTGCCTACAATTCGATTTCGATTTGCGTACCTGTATTAACGCAATGAAATAACAGGCACCACAGAGCAGATAAGAGGCACGTCTTGATTGACTGCTGAAAGGAAAAGAAAGGAAAATTGAATGCTTAAATTGTTTTTGTAACAGAGATTTGGTTTTAAAATTGCAAAAAATTGAAAAGTTTGCGTTGAATTCTACAAATTCTATGATCCATTACCGAAATGAAAGCGGCGAGCGAATGGCTGCGAAACGGGACCACGCGACAATCATATAGTGATAACACATCGAGAACCACACCCAATCCATGTACATCTGCAAATTTCTATGAATTGCATTGCTTTTTACATTTTGAATAAGATTTTCGAATCTATTTCCTTTATTCGACTTAGGAAAATTCAATTTAAATTAGAAAACCCATGTACAGGATTGCACACAATTATCGAAACTCGCTTTTTTTGACTGTAAATCAACAACCAATCATCCGATTCCCCTAATTTCATATTTATATGAAATTTCAACTTGATTTCTGCGCTCAATTTCAATTTTCACTTCAAAAACAAAGTGGTACGCTTTTTTTTATCGTTCTTCGAAGTTGAGAAGTTCAGAAGTGCCAACTTCTCGACAGAAACATCGCTTTCGATAGTTTTCAATCAAGAATTGCCCACATATCAATTAATTCTTTTAGTTTTTTTTCCACTTCTCAGTAAATTTAGACAAATATTACAAAATAAATGCATAAACTTTGCAAGACAGCAAATCAGAAATGATTTGGGGAGTTACCATCGCTGCTCTGCTCTGCTCAGCTTTCAGAGAATTCAACTATTGCCTCTCAAAAAGCAAGCAAACCAAAGGAAACCAAAGGAAACCAAAACCAAAAAAATACAATTATTCGACTGTAAATCAGCTCCCAATCACTCAAATCCCCTTATTTCATATTTATATGAAATTTCAACTTGATTTCTGCTCTCAATTTCAATTTTCACCTTAGAAACACAGTATTACGCTTTTTTATAGTACTTCGAAGTTCAGAAGTGCCAACCTCTCGGCAGAATCGTTGTTTGACAGGATTTGCACACATTTTGAAGGATTTCCCCTTTCGGATTTACTCATTTTTTGTTTTTTATTAAGAAATAGGCTTATCTGAAGCATTTCATATCAGAAGATTTTCAATAATTTCAAAATTTTGAGAGGCAATAGTTGAATTCTCTGAAAGCTGAGCAGAGCAGCGATGGTAACTCCCCAAATCATTTCTGATTTGCTGTCTTGCAAAGTTTATGCATTTATTTTGTGATATTTGTCTAAATTTAATTGAGTGGAAAAGAAACGAAAAGAATTGGTTGATTTGTAGGCAATTCTTGATTGAAAACTATCGAAAGCGATGATTCTGCCGAGACGTTGGCACCTCTGAACTTCGAAGTACTATAAAAAAGCGTAACACTGTGTTTCTGAAGTGAAAATTAAAATTGAGCGCAGAAATTGACTTGAAATTTCATATAAATATGAAATTAGGAGAATCGGATGATTGGTTGGTGATTTACAGCCAAAAACCGAGTTTCCATAATTGTGCGGAACAGGAATCAATAATCTAGCCGGGATTGAACCCTTGACCTCCCGACTAAGATAAAGGGCTCTTAACCAGTCGATCATGGCGTACTTTTGAGTTTTGAAAAGATTTTGAATGAATAACCTTTTGTGAAATTTCCCTGGTTTTGCACAATGTTACTAGAGGTTATGCGACTAAACTAAAGCTTTAAACCAAATTATCCCTAAAGTTGAAACACGCTTTTTTTAGCTCAAGTTAATTGTGAAATGTCAGTGAAAAGTGAAATGAAAGATCAATTCTGAAATGTCAGTTTTAACTTGAAGTTTAAAAACTTCCCATTGGCATCAAAAATTGGCTTTTAGAGATTCCCATAAAATTTCTAGATTGAATCTCTTTCACCCTTTCACCAGCAACTAAATTAAACCTGTAACTGGAGATACTAAAAATGAAGCACGGCTTTTTTTTCCGTCTCAAGTCACTTGTGAATTTATTCTATCGATATTTCTTCATTACCTGAAACCAATGCCGCATCGCCGGGGTGATTATTTCGGATTTGACCAGAATCGTGATCCCTGGCCAAATCGAGTAATTCACCAAAAGGAGCATATCGGAGATGGCGGTCGAGAAAAGGAAACGAAAACCGATCACTTCCTGGAAAAGAGTTTGGAATTTCAGTAATAAAATAAAGGAATGGCAAAGAAAGATTTCCGGAGAGGGAATTGAACCCTCGACCTCCTCGCTGAGCCACCTGAGCCACTGAGCCACTGAGCGTATGATCTAACCACTGAGCTAGCCGGCCGAATGCCGGAGAAGAAAGAGGGAATACAAGGGGGAAGAGAAAGGAAGCAAGAAAATGAAAAAGAAATACATCTCAAAACGATTATTTTCCGAAAGATTCGAATATTGCTATTCTTTTTTATCGTCTCTTTCAAATTTCTTTCAGCTTTTGATCAGTTAAGTTGGATATAGTCAACTTCTCTGCATTGCTCAGTAAAGCTCGTCTCATTTGCAGCTTTTTAAGCGGAACTCAGTTAAATAGTATCAACGCTGGATTGCATTTAGCTTTCTACATTGTTTAGTCGAATTTTTCTTTCCAAAAACTCACCCGATCATGTCTGAACATGGCACGCGCGACGACAAAATAGAGAATCATAAAGAAAATGCCGAGAATGATAAGGGAAAGACCGGCAAGGACATCTTCGCCCGAAAGTGGAATATCGTACCAAGAGATTGTTGAAGAAGACGGGGAGATTCTACTCCCGGAACTATCGTTTTCCATTACACTGAAATTGATTTGTTTAGAAAAAGACGTAAAAAAAGTGAATAAATTGTGTAGAAAAAGGATTTTAACGCAAAAAAACACATCAAGTAAAGCTGCAATCATTCAATTTCATTCAATTATCGATCGAAAAATGTAATCCCATCCAGTACACTGAAATGGCTTTCAGCAAGTTAAAAGTAAAACTGTTTAAGCTGTGCAAAAAGAATGTTTCAATCTCGATAGAAATCAAGAAAACGAGATACTTTTATCGGCACAACGACTAAGGAAATGAATCCAGTTTTGAAAAAACAGCGAGCTTGTTTTAACTCTTTCAATGGATTTAAAAAAAAACTTTATTGGGAGCCCAGAGCCTTTAGAGTACTTTTGATTTGAAAATATTTATGTTGCGTCCATTTACGAACTAAACTTATCTT
This sequence comes from Mesorhabditis belari, assembly GCA_958450365.1. Lineage (NCBI taxonomy): Eukaryota > Metazoa > Nematoda > Chromadorea > Rhabditida > Rhabditidae > Mesorhabditis > Mesorhabditis belari. The sequence goes on along the minus strand of CAUEEP010000935.1, from coordinate 1,653,026 downwards.
TAAATCGATTTCGGACCTCCGTTTACGAATTAAAATGGGGGTGAGACAAATGCGACTTTTTTTTGCGCACCTGGACAAATGCGACCTTTTTTTTGCTGGAAAAGGCCTTCGGAAAGGCCGTAGAGCTTCGAAAATATTTCCATATAAGGGAATCGTATGCGTAGATTCCGAATTTCGACAAATCAGATCTCGCTGACACGTCAAATTTGGGCTAAAAGGCAAAAACTGCGTAAAAGCGTTAAGTTGCGTAGTTTTTGCCTTTTAGTCCAAATTTGACGTGTCAGCGAGGTCCGATTTATCAAAATTCTGAATCTTCGCATACGATTCCCTTCTATGAATACATTTTTGAAGCCCTATGACCTTTCCTAAGGCCTTTTCCAGCAAAAAAAAAGGTGCGCAAATGTCCAGGTGCGCAAAAAAAGGCCGCATTTGTCCCACCCCCATTAAAATGAAACTTTAGGCATTTTTAGTTCGATTTTTCGGCTGTTTTCGGCTGTTTTCATAATTTTCACTCGGAAATCTTCATCACTATCTGATTAATTTTTTAATTTTAGATCAACTGTTACTACTTGATATGCATTTAGTCATTTTTTTTTATTAAAGATGCAACTTTTATGAAGAAAATGTTTCAATTTTGGAGAAAATTGGACCGCATTTTCGTTGGCCTTTGTTCAAATTGTTACACCTTGAAATCAATTCACTGGTAACCTGTTGGATCTTTTCGTTAACAATAAACACTCAAGAAAATCGATAAGATTGCAGATGTGAGAAAAGCTAGTTTCAAAATTTGCCAACTCGAACTTGTGTAACCAATTAGAGCGAAGCGGTTGAATTGTGGGACATTTGATTGGTATTTGATTATCAGATCTATCTGCCTCCATTGAATCGTCCCGATTTGATCCGAAACACTGAATAATTGGACACGATCTAATCCGATCCAATCCAACAAAAAGCTTCGATATCAGCCTGGTTAGCGGAGACTTGGACCCAGTCCCTTTTCCTATTGGCAATCTAACTTTGAACTACCCCCCTTTTTTTTTGGCTTTTTTGTTTTTTTTTTTTGTTTTTTTTTGTTTCGTTAATTCTTCCCCTTTTTTTTGTTTTAAAAACTTTTTAAATAAAACACCGAAAACCAAAAATATTTGGGCTCAAAGTTCGATTGTCAATGGCAAAAGGGGCGGGGCGCGTATCAAATGTAACTGGCTGACTGTAATATTTTGGATAAAGATTTACTAGTGAATACTAGAGAAAATAAACGCGAAAAAAATCTAAAGTATACGCTAAAAATCTTTTGAAACGCTACATAGAAGAATAAAGCAACAAGCGATTTCTCAAATGAGTCGATTTTTAAATTCAAAGATCGAAATGCTTCGGAAAAACGCGATTGTTCAAATTTTATGATGCACAAATTTTAAGCAATAAATTTCTTTCAAAACCAAAGAACCAACACGGGGAAAATTGGGTCCAATTTTGGTCAAACGAAAATCGATGTGTTTGCGGGGGTTTTTTCAGAGACTCTGGACATTTTTTCGTTTCTTTTTTCGTTTTTTTTTGTTTTCCCTTTTTGTGTAAGCTTGGAGACAGCGATTAGAGCGAAGAAAAATTGGATCTCAAGCTAATTTATGCTTAAATTTTATGCGAAAAAAGAGGAGAAAGGAAGTAGATTAGTGCCATGAAATAGATGAAACCGAAATCTCACACTCGAAAAGTAAAAAAACCCAAATCCACTGTAATAATGACATTATAATGATGATGAAAGTTGTAAAAAAATCCATTTCAAAGCAATTTTGAACGAGAAAAAAACTCAGATGGGCCGGCCAGAAGAACAGACGACAGATGGACGATACGGATCACAGAGTGGCTGCCACGAGACCAGAAGAGGCCTATCGGAAGACCAGCAACGAGGTGGAGCACAAGAGTGGCAGAAATGGTCAGAGAAAGGATGGCTAGAGTGCAACCAGCACAAGTAAGTCGAAGACTTCGAACCAGGAACAACCAAGATAGGAAACACTGGATGACAATAGCAGGGGATCGAGAAATGTGGAAGCAGGTTGTGATCTGCGCAAATAGGAACACCTGAATGCGATGACAGATCCAAAAAAACTTTGAACAACAAACAAAGCGAGCTTGAAAAAAAAAGCTTTTATAAGTATTGAATCAAAAAGACTTCGAACTATTAATAGAAAGAATTTGATTTCAACTCGATTCAACTTGAAACATGACTTCATTTTTCTCCAAACTCGACTTTCATTTAGTCTTTAAGTCTCTAAGTCTTTAAGTAAGTTGAAATTGAAGTCTCATTTAGTCTCTAATTTTATCTTTAAAGGAACGGGGAAGATCTTTTGGGAATCCTAATGAATTCAGTCACATTTTTTAGTTTCTTTAACGAAAATTTTCTTTGACGAAAAATAAACGCCAAAATTTGATGGGAGAAACGTCAAATTTCCAAGGGCGAATCTCACTAGAAAAACAAACCTGTCAAGAGATTTTGCAAAAGGGAAAAGGGATAAAATGGGTTCAAAGGATCAAAGTTTTTCGTGATCTTTAGAGCTTTGGAAAATAGACTCAAAAATTGTCAAGCTCGTGAAGTCATGAAAAGATTTGAACTTTTTCAGAAGGCTTTGGAGTTTTTTAACTTGAAATCATTGATTTGACTTTTAATAATTTGATCGAAGAAGAATTTTAGGATTTTATTGGGTTGGTGGAAAAGTTCTTTCCGATTTTTTGGGAGAGTACCTTAAATTTGTCGAATTTTGATGTTTTATAGCTCATCCTAAAGCTGAATTCAAGACGGATCGATTGGTAAAAACCGTTTTGAGATATCTCTTTTCTAAAAGTTTTTACATCGGCGGAAAGGCTATTGATCTGAGGGTCGCTGGTTCGACTTCCACCGGTGACAATATTTTTCAAAAATTTTTTGCTAAGATTCTGAAAATGCGTGTCTAAGGGTTATTTTTGACGCCGATCACGAAACACATGTTTTTAGCCTAGGTTTCTGCATGGAAAACTAACGAAACGTGAAAACAGTCATTTTTTGGCCCTGCCGCCCTTTACTAAAATAGCTGTAAAAGCTTTTAGAAAAGAGATATCTCAAAACGGTTTTTACCAATCGATCCGTCTTGGATTCAGCTTTAGGATGAGCTATAAAACGTCAAAATTCGACAAATTTAAGGTACTCTCCCAAAAGATAGGAAAGGACTTTTCCATCAACCCAATAAATAATCGACAAAATTCACTTAATCAAAAGAATGAAAAGAAGGAATTTCATAATCAAAAAAACAATAAAAAATCGTTTTGAAAAGGTTGATTATTAGAATGAAATTATCAAAAAATGAAACCTATCAGATTGTCTTTGGATATTTCATTTGAAAAGCTATTTGAAAAGCTAGAAACAAAAAAATTCACCTATTAATCTCAGTTTTGCTCCATTAGAAAAGTCGTAATATTTTTCTCTAAAATAACGTTGAAATCTTAAAAACTATTTACTTTCTAGTTTTTTTTATTCGAAGATCGAAGATGCGAACTCGGGTAGTCGAAAAGAGCACAATTTTGACACTTTCGCTCAAAGAAACCTATATTCGTGTAAATAGAAAAAAGAAAGAGCGCAAAAAGTCTGATTTATAGTCAAAGTTTCAGAGTAATCTGCTCAACTAATTCCTTTATATCATACAAAACAAGTTTCTTTTCTTGTGCTTTTTCCTGGAAACAGGCCCAGATTGGCATAAAGATAGAAAAGTGGATAATAAAATTTCGATTCGAAGCAAACCATAGCCCAATTGGTGAATGGTGAACTTTACACTTATAAATAAATTTATGGGAAAAGTGTTTAAAGACTTGTCGACTGACTTATTTACCGTAAATACTGTGATAGTACCCCACCGCCCTCGTACAGTCGCGTAGTCCCAAAAGTTCTTTAGTATTTCGTTTCAAAGTGCCCGTACTTTCAAAAAATGCGTCTTTGCTATCAAAAAATAGCTGAAATTCAGGGCTATTTTTTGATACCTAAGCGCGCATTGTAGCATAAACCAGTGTCGAGAAAAACTCGTTCAAAGCTAGACTACGCAACACTCCGCACCGTCATTATGGGGGTGGCCTCATAATGACGGTGCGGAGTGTTGCGTAGTCTAGCGTCGAACGAGTTTTTCTCGGCACTGGCTACAATGCGCGCTTAGATATCAAAAAATAGCTGAAATTCAGGGCTATTTTTTGATACCTAAGCGCCAATTGTAGCATAAACCAGTATCGAGAAAAACGCATCCAAACGCACGCAACGCTCCGCATCGTCATTATGGGGGTGGGGTACTATTACAGTATTTACGGTAGGTAATGAAAGATATTTAGTGATTATTTTTGGTGTGTAATATTTAATATTTAATGGATATTTTTGCAAGTAATACAATTGCACATTGAATCATTAAAAATCCTATTGAAAAGTTTTCAAAAGTGAAGCTTTTCTAGCTGCAGAGATAACTGAAAATTGAAACTTGTAATTGTTAATTCTATATTTTAAATTTTTAAATTTTTAAATTGTAAAAGGAAAACATCAAAAGCCTCTTTTTCAAAAGTTTTTTCGGTTAAACTTTTGGCTTTTCGAGGCTTTTGGGCGACTAGGCGTGGCTCTTTTATCTTGCATCTCGAATCTGCTTTCTCTAAATCCTCTAGAGCTTTTTTGTAAATCCAATATGGTTCCAATATGGTTCCAATATGGCTCCAAGATGGTTCCTTCCGGGAATTTGGTTCCAATATGGTTCCAATATGGCTCCAAGATGGTTCCTTCCAGGAATTTGGTTTCAATATGGTTCTAAAATGGTTCCTTCCAGGAATTTGGTTCCAATAAGGTTCCAATAGTTCCTATTTATAGTTCCTATTTAGTTCCTTTAGTTCCTTTATGGTTCCTATTTAGTTCCTTTAAAGCTCCTTTAAAGCTCCTTTCTCGTTCCTTTATAGTTCCTTTATAGTTCTTTTATCTTGCATCTCGAATCTGCTTTCTCTAAATCCTCTAGAGCTTTTTTGTAAATCGTGTGACTAAAGTTTGGAATGCCCTTCCCGACAAGTTGCGTTTGATCTCCACCGTTTCTGATTTTAAAAGGGCTACTTCGTTGCATTTTAAGTGACTTTGTCATCTTTTATCTCGTACATTTTTCAAGTCGTTTTTGCCCTTTATTTCTTTCTAAATAAAGTATTTATATATATTTAAAAGATTTAAGAATAAAATTGAGTACATTTTGGCGTTAAAACTAAATTTTATTAGATTTGGACTGGTGAGCTTTATGTTGACAAAGTTGTGACATCATTTTGTTTCTGATTTATAGTTAAAATCTTTAACATTCGAAATTCTAGCAATAGGTTGATGGCTTAAAATGTGATAAAATGTAAAACAAAATATAAAACAAATAATTCGCCGTTTAGATGAGATTTGCTGCAAAATTACAAAAAAAACTAAAAAAAGCTTAATTAATTCGAAATTGGTGAAATTTATAGGAAAAAGGTTGAAACATGAACTTTTTAAAAGTTAAACTTTTCCATTAGAATTTAGAATTTACCTAATAACGTACAAAATCTTAGCAGTATATTGATAAAATAAATTATATAATAAACAAAAAACTGCCTGATTCTTGATAGCCCCATTTTTTTTTCTTCGATATTCTCTTTTTTTTGGAGTCACGAGAAGTTATTATAGTCATAAGTCATTATTTCTTTTGTTTCTTTCTTCTTTTATTACCTCTTTTATCCCCTTTATTCAACGCACACATATCAACAATAAAGAAAAGAATAATAGAATGGATAAGTGGAAAAGATTAGGGAAAGAAATTTGAGTGTAAATGAAGATTTTGCGATTGCTGAAAGCAGTTAACTTTTCAAGGGGTTTAAGTTGAAACATGCATAATAAAACATTGAAAATTCAAGATTTTCAATTGCAAAAGGCATTGTATTAAAGAAAATTACCGGAGAAATGTGCTTTGAATTGGAAAGAGTTAACCTTTGAAGAAACTTTGATTTGGAAAGAGTTAACCTTTGAAGAAACTTTGAATTGGAAAGAGTTAACCTTTGAAGGCCTCAAAGTTCAAACTAGGTTTCAAATGCAAGAAGTTAAGATCGTTAAGAAGCTGCAATTGCTGGAATATTTCAAAGAAAATCAAAAAATCTCATTGAGAGAACCCTTTTACCACAAAACTTTCCGCTTAACCAAGTGGATAAATCGAAATCTAGTGCCACTTTCTTTGTCTTTATGTCCCCGGCAAAAATTGCTGAGTCACGATGAAAAAAATGCGTGATTTGTAGTGTTCAGGAATTGGAATTGTAAGGAAATTTCTATTGGAAAATTATACAAAACACAAATCAAGATCAAGGCCAAAAAGAAACTTAGAGATTAGTGTTTTCCTTGAAATTTTCACGTAAAGAATAGCATGTCCATTCACCTTTCATTGTCTTTTTTTTCTCAAAGTGGTTTGGGCGGATTTTTGACGTGAGCATCATGGGGTAAATGAGAGAAAAAGAGGCCAAAAAGATGATTTTCTTCTCCTTTTTTCTCTAAAGACACCTGACACCAAAGAGGAAAATTTTCAAGAAAAGAAGAAAAGATTTGAAGAGTTTTGTTAAGTGATTGGAAAAGGGTGAGCCTTTTTCTTTTTTGCAAAGGTGAGCATCACCTAGTTCTCACTTTAGTTCATAGGTTTTAACGCAAAAACAAAGGTTTGATGTCATTGTTTGGTTCAATGATGTAATCGTTCAAGTTTTACATTTCAAAATGAATTTTTCACAGAACGATTTGAAATTCACAGTTTCAAGCTCGAAAATCATTGTGCTGAAAATAAAAATTCAATAATCAACTGATAAAATCCTCTTCGGTACTCTGCTACGGGACAGAGACCTGGACCACGACACAGACCACTGAACGAGCCCTGAGAACGACGCATCGAGCCCTTGAAAGGAACCTCCTCGGGTACAATAGGAAGACGCAGCTCGACCAAGACCTAAGAAGTACGGACATGCGCCAGCTCTCGGGACTCAGAGATCCAGTGGAAGTGATTGAGAGAAAAAAACTCAGATGGGCCGGCCAGAAGAACAGACGACAGATGGACGATACGGATCACAGAGTGGCTGCCACGAGACCAGAAGAGGCCCATCGGAAGACCAGCAACGAGGTGGAGCACAAGAGTGGCAGAGATGGTCAGAGAAAGGATGGCTAGAGTGCAACCAGCACAAGCAAGTCGAAGACTTCGAACCAGGAACAACCAAGATAGGAAACACTGGATGACAATAGCAAGGGATCGAGAAATGTGGAAGCAGGTTGTGATCTGCGCAAATAGGAACACCTGAATGCGATGACAGATCCAAAAAAATCCTCTTTTAAAGATATCGTAGCGAGTTTTCACTTGAAATTTCTAAACTTGTTAATCGAAAAGTGATTTTAAAATGCCAATTTCAATTTGGATAACTTCTTTAATCTTTTAATGATAGTAATTTGTCAATTTGCAGTTTTGTTTTGTCTAAAACTAAAACTTTGAAACTATTCTATTCCATTTCATATTTCCATTATTATCATTCCATTCTATTCCATTTCTTTCTCTTTAATAAGCGAAAAGAATGAGAATTACGAAAACAAAAAAAAACTCCTCTGCTAGACATCACATTTTCCAGAACTTCTGATAAACTCCTCCGCTCCATTTCTCTGCTATCAGAAGTTCTGGAAAATGTGATGTTTTAAAGCATAAAGCTCTACCCTGGCGGCAATGGGATACGTGTCGGTGTAGCTCGTTGCTAGACAGTTTGCCCGGTAAGCGAGAGGTCACGGGTTCGGATCCCGGCGCCAACCATTTTTTGTATCCCCCAATCCATAAAAGGACGGGCCTGTTCAACTATGTCACTATGGTAATGGATCCGGAACAATCGAAGGCAATCATTTAGATCTAAGCCAGTACTTTAATGCTCAAAAATCAACAAAATAGCAAAAAAAAGCCTTAACAACAAAGGTAGTAATTTTCGAGAAGACACGAGACTTCAGAGGTCGTGAAAGGTCGCCAAAAAAGGAATTGCCGCTGTTTTTTTCAATGTTTGTGAGGGGAACGGATGGGGAAAAGGGAAAGGAAAAGGGAAAAGAGAGAATTGAAGCATAAAGGACGACTTGGGAATTGCCGATTTGGCCCTTTGATAGATGGAATGAATGGAGAAAAAGTCGAAAAAAGGAATGGAAAAGATGGACACCTTCAGATGGAGTTGGATCAAAGGGAAAAGGAGGTGAAGATTGTGGGAAAAGAATTCAAATTGCACAAGAAGATTTTTTGAAATTTGTTTCTTTGATGTACATTTAGTTTTTTTAGTATTAATTTAACTACAGAAGTCGAATTACAATTGGATAAATAGCTTTAAAGTGGCTAAAGTTGAAACACGACAATTCCTTCACGGGTTTATTTGACAGAGCTATCTAACAGAGCTATTTAACACCATTTTGTTGTCACCATTCTGCTTTTGTCTCCGGCTCTTCATTTTTTTTTGTTGAACATGAAGGAGTTGATGAAAAAATATTGCTCAAACCGTTGTCATTCATTTTTTGCGAATCTCCAGAGTAGAGTGTGCTCGCGTTGTCTGCAAGGAACACGCTCTACTCCAGAGCCTCCCGTTTCAAATCCATCCTCTAAACTTTTCTCATTCCTCATTCCTCATTCCAAATATTCCAAATATGTTCTTTTAAATCCTGTAGATAGAACAACACCCTGATTTTCATTGGCGCTTCAGTTTGATTTCAATCTAGGCTACCACGAGACCAGAAGAGGCCCATCGGAAGACCAGCAACGAGGTGGAGCACAAGAGTGGCAGAGACGGTCAGAGAAAGGATGGCTAGAGTGCAACCACCACCAGCACAAGCAAGTCGAAGACTTCGAACCAGGAACAACCAAGATAGGAAACACTGGATGACAATACCAAGGGATCGAGAAATGTGGAAGCAGGTTGTGATCTACGCAAATAGGAACACCTAAGTGCGAAAACAGATCAAAAAAACTTCTGTGCCGAAATCTCTCCTTTGATTCATTGAATATCGTTTGCGATGATTCGTTGGCTGATTTTGATTCTTCTTTTTTGAGGTTTTTTGAAACACGATAATTTTGAGAAAAACTTTGAAGTTTTAAAAGTTTTAATGTAGCGAATTTCAAAGCTTGTCAACTTTATCAACTTCATTCCTGCTTTTTAGCTTTAATCTTTCCTTCTAACAGTCCTCGCACGACTCTTCAATGAAAGAAAATTTTGATTTTTTGATAAATTCAGAGTTCGATCCTCTATCGGAATCTCATTTTGAGTTGAATTGAAAAGCTAGAAAAAAAAATGAAAGCTAACAATCTACAAAGAAGCTGTTAAAGTTGAAACTAGGCTATTTCATTTTAATCAAAACACGCTACGATCAAACTAATCAAATCTGCCTTAATTAAAAGTGAAAATAATGTTAAAACGGTAAAATTATCAATAAAAAAAAAACAAACAGAGTGGAATTGACACTGAGAAACTCAAAATCAGACCATTAAAATTAAAACTTGCAAACTTTAAGGGATATTGTATTAAATGTATTATTTTCAATCTAGGCTACCACGAGACCAGAAGAGGCCAATCGGAAGACCAGCAACGAGGTGGAGCACAAGAGTGGCAGAGACGGTAATACAATATCCCTTTAAGGGATATTGTATTAAACTTGCAAACTTTAAGGGATATTATACAAATTTGTCATCTAAATTTTCTGGTTTCAAATGTGACCGAATAAAATGCACCAAAACAATCCCAATTTCTAACTTTTTCCATTTCAACTGCAAGGTTACATTTCAAGGGCTTTGTTCGATAGAAAAAATAAGAAAAGAGAAATCTTCTCAAATCTCAAAGGCCCAAGGGACCCGAAAAAATAGCCCTTGATCAAGCCGAGTAAAATAAAAAAAATGATTGAGTTGAAAGATGTTTCAAATTTGAACTTATTTAGGAAATGCGGTCAATAATTTTATAATGGAACTTTCTTTAATGAATCAAGTAGAGAGAAGAGAAAAAGTGATTGTTCTATTTTTATTATTGCAATCAAGATTTCTTAAGGATAGAAATCGATAAAAATCAACTTTAAAACTTTAACAATTGATTTTTGAAGATATATTAAACAAGAAAAGCTAATTGATTTTAAAAGAATGAGCAGAAATGTAGGCTTGGTGGTAAGTTGGTAAGTTAGTAAGTAAGCAGAAAGTAAGTTTGGTAAGTAAGCAGAAATGGTAAGTTTAGATCAGGTTTATCTTTTTTGATTTTTGAAGAGATTTCTTAAACGAATCGATCCTGAAATGCGGTTTTGAGCACGTTTTTGCTTCAAGAAAATTCTCAGCACCGGAATCCAATCGGATTCACATCGGGACTTGAATGTGGCCACTAAAGATGGCTAAATCGGGAAAAAGCTGCTTGCGCCAGCCTTGAACCGCTCGAGCCTTGTGAGCATAAGCATCATCCCGCATAAAACACCAAATCTTGTTAGCAAAGTGATTTTTGGTAAGATCTTTCTGAAGTATAGTTGTTGGAATTAACATTGATGTCCTCTCAAGCTGGGATTTCAAAACATTTCCCCCGATTTAGCCATCTTTAGTGGCCACATTCAAGTCTCGTCTCCTATCTTGTTCAGTTTTTCACGGGCTTTCCGAATTCGGTTTTAGTTTTTTCTAAATGGCTTGCAAACGCAAGAAATTTAACTCTAAAGTTTTATTCCTTTGTAATGGCTTGCAAACGCCTTAGAAACATGTCTTCGTAGCCGAGAGGTAGTTCTCTCTGTTACAAAGTCTTTGGTCCGAGTTCGATTCCCTTGTCGACAACATATTTTAACTTTTTTAACGAATGTTTTCAATGGGAATTGTGTTTTTCTTTTGTATGAAATTTCCTATCAAACTAGAAATAAGAAGAAAATAAAGAAACTTCAAACTTTGAGTTAGCGGTTGCTATAATCGTGCTACGGTTGCTATAATCGTGCTACGGTTGCTACAATCGTGCTACGGTTGCCACAATCGTGCTACGGTTGCTATAATCGTGCTACAGACCACAACTTCAAGACGACAATAATGTGGTTTATAAAATATGTTAAAAAAAATCACCTAATAATGGTTTCCTTGAGTGTCACCATTTTTTTTGGCAACAAATGGCTACATAAATAAAGATAAATCTTTAGTACATTGATTTGATAATGAAGGAATTTCCCAAAAAAAAGTGTCAAAGTGCATTCTCTGAATCAGACGTTTTTTAAAAGAAATTTAATCCCGTTTTAGCTTATCAATTTTTGACGCTAGCGCTCAAAAATCTGAAGAACCATTGAAAAAAAGTAGACGATTCTTTGAATTGTAAAGGAAAGTTGATTTTGAGAAAATTCAAAAATTTTGTATTCTTCAAATGATAAAATTCGTTGCAACTTCTCTAAAGTTTTGCAATTTCAATTTTAAAAACACTTTTCATCTTTGAAACAACTTTAAAAGCACGATTTCAATTTCAGTTGAATTGAGGTGAATTTCCACCAATTTTCACTATTAGATTTTCTACTAAGTAGCCATAGTTTTCCCATAAAACCTTTAAGAAAAATCAATAATATTATACTAATCTAATAGATCTAATCTTTTCCCTAAAACCCACACGTGTTTAAAGCCGAGTTGATGACTATTTTACGGTTTCGAAGTTTCCGCAAGAGCTCAACACTCAAATCCCCCACAAGATCTCATCGTCAGCTACATTTTCCGACCCCACATCGATAGGTTCTGATAAGCGGTTTTCGAGATTTCGAGCAATTTAGACAACGCTGAGGGTGCACTACTATCAGAGAGATATATAATGATTATAATGAGATATATATATACGTTATGACGTTGTGCTGTTCACTTTGAAACTCGATCATTTAAGGGGCATTTTAAGGAATTTTTAAGGAAAAAAAAAGTAATTTAATTAGGATTTAGAGGCTTCAACGTTTTTTTAATCTGAATCAAACAATGGGCTGATAACTGAAAGTTTAACATTTAAGTTTTTTTGCTCTCTTCATTTTAAAACTTTATTCAAATCTAAAATTCAGTTTTCGAAATAGAAATTTTATTATTTATGGAGGTTTAATGTGAAAAATGGCGCTTTTAATTGAGACTCTCGGCTTGCCAGCATTCGATTAAGTTCAGCGCACAGAACTATATCTCCTTCACTTTGAAACTTGATCTTTTAGATATAAGAAATCTTAAAATAAGAATACCGTATTTTCTCTAATAGTAGTGCACCCCGGCGAGCCGAGTTGGTGACTATTCTACGGTTTCGAAGTTTTCGCAGAAGCTCAACACTCAAATCCCCGACAAGATCTCATCGTCAGCTACATTTTCCGACCCCATATCGATAGGTTCTGATAAGCGGTTCTCGAGATTTCGAGCAATTTAGGCAACTACTAATAGAGAGAATAAGGTAAGCTAACTTGAAATGAGAATCTTTCAATCAATGATCAAGTTTAAAGAAATCTTATAGATTTAAAGTGATATGTAAAAGCTTAAAAAATACTGTAAATTTCAATTCCAAAAAAAAAGCATTTGTCATTCGGTTCTTGTCAAAAGCTATTTTAAAAGTTTCAAACCTAAGTGATCTATCGTTGAAAAACTCTTTCGTGTATATTTCTGGTGGAATTTTTGATGTTTCGGCGAAAAAATTTTCCCACGTTTCCCTTCAAAAATGGCCCATCGGCTGTTGAAATGGGACCTTCTTGGGGAAAAATGGAGAAAAGACTTTCGCCTAACATTTACACAACGAATTTTTGAGTGATAATAGGGAAATTTTGGAAGAGAACAAATTTTCAAGAAGAAATTGAAAATCTAAAGTATTCAAGGGGTTTTTTTCTAACAATAATATTTAGCTCATAAATGTCTAGGAAAATTTGGGAAACAATCGAGAGATTTTCTGGGAAATCTTTCTGGGAAAAGATCCAAATTTAGAGAGATAGGGAACCAAATCTGTGGAGATAAGGAACCAAATTTAGAGAGATAAGGGAGCAAATTTAGAGAGATAAGGAAGCAAATCTAGAGAGATAAGTAACCAAATTTAGAGAGATAGGGAACCAAATCTGTAGAGATAAGGAACCAAATTTAGAGAAATGAGGTACCAAATTTAGAGAGAAGGGACCAAATTTAGTAAGATAATGAAACATATTCTAGAGATAAAAGAACCAAATTTAGAGAGATAAGGAACCAAATTTAGAGAGATGACGAACCAAGGTTAAAGAGATAAGGTACCAAATTTAGAGAGATTGGGAACCTGTTGCTAGACGTCTTTCAAATTTGAAAAGAGAATTAAACCTTACAAAATAGTTTAATGATACCATTATTGAATTTTTTTGGTTCAAAGCTCCATCCAATTTACATTGAAACTCGAAAGTTGCAAGAGTAGCCTATTTACAATCATTTGTGGGTCACATACCGTAAATACTGTGAATACATTGAAAATTTACCAGGTTTTCAATTAACCTTTGAACAGTTAACCTTTGAAGGAACTTTGAATTGGAAAGAGTTAACCTTTGAAGGCCTCAAAGTTGAAACTAGGTTTCAAAATTTCGTTAAAAAGCTGCAATTGCTTGAATATTTCAAAGAAAACCAACAAATCTCATTGAGAGAACCCTTTTACCACAAAAATTTCCGCTTAACCAAGTGGATAAATCGAAATTTAGTGCCACTTTCTTTGTCTTTATGTCCCCAGCAAAAATTGCTGAGTCACGATGAAAAAAATGCGTGATTTGTAGTGTTCAGGAATTGGAATTGTAAGAAAATTTCTATTGGAAAATTATACAAAACACAAATCAAGATCAAGGCCAAAAAGAAACTTAGAGATTAGTGTTTTCCTTGAAATTGAAATTTGAAATTGAAACAATACGCCGTTTAGATGAGATTTGCTGCAAAATTGCAAACGCTAAAAAAAAGCTTAACTAATTCGAAACTTGGCTAATTGAAATTTATACCAAAAAAGTTGAAACTTGAACTCTTTAAAAGTTAAACTTTTCCATTAGAATTTAGAATTTACCTAATAACATTTAAAATCTTAGCAATATATTGATAAAATAAATTATATAATAAACAAAAAACTGCTCCTTTTCTCGATAGCCCCATTTTTTTTCCTCGGTATTCTCTTTTTTTTGGAGTCACGAGAAGTTATTATAGTCATAAGTCATTATTTCTTTTGTTTCTTTTATTTCTTTTATTGCCTCTTTTATCCCCTTTATTCAACGCACACAGGTCAACAATAAAGTAAAGAATAATAGAATGGATAAGTGGAAAAGATTAGGGAAAGAAATTTGGGTGTAAATGAAGATTTTGCGATTGCTGGAAGCAGTTAACTTTTCAAGGGGTTTAAGTTGAAACATGAATAATAAAACATTGAAAATGCAAGATTTTCAATTGCAAAAGGCATTGTATTAAAGAAAATTACCGGAGAAATGTGCTTTGAATTGGAAAGAGTTAACCTTTGAAGAAACTTTGAAGAAACTTTGAATTGGAAAGAGTTAACCTTTGAAGGAACTTTGAATTCGAAAGAGTTAACCTTTGAAGGCCTCAAAGTTGAAACTAGGTTTCAAAATTTCGTTAAAAAGCTGCAATTACTTTAATATTTCAAAGAAAATCAACAAATCTCATTGCGAAAACCCTCTTACCACAAAAATTTCCGCTTAACCAAGTGGATAAATCGAAATTTAGTGCCACTTTCTTTGTCTTTATGTCCCCAGTAAAAATTGCTGAGTCTCGATGGGTTCCAATCGTTCCGAAATCACGTTTTTCGAATTCCTCGTTAAATTTTGCTCTAGGAAAAGTGATCCTTAACCGGTTTTAACAGGTTTCCGTCCGCAAAATGATGTCGAAACGGGGACCCTCATCAAATGATCGCATCGCCTTTTTTGAAGACTCCACATACCGTAAATATTGTAATAGTACCCCACCGCCCTCGTACAGTCGCGTAGTCGCAAAAGTTTTTTCGTATTTCATTTTTTTCAAAGCGCCCGTACTTTCAAAAAATGCGTGTTTGGTATCAAAAAATAGCTGAAATTCAGGGCTATTTTTTGATACCTAAGCGCGCATTGTAGCATAAACCAGTGTCGAGAAAAGCGCGTCCAAAGCTAGACTACGCAACACTCCGCACCGTCATTATGGGGGTGGGGTATTATTACAGTATTTATGGTAAGTATACTTGGTGCTTGATCTTTTTCCGAAAGCGGATTCGAATTTAATGTGAAATAGATGAGATCATCGATATGCCGGATAAATTCACATCACTGTTTTCTCTTTTCTGAAAAGATTTTAGTTGAAAAACCTCGTTAAAATTGAAACTAACAATTTGCAAGAATTATTGTCCTTAATCTCAAGTTCCAGAAGCACATTTGATGCTAGTTTTTTTCAGTTCTTCTTGAAAATCTGGGTTTTTCCATTGTGAAAAGCAATCATATGCAAACACCCAAAGCCAATTCTATTCTCTTGCGACTTTTCTTAAGACAAAGGGTTAAAATAAACTCTACCAATAGGTTCTACGATCACGAAAATCCCGGGGCACAAATTTTGAACACTAAATCTCATTCGGGAATCATTTACAGAAGAAAAGTGTGTAAAGTTACGAGGTGTTCTTTGGAGAAAAATTCTGGATTCAGAAATTCTGGCATGAGTCTGATTTGAAATAAATCTAAGCCCAAATCGTGAAAACTTAAAGATCAAATTGATAATTAAATACTTTTTTGATCACTTCAATCAGAATGGTAATTTGATAAATAATCTTTTCTTTGAGTGATTTCTCTTTTTTCCTTTTCTTCCTTTCTTCCTTCTCTTCCTTTCTTTCTTCCTTTCTTCCTAATTCCTCTTTGATAAGCTCGGATTTCTGAATCCAATCAATCAAATGTTTTCGCAAATTATTTGTACTCAAATATTTTTCCCCATCCCTAATTTAACCATTTTTCTTTTTACAATAAAATTTTCAAATCATAATGCTGATTTCAAAGAATTTGCTGATACATTGTTCCCTAGCTTTGTGGAAGCTGATACATTGTTCCCTAGCTTTGTGGAAGCTGATACATTGTTCCCTAGCTTTGTGGAAGCTGATACATTGTTCCCTAGCTTTGTGGCAGCTGATACATTGTTCCTTAGCTTTGTGGCAGCTGATACATTGTTCCCTAGCTTTGTGGAAGCTGATACATTGTTCCCTAGCTTTGTGGAAGCTGATACATTGTTCCCTAGCTTTGTGGAAGCTGATCCATTGTTCCTTAGCTTTGTAGAAGCTGATATATTGTTCCCTAGCTCCCTAGTATCCGGATGAAAATTAAAATTTAAAAATTTAAAGATTAAAAATGAAAATTGAATTTGAAAAAAAATCCCATAAAAATGAGTCTAGATTTTTAAATTTAATCGTCATGCATCTTTGCATCACGATTAAATTAAAGTCCATGATTTAAATTGACATACATTAAAGCCCATGATTCCCATTTTATATGCAAAAACTTGAAACTTAGTTTTTTTTCAATTTTTCGACTAGACGAAAACTTGTAATTTTTGATAGCTTTGGTTTAAAGCATACAAAATTCACACTTTTTGCAAAAGTTTGGACAAGATTTTGACCTACTCTTGATGTTTGGCTTAGTCTAAAAAAAATTTAGGTGATTCAGCTTTGGTTAATTTATCCAGAACTGAACCGAACCGAAATGTAATTGAAAATTGAAAAAACTAGGTTTCAAGTTTGCAAAGATAAAATGGAAATCACGGTCTTTAGTTTTTTGTTGTTGATAAGCGAATTAGAAGATGTTTTTAAAGTGATGTTTAAGGTATAAAGTTTTCTGGAACTATATTAAAAGCGCGCCGCCAAAAGAGCGCCGTAATCAAAGGGGCGCCGCTCAAAAGCGCGCCAATGCGCCAATGCAAAAACGCTTAAAAGAGCGCGACTAGATTTTTGTGCCGCAATTTTTTTTCGTTTTTCTTGATGTTTATTTACAATTTTTTTTTTGGTAAAAGAACGACGGGGAATTCCAATTCGACGTTGGTTTTTGGCAGAAAACAACCAGCAAGTCACAGTAAGGCGCATTTTATTAAAAGAAATATTTTTTGTTCTTAGTTTTCATTTATTGTCGAAGTTTTGAATGTTAGGTAAAGAAACTAATCTACAATCGCCTACAATGTTTGCTCTTCTCATCGGACAAGGAAGTTGGCTATCTAGAAATGGCGCCTCAGGAAGATCGCATATTGAACATCTTAAATCTCTGTCATTTTTACATCGATTTTAAATGTTGTTGTCATTTTTTTGTTATTCTATTGAATTTCTAAAAGAGCTCATTATAAATATTTGGAATTAATGCAAGAGTTTTAAAGAAGATATTTATGCTTTATTCAGTTGAATAGCGACAAAACAAAATGACAATAATTACCCGGAACACCACTCAAAACACACCCAAAATAAAAAATAGATACCTCAAGAAAGAATCACAGAGCAGTCAAATCAATTGCCGAAATTGCGGCTTTAAGTCTAGCCAAGGTGGGAATATCACGAACATGAGGGAGTAAAATGTTCCAGAATTTAATAACTCGTTTAAAAAGAAACTGTGGGGCTTTTAGAGGAAACGGAAGGTTGGCGTATGAGAAAAGATTCCCTCCTGGAGCCGTAGAGAGTAGATCTTAGAGCCCGTAGAGAGTAGGTCTTAGAGCCCGTAGAGAGTAGGTCTTAGAGCCCGTAGAGAGTAGGTCTTAGAGCCCGTAGAGAGTAGATCTTAGAGCCCGTAGAGAGCCGAATTCAAAGAGACCAGTAAAAAGGGGGTCGGGATGAATGCCTTTAACAATTTTAAAGCATTCCACTAAATCGATGAAAAGGCGGCGTTGGTGTAACATTTCAAGACCAAAGAGTTGCAATTTATCAGAATAACTAAAGGAGGAGAATTTGTCAAAATTAATTTTATAAAGAGCAATTCTGGTGAAGTGTCTCTGAACACGTTCTTTTTTTTTGAATAAGATTTAATAGGGAAGAAGACCACATCAAAGAAGCGTATTCAAGAATAGGGCGGACATAAGCAACAAAACACATCCGATAAGTTTTGAATGTTAGGTAATGAAGTTTTGAATGTTAGGTAAAGAAACTAATCTACAATCTCATCGGACAAGGAAGTTGGCTATCTAGAAATGGCGCCTCAGGAAGATCGCATATTGAACATCTTAAATCTCTGTCATTTTTACATCGATTTTAAATGTTGTTATCATTTTTGCTAGTCTTTTAAATTGTTCAAAGAATTCATTATAAATATTTGGAATCAATACTTGAGCTTTAAAGAAAAAACAAGGTTTTATAGCTATTTTAATATTGTCCCAGTTTTCTCATTATTTATAATGTTTCAAAATAAACCCAGTCAAAACAGTGCTTTCATTGCTTCGCTGTAATTGTTCTTTCAGTAAACTTTGTTTAAAGAGGTTCTTAGTTCTCTTTTTTATTTGAAACTTGTTCTCTATCATCTTTATCATCTCTAAAATCAGCGTCTTTCTTCAAATGATTTGCATACCGTATTCTCGCTAATAGTAGTGCACTCTTTAATAGTAGTGCACTCTCTAATAGTATTGCGGTCCAGGAGGGGGTTGAAAAAATAGTAGTGCACCCTCGAAAATTTGAATTTCTGGTGCTTCTTTTTCATCTAAACCTTTTTGACTTTTGTTTATGTGACATTCTAAAGCTATTCAAGCAGCAAAAGTGAGGCTTCTTTATTCATTTATTAACTTTTCTTCACATGAAAAAGTTAGCAAAAAATCTAAAATTGTTGTGCAAAGTGCAAAAACATCTTTTTGTTGTTTGTCAAGACACAAATTGTCAACTCGCCGGCCCACAACTAATCTAGACTGAATACCCATTCTAGACTAAACACCATAATCCAGCTAATCTAGACTGAATACCCATTCTAGACTAAACACCGTAATCCAGCTAATCTAGACTGAATACCCATTCTAGACTAATTACCGTAATCCTGCCAAGCTAGACTGAATAACTTAATCTACCCTAAATACCGTAATCCAGCTAATCTAGACTGTATGTCAAACTGTATGTCAAAAGGAGCCAAAGGAGTACGTGAAAGAGTTGCAAGAATTTTTGGAACAAAGCTTATATCTCTCTTACTTTGGTAAATGATAAAACTCTTTAATAGTAGTGCACCCTCTAATAGTATTGCGGTCCAGGAGGGGGTTCAAAAAATAGTAGTGCGCACTACTACTATTAGAGAGAATACGGTATTTTATTCACTTTCCAAGGAATTCTCTCGAAAACAATGAAAATCATAAAAAATTGTTCAACTGTTTAATCCTTTTTTTCATAAAGCTCATAAATCAAAAGCTTTCAAATTTCTATTTCTAAAGTAAAAGGTTTTAAATTTTAGATTAAGTTTTAGTTATCTTTTATGTTATCTTTTAATGTTACAAGAATTATAGACTTTAAACAATCAGTTTTTGAATCAGAAACAATCAGAAACATGAACTTTTTTGTACTCTTGATCAAAAATTTGCAAACTCAACTTGCAATTAAATTTGATAAGTACAATTTGGGAGTGGGACAAATGCGACCTTTTTTTTGCGCACCTTGCCCATTAGCGCACCTTTTTTCGCGTTTTAAAAAGCTCTAAAAAGCTAATATTAACCAATTTCTATTCCAAATGTTGTTTTTCTAGGTAATTTGAGGGTGTCGAATTCAAATTTTGACATAACAGAGCGGGTGGAATCAATTTGAAAGACAAAACGGCTAGATCAAATTACAGAAAATTGTCGATCTTTCCCTTTGTATAACTCCGTCCATTTGTTTCCACAAGCTCTGATATGTCAAAATTTCGATTCTACGGCCCAAAATTACCTAGAAAGGCAACTTTTGGAATAGAAATTGGTTAATATTAGCTTTTTAGAGCTTTTTAAAACGCGAAAAAAGGTGCGCTAATGGGCAAGGTGCGGAAAAAAAAGGTGCACAAATGTCCGGGTGCGCAAAAAAAAGGTCGCATTTGTCCCACTCCCTACAATTTTGATAAAATAACTTCATTTTCAGATGTAATGCCAAGAATAAAATGGAGAAAATCGACACTTTTTCTTGTTTTCATTTTCACCTTGATAATGCTGACGTTGGTGAATCGACGACTAAGAATCTCAAATGATTCGAATTTGAGAGGTGAACGGGTGAGTCGTTTTATAAATTATGCAACAAGAATTTCAATACTTAAACAAAAAGAAAATGGAGTTTTGAGTTTTTTCGAAAATACCACTGATTCGTGAAAATTCACGAGTTTCAAAGCTATGCAAATGTAATCGGGTTTTTATTCCATAGTTTTTTTTCCAAAAACATTTTTTTGATTTAAAATAGACTTTGGAAATACAGTCTTTTCACAGAAAAATTTAGCCAAATTGAAAAGAAAATTGAGCACACATTTTAAAGAGATTTTTCAAGAAGCTCGTGAAATGCCATCGAATTCTCTATGATCTCAATGTGACGAGTGGATTTTATGTTATTGGTGATCGCATATCATAAAATAAACGTCATTTTCAAAAGCTAGATATCGATTTCCTCACCGAATTGCACACAAATTGCGCGACTCAACCGAAATCCCCATTGATAATGATGTTGGATAAAAATTTAGGGCACACACTCGATAAAGGTTTGCTCGGAAGGGAAAACTTCTTTCAAAATAAAGCATTTTAGGTGATAAGTCTAAAGGTGAAATTTAAGCCATGGTTTGCAATTATTTTTCAAATTTAAATTAAGGCAGGGATTGCGGTATGGATTAGCAATGGGCACTATAAACTATAAAAATCACGAACTCTGTCACACTACAAACGCTTCTAACTTGCTTAACTTGCTTTAAATCTGCCGGATTAACATTTTCTATAGCTCAAAAGATAGAGAATTTCAAGAGCTTTTGAATGAACAGAGCACACCGAAAAATATGAATGCTAAAGAAAACTACAGTGGTTTGTAGCCTGACTCGATCGCTTCGACTACGCGCGAGTACGGTCCGTTTCGAGACGAGACGGGACTATAAATCACTGTAACTTTCTTGAGCATTCAGATTTTTCGGTGTGCTCTGTTCATTCAAAAGCTCTTGAAACTCTCTATCTTTTAAGCTATAGAAAATGTCAATTCGGCAGATTTAAAGCAAGTTAAGCAAGTTGGAAGCGTTTGTAGTGTGACAGAGTTCGTGATTTTTATAGTTTATAGTGCCCATTGCTAATCCATACCGTAATCCCTGCCTGAAGCGTTTGTAGTTTACGTTTGTAATTTGTAGCACCCATGCCTAGTATAGAACTCCAAATAAAATTCAATTCTTAAAAGCTTATGATCAGAGCAAAAGTCATTCGAAAATCCTTTTCTTGGTCTCAAATTTCTACTTAAAACTTTCAGAGCTTTTCAATCGTTTCCAAATTCTTCCCTATGAGAATTCATCGAAGAAAGACTACGTTCAAGTACAAGATGGAAACGTTTTTCGATTATTACCTAAGTCAGTTATTTACACAAAATTGACTAAGTCTTTAATTCTAAAGGATGCATTGATAATTAGCTTTCAATAATTAACTTTCATTTTCTAACTAATTACCTCTAACATGACTAGAGTTTAATTGAACCACTACTGTAACTTAAAACTTAACTAAAGCTAAACTTAACCAAAACTAAACCTAACTAAAACTAAACTTAACTAAAGCTAAACTTAACCAAAGTTAAACAACTAAAACTAAACTTAACTAAAACAACTTTAAAAAAAATGATCTTTCAAAAAGAAGATAGACGCAACACTACATGGGAAAGCGTATTGTAGATATTACGTGTGTTTGAACTCGATTAAATCATTCCTTCTAAAGGTCACTTTAACAATTTTGAAACTTTTCTTTTCTGACTTAACTTTCTGGTTAAATTTTTGACATAAAGTAACCAAAAAGTACCCACAGACAGAGTCAGTTCTTTTTCAGAAGCATTTCCTATCTCCAAATCGGCGCTATTCACATCCCCGCAAATATCCCTCAATTTTTGCAATTCTGGAAACGATCTCGAAGGGTTGATTGTAAAAATGGTGAGTTGAAAAATAAAGCAATGAAAGATTAAGTTACGAATGATTCGTACGAATGAGCTTCCAGGAAAGAAACAAATTTGAAATTAAGAATCAAGAAAATGCAAAAAGAATTCATCAAAATATTAGGTTGTCCAGTTATGAATGCGCGTTTTTACTATTTTGTAAATTTCTCAAGATATCGAACAGATGTATATGAGTGTTAAATATCATTCGAAAGCTGAAGATCTCCTCTACATTTTGGCATAAAAAAGTTTTTGAATTCATTCAACTTTTTGGGAAATTGACTGCACAAAGGGAGTGGTCGTTTTCGAAAAAACCCATTCCAGCTTAGCTATTCCTCAGGTTTTATGGTGTAAAATAACCGCCCAGAAAAGAAAAGAAAAGTAAAGATGCTCTGAAATTCTTATATTTTTAAAAAGTTGTATTGATATATCTATTGGTCAAACATCAAACGGTTAACTCACTTTGAGCGGAGCCAAAACTTGATCCAAAGGCACCCTTCCATTTTTTGGCCACCTCTTCTTCTGTGCAGTCAATTTGCCCAAAAGCTGAACAAATTCAAAAACCTTTTTATATCAAAATGTAGAGGAGATCTTCAGCTTTCGAATAATACTCATATATATCTTTTTGCTTGATTTCGGTATCTTGAGAAATTCACAAAATAGTAAAAAACGCGCATTCATAACTGGACAACCCAATATATGTCGTAGCCGTTTACGAAATTCAGCCGCTAACGAATGATTCGTTAACGGCTAGCCGATTACGAATGAAATTATTTTTTCGCTAGCCGTGTACAATTTGTAATCGGCTTCTGCGAACATGGCTCGATTCAAATGAGTTTTTGATTTCAAACTATTTATGCAAAACGCAAATCAGCAAACTAATCACAACAAGTGAAATAAAATTTATAACATTTAACATGTATAACATATTAATGTTTATAACATAATAACGTTTATAACAAACAAATTCGTTAGCGGCTAGCCGATTATGAATCATTCGTAAACGGCTAGCGAAAAATTTCATTCGTTAACGGATGATTCGTTAGCGGCTGAATTTCGTAAACGGCTACGACAGATATAAACAGCTATATAAGTTTTCAAAAAGTCAAAAGCAGCTAGCTCTACCTCCGCAACTCAAAAGACATATTTGTAGAGAAAAGGAACCAAATTTGTAGCGAAAAGGAACCATAATTCAAGACTGCAATCACTTAAAATAGCTTAAAACAGCTTAAAAGAGCGTTATAACAGCTTAAAACAGCTTCAAAATAGCTTAAAACAGCTTCCTAGGGTTTATTGATCATTTCTAGGTCGACTGGTAGTGTTTTAAAGTTCTAAAACTGTAAGATTTTTTAGATTTATTCGTTTTCTGTGATAAATTTAACAATTTCTTCTCTTTTTCAGCGACAACTTTTAATTTTTACGTAATAAACTTTATTTTAATCTTATCAAAAAGTTGCATACGTAAAGAAGCTAAGCTAGGTTTAACCAAGCTCTTAAACCCAAAAAATTACATCCGAATTTAGTGCAGTTTTGGCGCGAGACGAGGAGGAGCTCGAGAATCGAACGATCCCGCTGAATGGGATCAAAGCGATCGCCTCGGTTCGCGATATTTTCCTCTCTTTCGGCGCATTCCCATTCATTCACGGAGGATCTTTATTGGGTGAGGCAAAAGATTTCCTTCATTTTTAATTATTCTCGAGAACATAGAATGCCTATTATTTATAATTCAAAATTGAATCCAACAAACGAGCAAGAACTCTTTCAAAAGCGAAACATTTGAGTAGAGCTCTTTTGGGAAACTTGAAACCCTGTCTTTTTCTATTGACAACAGAATTGAATGCTAAACAACTTAGATGTTCGATCATTAGTCCCTAACGTCTCATACCATCTATAATTATCCAGATTTATAAAAAGTTATGTTGTAGACGTTTCGGGGAATCTGTTACCGTTTACTGTTTGAATCTTTACAACACCAAATCATTTCCAGGCACTTGCATCCGAGAAAATCCTGGGTTAGCGCTTTAAAACGTGGGAAAACTACCGTACGTACTCCTAATTTACATGTACAAAAGAAAGCGCGCAATTTCATTCTTTCATTCTTTCATTCTTGTTCTTCATTTCGGGGGGTGGGACAAATGCGACCTTTTTTTTTGCTGGAAAAGGCCTTAGGAAAAGTCGTAGAGCTTCAAAAACGTTTTCACAGAAGGGAATCGTATGCGTAGATTCCGAATTTCGACAAATCAGACCTCGCTGACACGTCAAATTTGGGCTAAAAGGCAAAAACTGCGGAAAAGCGTTAAGTTGCGTAGTTTTTGCCTTTTAGTCCAAATTTGACGTGTCAGCGAGGTCTGATTTGTCGAAATTCGGAATCTACGCATACGATTCCCTTCTGTGAAAACGTTTTTGAAGCTCTACGACTTTTCCTTATATGGAAATATTTTCGAAGCTCTACGGCCTTGCCTAAGGCCTTTTCCAGCAAAAAAGGTGCGCAAATGTCCAGGTGCGCAAAAAAAGGTCGCATTTGTCCCCCCCCCCCCCTCATTTCATTCTTTTTGCGTATTTCTGATGTGGGTTTTCTTCGTATTCTTTATGAGTGATGATGACACAACTTTTTAGAAGATGTTTGCAGAAGAAATTTTATTCATTCAAGATGGAGAACTTTTTTTTGCAAATGGCACATTATTCACAGATGGGAGCGCAATTTTAATCGTCTTACAATAGTTCCACAAACTAGCATTTATATCTTCATTTTTTTCTCTAATGCTTTGAACTTTAATTGACTCGACACTGCAAGATGGTTTTATGAAACAAAAGAAAATGCAAGTTGGCGAATTCCTTGCAGAGAATGAAACATCTTTACATACCTAGAGGTTGCTGATTCAGTTCAGTTAAAAAATCATGGTTGTTCCTGGAATAGTTAGTGGAAAACGCAATCAGAATGGGCAGTATGCGGACGCTCAAGTGCAGAAATACGCAAAAAGACTGAAATAATTCCGAGCTTTCTTTTATACCTGCATGAGGGGTACGGTAGTTTTAGCACGCTTTAAAGCACCAACTCAGAAAGGACGCAAGTTTCTAGGCTGGTACCGTGAATGCTCGCTTATTCCCCATACATATGATGCGGATTTCGGGGTGCGAATCGATGAGATGAGTCCCTCGATTCAATATTATTTGAGGACACTTCCCAAAGCGGCCGATTTTGCCTTGTACAGAGCGTTGGGAATGGTGGGTTTGAAAGTTACAGTCATCTAGGCACAATAAGTCTCATTAATTCATTCACAACCTGTCTTTCAAAAAGCCTGAAGACATTTAAGATTTTCCTAAAACTTTTTTTTTAGATCGAATCGTACAAATTTTAATTTAGCTAATTTTAGCTATCAGACGGCTACGAGTTAACGATTTATTCCTGGGATTTCTTTTTCTCAATCGATATTTTCGGCATTTACGATGAAGGGGACAAATCGTGGTGTGGAGGCACATCGGAGACGCTGCAAAAGTTTCGATATTACTATCCAAAGTTAGGAAAAGCATTCAGCATAATCTATTCCAAATTCAGAATCGACGACTTTTGCTCGGCCGATCTTCTCGATCATCATTTCTTTATTCCATGCAATGTGGAAGGGGTGCTAGAGGTGAGAAAAGGAGATAAAAACTGGATCGGAGAATTGACAAAGCTAGAATTAATCAAATCTCAGGCCGAATACGGTAAAGAATGGGCAAAAGATTTCCACACAAAAGCTTACGGTTGGAGTTCTTCGGCGAAAAATGTGAAACACGTCGGGCAATGGCCTGCAGAACTCAAAAAAGATGTTTATCAGATATTTTTAGAATAAACTGATCGATTCTTTAAAAATTTGGAACTCGTTACAGTGAAATGCACTTGTTTTTCAACAATTATAAAATAAAAAACCATTTTAAACAATATAGGGACACCCCAAAAACTATATTTATTTCCCAGAAAATTGTATGAAATCCAAATCACATTGTTTTTCTCATTTTTTCGCCTATCGCTTTCTTCTCCATCAAAAGATCAATTGTTCGTCCTTTTCCACACGGAGAATCATCTCATTGCTTCTTGGTGGGGGTTTTGCCTAAAAAAGGAATGTGTATAACTTCTAAAAAACCGCTAGGTTTTACTAGAAGCCATAGTCAAATCTACTTTGCGAAACAGACTAGTTAATAGACATGGGTCTCGAATCGAATCGATTCGACTTTAAAATTCAAATTAATTCGATGCACATGCCTACTAGTTAAGCAAACTGCTTGAAAATAATTACTCTAGAAAGGTATAATATACCAAAATTCCACCTACCAATCGTGGTCGTTGGTGAGCGATCTCTAAACGAGTCATCGAAACTGGAGCGGTCGCCTCAATGTCGGGCACTTCGTCAGCTATAAACAAATATTAGAAAAGTTTGCAAACTTAAGCATTAGCACATTAGTAGCGCAGATACCCTCAAGTCAAAAATTTCACTATGCTAAATCTTCAAAGCATGAATCAGAAAAACAACTCACATCCCACTTCTCCATATGTAACCGGACTGTACGGGTCTTGTCGCTTCCTTGCAGACAATTTTTTCTCAGTTGATCGCTAAAGTGAAAATTGTTTCCAAATCACAAATTTTATCTTCTCACCGTCGATTTTCCATTCGCCTTCAAAAGTTTTTCTCTATCCTAAAAAGTCAACGATTGCATAAAGCATGAAAAAATTTTCTACCTCTTCTTTAGCTCGTCGACTTGACAAGGAGAAAAGAAAGCCTATGAAACAAAGAACGATCACCAAGAAGCACAGCACAACCAACAAAGTCTAAAACATACTATTTGAAGGTTTCCCAGTAACGTTAAATAATCAGCTTCAACGCACCCCAAGTCCCATCACGAATTTCCATCCACCGTCTTTCAGCCAATTGTGCTTCCCCTCAGTGACCTCTTTGGGAAGTGCACTAAAATTGCAAAATGTATGTTTGACTTCAAATAACCTAGTCAATCTTATACTAAACTCAAAAACGCTTACCGAACTTCGGTGTCAAGAGTGACATTGTTGTATTTCGATTTGGGGCGGAGAGGGATGACGTTCGGCTTCTGTTCGACTGAAGGTACAATCAATTATTACATAATCATTCGAACGAGAGATCATAATGTAATGTTTTACGACTATATCTATGACATTCTAGTTCCACAATACGATACGCTAAAATACCTGATGTATCTATTTCCTCGGCCCATACTGCTTCTTTTGGTTCTTTGGTGTTTTTCATTTCAACAGCATCTTCACTAATCACTTCTGATCGGGGAGCCCCTAAAAATCGATCAGTTTTGTTCAAAGCAACACGGAAAACAAGTATATAAATGCTTACCAAAAGTTTCATTGGGGTGTTTCATCTCAACTGCGTCTTTGCTAATCACTTCCGATTGGGGAGATCCTAAAAATGCATTTTTGCCTTCAAATAATCTAGTCAATCTTATATTAAACTCCAAAAACGCTTACCGAACTTCGGTGTCAAGAGTGAGATTATTTATAAAGTCCCGCATAAAAAGACGATTACTTATAAAGTCATATAGAGTCATATAGCCTCCACGCTACA
Source organism: Mesorhabditis belari (assembly GCA_958450365.1). Lineage (NCBI taxonomy): Eukaryota > Metazoa > Nematoda > Chromadorea > Rhabditida > Rhabditidae > Mesorhabditis > Mesorhabditis belari. Next base: position 1,625,400 of record CAUEEP010000935.1, on the reverse strand, counting down.
ATTAAACGGAAAAAAGTAGAATGCTCACCCATGGCTTCTTTGGGGTTTTTTATTTCAACTGCATCCTCGCTAACGACTTCCGATCGGGGAGACCCTAAAAATATTGATTAGCTCCTCAAAAATGTAGAGCTTTGACGCAAGGCTACAACTACACAGCGAACAAGTATCTGAAGGCTTTACCAAAGATTCCTTTGGGATATTTCTTCTCAATCGCGTCATCACTAACTACTCTCAATCGAGGAGCCCCTAAATAATGATTTCGTTCCGCATTTTTATCTCAAAGCTACCACAAGCCTGTAAACGATTATCTGAGTTCTTACCAATGATTCCTGTGTCAATTCGCCTGTTCGTTGTTGACAATTGAGTTGCATTGAGTCCAATGTTTTCCAAAATCATCCTTTCAACGTTGCCAAACGTTTGGTTAACTAAAAGGCAATTATTGATGCAAAAAAAAGTCGAAAACCTGTGCCGGTTAGTGATTCGTTTGCACTCAAAGCTTTCGATTCGTTCCAGCTGCGGGTTGTCGTTTCATTGAGAAGTGCACCGCCTTCCGTGTTGATGGGAACGAAAATAATGCTTTATTAAAATGGGGATCAAACTACAAACCTGTACTATTCAAAGCGATTAGCTGAATCGAATCCTCTTCTGCTATAACTTCCGAGTCGGGCTCTGCTGCTGGTGGTTTCAGATCCAAAAGCCGTTCTTCTTGATCATCGCTGACTTCCACGAATGGCTTTTGCACAGAAGCCGTCAAATTCAAGTCTAAACGTACTTTGTTAATGAATTTAATCGGTAGTATTTACGTTGTTAAAATTATCACACCATTTCTACGTCTATCAAATTCACTATCTCATTAAGCATCGCCATCGCATAAATAAAATCCTCACCGGATAGTTGATTCTGCAAATCTCGCGGGTTTTTCTCCACCACGTCCACCACATCGTTTTTGATGTCCTGCGTTAGGATCTAAAATTAAATCAGTTAGCGCATCACACTTGTATATTTTAAAAGATTAAACGTACAGAATTGATGAGTTGTGCGTATTGTTGCATGATGTGACCAAAGAGGAACACCGATCTGACGTTTTGTTCTTGTCCGGCGTAGCCAATCTTCAGACCTAAACAACAACTATAAAAAATGCATATGCAAATGATAAACACAAATGATAAACTTATGAATTTAATATTTTATGCCTCAGTTTTCAAGTTTAAAACAACCAGTCGCCCATTGGCATTCTTCGTCTACTTTATCAAAAATGAGCATAAAGAAGCAAATTTAGACAAGCTTTTACAACAAAAAAAGTTCCATTTTAACATTTCAGACGCTACTAGCGGTTTAAAAATTTCACTCACTTGACGTGTCGATATTTTCCCAGCGGGGAATGTGCACGCGAAGAGCCGGAACATTGAGCTCAATAACAGAATGAAACAGCTTCCAAACATGATAAAACTTACATCCTTTCCAACCCCAATCACATCCAAATGAAGGAGAGATGGATCGGCGAGAGGAGATGATTTGGCCAGCTGTTGGAACGTTTGGCGGAGATCACATTCTGCAAAGGAAAAGAGTAATTCTTTAATTTTAAATGTTCAACCTGGATATTTGACAAAGTCTTCCTCATCGACAACGATCAACACGTGAATGGGAATTGGCTCGGTCGAATTCGATCGTGAAGCGTCGAATGATGAATGGGGAATCGATGATATTCGGGCACATGGCGAGATGGAAGCTAAAGAAGAAAGTTTAAAAAGCAGAAAATTTGAGACTCTTCTAAATTTTAAAGCAATGAAAGCAATAAAACAATTTTTGATAAAAAGTGTTCATTTTATTTAAAGAATCAAATACATACGAAGCTTAAATAGCGATCCTACTTTTTTATTCCTTTAAACAAAATCGACTTCGCTACTCACCGTTTCCACTAGTGTCATTCTTGCGTAGAGCTTGTCGCACTTCTCGTGCTTCCATCCAATGTGTCCACATAGCCACTCCATTGCCATTCACGTTTGCTATCTAAAATTTTAAAATGAAAGTCCAACTTCAAAACACTCGCCTTGACTTGCACTTGTGGAGGAAATTCGCAGGCAATCGCTCGGTAGAGGTACTGCACTCGTGATACCTAAAGTTGCTGGATAAAAGAACCAATTTTTAAAAAATATCAATGTACCTTATGTTGTTGAAGCGAGTGATCGGTGATGAGGAAGAGAGCCGCTTCTTTCGGATTGGCAGGCGGGTGAAATCCGTTGCATTCCGGAGTCACTCCATCGCCATCCCACGGTGAATCGCCCTAAAATCAAAAGATTGGTACCCAATCAAAGTATTTGACAAATAAATAACAAAAGCTACAAACAGCGCTTGTTTTCCGAGTGTTTTCCGAATTCACAAAGTGTTTTTAAATTTTGAAGTCGCGAAACAAAATTCAAAACAAATTTATTCCGCCTACTGTTAAACTTGAAGCATTTTTTAAAGTTAACAAACTTTGAATCATAAAAGCTCGACAAAAAGCGTTCAAACACTACGATTTATAAATCATAACACAAAAAATAGTGTGACTTCTAATTCTAATCCTTTCTGTAGTTCAAAAAGTAGCCTAAGAACTCTAAGAAAGTATTAGGTTTCAAAATTTTAACAACGATCAAATAAACCTCAGCAAGCACAGCGGTGGTGAAGAAAAGTGTCGCGAATAAAATGCATCGGTTGAAGAAAGAGAGCATCATTTGTGGGAAATGTGTGAAAAAAAAAACGACACACACACTCTTGCACGCGAAAAATGAGAGAGAATAAGAAAGCGATGAATGAATGATTGCGAGAGTGATCTGGGACGCTTATATTCAAGTATTAAATGGTAATCTCGGGATTTAACGTGCAAATTTACCTCAGCACACAAAGCGCCTACACTTCACAACATAGATTTTGGCAAACTATCGCAATATTTCACTCATTTTGTCCGTCTTACTTAATTATGCTCTCATTTCATGAGAAATCAAACTGTGATCAAATTAAATCAGAGAAACATTTATTACACGTGAAAATCATAAACCGGCAAACTTATTCGAGATCAAAGATAAAATTTACAATGTAAAGAGCAAATAAAAGCTATATTTCAAACTGTAAATTGTTTCCATTCAACTTTGAGTGTGCGAAGATTAAGAAGAGCGACGATTTGTGATCGAGAGAAACGCGGAAGTGAAATGAGAACACAACGACGACCAGCCGACTCGAACACATCAACCTTAAACATTTAAAGATTTAACGCCAAAAGTCAACGCTAACCTCAGCTTTTGGCTGATTTCCAACAACCATCACATGTGGGAACCGTTCGATCACAAAAGGATCCCGATCAATTAACGGAAAACCATCAACCTAAACCAAACCTTGTTGTTAAGTTAAAAAGTGAACAAACATTACCGTATCAGGACAAGTTGGCGCTAGATGTTGCCAGGTGAGCATATGAGTCATCAATTTAGACGCCGAATTGATTGTTGAAAGACGTCGCAAATCGGTGATTGTCTGACCAGAGAGTACACAAAAGTCGAGTTCACCTAGAAATGATTACATTAATCAAACCTAGTACTACTCGAAAAACTCACCAAGGCTGAATTCGTAAGGATTCGTCGTCAAATTAAGCGTCCCACCATTTAAACCAGCCATCGGCAGAACGGTTCTAAAGAATCCCATAACTTGAGAAATTCGAAATTTAAAGCTTACTTATGAATTGGTCGTTGTGGGTGAAGGGCCACTGTAGGATCACCATCTCCAGGCATCAAATCAACTGGCATCTAAAGACAAGTTTTGCTGAATTCAACTACGATATGAGTGATACCCACCAAAGTCGTCAATCGTGCAATGTGTTCGTCTAAAACTTTCGCACAGCCGACATTCGGTGCCTCTTCGTGTCGAATCAAATAGGCAGCCTTGTTTGCAAATTCGACTGCTTGACTTGCTAAATTTGAAACGCTGAATATTTAGAAATTCATTGAATTTTCCGCAATTAAATAGTGTATTTCTTTAACGGTTTGAAAAGCAACTTAGTTCTTGCTTGAGTAAGAACGCAAATCACTCACCAACATTTATGCTTTCTCCAGTAATCACTACTCGGCATACATGAGCAGCTTTGTCAGTCTAAAAACGTAAAGTATTAAAAAGTTTTGCTCATTCTTCTGGATTGTAATAACCCTGTATCAATCTGCCCAATTGCGCATGGGTTAAGGCCTAATGATTAAGTGTGCAGGGTAAGGAGCGTTAAAATATGCGATAGTCGCTCGAGATACGACCGGATAATTTACAATCGCAACTTCAACACCTCAATTCCCATTTGTCCACCGGCCCATTGTGTAAAGAGAGTCAATCCAGACAAGGCATTCGCGTCTTGTTGCGGATTTCCACAAACGTTGATACCTCAAAAAGGTTTACAATAAACAAAGACTTAAACAACCCACCGGAAAGAAAAGCAATCATTGGTTCTGAATCAAAAGTTGGAAGCGGTCTTTGTGGAGCGGGCATCGGCCAGACAACTTGTTTCACTTCAAAAACACCGCCACTAACCTAAATTTTAGTTTAAAAGGTTTTACACTTAAAGCCAAACTTAAATTAAATATTATTACCTGACGCCCAAACAATCCGCAAGTGCACCCAGTCGCCACAGAGTCCATGTTAATATTACCCGTCAACTGAATACTTTCAGTGTTATTAAAAAATGTTAGTTTACTTTAACAATTTGCTTATCGTCTTCAAACTCGAGAAAATCCTTGTTTCCGATGAGAGTTGGCACCTCCGAGTCGATCCCATTTCCGCCATCCTCCTCACTGTCATCCATTTTAAGATCGTCATCCGCCATGGTCTAAACTTTTACAAAATAGCATGTTTTTTTTACTCTAAATTCACCTTCAAAACCGAGGGCCGAGCTCGGATTCGTTTCTCAATTGTTCCAACAACCAGAACCTAAACAAGTATTTAAACCATTGAAACAAAATCCAAGTTACATCAGTAGCAGTCGTCGATTGTGAATCGACCTCTTCAGCAACATTTTCCAGTGATGAAATCTAAAATAAAAACTAGGTATATCTAGTGGAAAAGGTCGTGGTTTTACCTTGATATTCTTTGAAAGCATTCGTTGAGCGTTCTGAAGAATTCTTTCACGAACTGCTTTCACTCGAGCTTCGTACAAGTGGAAGTATTGCCGCTAAAATTAACATAATGAATAAATTACTTTGGCTGGTAAACATCGACTTTTTTCTTGACTTTTTTTTCTTGACTAACATTTCGGGTCAAGCCAGACAGAAGACCACAAAAAGATGAAGAGTGGCTCAAATTTGCTTGGAAAAACCTAGTAGCTAACAATCACGTTAGTGGAACGAAACCAATACCCTAGTTTTAACTAAGCCAAACGTACTTGATGCCATCCGCTTCCCATATCCGCTGCACCAATGAGGAAACGCTCCGATCGGTTCTCGTAGCTCAACGCTGAGCGCTTCACCCGCCGTTCTGACACCATCACTAAAAAGGAAATTAAGAATGAAACGAGTTAGAAACTAATATATCACAATTTTACAACGTCAAATATTTCAGTGTGCTAAAACAACTTAATATTCCCTTCAAAGTTCATAAAAGTGATTTAATTTAAAAATTCCCGCAAACCTTTTATCGTTTTGCTTCAATTCGGCGATTGATTGCGTCCTTTTCTCCTCGACTTGCTCGATGGAGTGCCTTGAAAAAAATGAAACAGTAAAAACTATTATCAAAGAAAAAAAGAGAACTAGCATAGCAAAAGGTGAGAACTTTCAAAAAGAATCGAGGTCGTAAATTACGCGGGTGTTCGGAGGAGTGAAATGTATGGAAGAGAGGTTAACCCTGTTAGCACAAGTCAGGTTGGGGTGTGGGTTGCGGTAAAAGAAATGGAGCGAAAGAAATAATAAAATTAACATCAAAATGCGGGTAGAAAAAACTTACAATTAGCAATTGACCAAAGAAAAACGAATTTTTTTGGGACCTGGTCAAAACAGCGCCATGGCAAAAATAGTCTCTACGCGGTTAAGTTTCTATGTGTTTCTCATTCTTCTTGGATGCAGAATAAAATTATCTACATTTTGCATACTTTGGGTTCACTTAAAACAGAATTGTTGTCGAGAAAAGCTCAGTTAACCTCTTTTTGAGCCCTTTTTGGCATTTTCTCATCTCAAATTTGTTCTAAACGGCTCCAAAAAATTCCGCAGATAGCTAATTTTTTTTTCTGCATCCAATGAAAATAAGAAACACAAATAAACTTAATCGCAAACGCATTATTTTGGCCGGTGCTGTTTGTGGCAGAAATAACAGAAACAAATCAGTTGATTTGTTTCTGTCGAGCGAATATGAAATTATTGAAGATGATAAGCCGACGCACATCATTGTTGAGTTATCACAATTGGAAATTTTGCTGCAAGATTGCCATATTTGCGAGAAAAAAATTCAAGGAGGCCGAAGTAAAGGAAAGTCGAGAACAATCAATTGGGCAAGAAATGGAACTTGTCTCACAGCCGTAACTCGATGTTCATGTCAAAATAACAGGATTCGATGGTGGACACAGAATTTTGTAGAAGGAACGAAACTAGGCCATCCTTGCAACCACAGCAGCCTCTCAATGCGCACCAATTGGGTACCCTAATTTGGCTTCCTTCTTTTATGCTTTGAAAATGGCGTTCTTATCGAAAAGGCATTTTCTTCGCTTGTCAAAAAATTATGTGTGGCCTTCGGTCGATTTCGAGTATTGGGCACAGTAAAAAAGAGATCGTATCGGGAACTGCTAATCCTATTCGTATTGCCATCGATGGGCAATACGATTCCCTTGGGTCCTCGGCAGAGCTATGTGCATTTACGGTTCATGAAGCTGACATAAAACGTGTGATTGATTTGGCTCCCATTTTTTTCCATGTCACAAACAAGACAAAGAGGAGTACGGTAACCATAGGGCACGGAAATGTCTAGAAAATTATCATAATGTCGGAAACGAGTCAAATTTGCATTCATTTTTTTGAGACAGAGCGTAGTGATCCACTTCTAATCAAAACGCACCCTGTCCTCCCATTTTTTTTGCCTACCTGCCTATTCAATCAAGACCATAGCCAGTATGCTATTCGGTTTAGAGTCAGAGTAGTCTAACCCAGCTACAAACTGGTAGGTTACGGTATTAACGGTAACTGGTAGGTATTACGGTAGTCTAATCGTGGTTTTTCCGGGCTGATTGAGCCGGTTTTTCAAAATGACCAGGCCGACCCGTTGACATGCTGGCTGTCCATGACCTGCAACTTCAAAGCGCTCTTATCTCTCGCAATTTTTTTTTCACGAAAGAGCACAAAAATATATGAATCACCAATACGGGCGGAAATACAAATCCCCTCCTTTTCACACAACATTGGCTTGTCATTTTGACAAAATAGAACTGAGAAATTTGAATTCGCTTGTATTTTTGATTGCAGCATTAGGTCAACAATTCTTTTTTCAACATGGACTTTCCTTGTCACGAGTGTGGCCGAGTGGAACAATTGGAGAATCTCCGCGTTTGTCTCTTACACAAACATCGATCGTTTGCAGAGGTAAAGCTGATTTTTATTAATTATAATACTTGAAAAAACAAGTGTTGCAAATTTAAGCGCTACTTTTTTTTGCTTTATTTTTTCTTTTCTAAAAATAGTTGGAAAGTTTGAAGCAAACCTAAACAAATTTCAGTTAAAATCGCTTGTTGTCTGTAATCGATGCGCTTCATCGACTCATCGAAATTGTTACGATCATCAGACAGCAATTCAAGCATTGGTATGGAAAAATTGAAAAGTTTCACTATTGCAAAGTTGGATAGAACTTCTTACCGTTTAAAATTTAATGTTTCAACTTATTCTTTTTAAAGGAAAGAGTTAAAACACTAACTTCTTTATGTAAATGAAGCAGGTAAGCAAAAATCTCAATAAAAATTCCAGAAAGAAGCTAAATACGAGGAATTGGGCGAAACGATTCAGACAATTTTGAGGAATCTTTCCATCGATGTACAACAATTTCAATTGTTGATCAATGAGAAAATACAGGTCGAATTTCAAAGAAATTCAATTCAGCTATCATCTTGAAATTCAACAAATAAGTAATAATATTTCCAAATTTCTATAAGCCATTTCAATCTAGCTACAAGATTTCAGAAATTGACCCAAAAACGCGACGAATTGCACGAAGTTGGCGTGGGAAGAGCAAAGAATCTGTTCCGAGAAATTGCGGCTGAAGAAAATATGACAGCAATCACTACTCAATTGGAAAATATCTTCAATCAAGTGCATAATTTGATCGATGGACAAGCGGGCAAAAAGAAGAGTGCTTCGAAGGTTGGTGAGAGAAAAAGTAAAAGCAATGCTAAGAATTAAATTGAGTTTAAAAGTTGTAGAAAATCTTGGAACTTAAAAAGTTTCAAGATTTTCTACAAAAAGCCCCAGAAACGAGTCTTTGTCAGACTTTGTGTTTCAAAATTCATAGGTGCTAAATTTGAAGGATTAGTTTAAAATGTTTAATGATATTTTAAAAGGAACGTTTACATCTTATTCACAATGTTATTGTTATAAATATGTTATAAATATACTATAAATTTGTGATACATAGCATAGGAGAGACTTGAGGCTATGAGAGACACCAGAAAAACTGTTTACAAAAAGAAACAAGAAGAAAAAGAGCGAGCGGAGTCGAACCCTCGAGCATCTTACCCCGTATCCTAATCCGCTATCCACTACACCAAGCAGCCAGTTCAGAGTGGTGCGTGTGTAAACCTTATAAAGGCTTTATAAGGTTTACAAGTGCTTTATAAAGATATAACCTTATAAAGATTAAATTGCTTTAATTGTTTCAGCTTCCCATCGAAACCCCAATTCTCAGCAATGCCCCACGTGCGGTCGAACGGAACCTAAGCCAAATGTCAATTTCAAATCGATCTGGTAAGTGATAGAACCATCTTTTAGCAATTCTTTGCAGTTATCAAGTGCAGTAAACAAACGATCGATTGAAATTGTCTAAAACCGTTTTGTGTCGATAACTTTGAAACCGGGAAACTTTTCAGAATCTCGTTCCTCTATCGATCAACCTCCACCACCATATTCGCCCCCAGATCTGTATGTTACTTGGTTAACCTACAAGTTTATTTTAAATTTTCAGCGGCTTCGGTGGCATAGCCAATCGTCCACCACCAAGAGAACCAGTCTCGATTTTGTCAAACCGACAACCAGATGACGAGCCAAGAGCTTCTAGATCTTCTCAACGACGTGGAAATGGTAAATTTTTGAATTTTAATCAACATCTACATCTTTCTGAAAATTTCACAAAACTTCTAAATCCGTAATATAATTTTCAGATGGTGGCCGATCAGTTCCCCGTAGCGCTTCACGGACTCGCTTCAGAATTCAAGGCAAAGATCACACATTCAGGGATCTTTCACCGAATGGATCGGGTGAGATTTTATAGGGATTTCTAGGTAAAAACTACTTGGTGTGCTAGATATTTGCAATTTTTTGTTAATATTTAACGGATTGTTGCTGACAATGTCTAGAATTACATGATACAGAAGAAATTACATAAGCCAACCATCGAAAATTTATATTGCTTGCTAAAATGATAAAAATTATTTTGAAACTCAAACATTTCTCTTCAATTCAGACGATGAAAGTGACTCTGCTTCAGTGGCTTCTGGCGGAATCGAGCAGCGAATCAATTACAATTATCAATCCGAGGGCTATAAACCGACAAAGAAATGCAATATTCACTCAAAGCATATCTGGGAAGTTACAGGTATGCTTTGAAAGCTCATCAATTACAATTATCAAAAAACCTTCTGAAACTGTTTCCAAAATCAACAGCTTAAGCTGGCATAGATTGAAATTTGATATTTATAGCTAATATCTTAAAAGATGCTTTGAAAGCCCACCTTTCAAAGTACTCGACTTGTTTAGTTAAATCAATTTTCTAATCTTGATCATCGTCCACTCGATCCAATTCAAAAATTTGCAAAATTTGCAGATCTCTCCGAGCAACTTCTCGACAATCGATATCTTTCTTTCAAATTGCAAAACAGAACAAATGAGAGAATGCTGGTGAAATTCACGAGATGGGAGCCGCATGCGAAAAATTGTGGTGGATGGGTTCGCTTCGATTTCCCATCAAAAGGGATAAGAGAAGATCGTAGATATTACAAGGTGGGTTTCAAAAAATGTAATTTATAAAACTCTAACTACAAAAAACAATGAAATTTTAAATTAAGTGAAAAACCTTCTAAAATTGTTTCCAGAATCAACAGCTTAAGCTGGCATAGATTGAAACTTGATATTTATAGCTAATATCTTAAAATAATTTAGTTTTCTATGATTAACATGCCTGTAAATGCTTTTGAATTTTGGCTTTTGTAGTGACTTTTGGCTTTTGACTTTCGAAAATTTCGGGAAAAAGTGAAAAAGGAAAAAGCTTCGGAACTTCGGAAGTCGAAAACTCTGGAAAAAGTTTTTTCCTGTTTCGAGAGCAGCACTTCATTTTGAAACTCACTTTTTCCCATCGATTCAATTCATCTTATTTAACTCTTCAATACTGTATTTTTCTTTTTATTGTTCCTAAAATGCAAAGTAAAGCTTAAAGCTAAATAAGCAACCAAAGTTGAATACAAATTTAGAATTCCTTCGAATTGGGCCGTGGGGAAACCTGCCAAATCGTGATCGATTTCTCGAAAGTTCGAACGAAATTAGATGAATGGGCTGAGGTGAGAGAAAGAACTATAAAATTATAAAACTATAAAACTATAAAACTATAAGAACTCTAAGATTTTAAACTATAAAAGCTTGATTAATAAATATTTTTTTGAAAATAACCTAAATGTTTCCAGACTCAAGATCCATCACTTTTCCCGTTTGTGATGATGAAAGGATTGACGCAATTGGATTCACAAGGGAAATTTCGGATAGCTTTTGTGACAATTCGATGTATGCACACGGCAGATGGGTGAGCAAGTTTATTCGAAATTTTATAATTGAGTCAAAAACAGTGCAAAGTTTACAAGTTGACAAGATTTGATCATTGCATTTGATCATTGCATTTGATCCTTGCATTTGATCCTTGCATTTGATCATTGCATTTGATCATTGCATTTGATCATTGCATTTGATCATTGCTCAACTCTAGCCCATTAGCGAAATACGGGGGGTAGTCAAAACAGCGCCATAATAGAAAACGTTCAAAACAGCGCCGTCAAATTTCTTACAATTCAAAAAACCAAAGCCGGTTCAATTTTTATATCAAAAAATTCCTTGCGTTCTTGGCTACATGATGGGTGAAACAGTTTTTAAAAAAAGTTAATATTTCATAGATAAAAAGAGCACTCAAAATGGGTCTCTAAAGATATTCAGTTAACCAACTGAGTATCACTGAGTATCACAACTGAGTAACCAATTAAATCTTAATTTTTTTATCGATTTATCTATCTATTTAATCTATTTATCGAGTTTCTTTATTAAAATTCGAATTTCCAGTTGGATTCCCTATCAAGCCTTTGAGGCACCGAGAGATCATATCTGTTTCGAGAAGGAATTTCGACAAGAACACGATTGTTAATCGATGTCGATGTCGCAACAAGAAAAAAAAAATATGTAAATACTTAATTTTAAACTATTTTTATTAAACAATGCTAAATTGCTTTCCATCTTTTCCATCTTTTCCATCGTTCCCTCTTTACCTTTCATTTCTTTGTGCAATTCCACGATCAGTTTCCTTTTTATCGCAGAATTCTGTCATTCACCTCAAATTCGGCCTCGAATTTGTCATTTTAGCTAAATTACTGAAACATTTTTAGTAGATTATCATATAAAATTGTCAACTTACCGTATTTACTCAAATAGAAGATCGATCTTCTATTTTTTTCAATCACCCCGTCTTCTATGGCTTTCCAGCGGCACTGCAGGCTTTCCGTTTTTTAGCACCTCCCATCACCTAAACAAAGTACTTTTCCGTTATATGCCACCAGTTTTTAGATAAAAAAATGATCAGATAATCAGATAATTAAAAATAATCAAATAAAAAAATAGGAGGAATGGGAAATGGGAAATATGGAGGCGGCGGAGGTATAACGGAAAAATACCAAAAAAATTATTGATACAAGATATAAAAAAATAGTGCTATTGAATGAAGTTATAATATTTTTACCCTATTGGGTAAATTCCCTTATTCTTTTCCCGTATTTGAGTACGTCCACTTTCGCGCAGAATAGAAAACAGGGTACCTCGAATATAAGACCGGTCTTATGTTTGAGACGATCTTCTATTTTTCTTCTATTTTTCTTCTATTAGGTGCTAGAGAACGGAAACCCTACAGTGCCGCCTTTAAACTTTAACTCGATAAATCCCCCTAAACCCCATCTTCTATTCGAGGTCGGTCTTATAATCGAGGCCAGTCTTCTATTCGAGTAAATACGGTATACACACCAGCTTTACTTATTGACCAGTTTCAAAAATCAAGTCACAAACTTTTGAATGTTCAATCAATTTCCGAGAATTTAATGGCTATTTTTTTCTATTAGGGTGGTGCAAAAGAAACTGCCGATGGGTATCAGCTCCCATTTATCAGAAACGAGCGATGCTAACGGCATTATTTTTTAAATGTTTTGTTCGCTATTTATTTCGACATTTGAATTTTTTGGTTCTTGTTTATTTTATTTAAAAATGCTTATATTTTTTATTTAGATCATGGTCGAGCAAAAGTTTGTGCTACGAGCAGCATTACTGTTTAACTTCAAAATTGGAAAGTCTGCTGCCGAATCGCATCGTTTTCTCTGTGCTGCTTTCGGCGATGGCAGGCAGTGTCAGACTTGGTCTCAGGCAGTGTCAGACTTGGTTTCAACGATTCCGAGAGGGAGACGAGACTTTGGAAGATTACGAGCACGGTTCGAGGCCAGAAGTCGTGAACGAAGCCAAGCTGAGGGACGTTATTCAGGCCGATCCATGCCAATCTGCTCGAGATCTTGCGAAAATATTCCATTGTGATCATGTCACCATCGAACGCCATCTTTTTTTTAAAATTTACCGTCAAATCGGCAGTTTCTTTTGCACCACCCTAATACATAAAACCCATCAAAATGTGATCGAGTTACAAGCATTTTCTTGAAAGATAATTTTGAAACATTTCACCCAAATTGTTGTACCTTTTTTTAGTAAAATGAGTTTAGCAAGTTACAAGTTTGTCAAAATTCAACCGATTTCTGAATGATTCAGTCGTCATCTATTTTTGTGCACAAAACTCACTCAAAGAGTGTTCTATTTTTGATCGACTTTTAATCTTTTTTCGATGTTTTTCATTTCATTCAAAAGGATTTCCATTTTTGATTTGAAAGAGACATTTTGTATTTTGTTTTCTTTTTACTTTATTTGTCAAAACATCGGTGACAGAGAAATTGATGAACACCACAAATAAAGTGATATCAAAGAATGATTTTGAATGGTTTTGATCTTGCTTATCGTAAATACTGTAATAGTACCCCACCCCGATAATGACGGTGCGGAGTGTTGCGTAGTCTAGCTTTGAACGAGTTTTTCTCGACACTGGTTTATGCTACAATGCACGCTTAGGTATCAAAAAATAGCTGAAATTCAGGGCTATTTTATGAAAGTACGGGCGCTTTGAAAAAAATAAAATACTAAAAAACTTTTGCGACTACGCGACTGTACGAGGGGGGTACTAGTACAGTATTTACGGTATGTTGTTAAGTTTTTCGATAGTTTATAAAGTGTTTTGAAAGGGGTTTGTCTACAGCTGATTGTTATTCTTTTAAAAAAAAGCATTTATCATGATAGTCACCTAGACTTTTGCAAGCAAAGCATTTCGGTCGTCTTTCAAGTGATTTCAACTTTACAAAACTAGATTTACACCAAAAAACGGACAAACTTTCAGCATAAAAGTTTTCTTTTCAAAATCGATTACTCATAGGCAACTTTTTCACTATCTAGGGTTTAATAAATTTGATTTATCGACTATTAATCTCGGCTCAATTAGAAAATATCTTCAATCAAGTGCATAATTTGGATCGATGGACAAGCGGGCAAAAAAGAAGAGTGTTTTTGATTTAATTTGATTTGATTTGTTTTGATTTGATTTACCTACTATCTAGGCTTTAATAAATTTGATTTATCTACTATTTTTCACAATTTTTTCGAAAGATTCAACAAAAGAAAGATGAATTTAAGTAATGAAACGTTTTGAAAACCAAAAATAAAACATTTTAGATGGTTTTAGAAGTTGATTAACTCGAAACAAACTATATTTAGCACAAAAACTCTTTCAAATTACGAAAAACAAGAGAAATGTTTACAAAACAAAGGCCAACTGTTCAAAAGTGACGCAAAAATTGTTTGGGTGAGTGGAGAAGTTTTCAAAAATCCCAATAACAACGAAATCACCGGGTTCCCTATGCAAAAATTTTAAACCCGATTCGTTTTGGGCAAAGGAATTATGCAAATTTCGGGAGTACTTTGGAAAATTTTCGAATTTCGACAAAAATATTACGTGAAAAGGTCAGCGGATATGCAAATTTGGGGCAGAGACAATATAAAAGTGAAGCTGTTGTTTTGAGGAAAGCAGTGTTTCAAAAAGCTTCATAAATATTTCAAAGATTCTCCTCAGTTGCACATCTATTTTTTCAATTTTTAACTCAACTTGACTTTGCTTTTTGAGGTCTTTTTCATAAAAATAGATCGTATTTTATTGCTGGTTTGAAAGTTTTTGTTTCAAATTTCATGAGGATTGAGGTTAGAAACGGTTTCGAATCATATGACCGAAATAGTTTGAGGCTTGTGAATCTGAAAATCTGAAAACTGTAAAGCATCTAACTATAGGCTTAAAATGCAGATGACTTTCTTTCGATCCTCCAGCCATTATCCCTTGGCTTGATGCTCTGATACTAGCAAACTTGATCTAAAATCGAAACTAAATCACCCAAATTCAAAATACTCATCAAACGTTATTTCACTATTATTTGAAATTTTGAATTTAAATTTGAATTTAAACTACCAAATTTGAAACTATTTCAAGTAAATCTTGATTTTGATCAAATTTCTTGAACTTTACTCCAACAATGAACCAACACAGATCCGATTTTGAAGTTTTTAAATAAAGATATCGCGATTATGGACCCAATTTTGAGTATTTGATTACAAAACTTGAAACCTTGGATTTGAAATTCAATGATTTTGAGCTTTATTTGCAAAATTCAAAATATTTAGGCTAAACTTTCGTTTCTTCGTCACTTTTCATGAGATTGTTTCATAGGGTAGACACTTTAGTCCTTAGTTACTAACAATTACTTCCGTTTACTTGATTTAACTAACGCCATCCTAACAGATCTTCTACAAATCTCAATAGCGCATGTTACGAGCCATAATTTTCAAAAGTGGAACACACAAAAAATTTAACGTTTAACTGTTTTGCAAAGTTAGGCAATGATTCGTAAAATTCAGCATCGAAAAGTGGGTTTCGTTCGTCCAATTGCAAGAGTTTCAATTTTGCGGTTTGAACAGATCAATCGAGTTTCTCAATCGCTGAAACAATTGGTTCTAATGAGTAAAAAGAAATGGTTGGCGGGTATGCTTGGAAATTTACAGTATTTCTTTACCTTGATCAGATCTTGTAAACAAACTCAAAATCTTCTAATGAACTTTTCTATTTCTTGATTGACCCGTTAAAGCCGAGAAAATTGAAATATCATAGCTCTAGATTCGAATATTATAGCTCTAGATTCGAATATCATAGCTCTAGATTCGAATACAAGTTCTTGTCTTTTTTTACAACGCTTATCCTTTTGTTGGTTGGTGTTCGGTCGGGTTGTCACCAAAAAGAACACCGAAACGACGGGGTGATCGATCAAAAAACCCACATTGAGTTCATTTGTGAAAGGGAAAAAGAGGGTTAAGTGAGTTGATCGGTTTTTGTTTTTGGCCAATGTTGTAGGTAAAAGATTAATGAGTAAAAGAGACTTCAAAGGGATCATTAAGGTAACAAAAATTGTTTGGATGAAGCCAAGAAAAGAAAGAGTGATACTATAAAATTACTTCTACGTTTACTATCAAAAAAATCTGAAAGTCTTCATTCATTTTGTAGTTTCAAAGCAATTTTGCGTGTTAAATGCGCTTTTAATCTAGCATTTAATCTAGCATTTAAACAAATTTCCTTTCATTTATCGGGCTGTTGCATTATTGTTGATAACGGTTTATTTTTTTGATTGGGTTAAAGATTCGATCCCGGCGGCTAGAAAGATTGGTTCTTTTTCCCATTACGATGGGTTTTATTATGGGTTTTATTATGGGTTTTAATATGGGGCTACCGTAGACTACCGTAGACTACCGTAGACTACCTTATACGCCAACCCGCATCGTCTTTTCCTTCATCCATTCTCCAGCTCCATCTTTTCTTTTTCCACGGTCTCAATCTTTTCCCTCAACTCGTTCTCGATCGAATCTTTCTCCTCGATTTTCCGTAGACTACCGTATACGGCTCACCAGTAGACTACCGTATACGGCTCACCAGTAGGCTACTGTATACGGCTCACCAGTAGACTACCGTATACGGCTCACCAGTAGACTACCGTATACGGCTCACCAGTAGACTACCGTATACGGCTCATCAGTAGACTACCGTATACGGCTCACCAGTAGACTACCGTATACGGCTCACCAGTAGGCTGTACTAATGACGATCCCAGTGAAGACTTTTTCTCGTTGAAAAGATTCCCCTTTTCGCTCGCCACAAATTGCTTGTTAGTTCTAGCATTTAAGTTCTATTTCCTTTCCTTTCATTTCATTTCATTTGTCGAGCTGTTGCATTGTGCGAAATATGTGCTGGATTGCGTGTATGTGAGTGGCATCTGTCTTGAACAGAGCAAAGAATAAAGACCTTCTTTCATCCACACTTTATGCTCTTTCTCTCAATAATCATTCATTTAAGGATTTTAAGGAAAACTCATCAAAATCTTTGGGGATTTCTTCTTTTGCATATTCAAATTATTGTGTTTCTAATATTTCCATAAAATGGTCTTAAATTTGGTTTTAAAATAAACATAACACTCTCCATAACATAAAACTCTCCTCCTTTTACGCGGAGATTAGTGGTTTGCAAACAAAAACACACTGGCATTAGTTTATTTCATTTTTTTTTTCACACCTCTCAATCTCTTTTCTTTTCAAATTCTTTTCTCTTCAAAGTCTTTTCTCGTATAGTTTTCTTTGCCATTACTGAATTACTGAATTCTCAAGCTATTTCGATAATAAAAACCCTATAAACAGCGTGGGATTTTTGGCTAATTATTTATTTGTTTTTAGGGAAAACAAATTGTTAATGAAAATTCCCAAGAAAGCTCAAAATATTCCGAAGGATATAGATATTTGTTGAGTCGAAATGTTAATAATACAATTCAGCAGTGAATAGGGGCATTTTCGGGGTCTGAAAGGAGAAATTTGTGGACTCTTTTCAAGAGAATCTTCAACACTAAAAAGTGTTCACTGGATTGGGGAAAATCTTGGTTATACCTACCGTAAATACTGTAATAATACCCCACTCCCCTCGTACAGTCGCGTAGTCGCAAAAGTTTTTTAGTATTTCATTTTCTTCAAAGCACTCGTACTTTCAAAAAATGCGTCTTTGGTATCAAAGAATAGCTCTGAATTTCAGCTATTTTTTGATACCTAAGCGAGCATTGTAGCATAAACCAGTGTCGAGAAGAACTCGTTCAAAGCTAGACTACGCAACACTCCGCACCGTAATTATGGGGGTGGGGTACTATTATATTATTTACGGTAACTATCATGACAACCCATCGTAGCATAAACCAGTATCGAGAAAAACTCGTTCAAAGCTAGACTATGCAACACTTCGCACCGTCATTATGGGCGTGGGGTACTATCACAGTATTTACGGTCTATTTTAATCTACTATCTATTATCTATTTTAATTGAAGACCCGCGTTTAGACGACAAATTTCATTTTTTTACGGCTTTCTCAACTCTCGGATAGCAAAATGTTCAAATTTGCAACTTTTAAAAACTTTCCTTTAAATAATAGTTATAGATTAAAAAAGCTTAATGACATTGAAAACCGAATGAAAATCCAAAAAAAACATCTATTTTTAAGCTCTTGAAACTTTGGGTATACTGTAACTAGGGCACGAAAAAGGATTTTAGACGATCCCAGTGAAGAAATGGAAAAGCTGCTGAATGTGTTAAAAGCTTTGATTCTACTTTTTCATTGATATTTCTCTCAAATTTCTTTCGGAAATCCTGAACATACGGGCAATGATGGTTGAAATGAATACTGAGAAGGGAAAGGAGATTGAACGAAGTGAATAATTGAGTGCAAGGGGCTAATTGCTTAGGAGAATGGTTTAGAGAATCTTTTGGAAATATGAAGAGAACTTGGCAGAGAAAGAAGAGTTCACAAAAGAGAGCTTGAGTCTATAGAAAAGGAGGGGAAAGGGGGGGGGGAGGGTCATGAAAGGGATCACATAACACTTCTAGATGGAGACACCCCCATATGTTGCTCGTCTTAGAAACATAACTAAAAGAAGCTCTCTGGATCTTCTTTAAATCTTTTTAGTCTTTGTTAGTTTTTCCTTTGTACTTGTGAATATTTCAGGCAATGTTCGTGAATCAGTGTCGAATGAAATCACGAGTAAAGTAACGCGTACTTTTGACTTTGTTCAGCACTTTTTCTCTAGCTTCTTACTTACATTTTACGGCAGATTTTACTTGTAAATTTTATGCAAAAGTCATAAGAACTATTTTTAGTGGCTTTTGCAGTAAAACCCTCAGATCACTTAACTCAATTTGATCAACGATTGTTAACGATCAACGATTGTCAACGATCGACGATTGTCAACGATCGACGATTGTCAACGATCGACGATTGTCAACGATCGACGATTGTCAACGATCGACAATTCTCAACGATCGACGATCAACGTTTACAATCATTAAAAGGATACCCCATAAAAGGATGGGGTATCCTCCAGTTTTCTTGGTTTTTGGTTGGATTTGGTTTGATAGAATTGATAGATATGATCCAATTCAATCCTTTTTGATAGAATTGATAGACATGATCCAATTCAATCCATTTATTGATAGATATAAAATGTAAAAAATTAAATAAACTTGTGCGAAATTTCTTAAAAAAAGCTTTTTTTTTGATCAGAAGATAAAGATTTCAGCCCTAAAAAGATTTCAGATTTCCTAAAAAGTTTCAAGAAAGTTTCTAGCTTAGCTCGACTCCTTTTTCACTCCGTTTGCTGTTAGCAATCTACGAATTTTACTCGTATCTTAGCTCTGCTTGTTTGAAAAATTTTGAATTTACTTTTATTCGATAGAAAATTTGGTTGCAAATCGAATGAAATCAAATTCAACGTTTTTCAAACAAACTCGGTCAAGATACGAGTAAAATTTAGCTTGCTTGCTCGTAGCTTGCTAACGGACGGACAAATCTATCAACAAACGAACCAAATCGGACCAATACATTAGATAATATGGTAGCTAGG
The DNA here is from genome assembly GCA_958450365.1 of Mesorhabditis belari. NCBI lineage: Eukaryota > Metazoa > Nematoda > Chromadorea > Rhabditida > Rhabditidae > Mesorhabditis > Mesorhabditis belari. Next base: position 1,605,857 of record CAUEEP010000935.1, on the reverse strand, counting down.
ATAACTCTCAAATGGCCAGACTAGTCGACTTAGTCGAGACGAAAGAAGTCCCGCCCCTTTCTTGACCTCACTTCTCTTTCGATCCCTTTCCATCCCTTCCGCATTATCGCCACCCTCACACCCTAAACTTGCATATATTTTTTCATCTACCACCTCTTTTATTAACCTTTCTATATAGCTTTTCATTTCATTCACAATTCATTTCATTCACAATTCATTTCATTCAAAATCCACTTCTTCACTCTTTAAACATTTACCGTATTCTCTCTAATAGTAGTGCGCACTTTTACCAAAGTAAGACCAATTTACCAAAGTAGGACAGATATAAATTGTTCCAAAAATTCTTCAACTCCCCTTGGCTCCTTTTGACATACGTTGTGGCCGAGTTGACAATTTGTGCTTGACAAACACAAACACAAAAGATCTTTTGCACAACAATTTTAGATTTTTGCTACTTTTTCATGTGGAATAGTTATAAATGATAAGCCTCACTTTTGCTTGCTAATAGCTTTTTCATGCTTTATTATTCAGCTTTGAATAGCTGAATGTCACATAAACATAAAGTCAAAAAGGTTTAGATGAAAAAGAAGCACCAGAAATTCAAATTTTCGAGGGTGCACTACTATTTTTTCAACCCCCTCTCGGACCGCAATACTATTAGAGAGTGCACTACTATTAAAGAGTGCACTATTATTCGAGAGAATACGGTAAACATTTGCACGTTCCATTCCTCTGGAACGGCCTCCCGTCTTCCCAAAAAACGATCAAAAATCTTTGGCAAATTCATTGTTTTTTCCATGTTAATCGATGAAAACCAATAAATTTGCCCGCATTAAACGTTGAGTGACTCGGAAATGAATTGTCACCAATGATTTTGCTCAAATTTTTCCCGTATCGACAATTCTCTCTCATTGTCAATCAGCCTATCCACTCCTGACTTTTTGTTTTTTCTCTTTGGTTTCATTTTTTCATTTTTTTTTCGGATTGAGAGAATTTTTAGTGCAAAAGGGAGAATTTACGAGATTCGGGAAGTGAAAAAGTGAAAAAAAGGGAATTGGGAACACTGATTTGGGGAGATATCACTGTGAGACTGGGAAATGATCGAAGAGATCGATTTGGAGAACATCAAAGGTGATGTAGGAACTCATGATTCTCATTTATTCGATAATTATTGCAAAATTTTGATAAACTACTTAACAATAGATCGTTTTCTTTAAGCGCTTGAGCGTTTTTCTTTTCTTTTCTTTTTATTATTGCCTACCGTTCGTAGAGGAGTTTATCCCTCACCAAGTGAATGATCCAAAAAACTTCTCTAAACATTCCCGTTTCTTTTCATTTCTTCTTCGTTTCAACGAAAATTGCTGACAATTCGATGATCTTTCCACATCTTTTAAAGTTTGATTAGTTATTTGAAAATTGAATTATTATTTGAAATGAATTGCATTGAGTTGAATTGAATAGTTTGAATATTCATATAATAATTTATAATTTCATATAATAATTTCAAATTCATTCAAATTTCAAACATATAATAATTTCAAATTCTTGAAACCTCTTTCACTTTCAAAAACAAAAAGCTGTATCAGGAACCGAAACCTGATCTTCCAACACCGAAGCTTAATGCATGATCCACTAGTATTATTGTTTCCCTAGGAAGAAACCTATTATCCTCCTCTCCAAACTTTTGAAAAGCTAAAGAAATCTAATAGATTTAAAGTAGCTTGATATTTAAAAGCTTAAAAAGTACTGTAAATCTAAATTCCAAAAAAATCGCTTGTCATTCTGTTCTTGTCAAAAGCTGTTTTAAAATATTCAAATTTCTTTTCAAGTTGATTTACCGTATTCTCTCTAATAGTAGTGCACCCCGGCGAGCCGAGTTGATCACTATTTTACTTTACAATACTTTTTTTGCATACAATTTTAGGCACTTTAGTGGTTGGGAGAGGGTCACTTTTATCCTGGCTTAGTTGGGTCAAACGTTTTAAGTGGTGGGCTACTACCGTATTTTCTCTAATAGTAGTGCACCCCGGCGAGCCGAGTTGATCACTATTTTACGGTTTCCAAGCTTTTGCAGAAGCTCAACACTCAAATCTCCCACAAGATCTCATCGTCAGCTACATTTCCCGATCCGACATCGATAGGTTCTGATAAGCGGTTCTCGAGATTTCGAGCAATTTAGGCAACTGCACTACTATTACGGTAGCTACCGAAGCTTTTGCGAAACAATAACAAAATCCTTAAAAACGAGTTGACACCAAAAATAATCGTTATTAGTACATCCCAATATTATTTGTCATTAATACGGTGCTGTATCGTTGTGAATGTGTTAAATGTGAGCCGGATATTCAAGTGTCTATGGGTTATTTGTTGAGCTTTGTGGGATCCCTTTTTTCTTCGAGTATCCACACCGATTGCTCCCCAAAAATGGGTGGATGGGTTCATTGGAGCGTGAAGAAACACATCGTTGCTCTTTTTTTTTTGCCCCGTTTCTTTTGCGGTGATCAGTACTGTTCGCTTTTCTTTTTTCTCTTGAGATTGTTTTTTGGAAAAACTTTAAATCCGTATTTCGACCAATTGGGGGATAAGCTCTGTTCTCTTTCACATTCTTTTTCACAATTCTTTTTCGCAATTCTTTTCTTCTTCTTCTTTGATTTCTTTGATCCCACTGATTGCTTGTTGTGTCTAAATGGAGATTTCTCGGTTTCTTTTCTTGAATGAACTATTTTTGGAACTCGCGAAGGCTAGTAGGATTTATAAACTACGAAAATTTATAAACTAAATTATAAACTAAATTATAAACTAAATTATAAACTACGGCAACTGCCCGCTTAAATTAAAATATTTGAATTTTGAAATTTTGTAAGAATTTTATAGAATTTTATAGAAATATTTGAACATAAGCTAAACGATTTACTTTATATTTTATAATAAAATTAAATTTGCTTTTGAAATTCTTCAGAGCTTATTTGAAATTAAGAATAAATTCTATGTTTTTCCTATTGGGTTGGTGAAATGAAAACTGCGGGACTTTGAACTCAAATTTATTCAATACAAAACCATCAATTCATTCGAAATAATTTCCATTATTATTGACGACTTCTGCCCATTTTACAGGCAATTTGCGGATTCCTCTTTCGTAGTAGGATTTTGGTTTGTGTGTGAGACAAGTGTGAGACTCAAAAATCGAGGGCTGGAGATGTCTGGAGATGTTTGAGCACTTTCTTCAAAAGAAACCCATTGTCGTTGTCGATAGAAAAGTTGTAGAGAATCAAAAATGAGGCTTATAGCCAAATTTCCAAAAAGATACACTTAGTAGTTTCGCTTAAAATGCAAGTTTTGTGAAAATTCGTAAATTTTGCATTTCTTGAAAACCAGTTTTTGAATCGTTCTGAAAATTTGGATATAAGCTTGATTTTTGATTCTCTACAACTTTTCCATTGACACCAAAATGGGTTTCTTTTGAAGAAAGTGCTCAAACTGTCACATATGACAATAGCCCAGAGTTTTCAATTCACCAACCCAATATTTTTCACATCTTTAGACTGTAAATCTAAAATCTTTGATTAATTAGCTTTAATTTTCAAAATCATCGATCTTTTTATCAAAAAATTTTCCCCATTTTGCAGACACCTTTTTTCATCGACACTAAATCAGAAATGTGTGAAAAATGACTCGCAAATTGTCACCTTTTACAGTTTGATTCAAAGAAAAGGATTATCTTTGCTGAAATGACAGATCGGTGACAGAAAAAGGGAAAATATTTAAAGAAAAGGGAAGAAGAAAACGAAAAAGAATACGGTAGACATCATAATGAATTCGAATATCGGTTTCAAAAAAATGATTATTTTATTTTCGAAAACAAACTATTCGATCATTTGCTCATAATTTTGCAGAAATTTTTGGTAACGGTAACGGTAACTGGTTAAGTTACTGGCATAACGGTAACGGTAACTGGTTAAGTTACCGGCATAACGGTAACGGTAACTGGTTAAGTTACTGGCATAACGGTAACGGTAACTGGTTAAGTTACTGGCATAACGGTAACGGTAACTGGTTAGTTACTGGCACGGTACGGTACTGGTTAGTTACCGGCATACGGTACGGTAACTGGTTGTTCTGGCATACGGTAACGGTAACTGGTTGTTCTGGTCGGTAACGGTCTGGTTTTTGGCATCGGTACTGGTTAAGTTACCGGCATAACGGTAACGGTAACTACAGGATGGCACACAAATACCCGCACTCAATTCAAATTCACACTTTGAACTTTGATCCCTAATCGAAATTCATTGTTTTCTAGTAAAAATGAGCTAGATTTTAGAAATAATAAGTAAAAAGAAGCTGATTTTCTTTGTTTTTCAGACATTAAAACTAGTTACAAAAACCAGAAAATCGCGATTCCGCCGCAGGAAACGCGTGTCGCGACTTTGCAGCGCTCTAGCAAACGTTTAGAAACGTACGGTATCTTATTGTCTCAGCTCTTTTCGCTGTTCTTGCTGCTTTGTGGGTTTCAATTTTGGAATATTGATTGGATGAGTCTGATTGTAAAGCCATAACGGTAACGGTTATGGCGGTAACTACAGGATGGCACACAAATATCATTCAAAGCTATCAAATGACTATCATAGTTTTGTTTATCTTTGAATTTGCACTATCAGTAAAACTGTAACGACTACGCGACTGTACGCCCAGAATCCCATTGTTTATTGCAAATTTCTGTACTTTAAGCTTAAATTCAGATCTTTTTGTGTTATTTCCTCATTTCTCAAAGATTTCACTTCTCTTTTTTCCTTTGCCCTCTATTATTTTCTCATATTTACCGTCGGATTATCCCCATTCATTTTTTTGAAAAGAGATGACCGTCAAGTTGAGATCCCTTGATTCACATGCAAATCTATACAAATATGAAATATATTTTTGCAAATAATGCAAAACTAACGGGGGTGGGACAAATGCGATCTTTTTTTTTGCGCACCTGGACATTTGCGCACCTTTTTTTTGCTGGAAAAGGCCTTAGGAAAAGTCGTAGAGCTTCAAAAACGTTTTCATAGAAGGGAATCGTAGGCGTAGATTCCGAATTTCGACAAATCAGACCTCGCTGACACGTCAAATTTGGGCTAAAAGGCAAAAACTGCGGAAAAGCGTTAAGTTGCGTAGTTTTTGCCTTTTAGCTCAAATTTGACGTGTCAGCGAGGTCTGATTTGTCAAAATTCTGAATCTACGCCTACGATTCCCTTCTATGAAAACGTTTTTGAAGCTCTACGACTTTTCCTAAGGCCTTTTCCAGCAAAAAAAAGGTGCGCAAATGTCCAGGTGCGCAAAAAAAAAAGATCGCATTTGTCCCACCCTCAAAACTAAAAACAAATTGAAACTTTTTTCCTACCTTGCTTCAAATAATCAAAGAAAATTGATCATTTTGGCGTTGGCTTTTTGACAAAAAAAAACTTACATTATTTTAATGTCAATTTGTCAATTAACAATTACCTTTAACTTTATCATTGAGTTTACAGAAAAATGTAAGTGATTCAAGGTGATTCTCTCATAAAAAGGAACGCTTTATATCTCTCTTTTCTTGATTTTCTCTCACTGAATATCTTTTTGTATCATTTCATCCAAAAGACAGTCAAATGATCCTCTCAGTTTCTTTTCTTCTTTTCTTTTCTCTTTTCTATATTTTGTCTTTTTCTTTGATTTCCCTTCATCTTTTTCCCATTATCATCATTCCACCAATGATTTACCGCTTTTCTTTGCCCAAAATTTTTGAGTTTTTTTTCTGTCAAATTCCCTTTACCCACTGAACCGCTCAACGATGTGAGACAGTTTGAAAAAGAGTTTTTTTTTACAAAAACATTTGCTTGAACAATTATTGATTTGTTTTATAGAAAACATTTTGTAGAGATAGCTAAAGCTAAAGCATGAATTCAAGCTACAGCCAAAGCATGAATTCAAGCTACAGCCAAAGCATGAATTCAAGCTAAAGCCAAAGCCTGAATTCAAGCTACAGCCAAAGCATGAATTCAAGCTACAGCCAAAGCATGAATTCAAGCTACAGCTAAAGCCTGAATTCAAGTTAAAGTTTGCCTAAGATTTTAAAACCAAAAACTTTTGATTACTAAATCAAAAACTTTGAAGTTGAAAGTTCTTTCAAGTTTACTGCAGAATTTCCCGTTTTCTAAGAGCTCAAAAATTGAAATCCAGCACACGAAAGTGCCAATTATGGATTAGTAACGAGAAAAAGAAGAGAAAATAGTGAATATAGGGAGGATAAGGTTGTGAGGGAACATCCAAATACCGTAAATACGGTAATAGTACCCCCATAATGACGGTGGGGAGCGTTGAGTAGTCTAGCTTTGGACGAGTGTTTCTCGACACTGGTTTATGCTACAATGCGCGTTTAGTTCTCAAAAAATAGCTAAAATTCAGGGCTATTTTTTGATATCAAAGACGCATTTTTTGAAAGTACGGGTGCTTTGAAAAAAATGAAATACTAAAAAACTTTTGCGACTACGCGACTGTACGAGGGGAGTGGGGTCCAATTACAGTATTTACGGTAGGCATAGCAAACTAGCTTTATCATGTAATTAGTTTATTAACGTTTTCTTTTACAAGCCACACTTATCACCAAAAAAAGAAAAGAAATGGTTATTGAAAGTAATGACTGGGTACCCCGGTGAAAGAAGTGAGTGAAAGAAGAGGACGTGTGAGGTGTGTGATCGTCCCTTCATCGTCCCTTCATGCGTATGCAAATCTCTCGGCGAATAGAGAAGGCTACTTCCATACATCGACATTGAAAAAGAAAAGAGAGACAAATTCCCCCATCCGCTACAAATCACTCACTCACTCGCTCACTCACTCACTTTTTCCCACACTCTTCCACAGCTACTTGTTGCTTTTAACCGTATTCCTCGTTTTGCTTAAAAAAAATGCAAGATTTACATGTGATTGTAAATCGGATTTGCATGTCAATCTTCTCGATTATTGGATTAGTCCCACTAAAAAACCCCAGAAAGCCTATCTTTGCATAAAAAGTCGCATAATCAATGTTTTTTGTAATTGAAACTAGTTAAAACATGTTTTCCTGTTAATCAGCTTTTATTAAAACCTCCAATTCCCACGGATTGGTAACTTTCCAATTCTAAAATACGCTTAAGCTACCGTACTCGAGACGGCGTCTCCTTTCCGCCTTCAAAATGCATTCTTTTAAAGAATCGTTTCCCGGTCTGGCGCTTATCCCGGTTTTTTGCGCGTTTTTGTCTTTTGCATTTTCCTCTTTCTCTATTCCGTTATAAAATTTTGTTTATTTTTAAAATTTCTCTCCTCCTTCTATTGTTTTCCACCCCTCCATCCCTGTTTTTTGTAAAATTGTTAAAGTTTTAGAGTTTCTCTCCCGATCTTTTCCACTTTCTTGATCTTCGGACCCGTGTCCTAAATATCACCAATAAAGTTAATAAAAAATCTAAACTTCTTTTCTCTATAAACAGTCAATCCAACCCAGCCGCGAATCATCTTATTATTCCCCTCATTTTGGCAAATAATTTGGAATTAGTGTTTCTGGGTTAAAAGATTTAGCAGTTTGGGAAAGATTTCAACCCGGAATTTGGATGTTTTCAACCGTATACTTTTTGCTTTGCAGCCGTTACTTTTTGTTTGCAACCGTAACTTTTTGTTTTCAACCGTTACTTTTTGTTTGCAACCGTTACTTTTTGTTTTCAACCGTTACTTTTTTCTCTTTTCTGATTTCGAAATTGAAAAGAAGGTTTACTTTGAAATAATTACTTGAAATTGAAATAATTACTTTTTGAGTGAAATATTGAAATATTCAATGTGTATGAGTGAATATGTTTCAATTTTTAAAGATAAAATTGTCTAAGTGTAGATGAAAGACGACTTTTACCAATAACAGCGATAGCTCGTGGCTAACTGTCGATGACAATTTGTGAAGTTGAAAGAGAGAAGAGACTGTCAATATTTCCCCTCTTTTCTCTCATCTTTTTCTCCTCTTCCATCTATTATTTCTCTCTTTTTCTTCTCAAAATTTCCCTTCCATTCATCGCACCAATTTGTCCTCCAAGTACACACCAATTTCTAGTTATTGTCTGCGTTTTGATTTATTCCTTATAAAATTTTCCTTTTCATGTTGCTTAAATTTGCTTTTTTTGCTTATTAATGATGAAAATAAGCAATTTTCGGGGAAATGATGAAAACTATCAAGAATTCAAATAATTTTCATTCAAGTTGCCATTTTTAAACAAGTCTTGTGCCTTTGAACTCTCCAAAAACTATCATACAACTTTTTATGACTAGTACAACTTGGTTAGATCAAAAATTCCTTTTTGTTCTTTGAATTTCTATCAACTTTTTCTTTTTTTTCTTTTTGAAACCAAGAATTCGGGACTGCAATAATTACTTTTTTTTGGGCATCTCTAATTTATTATTGATGCCTTATGAGGAAAGGATCAGTGAGTGGAAAATTGAGGAAAAAAACACTACGTTTTCCTTGAAATTAGATTTCAATTGACAATTATCATATTTCATGCGCTTTCTGATGTTTAACGTACGATAAAATTGTGAATTTCTGTTTTTGATTGGATATTTTGTTTTCATTTTCATTGATGATTTCATTTTTATTCAATTTTCAGATTCTCGCAATGCAAAATGTGGGTAGTTAACACGACACTTTTTCTGCTATTCTCTGCCCACCTCACAAATGGTAATTTTTATCGTTTTTTAAATGTTTTTTTACTCTATAAGACTTGTTTTAACCTTGAAATAATCACAGAAATGAACAAGTTTGACAAAAAAACAAGCCACTTTTGCGGTCTTTTTCTAAATTCCCAAATTTACCAATCCAATTATACATGGAAATAAGTGTATACAACGTTTTTGCCTTCCTCTTTTTCCGGTAAAGAGTTTTAGTAAAAATCCCTTAATAGTTAGTTTAAGGATATTTGCGCGCAACCTTAACCTTAAAATCTTTTAAAGCCAACTCATTTCTGTAACTTTCAAATGCAAAAGAACACCTCTCTCCTCTTTTTAGGGAAAATCGACTCTAGTTTTCTTCTAGTTTTCGGATTGATTTTGGAAAAAATACCTTCATAACAAAGATTGATCCTTTTAAGATTACTATTACATTTAAAATGCCTAGACTAGAGATTGAAATCAAGGGTTTGAAAGTGAATAGTTATAAAAAAGAAATCGGTTTTGATTTAGTCCGTTCCGAAACATAATCTCACGACGATTCATCAAATCCAAAAAAAAAACATTTTATCGTTAATCTATAAGGTTTTTTTCTAATCTTGTCACTCATCACACGTTTCATTTATCTAAAAGAAGTCCACTCATTTTATCAGATCTCAGATCTAGTCTTCCCCCCTTTATTCACCTCCTCGAGATCATAAAAATGATCATAAAATCATTGCCATTTTTAGGGGAAATTTAGGTCTCTTTAAAGCAAAAGAATACAGCCATGAAATGGGAATAGATACAAGAAATTCCACTTCAATTTCCTTTCAATTCAATAAAAATTGAAAGGAAACCTTTAGCATTATGCTTTAGGAGTCTAGAAGATTTAATTTTGAAAATGGGAGAAATGAAAGAATATTGTTAGTTTGAAAATAGCAAGTAGTTTTTCAACTTTTATTTTCTCATTATCGGGAAGTCAAATGAAATGAAGAAATGAACAAGCATAATAATGCTCTTATCCTTTCTTTTTCTTTCTTCTTTTGCCTTATGCCGGCATTTCTTTCATCTTCACATTCACAGCCTTTAAGGTAAAGAGAAGCAAGAGAAATGAGAAAAGAAGATGAGACTAATCCCATTTATTTTCTTTTACTTCTTTTTCCGCCATCCCTCATTAGAGCCTTATGATTAGCGAAAACTCGATTTGATCATTTGAACAATAATATTGGATTGGATAATATGAGATCAAATTAGAAACGATTCTCACTAAAATCAAATTATCGGTACGTAAGATAAGTTTTTGATGAAGTTTTCTGTATAAAGGATTAAAGAAATGATTGGAAATTATTAGAATGAGAGAAGCTATCATTAGGCATCTCCTCTCCAAGATATGCTAAAAGTTTAGACCAATTAAATCCAAGTACTACGTGGTAGACTCAATAAAATGAATAGCTCCAATCGATTCGCCGACTCTGAAAACCCTCCAGCTGAATATCTTTCTATAGCATCAACAAAGCAAGAGAAATCTCTCTGTAAATGGTGTTCTTTGTGCGCGCGCACAATCGGTCGTCGTCTGGCATAGGAATCTGGTATATAAGATTTCCCTCTTGTCCGTGAGCGACTGAGCCGATTTCCCCATTTTTTTTTGTTGGTCATTATGCCCAAATTTTTGGGATCAAATTTGCCCTAAATTTGGCTGTATTTTGCTATAAATTCTACATGCTTGTGAAAAAACAATGTGTTTGAGTCGAGAGCTAAAGAAAAAATATTTGATAGAAATCTGAATGTGTTCTGGAATGGTTAAATCATCATTGAAATTAAGGGCTTCGGTTGAATGGACGGGAAAATCGAGCCACCCGAATGTCGGTGGTGGATTTCTGGAGAAATGAAACTGAAGGTTTAGTTTCTAATTGTTTTTCCTATTTTTTAGTCTCTAAATTTTTTGCATTTCCTTTTCTAGGCGATGGATTGAATGTGAAGGTGGCTCATGCAATCAATTCATGGCCTGACCTCGTCGATCAATTACACGGTTCGTTTTCTCAAGATTCCAACAACCTATCATTTTACATTCAACTTGAAATTTTATCTATGGTGCTATTGAACGGGATTTTGAACACGATAATGATCACTTGAAAGATTTAAAATTGTGAGATATCTTGAAAGTATCTTGAAAGTAAAGTTTATCTATCAAAGCAAAAAGACTTTCTTTGTTTTCTTCTTTTGATTCAATCTGTCAATACTGTTTCTAATAAGTAACCGGGAAAGGAAAAGCCGCAAAAACACCTGGCCTTTTTGGGGAGTAAATGAATAGATTGAGATGAGGAAAAGAAAGAAGAGACAAATCAGGGGAAATCAAAGAAAACCGCCTCTTTTGAGACAAATGAATGGCAATTAGGAAGGGTTTGGAAGGGGAGAAAGGAAGTGGGAAAAACGATTTACTTTGTATTGAATGAGGGATTTTGTGACAGCTTGTGTAAAAGATAGACAATCAACTTTTAGAGCCATTTTTGAACAAATCGCTGATGATTGAAGGAGATGTCTTTTTACAAGCTCATCGAAGACCAAGACATCGAACCATTCCCGTTATGCAATCAAGGAATTCAAGGTGAGATTTTAGACTTCATTAATAGTTTTTAACGGTTATCAATCCCTTAACCGACCCACACAACGAGGGTTCGATTCCGGTCACGGTTTTGGTCATGGTGTTTCGTTTTTTGACAAAAATTGATCAAGCTTTTGCATTAAATCTGAAGATGCCAGTAAAGTAATTAGTTTTTTTAAATATTGCATAGCCAAGCTTTAGTCCAGGAGCGTTAAGGACTCGAAAATCTTTAAGGACCATTAAGCCAAGTCTATAAGAATTTGAAATCGGTGTACTTTAAGCAAATTTTTTTTTTGCTTTGAAGAGAATGAAATGGCGCCGAGAATCAAAGAAATTTCGAAAACTTCTAGCAGACTTCGTTAAGTGATACGCGTTTGATATCAGAAGAAAGGTTAACTAATTCTCTACAAAATGACATTTAAAAGAGTACTCAAACGGCGCCTCAGCTCAACAAAAGACCGTTTAAAGACAAATCTTTAAACTATCATCTAGAGAAAAAGATTGGATGGATCTTCTTGAAAATTTGGCAACTTATGTATTAGGTTGTTCGGATATAAAAGGGCGTTTGCACTGCTTAACTCGTGAGGAAGCCATTTCCCGTATCTCATCGCCTTTCTGATGTGACTGTTTGGCCGGGTTGTAGAAGCTCGAAATACACAAGGCCCTTGCTATTCCACCATACTGAGAGCATGACCTTTTTCCCATGAATGTCCGATTTGGCCGTTCTCCTGGTCCTAGTCATTGCCGTTTTCGAATGGTATTATCGAAATAGAACCACTTCTCATCTCCAGTAACGAGAGAATGCGTGGCGGATGAGAATTCCGGCAATAGCGACCCATTAAGCTTTGTTTGCACTGCTTAACTCGTGAGGAAGCCATTTCCCATATCTCATCGCCTTTCTAATGGCGTGCAGATGCTCATCAATAGTAGAATTTGAACATAGAAACTGTTGAGCAAGTTCACGCGTCGTTTGACATGGATCCGGTTCGATTGCAGCTCTCAAAGTATCGTTGTCTACCGCTTGAGGTCGACAAGAGTGTTCATGATCCTTGCGACTTTCATCACCATTCCGAAAGCGTTGGAACCAGGCTCGGCATCGGCTTTCGAACAATACATCATTCTCAAATGCTTTGACCGAATCTCGATGGCATTCCGCGATTCCTATTTGGTTCCTATTTGTTCCTATTTGATTCCTTTGCCCAATTTGAAGTAGTAAAGTAGGCAGACGCGAACTTGATATATTGGAAGTCGATCATCTAAAACAAGAAAAAAAGATCTTAAAAATAAGAAATTATCCGTTGAAAAAGATTCCAAATATGCACAAGATGTACTTTTAAATACAGAAAGACATGTTTTAAAAGCTTTTCTCATAACGATAAGTTTAGCAACACTTGTTTATATCCGAAGAACCTAGTATTTTAGTGTGCTCTATCTTTTTTATGTAGACACCAAAGAAGTTTTATGTGAAAGAAAACGGTTCAAACGATGAGTCGAACTCTGACATTTTGACTAGCTTTGTTTGGGAGTCCACAAAAGAAAACCTTTGTGGAATCTCTGAAAAATCATTTTGTAGAGAAATATTTCTCTTTTTGTCCCTTTTGATGAAACAAAACGTGTATCTAAAAAAGGCTTTATGCATGTAAAAAGTGTTTTCAAAGTTCAGCGCCAGTTCAGCGCCATTTCATTCTCCTCAACCCAATACTATCGTCTTGAGTTTTTCATTTTAAACTTTTCTTCACAATTCGCTTCCACAATTTTTTTCTTTACTCTTTCAATAAAGAAATCTTTTTTATTTTTCTCATTCCATCTGCCGATATTTCATTTCAAATAGTATTTCAAACTTGCTTTTATCATTTTTTTTCAGAATGGCCGATCGAATCACTTTTCGTGATTGGCTTCGTGAGGTGGCAAACCTCAAAAAAGGTTTATTTTTTCTAAAATCCATAAAAAATACTAGCTTAATAGAAAAATTCAAATCTGTATATCAAAAGGAAATGTTTTGTGGGTGATAAATTTCACGAAAAGTGGGACCACCCTATAGCAATCCATCATTCAATAGAAGGGGTGATGGGAGAAAAAAAAGAAAAGACGAGAAATCTCTTGTTCGTAACAATATGCAAATTTCACCCGAATTTGCGATATCCTAAAGAAATTTCTCTGAAGAAAAAGGAAAGGATAAAAACGAAGAGATCTCATCAATCATCGCAACAATTCAGAGAAGAAATGGGGAAAAGACGGGGGGTGAAACACTGGATTTGTTTGAAATCTTAGTGATAATATGTATGAAAATGATTACACAGGGACTTTCATAATGCATAAAAGTAGTAAAGAAGGAAAAAAAATGAAAGTCAAGCTGTCCTCTTTGATTCACTCTTTCAATTTTTTCAGCCATCAAAATCAACTTCCGAACGACAGAAGTTGTTCGCCCTGTACTGCAATATCTCTATGCTTCACAGGTAATCAAAATTTACAATCACTGAGCAATTTTCGATAATATTTTTCTCAGGCAGATCCAGATAGTCCAATTCTTGATCGACCAGTCATTCTTCATGCAAATGTTTTCCGAGCGCCGAGATCTGTTGAGGTGAATTTGACGAAGAAATACAAATACAATACATTTATTTACACGAATAATGTGGTAAAAACAATACCCAAGCACAAACCCTAAGCCCAAAATCTAGGAAAAAAAACAATACCTAAAAAAGAACCAATAGTCTAGCCGGCGGGATTGAACCCTTATCTCCCGACAGATACAGGGCTTTTAGCCAGTCGGCTATGGCGGGGAAAAAAAGAAAGCATGAGAACATAAAAATAAAGTTTCACTACTTACGGAAAATATGTGAATCGCTTAGTTTGCTGCTTTTTCAAAGAGCACAAGTTTTTTTTATCAGAGATTTCAGAGCTGTGCATTTTTATTGACTTATTGGATCTCTGGATCCAATAAGTCTCTAATAAGTAACCGGGAAAGGAAAAACCGCAAAAATATCTACTGTCACTACTGGCTACCAGACTACACTTTCAAAATACCGTTGTCGCGAAAAAAGCTAAAATTGAAAACTTGAACTTTTAGCCAGAAGTAGACCCAGGAGTGTTTGTCGAGAGAACTCAATCTCTTTTCCCCGATGCCACAATTTCTCTTGGATGGACTCGTCAACAGAATTTATCTCAATTAAACGAGAAATATAAAAAGTTTGTTTCACAAAAAATCATCCCGATTAAGCTCTAAGTTTTAAACTTTTAAAATTAAAAAAGCCTTCCTTTAGACTCACTTGGCATACTCTATTTATGATCCTTGAACACATCGCTAAATTGGATCAACCAGTTATGCTTTCTGTTCGACTTTCTGTGGTAGGTTTTTAAAAAGAGAAACGATTTTTTTTTGTTGGCTAGTATTCGAAAATGAAGTAAAGAAAGTAAAGAAACAAATTTAGGCTCAATATTCAACCGAACAACTTTTATGGCTTTTGGGAATGGATAAAAGTGTCTCATTGTTGATTTGGAGTGACGATGAAGATAATGTAGGACTGAAAGTTTTTAAAGATCGAAAAATTGTAAACTTTAGATTACAAACTGGGAGGGCTTAGTGGAATTAAGAAAAGAGGCGACAAGAAATCGAATTCTATACGATTTGTTGCCTCAACATCGAGATAAATTCAAGAACCTTTCACCACAACCAATTGAGGTTTGAATTTGAAATTTAAAAATGATTGTACAGGATAGCCAAGGCGAGTCTGGTATCAAAATCTAGCCCTTCAATCGCGCTACACGATGCTATAAAAAAAAGAAAACGCGCTTTTAGAAAACACTGTTGTTTAGTACAAGAAAGATGGCCATAAAGTGAGTGCACCCATACAAAAGATGGCACGCCGTTGTTGTGAGTCGGTCCTCACTTTGCGGTCATCTTTCTTGTACTAAACAAAAGTGTTTTCTAAAAGTTTTTTATACCATCGTGTAGCCCAATTGAAGAGCTACATTTTGATATCAGACTCGCGCAAAGCAAAAGCCCTGATAAATGACAATTCCATTCGGCGCGATTTTCGTTTTTACACCGCGCAATCTTCATGGTCTCGATAAAAAGCTTGATAGGTAGACAAAGTTAAACTTTAGAGAATAAACTTTTGTTTTATAAGGTTTTGTTTTGCCATTCTTTAGATTTCGATCAGTTTTTCGCCAAACTCGATAAGCTTAACGAGTCCAGAAGAATTTTTATCTAAAATGATCGAAATCTAAAGAATGACAAAAGAGAATCTAGCTATGTTTAGCATCAAAATGAAGCCTAAAATGAGGGCTTCCAGGGGAAGTGGGTTTCATGCTCGAAGGAGCTTTGGGTAGTAAAAAAAGCGAAGAGCGAGGCAGACTGTCTGAAAATTTTACCTGGACTCGTTAAGCAGGTCTATGTCAAGCGTTTTTATGGCGACCAAGAAAAAATAGCTAAGAATAGTCGATCAAGCCATGGCATCTATAATTATGACCAATCCTGTATTTTCTTTTTATTCAAAGCTTATATTATTCAAATTTCAGAGCCACGCAGCTTTCGATCTCTCGGCTTGGAGATCTGTCGAGTTTCCCTCGACTTCTTCATCACTTTCGGCTGTTGTGCGAAGTGAAAAGGTTTGTCAGCAATAATGGAAAAATTTTTAAAGTACAAGTTAAAGTCTAAAATACAAAAAATGACAGAGTATATTTCACGAAATCATCAATTCCAGGGCCCGGCTTTCATCGGTCAACCAGTCTCTTTATTGATTTCCCAAAAAGCCCCACCGACTTTCCCGGATGAGCAATTTGTTGAAGGAAAGGTAAATAACAAAATGGAAATCTTTTTAACATTACTTTAAAGAACATTTCTAGCATATTATCTATTATTGGGTTGGTGAATTGAAAACTGCGCGCTATTGTCATATGTGACAGTTTGAGCACTTTCTTCAAAAGAAACCCATTTTGGTGTCAATGGAAAAGTTGTAGAGAATCAAAAATCAAGCTTATATCCAAACTTTCAGAACGATTCAAAAACTGGTTTTCAAGAATTGCCAAATTTACGAATTTTCACAAAACTTGCATTTTAAGCGAAACTACTAAGTGTATCTTTTTGGAAATTTGGCTATAAGCCTCATTTTTGATTCTCTACAACTTTTCTATTGACACCAAAATGGGTTTCTTCTGAAGAAAGTGCTCAAACTGGGCAAACTGGGACATCTCCAGTCCTCGATTTTTGAGTCTCACACTTGTCTCACACACAAACCAAAATCCTACTACGAAAGAGGAATCCGCAAATTGCCTGTAAAATGGGCAGAAGTCGTCAATAATAATGGAAATTATTTGGAATGAATTGATGGTTTTATGTTGAATAAATTTTAGCTCAAAGTCCGGCAGTTTTCAATTCACCAATTTTCAATTCAATATTTATTTCAAATTTTAGGTTCATTTCTTGCCGAAATCCTACTCGCGCCGGCTGGAAGTCGAGGAGAATTCGGGTATTTCAATTTTAGCTTCAATATCGAAAAATTCGTTTGGCTTTTGCTTTAGAAGCAAAAATGGAGTTCTTTTTTTTCAAATTGATCTTCGAAATTTCTAGGTGTATCGATTCATTTGCTTGATCGAATCAAAGAAATTGACTCACCGAAAATCAACAAAGGAATCGAGGTAAGAGAAAGAAAATTGCCAGAAATTGAAATCAAAATTTAAAAAGAAAAAGAAAGAAAAATAGAAAAATAGAAAGGAAAGAAAAAGAAAAGAAAAAAAAATTAATTTTTAAAATTGAAACAATTTTAGGTTTTTATCGGATATGGTGGAACGGTTTTTGTTGAAAATAAACAAAAAAATCGAGAAAATCAAAAGTTAGTTGTCTTGTTTTTAAATAAAAAGTTGTTTTTTTAGATATTATGAGTCAAAATCTTTGGGTCAACTACCTGCGAGTGATTGCTATGGATTCAAAGTCACTGATCGGGTTTGTGTGAGAAAATTCGGCTTTTCGATAGTTTTAGAGGACTTTTCAATGAGTAGGCATGCTATAAATGTCTATAACTTACTACAGAGGCAATAGATTTGTTTACTTTTGATTTCTTTTAAAAGAAAACATTTCAGACTTTCAAATGAGACCAAATAGAGCCAATTTGGATCGATCAGTCTCAAAAATCAACAACGACTTTTAGCTTTAAATGTCTATAACTTACTACAGAGGCAATAGATTTGTTTACTTTTGATATCTTTCGAAAGAACACCTTTCAAGCTTTCAAAAGAGAGTAAATAGAGTCAAATTGGATAGAGCAATCAAAAGCAATCGAAAATCAAAAAGAAAAACAAGTCGTTGTTGTTTTTCTTTTGATTTTCGGGATTGTTCTATCCAAATTAGCTCTAAATTGGCTCTAAATTGGCTCTTTAAAGTAATGTTAAACATTTGAAAGCTCATTTGAAATGTGTTCTTTTAAAATCAATGAAAAGTAAAATCGTGTCAAAATGTTGTCTTTATTTATTACTTATTTCTTTAACGAGTAAATGAAATGTTTGTTTAGGGTTGGCGGGTGACAGCCGATGTTTGGACAGAGCCATGCTTGGGACATAAAAGAAGAAAAAGAGAAGTCGTACGCATCGAATTGGATACACCATTTCAGAAGTGAGTTTCACTCATCCAAAAAAGCTACTCCAAATAACAGTAACATCAATCAACGAAATGAAAGAGCTGTGTATGTCGGTTTTAGCTGTGCGCACCACTCTCAGTGGGCCGTTTCAAATAACTTATACTTAGTTTGGCTTAGAATTCCATCTAGTTACGCAAAATGCTTTTAAATTTAAATAAAACCAAAAGTGCCGATATGGACGGGAGTCGAACCCCGGTCGTCTGGGCTAGAGACGAATGCGTTCGCACTGCCCCATCTACTGGCCGCATTGACTTACTCAAACGGGCCTAGTCAAACATGGCTGAGTCAAAACTACTGGCCACATTGACCGAGTCGAACATGAAAGAGCATGGCCGAGTGGTTAACGTGCGCGTTTCTCAAACGAACGGGGTCGAAGGGGTTGTGGGTTCGATTCCTCTTACCGCCAATTCTTTTGCTTTTTTTCTCCAAAAATTTTTCCTGACAAATAAAGATATTGCGAATCTCATTCTCCACTTCAGAGGTGGCTCTTTGCGTAATGTGATCGTCTCGAAAAGTGGAGACGACTCAATCGATTTTCTTCTCGAATCACTGCGACACTCATCAACCACAAGGATTTCAATTGTTTTTTCAATTCTTTTCATTTTCCTCTATCAACTCTTCCATTGAGCTATCCCCAGGGATTTGTTTTTTCATTCTTTCATTTCCTTTTTGACCAAAAACCCTTTTGTAAATCACTTTTTTTCTTGAATTGTCATTTTTTTCGCCTCATCAATCCGGTGCCAAAGATAGTTTAAAAAAAATCGTTTTTTTTCTTCTTTTATTCATTATATTTAAGTTTTCTAGCTTCAATTTCTAGCTTCTAGCTTCAAAATTTCTTTGTTATATTTGTGTGAACCAAATTTGATATCGATCTCTTTCATTTTCCCTAAAATCACTTGAATTTTCTTTTTGTTTAGCTTCAAACTGCCTCACGAGCGTTTATTCTTTTTTTCTTTTTTCATCATTTATTCATTTATTATTCATGTATTCATCGGATCAGGATCAACAAATGCATTTTAGCAAACGACTTTTCTTTTCTAAAGCCTAAAATCACATTGGATCGAGAAAGTTTTAGAAAACAAAACTCGTTTGCTGGAGTGTTTTTGACGATTCGATCGCACTTCATGAATTCGGCTTCGAGTTTTTGCTCATTTTTTTTTTGGAAATTGAAAAAGATGTTTTTTTTATTAATAGAGTAAAAGGATGTTTATGCAAAAACGAAACGACAGACAGCATTCACAGACAGACAGCCTTCACAGACAGACAGCATTCACAGAGACAGCATTCACAGACAGACAACATTCACAGACAGACAGCATTCACAGACAAACAGCATTCACAGACAAACAGCATTCACAGACAGACGGCATCAAACACAAAGCGACAGACAGCATTCTCAAGCACAAAATCTACCATTCATCGAACAAAGATAGGACATCACTTTTTTGAGACAAAATTTGCTTTATGTTTTAGTGTGTTGATAGCTTTAAAAAAGCTTAAAGCTTAAAGCTTAAAAGCTTAAAAATCACATTTCATTCTTTATTTTTAATTAATTCTTTTTTTTTCTTCATTCTTTTCGAAAATGCTTTCATTTTTCATTTTTTAAACACTCCACAGAACACACTTCAAAATTGTGTCGTTGATATTGGTTCAATTCGTTGATAATTCAAACACAGTTCAAAATTGTGTCGTTGATATTGGAGCAATCGGAGAAAAGTATCTTAAATGAGTTTGTTCAAATAATCGAAACGATTATCGAATCGAGAATACGGTAATCGAGAAAGAAAAAGAGATTTCTTTGAGTTCAAATTACGAGAAAATAAAAAAAATTGAGAAAAAAGCTGAAAGCAAATAGTTGAAAGGAACAAAATGATCAAAAAGGTCGGCGATTTCAATTTTCGTTTTTGGGAGAAATGAGTACCTATTGGGTGTAATCCGTGTTGATTGCGGGGAAAACAAGTGGAAGTGATCCTTTCGATAAATAGAACATTCAGAAGAGAATTTATGAACCCATTATACCCCCAAAAAAATCCGACATTTAAGGCGATTTTTTTTGAGGGAAAAACGAGGAAAAGTTCAGCATTTTTTTAAAAGGTCAACTCTTAAAAAATTCTACTCTTTTAACTTCCTTCTTCACCTTTCTATTTTGAGTATTATTTGCTATGGCAGAACTTTCGGCTCAGCTAATTATCGAATCTCAATTATAAACGCTAACAGAAAGGCGGAAAGTTAGGCTCTTGTCGCGTTTTCGGGTATTTTGAGCGACTCGTCTTTGAAGACCCATAACTTTGTCCAGAGCTAATATTCTTCCGAACTTTTTATATCATTTTATAGAGGACATTTCAGGCTTTTGAATGATACTAAATAGAGCGGATTCTATTTTTCATTCCCATGCAAACCAAGAGACACGATTAGGTCGGGTTTCCGAGTATTTCGAATGTGTCACCACGTTTTAAAGGTCTATAACTTTGTCCAGAGATAATATTCTTCCGAACTTTTTATATCATTTTATAGAAGACATTTCAAGCTTTCAAATAATATTAAATACAGTCCGATTGGATAATTGAGTCCAAGGAAATCAAAGCCAATTTTGAGCAAACGAGGCCGATCCAACTCGGATGCCGTGTCGCTTGGGTGGCATGGGAATGCAAAAACCGATTCAAACCGTATTTAATATTATCCGAAAGCTTCAAATGCCCTCGGTACAGTGATATAAAAAGTTAACAAAAATATTGTCTCTGGACAAAGTTATGGACCTGCAAAGCGACGACTCCTTCAAAATACCCGAAAACCCGAGAAGAGTCGAATTTCCTTAAATTAGTGCTTAAAACTTTCAGAACCTTTTTGTTGACTTTTTATATTGTTGTATAGGAGAGACTTCAGGCTTTCAAATAATATCAAATACAGTCTGATTGGATAATCGAGTCCAAGGAAATCAAAGCCAACTTTGAGCAAAAGAGGTCGATCCAACTCGGATGCCATGTCGCTTGTCGCGGTTTTTACCGGACTGAAAAATTCAATTTAACTGTATTTACTAAAATGTGCTCTATACAATGATATAAAAAGTTAACAAAAATATTAACTCTAGAAAAAGTTATGAGCCTTCAAAGGCAACGATATCAGGAAACCCAACAATAGCCTAACTTTCCGCTTTTCTGTTAGCGTTTATGATTCAAATTCGATAGCTCTCTATTTATTGCCTAAACTTGAACAATTTCCTTTCAATTCTTTGAGGAATACTTCGATTTTCACTAAAGTTTTATTGGTATCCCTTGCTCTTCTTTCATTGATCCAAAAAAAGGTGGATTTGATCGAATTCTCTTCTCAAAACCAGTCTTCTTTCCTTCTTTTCTCTTCACTTTATATATTCTTTTCCTTTTTTTTTACTTTTACTTGACAAAAAAGAAATAGTCAAGTTTTTGCTTTTTAAGCGTTAAAGCTTAGAACTTGATTTGAGCTTTTTTAGCTTTTTAGCTTTTTTAGCTTTTTGTTTTGACTATTTCAATTTGTTTACTTTTCTGTTTACTTCATATAGGCGGTGTCTAAGAGATTTAAGATCAAAAATTTTGAGTCTATCTGTGTAACTAAAGTATGCAAATTTGGAAAAATCTATTTCCCATAGAGCTATCTTAGTAGATCTCTGCTGGATTGCTATAAAATTCTTTTCCACCCGAAGTCTCATCTTCGTTGTTTCCCATCTTCTCTTATTCCAAATTATGAGATTAGACTTATAGCTTTTGATTTAAAACCCCTTTTATATCGCCGTATTTACTTCGAACTTTTTTTTTTGCTATAAAATTCTTTTCCACCCTAAGTCTCATCCGGAATTTCAAAGCCTCTTGAAAATTGTGGAAATTCCTAGAAGTACACGTAGTGATCCTTATCAAATTTTGATGAGTTTCCATCCCCATCATCTTTCCCTTTATCATTCTTTGTGCGAACCGTATTAGTAGAGTTTGGAATAAGCTCCCGTCTGGTATCTTCTCGTCTGTAGGAAAATTCTGTATCTGTAATGTATCTGTAAACGAATTAGATCTTATTGCCATGTCAAATCTGTCCTATATTTAATCTTTTTTGTTTCCTGTGTTTCCTAACTGTAAGACTACAGACTCTTACTGTACCTTCTTTTAGTTTTCTTTCTTTTCTTTTTTGTGAAAGTATTGTAGCAATGCATTGGATCGAGATCGAGAGTGCAATCTTCTCGATCAATCGACAATCAACTTTTGGAAATCGTCCGTTGTATTCGCATCCGTTGTATTTATCGCAAGCTCCAGATGATTCACCGACTCCAACTGCTTTAGAATCCTTGCAGAATAGGCGTTGATCGGTTCTTCGTAGGTTATGATTATTATCTGATTCGCTTCTATTCACCCGCTTCTATTCTATTCAATAGAAGCGAATCAGATAATCATAAGCATAAAGCATATAAAACATAGAACATAGAACATTTTCATTTAGAATTTGAGACCAATGTTTGATGATTTTCTAAATTTTTAGATCAATTTATTCTTTTCGTTCATATGACAATTTAAAAGGGATTTTGCGATTCGAAAAAAAAAGAAAACTATGAAATGAGGTAAAAATTACGTGGAATTCGATGATTTACCGGGAAAATTGAGTGGAATGGATTGAAAAGGGACAGGGGAAATTTCAACTTCCGCTTCAAATAATCCTAAAAAAACATTTTTATTTCTGAAAACATTTCACAAAGAGTTTTGGGGATTTTCCTCTGGATTACTTACTGGATAACTTACTGGGTTACTTACTGGATAACGTTCAAGAAACGATCTCTTTTTCTCGAAATTTCGACAACTTTCATTGTGCAAATCTTTTGAGTGATCTCAATTTTTTTCTATTATAATAAGACTGAATTACCGTATTTTCTCTAATAGTAGTGCACCCGGGCAAGCCGAGTTGATGACGATTTTACTGTTCCCAAAGCTTTTGCAAAAAACTCAACACCCTAATCCCCCGCAAGATCGTCAGCTACATTTTCCGACCCAACATCAATAGCTTCTAATAAGCGGTTTTTGAGATTTCGAGCAATTTAGACAAAGCTTAAGATGCACTACGATTAGAGAAAATACGGTATACTTCTTAGAGATAGTTTTTATAGCTTTAGATTTAGAATGTCTGACGATAGCAGCCAACAAGGCCTTTTTGGAACGAGAGCTCGTTTCGTCGTTCTTCTTCTCGTCGTGCTTTGTCTCACTTCCGTTTGGTTCGTGTCAATTTGTAGATAAATTTGTTAGTAGTTGATAACGAAATACTTGATGTAAAATAAGAAAATTTTTTAATAAAATATTTGATATGAAATTAGGTTAGTGGATAGACAGCTTTGGTTAGACAGCTTTGGGTTAGACAGCTTTGGTTAAACAGCTTTGGTTCGACAGCTTTGGGTTAGACAGCTTTGGGTTAGACAGCTTTGGTTAAACAGCTTTGGTTCGACAGCTTTGGGCTAGACAGCTTTGGGTTAGACAGCTTTGGTTAGACACCTTTGGTTAGAAAGCTTTGGTTAGACAGCTTTGGGTTAGACAGCCTTGGTTCGACAGCTTTGGTTAGACACCTTTGGGCTAGACACCTTTGGTTACAGCTTTGGGTTAGACAGCCTTGGTTCGACAGCTTTGGGTTAGACAGCTTTGGGTTAGACAGCTTCTTTCATCCTCCCCAACCAATTCACCAATAGATTTACTGTTTACTTTAAATGAAAAAAAGCCAACTATTTCTCTGTAAAAGAGCGTTGAAATCTTCGGAAAAGGTTTTAATTTTGGCTTTTTTTCAGGAGCGCAAAGTTGAGTAGACAAAAATGGCAACTTAATGACTTGATTTAGACACTTTTATCTAAAGAAACCTATTTTAATCAATAGAAAAAAAGATAGAGCATAAAAAGTTAAACATACAGCCAAAAGTAATCTGTTTAGTCGATTACTTTGTAGAATTTTTAATTCACTTTTCTCAAAAACACGTTTTTATGCTGAAATTCGTTTGGAAACGGGTTGAGATTTGTTGAAAAAAAAGAAAATCAAGTACCGTATTTACTCTATTAGTGGGGTCCCCCACTATTTTTTCAATCCCCTTCCAGACGACCCCACTATTAGAGAAATTTAAAAGAACATAAAACCAAAGTTTTAAGTTGAAAAGATATCAATTTTTCTCCGAAATTCTTGAAAAAACAAGTTTGGCTTCATATTTTATTTAGCTTTAACCGTAACAAAACATTAACAAACAGTAAAAGAACTAATCCAAGAGATCAACAATTGATGTATCACTTTCGTTACCAATATTAGAGAGGACCCCACTATTTTTTCAACCCCCCTCCAGACGACCCCACTATTAGAGAGGACCCCACTAATAGAGTAAATACGGTAATAAACATTTTCTCTTTGGAGAAATTCATAATTCAATTGGTGAAATAGTTATTTCTAAACAAAAGTATGAAAAAAAAAGTTTCAACACTTAATCATCATCATAAGATTTATCTTATAACTTTAAAAAAAACATAAAATTGATTCCTTTTAGGTCAAACATTCTCACCTTTAATTTCGCTGTGATCTGCATGAATCCAGAAGTTGATGAACTTGAGAAAGGTTTGCAATTCTGAACAAAACTAAACTACCGTAAATACTGTAATAGTACCCCACCGCCATAATGACGGTGCGGAGCGTTGCGTAGTCTAGCTTTAAACGAGTTTTTCTCCACACTGGTTTATGCTACAATGCGCGCTTAGGTATCAAAAAAAAGCCCTGAATTTCAGCTATTTTTTGATACCTAAGCGCGCATTGTAGGATAAACCAGTGTTGAGAAAAACTCGTTCAAAGCTAGACTACGCAACGCTCCGCTTTTATTGTTTGCTTTTAAAATATTGTACTTAATGCTAAGATATGGGCACAAACTAGCAATTAGATTTGTGATTGATTTACCGTAAATACTGTAATGGTACCCCATCCCCATAATGACGGTGCGGAGCGTTGCTTAGGCTAGCTTTAAACGAGTTTTTCTCGACACTGGTTTTTGCTACAATGCGCGCTTAGGTATCAAAAAATAGCTGAAATTCCCGGCTGTTTTTTGATACGAAAGACGCATTTTTTGAAAGTACGGGTGCTTTGCAAAAAATGAAATACTAAAAAACTTTTGCGACTACGCGACTGTACGAGGGGGGTAGGGTACTATTACAGTATTTACGGTAATTACTCTTATTTTTTAGCTCATATTTCACGAAGAGACGCTGATGATTCGGATGAGGATGATTTTAGGAAAAATTCGACGATATTTAATGGTAAATATTAGATTGATTCGATTGATTGAAAGGATGACAACTTGTATAAGTGTACCAACACTTTCAAGTTGTTCAAGTTAACAATTTAATCGCTACCGCAAATCATTTCAGTCAAAACAAGATGGAAAAATGATAAATTGACACTTAGATTTTGATAATTTCTTGACTTTTTAAAAACTCTACTATAGAAACGAATTTCAGATACGATAATTGACAAAATGATGAAGGAAAGGATCAGCTTCACATCACGTAAGTTTTAAAAAAGATTGAATCTCAATTGAATCTCAATTAAAGATCTCAATTGCTTTTTATCAACACAAGCTGATAAGCTGATTGAAAAGCTTATCACAGAAAAGTTTAAAGTTCTCTCACCTTTTTTTTTCCTTTCAGAACAGCAAACTTATGCTATTTCAATAGTGGCTGTTGCAGCGATTTTGGCAAATTTTCCAGTGATTTTTCTCGTCAATCGATTCGGAGTCCGGTATTTGAAAGTCGATTTTAAAAGCAATTTTCGTTTTTCTTTTCCAGGAGAGTCTTTGGGATTGGTGGTTTACTGTCCGCGATCACAACGATTTTGATCCCTTTTGGAATTCGGGTGAGCGCACAAAAGTCAAATAATTTGCTTCTTTGAAAGCAAATTGCTGATTTGAATTGAGTGCAACCATAAAAAAATAAATCGCTAAATCTACCTTTCAGTTCGGTTACCCATATTTCCTCGCTCTCCGCTTTCTCCAGGGACTCGCTTTTGCTGCAAATTTGCCGGCAATTGGAGCTTTTTGTGCACGATGGGCTTACCACAAACAGGTAACGTTTCGCATTTTATAAATTTGTTAACAAATGAAAATTGGCCAAATAAAACTTGGCTGAATCTTGTCGGGCATCTTGAATGCGTAGATTTGAAGCTTCAAAGCTTCAAAGCTCTGAAGGTATAGAACTTTGTACATGCGAAGTGTTCTGCAATAGCTAAAAACGGGTTCGATGTTCTCATTAAGCTGACTTTATAGGATCGACTTAACTGCTTTTTTTCACTACAATCTTACCCAATCCAACCTTCAATTTCTCCTATTTTAATTGATTTTAAACTCATCACAGTTCAAAGCAAACAAAAATTGTTTTAAAGTGATTGATGACGATTTTGACTTCTTGTACTTGTACGAATTTGACTTCTTGACTTTGACGACTTTTTTCTTGTAGAAATCGAGACACCAAATTGATAGTACCAAAAATGGCATCAAAACATGAAAGTTTTCATTTCAAGCTTTGGATATTATTCGTTAATAGCTTCGTTAGTGTGAACAGAAATATAAGCTTTTATTTGGCTATCCAGAAAGTCTTTTCGTTTTTTCTTTTCGTACTTTTCTTTAAAACCTAAAACAAAATGAACCCTAATGCGAGCGCTATAGACAACTTCAACACGCAATGAGGTGTGTGCATCCGCAAGAAACCAAATTGATTTCGAAATAGCCATTTTTGAGTGGTGCAAAAAGTTTTAGTTAAGTTCAAAAAAATAACAAATTGGTTCAGTGAAATAAAGCTCAAAAATCGATGCAATTAGCCGAGATCTGCTAGAAAAAAATTTATCTAAAGTAAAAGTAGTGAACTTTTTCGAATCTGAGGTCCGTTTTGTTCTAGATTTTTTCAATCGTAATATAAACGGCCTTCTTTCTATCCTGTATATTAGGCTATTCAGAAAGTTTCTATCGTGTATATTTGGCTATCCAGAAAGTCTTTTCGTTCTTTTCTTTTCGTAATTTTGTTTAAAATAAACAAATGCATGAATTGAACTACGATTTATTTCATTAAAAATAGAAGTTATTTTTCTATAAAATAACATTAAATGTCTTATTTCTGGATTTTTTTGGAGGCCTAAAGTTAGGTAGTCAAAAAGAGCGACGGCGACGGCTCGATGAACCGGTTTTTGACACTTTCTATAAAGATAGGAATAGGCATAAAGATAGGAAACCTTTCTTTAAGTCAATAGATAGAAGATAGAGCATAAAAAGTTTTGAATATAGCCAAATTTACAGGGAAATTCATTGAGTGGTGTTAGAACTGTCGATTTGTAGGAAAAAGCTCGGCAAGATTGGCTCTGTAAACTTGATGGCTCATTTACACGGGTACAATTATCTGCATAAGATTTGGGTTTCGAATATTGTCACTCAAGAATGAAGTCTACTATTTTAGGTTGAGGATTATTCAAAGTTTAGAGTTTAAGTGGGTTCCGGGCTCAAGGCTCATAGCCAGGTTAATTCTATGAAGTTTAACCTTCAAAATTTGTCTAATGGCAAGTTTACTTCTCATTTTTTGTTTTTTCATGGTTTAAAATTACGATTTTTGGTTTAGATGATGAAGTTAGGGTAATGATGGCTTTACAAAAGCGTTTCTAAACTAAGTTAGGGTAATGGTGGCTTTACAAAAGCGTTTCTAAACTAAGTTAGGGTAATGATGGCTTTACAAAAGCGTTTCTAAACTAAGTTAGGGTAATGGTGGCTTTACAAAAGCTTCTAAACAGGTAATGGTGGCTTTACAAAAGCGTTTCTAAACTAAGTTAGGGTAATGGTGGCTTTACAAAAGCGTTTCTAAACTAAGTTAGGGTAATGGTGGCTTTACAAAAGCGTTTCTAAACTAAGTTAGGGTAATGGTGGCTTTACAAAAGCGTTTCTAAACTAATCGAGTTGTTAGGCTGTCCAGAAAGTCTTTTCGTTTCTTTTCGTAATTTTGTTTAAAATAAACAAATGCATGAATTGAACTACGATTTATTTCATTAAAAATAGCAGTTATTTTTCTATAAAATAACATTAAATGTCTTATTTCTGGATTTTTTTTTGGAAGCGTAAAGTTAGGTAGTCAAAAAGAGCGACAGCGACGGCTCGATGAACCGGTTTTTGACACTTTCACTTTAGGGAAACCTATCTTTATGCCGATAGATAAAAGATAGAGCATAAAAAGTTTTGAATATAGCCAAATTTTCAGGGAAATTCATTGAGCCAATTTCTTGCATCTAATCAAGTTCTACTTGAATCAAGCAGAAAGGCTGAAGTGTTTACAATAATTACATTACACACACACAAAACTAGCAATAATACTATTTGAATGTTCTATTTACCTCTTTAGAACAGAGGTATCCATTTAAAATTGTCAGAAAACTTTTCTAAAAAGAATTTCAGAATGGTCTATTTATTGCCTCAACTGTTGCTTATCTCCAATTGGCGCCTGGATTCACGAATCCAATTTCTGGGCCAATTTGTGAACATCTCGGGTACAGGAAATTCATTTGCAATTCACAGAATCGACAAATTTCAGTTGGCCATCTGTTTTTTACCTCCACGGATGTGTCGGCTTGGTTCTTTTTATTATTTATGGTTAGTTGAACAAATTGAAGCTCTTGTAAGTGGAAATTTTTTTGAGGCTTTTTCTACCGCAACAACCCCGGGAAACATCCATTTGTTGGCGACATCGAAAAAAATAAAATTGGACGCGAAAAACCCATTCATGAAGGGTAAGTGGGGGAAAAAAATCTAGACTAGAATTGGCTATATATTGGGTTGATGGAAAAGTCCTTTCCGATTTTTTGGGAGAGTACCTTAAATTTGTCCAATTTGGACGTTTTATAGCTCATCCTAAAGCTGAATTCAAGACGGATCGATTGGTAAAAACCGTTTTGAGATATCTCTTTTCTAAAAGTTTTTACAGCTATTTTAGTAAAGGGCGGCAGAGCCATTAATGGCTGTTTTCACGTTTCGTTAGTTTTCCGTGCAGAAACCTAGGCTAAAAACATGTGTTTCGTGATCAGCGTCAAAAATAACCCCTAGACACGCATTTTCAGAATCTTAGCAAAAAATTTTTGAAAAATATTGTCACCGGTGGAAGTCGAACCAGCGACCCTCAGATCGACTAGCCTTTCCGCCGCTTTTCGCGATTTTCCGTCGTTTTTCTCGTTTTTTTTGTTTTATCATCTTTTTTGATGTTGTTAGAAGGCTTTTTTCTGAGGAATCCATAAGACTGAGCACCGGAGAGGAGCAGGGCGGACGCGCCGAGCCGCGCCCGGAGCAACAAATAACAGCATGAAATTGCTATAACCCTCAATAAATTTACTTCTATTATTGTTCTTAAAAAGCAAAAAAGTTATGCTGCAGCGGGGTTCGAACCCTCGACACCCAGGCACCGGAGACAGCCGTCAATTTGCATGCGAAAACCAAAAAGAACTTATACTCGCGACTTTAGAGTACTGGTTTATTCAACCAATCCAAGCAATCAATCACAATACAGAAACAAGTCCTTTTGAAACCCTAACCTAAACTAAACTACCTAATGTCATAACAGAAAAAAGCCATTCTGGTTCGACTTCCACCGGCGACAATATTTTTCAAAAAAAAAAATCGGGAAGGGCTTTTCCATCAACCCAATAAATTCTAATTTTTCTAGGAGTTCTGAAACAATTAAAATTCAGCAAGAAGTTTACCGTTTTCTTTAATCCAAATTTGTTTATTTGCAGTAAAAAGGCAGCTCAGCGAGTCCCCTATGGGGCGATTCTTTCAACTCCAGCGATTTGGGCTGTCTGGATTGCGGCAATCGGCAGTTTCTCCGTTGTCAATCTCATCTTTCTCTACTCGCCCACTTATATGAGCAAAGGTTTTCACTTTTTTTAAAACGTCTATATGTCGTAGTAGGGTCGATTTTGAATTTCAATTCTCTCTATATGAGCAAAGCCTAAGCCTAAGCCTAACCCAAAACCCAAATCGACTCAGCCTTAGCCGAGACTGAATCCAAGCTGAATTAGATTTCCGATAGCCGATTTGTATCGACGTTGTTTTGCGTTAAAAATAGAGAAATAGTCTCCAAAAGAGCTCTTTAAGATAGCAAAGAATCTATTAGAGATAACTATTTTAGAGATAACTGTAGTCAATCGAATTCTATTGAAATTCAGAGTTGTTTTTTAAATTTTTAGAATCGATTTCCGACTTCTTTATTGACAAACATTAGCAATTAAAGAAAAACAATGAACAAAACAGTACAATAATTAATAGAATTTAGCTAAAATATTAGAGAGTTGCAGTTCTTGCTACTCTTGAAATAAGAATTCCCTTAAACAAGGTGATTGCCTGAAACTTTGGCATAATAAGGCATCCCGTTTTGAAAATATTCCAACTCTACCACATATAAATGACTTTAAACATTAAAAGTATTGACAACTTTGACAACGACTGTGCTTTCTGTAGTCAATAGTTTGAATTGTCAATGTCTGAGAACTTCCTCTCAAGCTGGATGTATCAGATTATTTGCTGAGCTCTCTGCATCTATTTCCGGACTTTGAAATTACTGTAGACAAAAACTAAAGACAAATTCGGATTCCCCGCCCACGAAAACCCCTGATACAAGTTTTCTCTCTCAATTAACCAAAAGATACATAAGCTGGATGTATTTTATAAATGATCAATCACAAAAATGCGACTGTGCTTTCTGTAGTCAATAGTTTGAATTGTGAATGTCTGAAAGATTAATCTATCTGTTTGCTGCCTGAATGAGCAAATAAAACTCATTTTTTCTTTTTTTTCTTACTTTTAGCAAGAAAAGTAAATGGTTTATCGACAAAAATAGATAAATAATAGAATATTTCAGTCTTGGGCTACTCGATCTCACACAGTGGCTTCACATCAGCATTGGGACCACTTGCTCAAGCTGCAATGAAAGTTTCTGTTGGTAGGTGATGAAATTGAAAGTGAAGTTGAATTTAAGCAAAAAATATATCTCAATAAGTGAAGAGTTTCATAAAATAAAGAATAATTGAAGAGCTAGAATATTTCAGATTAAATTAGCAAAAAAAAGTAGCAAGTTTAAGTCGAAATTAGCAACGTTCTAAACAGAAAAACCAGAAATTTCACTTATTTATTGCTATTTCAGGTGGAGTGAGCGACAAAATTCGTTTCATGAGTGAAGTCAACAAATTGCGAATGTTCAATTCGATTGCTATCTTCGGCAGTTTCTTTTTTCTAATCGTTCTCTCGTTTGTTGATCCAAAATATTCGGTGAGCAAATTTTCAATTACCGTACATACGTAAATACTGTAATAGTACCCCATTCCCCTCGTACAGTCGCGATAGATATGAATCAGGGCTATCGAATGAAAGCAAGTGTAACAAAATCGATTAAATGAGCGACGAGAAAAACGTAAAAAACGTAGCGGTGAGGATGGCGGTACTCCGGAAGAACTGGGGAGCAGTACTTCAAAAGTACAAAAGTAATTGATTAATCGACATATTACAGTTTTACTATACAGTGTTACTATACAGTCTTTTATACCAGTACTTACCGTAAATACTGTAATAGTACCCCACTCCCATCGTACAGTCGCGTAGTCGCAAAAGTTTTTTTAGTATTTCATTCTTTTCAAAGCGCCCGTACTTTCAAAAAATGCGTCTTTGGTATCAAAAAATAGCCCTGAATTTCAGCTATTTTTTGATACCTAAGCGCGCATTGTAGCTTAAACCAGTGTCGAGAAAAACTCGTTCAAAGCTAGACTACGCAACACTCCGCACCGTCATTATGGGGCTGGGGTACTATTACAGTATTTACGGTAAATCAATCACAAATCTAATTGCTAGTTTGTGCTCATATCTTAGCATTAAGTACAATATTTTAAAAGCAAACAATAAAAACGATCATTCGAATTTCATTTTCCCTTTCAGACGATTTGCGTTCTGTTGTTTGGTACAGCGAGTGGAATTATCGGGGCAAATACAGGCGGATTCTTTCGAGCGGCACCGATTCTCAGTAAACAATACAGGTTGGAAAAAGAATCTCTTTATGATAAACACTTTAATAAAGTAAAGAAATGAATGGGGTAAAGAGTTTGGAATCGGAATTGAGGAGAATTGAACCCTCGACCGCGACTTTATCGGGATGTTGTTAAAACAGCGCCGAATAGAAGACGTTCGAAACAGCGCCGAATAGAAAACGTTCAAAACAGCGCCGAATAGAAAACGTTCAAAACAGCGCCGTCAAATTTCTCAAAATTCAAAAAAGCCAAGGCAATTCAAGTTTTATACTAAAAAAAATCCTTGCATTCTTGGCTAAATGATGGGGAAACAGTTTTTAAAAAAAGGTAATATTTGATAGATAAAATTAGCGTTCAAAAGCTATTCAGTTAACCAAGAAAATACCTGTTGAATGATACGCAGTTAGTTAATTGAA
This sequence comes from Mesorhabditis belari, assembly GCA_958450365.1. Lineage (NCBI taxonomy): Eukaryota > Metazoa > Nematoda > Chromadorea > Rhabditida > Rhabditidae > Mesorhabditis > Mesorhabditis belari. Next base: position 1,573,477 of record CAUEEP010000935.1, on the reverse strand, counting down.
TATCTTTAGAGACCCATTTTGAGCGCTCTTTTTATCTATTAAATATTAACTTTTTTTAAAAACTGTTTCCAATGTAGCCAAGAATAAAAGGAATTTTTTTGATATAAACCATGAATGGTGAGAAATTTGACGGCACTGTTTTGAGCGTTTTTTAATTTCTCAAATTTCTCAACATTCAAAAAACCAAGCTGGTTCAAGTCTTATATCAAAAAATTCCTTACATTCTTGGCTACATGATGGGGGAAACAGTTTTAAAAAAAGTTAATATTCATTGATAGAATTAGTGTTCAAAACGTGTGTGTCGAGTGGTTAACTCTAAATTTGTGCCTTATCTCTCTAAATTTGGTTCCTTATCTCTCGAAATACGGTTCCTGAACTTTTCAGCTTTTCAATGCTTTTCAAGCTTTTCAAATATTCTATCTAGAGATGATAGGCAAAATTTTGATAATCAAAATTGAGTCAAAAGCTTTAGTAGAAACTTTTATATGGGCTCCTAAAGAGCAATAGTTTCACTTAAAACTTGGAATTCGAATATTCAACAATGCCCAACTTTCTTTTATTATTAAACCCATTTTTTTTGGAGAAAAGAGTCTTGGCTTTAATCTGAAATGCTTTCAAAACTGATTGAATCCCTAGAACATTTGTTATTTTAAGAATTTAATTTCCTCATTAACATTACGTACGGAGCACCACTATTTCCGGGCTTAGAAATTGCTGTAGACAAAAACTAAAGACAGATTCGGATTCCCCGCCCACGAAAACCCCTGATACAAATTTTCGCACCAAAAACAAAGCGGGTAGTACAAATGAATTCATTGGACTGTACCGTGTCGTCGTAAATGAATAAATCACCTCCAAAAACCATCAACTACTACCAAATAACATTTATTTTCAGTCATTTTGTCACTGGAAACATCTCACTTGCAATCACAGTGACAATGGTGATTGTCCCATTCATTGTAAATGCAATCGTAAAAGAAAATCGTGCGGATGAGTGGAGAATGGTTTTCTGCATTCTTGGTGGATTTATGGTAATGAAAACGAATGAAATTAAGGCTATACTCTTTTTCAGGCAATCACAAATGTCATTTTTGTTCTTCTTGTCAAGGGAGAGCCGTGTGAATGGACTGAGGTTTGCATTGAGAAAAAAAAAGAAAGATATTCATGCGGAGAGCTCACAAAATAATCTGATACATCCAGCTAATGTATCTTTTCGTTAATTGAGAGAGAAAACTTGTATCAGGGGTTTTCGTGGGCGGGGAATCCGAATTTGTCTTTAGTTTTTGTCTACAGTAATTTCTAAGCCCGGAAATAGATGCAGAGAGCTCAGAAAATAATCTGATACATCCAGCTAATGTATCTTTTGGTTAATTGAGAGACAGTTGTCAATACTTTTAATATTTAAAGTCATTTACACTACTGGACAATGAAATATCATATTTGAAAAACGATCGTCACTTTCGCGCGTCTCTTTTAGTATCTAAAATCTATTTTATTTTATTTATTTTAGTCAAATCCACACAAAAACATCATTTCTCCGATAAAAACGATTCCAAAAGAAATGGAATCAACAACAGAATCTGCTTTTTCACATGTTGATCACATGGAAAATGATCATCAGAAAAAAGTTTTCTCGGTTTTAAATTACAGTAATTGAAAGTTTATGCAAGAATTTGCCTTCTATCTTAAGAATTTTCATTTTCTTTTATAGATATCTTTTGATTTTCATTTCTTTTAATTAGAAAGATTTCGATTTTACTTTAAAGAGTTTTTACAATCATCTTTTTAATATTTAACATTAGCTTTTGATATCTTTTGTTCTTTTCATCCAATATCACTCCTAATCTTTATCTCATCGGGTATTCTCGTTTAAATGAGTTTAAAAGAGATTTACGTGTACATTTTGTGTAATAAATTGAATAAATTGAATAAAAATGAATGAAATGAGGCAATTTATTGCAATATCTTTTGCAAAAGAAACGATAAGAATTGTGCAGTGTGTGAGAGAATGCCGATGGGGGCAAGAATACCGATATCTAATGATTATTAGATATTTATTCCGAATCTAGCACAATACTAATCTAGCGAGAAAATATAATAAAGTAGAATCAATCGTTGGTTCAGTGTTTCATAGCAATACGAAAAGCAATACAAAGAGACAATATAAAGTGAGCTCCGTCCCTTTTATTATAAAAGCGATCTTTTAGAGGCGGGACAAGAGAATCAGATATTCAAATCAAAACATTAAATAAGATTTCACAGAAAAGAGCCACTTTAAAAGAGATTTACGTGTACATTTTGTGTAATAAATTGAATAAAATTGAATAAATTGAATAAATTGAATAAATTGAATAAATTGAATAAAAATGAATGAAATGAGGCAATTTATTGCAAAAGATTTGCAAAAGAAACGGTGAGGATAAAGGAAAATAAATGGGATAAAAAGATTATCCAATCAGACTGTATTTGATATTATTTGAAAGCTTGAAATGTCTTCTATAAAATGATATAAAAAGTTTGGAATATTATTAGCCTTGGACAAAGTTATAGGTCTTCGAAGACGACTCACTCAAAATACCCGAAAACTCAACAAGAGCCAAAATGACTCCGTCTTTTGTTCTCATCTTTTTACCTTACAATCTGCCAAATCTTGATATCTTTTTGTTTTTCTATCGATTTGAATTGAATTCTAAATTGAATAAATTGAATAAATTGAATAAATTGAATAAAAATGAATAAATTGAATAAATTGAATAAATTGAATAAATTGAATAAAAATGAATGAAATGAGGCAATTTATTGCAAAAGATTTGCAAAAGAAACGGTGAGGATAAAGGAAAATAAATGGGAAATGAATTTCGATGAATTGCAATAATCTTTCTTGCAACACCAAACATAAATCTTTGTTGCAATATTTGTCCCTTCGCCAATTTGCTCAGAGCGTTTGCCGATTGTCTAAATGAAATTTAGATAAAAAGGAAATAATTTTTAAAAAAAGGTTTAAGCTTTTTGTTTAAAAACTTTCGATTTTCTTTTACTTTTTACAGAATCATTTTTCAACTCGAAATTATGGCTCTTGTCGAATTTCCGAATATTTTGAAAGCCTATAACTTTGTCCAAGGCTAATAATATTCCTAACTTTTTATATCATTGTATAGAGCACATTTTAGGCTTCCCAATAACACTAAATACAGTTTGATTGAATTTTTCAGTCCCGTAAAAACCAGGCAACACGGTAGCCAGGCGAGTTGGGCCTCGTTCTCGGAGTTGGCTTTGATTTCCTTGGACTCGATTATCCAATCGGACTGTATTTGGTATTATTCGAAAGCTTGAAATGTCTTCTATAAAATGATATAAAAAGTTCGGAAGAATATTAGCTCTGGACAAAGTTATAGACCTTTAAAACGTGGTGACACATTCGAAATACTCGGAAACCCGATCTAATCGTGTGTCTTGGTTTGCATGGGAATGAAAAATCGAATCAAGCTCTATTTAGTATCATTTGAAAGCTTGAAATGTCCTCTATACAATTATATAAAAAGTTCGGAAGATTATTGGCTTTGGACAAAGTTATAGGTCTTCGAAGACGACTCACTCAAAATACCCGAAAACTCAACAAGAGCCAAAATGACTCCGTCTTTTGTTCTCATCTTTTTACCTTACAATCTGCCAAATCTTGATATCTTTTTGTTTTCCCACATCCACATCCCCAATAGGTTCCTTTAAGATCACCATTCTAAAAAAGAAATATTTATTTTAAGTTTTACAAGTGATCTTATGGTTTATGCTTTTGGGTTTTATTAGAATTATTGGGTTGTCCAGTTATGAATGCGCGTTTTTACTATTTTGTAAATTTCTCAAGATATCGAACAGATGTATATGAGTGTTGTATATCATTCGAAAGCTGAAGATCTCCTCTACATTTTGGAATAAAAAAGTTTTTGAATTCATTCAACTTTTTGGGAAATCGACTACACAAAGGGAGAGGTCGTTTTCAAAAAAATTCATTCCAGCTTAGCTATTCTTCAAGTTTTATGGTGTAAAATAACCGCCCAGAAAAGAAAATAAAAGCAAAGATGCTCTGAAATTGTTATATTTTTAAAAAAGTTGTATTGATATATCTGTTGGCTAAACATCAAACGGTTAACTCAATTTGAACCGAGCCAAAACTTGATCCAAAGGCACCCTTCCATTTTTTGGCCACCTCTTCTTCTATGCAGCCAATTTGCCCAAACGCTAAACAAATTCGCAAAACTTTTTATATCAAAATGTAGAGGAGATCTTCAGCTTTCGAATAATACTCATATATATATCTTTTTCTTGATTTCGGTATCTTGAGAAATTTACAAAATAGTAAAAAACGCGCATTCATAACTGGACAACCCAATATTTTAAAAGTTTTGAAGGATTCTTTTTTATTCATCTTTTATTGAACAAAATTACTCTTTTTTTTAAATACAAAAAGCACGTTTAAAAAGCAAATACCGATCCTTGCCATTTCACACAAAAATTGCATCCCGAATCACACGATGTGTTCGACATCTAAACAGCATTCAAAGTATCGTTTTTGAGCCTCTCTTTCCCCAAAAACTAGTAGATCGTTCTGCCAATTTCAAATACCATTCGATAGCAAATTTTCTTGCGCATCTTTTAAATTATAAACCATTACGAATAGATTATTGAGTGGCGAGAAAATCTACAAAGAGGAGAGCACTCCTTTTAAGTGACCCTCTAAGTTCCAATTGAAATATTCTGAGATTTGCCTCGAGAAATCCATTCTCCAATCAAAAACAGTAAAACTAAAATTGAATGCGCATATTTTACATAAAAAAAGTGATTCAAAAAGTCCAAATGTGACCAAGATATGAGGGTTAAAAAAAGGAAACATTTTTCCAAAGTGTCCGCCTTTTCTCATCCCCATATCTCGAGTCCCGTTTACTATTTTTAAATACTTTTTTTTTGCAAAGTATGCGCATTTCATTCTAGTTTTACCACTTTTATTTTCCATATACTTTTTGCAATAAAAATCGCAGAATATTCAACTGTCACAGGGACTAAAAATTGAAAATTCAGAGAGGGAGACACTCGAAAACTACATTCATGGACTCTACAGTCAGTCTACAGTCAAAAAGTTTTCTAAAAGGTATCGATTTGAGAAAACTACCGTAATCAGCGTTCAATTTTCATCGAAATTTTGTCTAATAATAGCGAAATTGGTGGTTGATCTGGATGTAAACTTGGTATACAGCCATGGACAAAAGTCTTGGCGGCTCCTGGGTGGCAACTTTCAAACGCGAATTTATGAACCTTTCCGAGAGGCTATAAAAAAGTTGTCACAAGTATTTTTAAGCATTTCTACTCTACTTTTAGCTATGTCCAAGCATCGAACTCGAAAGCTTATTTTAAACAACAAAAATGAGCCTAAACGACAAAAAGGTCACAAAAACAATGGACAAAAGTCTTGGCGGCACAGACATAGAGGCGAAAAATTCAATATTTTGACGCCTTTAGCTGCAACGACCGCTTGGAGTCTCCAGGGCATACTGTCAACTAGATCGCGTAAAATTTGTGGCGCAATTGTCACTCAAACTCGCCGTACCAAAGATCCGCCTTAGAGCTAAAGCCATGCCATGCTCTAAGCCTTAGCGCCTTAGAGCTTCCCTTGAGCTTCGTCTTGATAAACGCCCATAGGTGTTCAATAATATTCAAATCGGGGCTGTATGGAGGAGCTGTAACGAGTTGAACGCGATTTGCGTGGAACCATCCGGGTAGGCGAGCTCTTCCTCAACTGGCAAGTCGAACAGTGTGGCCCATAAGCAACTGACTCTTGTGACAAGGAGCATTGTCCTGGTAGAGGAGCCATCCTTGTCCCATGTTGGCGGTCGCAAAAGGAAGAAGATTGTTCTCCAGGATCGTCTTGTAGCGCTGGGCATCAAGAGTCGAGTTGAGAAGGGCCAATGGACCCGGTGAACTTCTTGCCATACTTGTGACAACTTTTTTCTCGGAAAGGTTCATAAATTCGCGTTTGAAAGTTGCCACTCAGGAGCCGCCAAGACTTTTGTCCATGATTGTATATAGGGAAAATGTTATTGCCCCGATTTGGATGTTATTGAACACCTATGGGCGTTTATCAAGACGAAACTCAAAGGAAGACGGTTTAACTCTAAGGCGGATCTTTGGTACTTCGTACGGTGAGTTTGAGTGACAATTGCGCCACAAATTTTACGCGATCTAGTTCACAGTACGCCCCGGAGGCTTCAAACGGTCATTGGCGGTTGTAAGCTAAAGGCAGACCAACAAAATATTGAATTTTTCGCCTCTATGTCTGTGCCGCCAAGACTTTTGTCCATTGTTACGCTCATTTTTGTTGTCTAAAATAAACTTTCGAGTTCAATGCTTGGTCATAGCTAAAAGTAGAGTAGAAATGCTTAAAAATACTTGTGACAACTTTTTTATAGCCTCTCGGAAAGGTTCATAAATTCGCGTTTGAAAGTTGCCACCCAGGAGTCGCCAAGACTTTTGGCCATGATTGTATACCAAGTTTACATCCAGATCAGCCACCAATTTCGATATTATTAGACAAAAATTCGATGAAAATTGAACGCTGATTATGGTAGTTTTCTCAAATCGATACCTTTTAGAAAACTTTTGTGCAAACTCTCGTAATAAAAAGCGAATTGCGAATTGCTGACCTTTTCCGTGTGCTCCTTTCCAACAGTTTCCCTTGAATCAACCCAGCATTCGATCGACCAAATCCCACTCATCAAACTTGTCAATATCAATAGAATTCTCATTTTATCAAACAATTATTAGACAAAATTAAAGCTCTTTTTGAAAGCCAATCCTCCAACAAACCATCTGCCTTATCATTGCAAATTGTGTGGGTGAAATTGCTCATAAATTCAACCATTTACCGCTCAATTTCGCTCTTTTCAAAACAACTTTTTTGTTTTGTCTTTCTGATTCATTTCTATATGTATTTTGTTTTCTTGGCTAGATTTAAAGCCGCAATTTCGGCTATTGATTTGACTGCTCTGTGATTCTTTCTTGAGGTATCTATCTATTTATCTTTTGGGTGTGTTTTGAGTGGTGTCTCGGGTAATTATTGTGATTTTGTTTTGTCGCTATTCAACTGAATAAAGCATATACAGTACTGGACAATGAAATATCATATTTGAAAAAACGATCGTCACTTTCGCGTGTCTGTAACTCCGTTGTCTTTGAGTTTAAACTTTTAGTGTTATATTAGGTTGAGGAAAAAGTAATGACGGTTTTGGTTGTGGGAGTTGACCTTTGATCGTCCAGACCGTTCCTCGTCTTGGAGACTTTCATTTTCATCTTTGAACCGATGAAACCATCTTTGGCATTGTCTTTCGCTAATGCTGTCTTCCGCATAAGCAAAGAACTGGAAAATTGCCAACAACGGGAATTCAAAAACGACATTATTTTTTTCCTCAACCTAACACATTTTCTGAAAGCTCTTTTCAAGGGCTACACAATGGTAATATTAATATTTAGAAATACGGTAAAGACAAGGGAGTTACAGACACGCGAAAGTGACGATCGTTTTTTCAAATATGATATTTCATTGTCCAGTAGTGTATATGTTGTGTCCGATTTAGATTTCCGTCCGATTTCGATTCAATCTAAATCGGACGTCCGATTTAGATTACAGTCTATATCGGACGTCCGATTTAGATTACAGTCTATATCGGACGTCCGATTTAGATTCAATCTAAATCTTATATAGATTGAACAATAATATAAACATGCTTAATATATGTTCTTAAGCGTTTTCTGTAGTTTTCTGCATTTTTCAAAGGTCTTTTATTGATTACAGTCTATATCGGACGTCCGATACAGATCGAACAATAATAAACGTGCTTAATATATGTTCTTAAGCGTTTTTTTGCAATTTTCTGCGCTTTTCAAAGAATTCAAGATGTCACAATAGCATGTTCAAGATGCCACAAAGAATTCAAGATGTCACAATGTCACAACTCTGCAATTCAAGATGTCACAATAGCCTAAGCTGCAAAAATAAATAGAAATTTTTAACTCGTTCGTTGTTGTTGTTAGTTTTTTGTTGTTATATGTTGTAATTTTGCATCTATTCTGTTAACGCTAATAAATTGTTTCATAGTTGGGTTTTCTTTTCAGAAAAAGACAATAAAATTTCCTTGAAAAGCGCAGAAAATTGCAAAAACGCTTAAGAACATATATTAAACATGTTTATATTATTGTTCAATCTATATAAGACGTCCGATTTAGATTCAATCTAAATCGGACGTCCGATATAGACTGTAATCTAAATCGGACGTCCGCGATAAGTTCAATCTAAATCGGACGTCCGATTTAGATTGAATCTAAATCGGACGGAAATCTAAATCGGACACAACATATATATATAAATGAATTCTTTCAACAATAAAAATCTTTATTTCAAAAGAAATTTCCTTACTATCTCTACAAAAATTTGTATAGATTGGGTGCAAAAATGAAAAAAAAAAAGCTTGGTCAATTGTGAAAGCATTTGATTTTTAAGGAAAAACTATTGAATAACTTTTGCGAATTATTATTTCTGATTCTATGAACATATAAGGTTTTTTTTAGTGCAAGTGATTCAAAAAAATAAGCATTTAAGCAAAAAATTATTGATGGAAAAGTTAAATAAATGTGGAAAGTTGAGAAAAATGATAAAAAAGAAGATTGGAAAAGATTTGAAAGGGTTTGAAAGGATTGGAAAAGGTTTGTAAAGGTTTGTAAAAGGTTTGTAAAGGTTTGTAAAGGTTTGTAAAGGTTTGAAAGGATTGGAAAAGATTTTTAAAGGTTTGAAAAGGTTTGTAAAGATTTGATTCATTCATCTTGAGCGTATTCTTCATCGAGAACCGATCGAGAACCACCTCGACCAAGAGTCACTGCTGCGGTTGACATCTGAAGAAGATTGGATTAATGAATAGCTGAAGATTTGAAGAATAAGATATTCTTGATTTAAAATAATTGTGAATAGAGTGAGTTCCTCTCGAGTAATGCCTTTTCTAAGGCATTACTCGAGAATATTTCAGATTAAAGAATCTGAAATATTCTAAAGTTCATAGGCCCCATAGTTTTTTTCTTCTATTAAGTTGGAAAGTCCTCAAAAAAGTTTGCACGGTGATTTCGCAAAAACTAGAAAACAAATTTATTCAAGTTATTAAGTCAAGTTATTGCCTCATTATTAAGTATAACTGTATAACTTGTTGCCATTTATTTGGTAGAGCACCAATTCCTCTCCACTTTTGTCTCCTCTTTTAAAACGATCGTTTTAAAATTAAGTAAAAGGTATCTAATGAGGTAGTACTCATTAGATTTTAAAATTTTCGTCAAATCGATGGTGAATCGATACTGGTTCAGTTACCCAGAAGCGGTAGTTACCCAGAAGTAGTAGTTACCCAGAAGCGGTACAAACGGTAAAACAAGCGGAGAAATTGACGTTAAAGTTGGATAGTAATTGACGTTGGGTAATTGAACCATCAGTTCAAGTGCTGGAAGGCGGGCGATTGCTTGGCATAAGTTGGGTAACTGAACCAGCAGTTTAAGTCTGTATGCTGGAAGGCGCGCGATTGCTTGTTCGCACAAGTTGGCTAACTGAACCAGCAGTCCAAGTCTCTGTGCTGGAAGGCGTGCGATTGCTGGTTCGCATCAAAAACGTTTGTATTTTAACGTTTTGATCTTCTTCTTAAACGTTTTTTAAGTATCGAGAAAAGCTTTCTGATTGTGAATGTTACTGACAGGATCACTCTCTAGTTGTGAATTTCAATGATCCGTGAAATCAGTGATCAAGTGTTTACACTACGGGAATACCGTGCGCATCAGAGCCTAAGCCAACCCTGATGCGGACCTAAATATGACTAAAGACCGTGACAAATGTCTTATTTGTTATATTTGTTTTGAATTCTGGTGCGGGGGGAGATTTTTGTGCTTTTTTTGATAGTAAACCCACTAATGAAAGTGACCCTCATCAGCGGCTGACATCTAAGGAAAAATCATTTATTAATTCTTCTTAGGAATTTTGATTTTCTTCACTTTAACACTGTTTTTAACAAACCGAATGCGAGAGTCCTCTCCCAAAAACAACGGATCCCGATCGACTCTTGATACGGAACTTCTGAAGACTGTTCTCTGCGGCTTCAGCTCTAAACAAATGCATAGAAAAATATAGAAAAATATAGAGAAATGCGTAAGATTCTTTACATTTATGAATCATTTATGAATCATTCAATACTACTACAATCTTTCAAGCTATTGATTCCTTAAGCCATTGATTCCTTAAGCCATTGATTTCCTTTTTTTTATTTCAAACCTCTCTTGGGCATCCTCAAGTTGATGTTGCATTTGACGATATTTGTTCAAATTCGTTGTTGCAAGGCCTTCCTGAATTTATGGAATTAGAAACTCTTTGGAGAAATTGCATAGATCAATCCTAAAAGTTAAAGAAGAAATCAACAACAACAACAACAATAACCATTCGATTTTCTCGCGAATATTCTATCCAATTTAGCTCTATTTAATCTCTTTTGAAAGATATTTGACTTTGAACACTTTGACAAGATTTTTCTCTACTTTTCATTGATTTTAAAAGAACACATTTCAAATGAGCTTTCAAATGTTTAACATTAATTTAAAGAGCCAATTTAGAGCCAATTTGGATAGAACAATCCCGAAAATCAAAAGAAAAAAGAACAACGACTTGTTTTTCTTTTTGATTTTCTCGAGACTGATCGATCCAATTTGGCTTCATTTGGTCTCATTTGAAAGCCTAAAATGTTTTCTTTTAAAAGATATCAAAAGTAAACGAATCTATTCGCTCTGTAACCAGTTATAGACATTTAAAGCTAAAAGTCGTTGTTGATTTTTGAGACTGATCGATCCAAATTGGCTCTATTTGGTCTCATTTGAAAGTCTGAAATGTTTTCTTTTAAAAGAAATCAAAAGTAAACGAATCTATTCGCTCTGTAACCAGTTATAGACATTTCTAGCATGCCTACTCATTCAAGAGTCGGCTAAAACTATCGAAAAGCCGAATTTTCTCACACAAACACTCAAAGAAATAAGTTAAAGGCAACACTTTGACACGATTTTTCTTTACTTTTCATTGATTTTAAAAGAACACATTTCAAATGAGCTTTCAAATGCTTAACATTACTTTAAAGAGCCAATTTAGAGCCAATTTGGATAGAACAATCCCGAAAATCAAAAGAAAAACAACCAAGACTTGTTTTCTTTTTGATTTTCTCGAGACTGATCGATCCAATTTGGCTCTATTTAGTCTCTTTTGAAAGCTTGAAAGGTGTTCTTTCAAAAGATATCAAAAATAAACAAATCTATTGTCTCTGTAGTAAGTTATAGAAATTTAAAGCTTGCCTACTCATTCAAAAGTCGGCTAAACTATCAAAGAAAAAATTCCCCACCGCTTCTTCGATTTGTCTCTTATAAGTTTTGATCTTTGTTTGCAATTTCTCCACCAAATCGTACATTCGCTCAGCCGTTTTCTTGTCCTCATCAACCTAAAATCATTTTTTGAGCTGAACTACTTGGTATTGATTACCTGGAATTGCAATTCTCTGCATCTTCTGTCCTTGTTTCTGTAATTCTTTGCCGTTTCTCCGTGACGGCGATTCTCATTGTCCAATTCCATTTCCAATTCGCGAATTCTGAAATCTCCGGCGCTACTGAATGAAGCTTTTTCAACTTCAATTACCTATCTTGAAGCTTTTGAATATTTCTCTTTCCTCCTTTCATTGCGTGCGCTTCGGCTTCTTCCAATCGACCTTGAGTCTCTTTGAGCTGTAAATTTTTACATCGGTAGCACACTCGACAATGCGTACTAGTACTAATGACGTACTAATGACGACTTTTTTTAGAGTCAACTCAAGTTTTTAAGGACTTTTTTTATTTATTTTGCAGAAAGTTCTCTATAATTTTATACCAGTTTTGAAGAGGAGATTCAGGGCTATCGAATGACTATAATATTTTTGTTATCATGGAATTTTCACTAAATTATCAATAAATAAAGACTAAGCGACTGTACGCCTAAAAAATCGCCTTCACAAATGTGTTAATTGAGATACAACTCGTCTATAAGGGGACGCCAAGCGGGAAGATACGATAAGCCATGGTAGCCTAGGGGATAGTGCGCTAGGTTACAAATCTGTGAGGACGGGGTTTACTCGCGGGGTTCAATTCCGTTCCCTGCCAAACTTTTGGAAAACATCTTTTGAGGTTCCAAAAGTGCCTTAGCACATGTATTTGACCTATAATACTTTAAAAAACCCTCTAAACTGAATTCTGAAGGGGGTTTTTGTTCAACGTCTAAACTGGATTCTGATGGGGAATAATAGGTAAGTTTATCTTTGAATTTACACCAAATTATTAGTAAAACAGCTATCAACTATGCGACTGTACGCTCAAAATACCGTCGTTGCGAATGATCACCTGCGATTCAAGTCCTTTTCTCTGTCGTTCGATTCCGTTTGAATGGTCTTGTTCTTGACGGAGTTCCTGAAAAGAAGCACTCAACTCAAATCCTTTAATTTTCGGTAAAATAGCGCTAATTTTCTATGAAACCTCGGCCAGACGAGCAGCATCTTGAATCGCTTTCTTTTGCCGATCATCCGCATCTTTCAATTCTCCCAAAGCCTCGGTGACTTCGGATTGAAGTTGCTGAAGTTGGATGCTTTTTCTCAAGTTAAATAAAACAATGAAATCTAGTCGTTTCACTTTAAATAACACAAGTGTTTAATGAATTTAATAAATAAATAAATAAATAAATAATTTAATAAATGTTTAACGAATTTAATATCTGAATTTCTACTAAACTTTCATTTTAACTCCTTTCATTTTTCACCTGAATCTCGCCTTCCAATTTTCTCTTATGTGCAGTTAAAGCGGCATTTGTGGCCGCAAGAGATGTGGCCGATTCTTTGATTTCATGAGTTTCCAATTCGATTTGTCGTCGAGCTCGTTCCGCCTGAAAACGAGATTCAAATTTCGTTAAAGGAACGATGCTCACTAAAAGCAAATTATCAGTAGGTAATAGAGTTGCTATTTGATCGAAATTCTGTCGGATTGGATTGGATCGGATTCCATCCGGAAGAGGCTTTTGTCGGATCGAATCCGATCATCATCCAAGCCAATCCGATCCAATATAATCCGGACTTGATCTATCAAATGAAAAGTCTAGTAGGTAGGTGTGATAAAAGATTTTTGATAAAGTTTTCTGCATAAAGGATTTAAAAAATCATTACAAATCATTAGATATCTTCTCTCCAAGATCTACTACCCTAAAGTCTCGAGTATAAGTTCATCCAAGTATAAGTTCTGCCTTAATTTACATTCGCTTTAATTGCTTTGAATTTCTTTTTGTTGGATTTTTATACATTTTTATTGTTATATAAACTTTATTATTGTTCTTGGGCGCGGGATACTACAGGGTGACAGCCTATCCCATTGCTATTGTTATGTGCATGGATACATCCAGACGATAGTGTTGAAGAAGACGCTGGAAGCATTCTTTGCCGTCGACGTGGACTTTGGCCGGTGAGAGGCCAGGGAGGGATCCATAAGACTGAGCACCGGAGAGGAGCAGGGTGGACGCGCCGAGCCACGCCCGGAGCAACAAATAACAGCATAAAATTGCTATAACCCTCAATAAATTTACTTCTATTATTGTTCTTAAAAAGCAAAAAAGTTATGCTGCAGCGGGGTTCGAACCCTCGACACACCGCACCGGAGATAGCCGTCAATTTGCATGCGAAAACCAAACAGAACTTATACTCGCGACTTTAGGGTAATAGTTTCCGAGTTCTCTAAAAGGTTAGTTCAGTGAAATCCAAGTCCTACGTGGTAGACTCAATAAAATGAATAGCAAATGAATAGGCATAGTGACGCCGAAAAACGGTTTAACCGATCAGCGTTTCTTCCACTTTACAGACTGCAAAAGGGAAGTCTTATATACCAGAGTCCTATGTCAGACGGCAAGCGATTATGCGCGCGCACCAAGAACATCATTTACAGCGATTTCTCTTGCTTTGTTGATGCTATGAAAAAAGATATTTAACTGTTAATTTGTGCCCAGGGGTTTTCGGGGTCGGCGAATCGATTGGATTCAAATTATCGGTACGTAAGATAAGTTTTGATGAAGTTTTCTGTATAAAGGGTTAAAGAAATGATTGGAAATTATTAGAATGAGAGAAGCGATCATTAGGCATCTCCTCTCCAAGATATGCTAAAAGGTTAGTTCAATGAAATCCAAGTCCTACGTGGTAGACTCAATAAAATGAATAGCTCCAATCGATTCAATGAACCCCGAAAACCCCTGGGTACAAATTAACAGTTAAATATCTTTTTTTCATAGCATCAACAAAGCAAGAGAAATCGCTGTAAATGATGTTCTTTGTGCGCGCGCATAATCGCTTGCCGTCTGACATAGGACTCTGGTATATAAGACTTCCCTTTTGCAGTCTGTAAAGGGAAAGAAACGGTGATCGGTTAAACCGTTTTTCGGCGTCACTATGCCCAAATTTCTGGGAACAATTTTTGCTTTAAATTAGGCTATCCTTGCTCAAGGTTGAAACCTTTCAACCTGATCAAAGCTGAAATAAACACGAAAAGCGGATAATATCTGATAAATTATTGATAAATCCATAAATAAATTCACTTTATCCATTATTCATTAAGATTTCATCGAAAATTCGATTACTACATCGAAATTTTGGCGGAAATTTGAAATTTGATCTTACTAGTGTTCGTGAGAGTCGATCCAAAGTCAGAACCCTCCTTTAAAGTTGTTTAAGTTGTTCAAGTTGTTTAAATTGTTCAAGTTATTCAAGTTGTTTAAGTTTAAGTTTAAAGTAAAGCTTAAAGCTATTTTTCCACAAAACCTGTTCATAAGCATTCACAAGATCTTCTTTTTCGGATTGAAGAATCTGGGCTCTTCGTTCGGCGATGTGTGCCTGGAAATTGTACAAACTTTGATCAGTTTGTGCAATATTCAAATACCAAAAATGAAGTGAATGTTCACTTTCGAAAAAGTCACAAAAGTTGATACCTGATCTTTAAGCTCTTCGCGAATTCGTTGCTCGTCGTCGACTTGCATCTAAATAGTCAAAATTTCGATGAGTTTCATCAAATTAGCATCGAATACCTGCAAATCCTTCACCGTGTCCACATAGCGTTTCATCGCTTTTTGAGATTCGACATTCGCCTGAAAAAGAAAAAACACAATTCAACTTGGTTTCTCCAAAATTTGGTACTCGACTTTTCGAGTATTCAATCAGAATCGAGTGATCAGAATCAGTTGATTAGAATCAGTTGATTAGAATCAATTGATCAGAATCAATTGATCAGAATCAAGTGATCAGAATCAAGTGATCAGAATCAAGTGATCAGAATCAAGTGATCAGAATCAATTGATCAGAATCAAGTGATCAGAATCAATTGATCAGAATCAATTGATCAGAATCAATTGATCAGAATCAAGTGATCAGAATCAAGTGATCAGAATCAAGTGATCAGAATCAAGTGATCAGAGTCAATTCCTCACCTTATTTGCATGATCAAGCGCCACTTCAAGTTCATTGATATCCGTCTCGAGTTTCTTTTTCATTCGCAACAATTCAGCTCGGCCTATAATAGCTCGACATACTTGTAATTCAAGAATTATTTGTATAAGAATCTTTTTCTTATTACAAAGAGCACCATTTCTAATGTACAGGGTGTTCAGTATTGATTTCTTTAGATTTCTTTTTAATCGATTAGCTCCCGAGCGTCAAGTTCAACCCTAATTTGTCAGCTGTTTGTTCAAGCCTATACAAGATATTGTAGCCCTTATTCTTGGCTACATTTCTCTATAAAAAGTTTCTCGATTAGAGATATACAACTCATTTTACAAGCTCTTAAATGAGTTGATCCCATTTTTGCCAGTTGATCTCATTCAAAAGCTTTTAAAATGAGTTGTATATCTCTAATCGAGAAACTTTTTGTAGAGAAATGTAGCCAAAATTAAGGGCTTTAATATTTTATTTAACACTAATATCTAACACTATGTGTTTTACTATTAATAGAGTGATATTGTCACAGCAGTGACAGGGAAACTACGCATGCAAATTAGCATTTATCTTTTAGACTTACGGAAGTACTGTTTATTCATAATTGTATCATTGCATTCATAAATTGTATTACAGGAAGGCATAAGATCCTCCCTGGCGGCACTGAGATACATCTCCGTATACTGGTAAAGCGTTCGTCCGGTAAGCGAGTGGTCGCGGGTTCGAGTCCCGGTGGCGACGCTGCTTTTTTTGTTCCCAGCCCCAACTCACAAAAGATCCCCAACTTTACCATGATATCCCTAATTTTCTCTTTTTCCTTATCCCACCTCGACTTTCCGTTTCCAAACTGGCTTGCATTGATTCAAGTGCTCGAGCGTGATTCTTTCTTGTGTTTTCGAATTCTTCTTCCTGAATTTAATGAGAATTTGATTTGAAATCATTTTTTTAAAGCTTCCTTCTTTCAAGACAAACTTTTTCATGAATTCTCTTTTCGATTTCGCTTCTCACTTGACTCAATTCAACTTGAGCTCGCATCACCTAGACTTTGAATTTGAATAGTTTACATATTTCTTTAAAAACCTTGTTTTCTTCAGCTTCCAAAGCTGATTCAGCTTCTTCCAATGCTTGTTGCAGTTCTTCTTTTTCCACTTCCAAACTGAAATCTTTCAACTTTTCGTTAGAAATTATTTATTTAAACAAACCGTCTTCGAATTTTCTGCAAATCGTGAACACTTTTCCCTCCTTCTCCCAATTGATCAGCAATATCTTTAAGCTCTTGAGCAAGAGCTTTATTTTCGCGGCGAACACCATCCACCTAGTAAAGGTAATAAAGTAAAGGTAATAAAGTAAAGGTAATACAATTTGTGAGAGCAAAATGAACGTTTGTTAACATAGATCAAAGATAAATCCAAATTTTACTTGTTCATGTGCTTCTTCGAGTTGATTCTTCAAACGGAACACTTCAGTACTCGAGTTTCTGAAAAAAAAAAAGATCGTGAATTTGAGGTGTTCATTTATCGCTTTGATTTTCAATTGGTGTACACCGCAAAAAATTAGATTTAATCACTTCAACAGCTACTTTTTCAGGATTCTTAGACAAAACTTCAAAAATTGTACCTTCATCTAGCAAAAAATTCTGAAAAAGTAGCTTCGAAGTAGTTAAATCTCGTTTTTCCGATGTACACCTATTGACAATTAGACCGAGAAATGAAGAGCTTTACTGTGAATAGATTGCTTGAAGCAAAGCTCAAAGGAAAGCTCAAAGGAAAGCTCAAAGGAAAGCTTAAAGCAAAGCAAAGCTCAAAGCTCAAAGCAAAATTTAAAGCAAAGCAAAGCTTAATGCAAAGCTTAAAGCAAAGCTTAAAGCAAAGCCTAAAGCTCAAAGCCCAAAGCAAAGCTCAAAGCAAAGCTAAAGCAAAGCCCAAAGCAAAGCTCAAAGCAAAGCAAAGCTTAAAGCAAAGCTCAAAGCAAAGCTCAAAGCAAAGCTCAAACCAAAGCTCAAACCAAAGCAAAGCGAAGCAAAGCTTAAAACTCAAAGCTGAAAGCAAAGCAAAGCTCAAAGCTCAAAGCAAAGTGAAACCTTTTCTCCTTTCCACTCACCGATGATCTCTTTGCGCCGAATCGAGCTCTTGCACGAGGGAATCACATTTGCGTTTCCATTCATCAATCACCTAGATTTTCGATATGAAAAAGTTTATCTGATTTTGGAAATTCTTTGATTTCCGTTTCCATTTCAAAAGCTCACTCACTTTGTCGAATCCTTTTTGTTTCTTCTCAAGCGAACTAGCGATCGAGTTTGCCTAAATGATTTCATTTTTTTAGATGCGATTTCATTTTCATTTTAGGTTTTAATTAAGAAAAGTTGAATTATATTTGATATTTCTTTATTTTCTACCCGATCCGCATCAACTTGAGCATCTTCGAGTTCTTGAGTCAGTCGTTGTCTGGCTTTTTCGAGTGAAGAAATCTATAAATGAAATAAAAAAATGAAAGTTTTCATAAAGAAACAAATCCTTTTGTTCTTTTATACTTTTCTATTCATTCTTTAAATGAAACCTTTTGAATATGGGATTCGATCGTCTCTTGCATTTCGTTGAGTTTTGTTTGGAGACGGCGTCTGAATTGAACTTTTTAGTTTGTTGTCAAGTTAACGGCATATTTACATTGGTACTTCCGTATCTTTCTTTGTAAACAATTTGCGCCTAGCTTGCTGATTCTTCTAGCTGATGAGTTTCATTTTAAAGGTATTTTAAAAAGAGATTTTGTCTGAATTGAACTTTTTAGTTTGTTTTCAAGTTAACGGCATATTTACATTGGCACTTCCGTATCTTTCTTTGTAAACAATTTGCACCTTGCTGATTCTAGCTGGTGCTTGCTGATTCTTCTAGCTGGTGCTTGCTGATTCTAGCTGATGCTTGCTGATTCTTCTAGCTGATGCTTGCTGATTCTAGCTGATGTTTGCTGATTCTTCTAGCTGATGTTTGCTGATTCTTCTAGCTGGTGCTTGCTGATTCTTCTAGCTGATGTTTGCTGATTCTTCTAGCTGGTGCTTGCTGATTCTTCTAGCTGATGCTTGCTGATTCTTCTAGCTGATGCTTGCTTATTCTTCTAGCTGATCAGTTTAATTTTAAAGGTATTTTAAAAAGAAATTTTGATCTGTTATGATACAAATTTTAAATAAATTCTCATTAATCTTAGAAGAGAAAGATAAAAGAAAGAATGCGACCAATTTTTCTGAAAAGCTTAGCTATACTACTAACTTTTTATTTTCTATCTTGTCTATTTACAGATTCTATAGATTTTTGTAGAAGAAAGAGGTCAAATCGTTGTTAATTCTGTTAATTCAAGTCTAGCCAGGTTAATTTTGTGTTAATCAGTGTATTAATCAGTCTATTAATCAGTGTTATTCTTGAAAACTTCTCGCTTCTTAAAATTTCTTAAAATAAGCGCTGTTTTAAAACACTTGAGAAGCATTTTATAGAAGAAAAATAGGGCTTTTCAATAAAGCAATGCTTTGGTCGATTCACCGTTTCTAAAAGGATCAATGAAGATAAAATACAAATAAATAAAACTAATAAAATACGGGAGAAAGATACGGAAGTACCGAATTTAATTGTTTACTTTTTTCTAATAAGCAAACAAATTCAATTCATTTTTTTCAACAAATCAAACATATTTTTACCTAGCCTCTTCGAGTTCTTCGGCTCGATTCATTCCCTCTCCTTCATATCGAGCACGCCATTGTTGAGCCTCCGCATTCGCCTGTTAATGTGATTTCAGTATTTCAAAAAAACCTTGAAACAAACCTTTGAAATAAGTCTTTGCAATTCCGTCTTTGCATCTTGTTCTTCTTCAAGCGATTCACGAAGTTGTTGGCATTCAAGTTGATAGTTTGATGCCTAAATTGATGTTTGAAATACAACTTTAGACCAAGGTATTTCTTTCTTCCTTCTTTCTTTCTTTCTTCCTTTCTTTCTTCCTTTCTTTCTTCCTTTCTTTCTTTCTTCCTTTCCTTTCTCTTTCCCTTTTTCTCTAGCTAAATCAAGGACCGAATGGCTCAGTGGAGCCGGAAAGCCCAGGAAAGCCAAGAGCAAAAGATTCAGTTCTTCGGGTTGCCCTCTACCGAAATCTACTTATTCTTCCTTTTTCTTTATTAAGGAAAATTGTTTGCGAATCCTTTTAGCTTTCACCTGTACATGTGCTTGTTGTCGTTCTCTTGCTTCTTGTTCAAGTTGTCTCTTCAATTCTTCTAATTGAGTGTTTAATTGACTCTTGATTCGATTCAATTGAGCAAGTTGAGATTCAGCATCTTCCAATTGTCTGTAAAGGTTAAAAAATTCAATAGATTCTAATTTATCATAAATTATTATAAATTTTGCTACATTATTATAAATTCTGTTAAAGAACTTACAGCTTTTTAATCATTTTCAGTTTCTTACCTATTCAAATCGGCATTCTCTGTGTGTAAACGGCTCTTTTGTGATTGAAGCTCTTGATTTGTTCTCTAAAAGTTTTCAAATATAAAATTATCATAGTTTCTTTTCTTTATTAACTACTGTAGAGGGTTTAAATGTGTAATTCTCTTGCCTGTTGCTCATCACTTCGAAGCTGCAGCTCAGTGAGTTGTGCCTCCAATTGTTTTGCCAAACGTTCAGCATTTTGTCTCTTTAAATGGTGAAATTTGAAAGATGAAAGATGAAAGATTAAAGATTAAAGATTAAAGATTAAAGATCAAATATCAAATATCAAATATCAAATATCAAATATCAAATATCAAATCTCAACCTGTTTTCCTTCAATATCCATCTGATTTTGAAGTTCTTCAGCTTCCCGATGAATCAAAGCCTTATCTTTTTCCAATTTCGCTCGAATCTTTTGCACAGTCTCCAATTGTTCGGTCAATTCAGCGACCGCATCGGAATGTTTCTTTCGGAGTCCAGACATTGCTTGCTCTTGTACAATGCTTGCTTCTTCCAAATCATGCCGAAGTTTCTGGAAATGAATTCATCTACTAAATGTAAAAGAGCATTTTGTTTTCAAAACATACCACACTATCCGGGGTCGAACCCGGATAGTGTGGTATGTTATGTAGCAATGAAAGCAATTAAATTATATGTAGCAATGAAAGCCAAAAGAAATCTCGATTCTTACGTGGTTTAAAGGACTTTGGGAGTTTAAGAGACTTTTGAATTTGTGGCCAAGTTTTAAATGTCTATAACTTACTATAGAGACAATATATTTGTTTATTTTTAAATAGATTTTAAAAGAACACATTTCAGCCTTTCAAATGAGACTAAATAGAGCCGAATTGGAGGGATCAATCTCGAGAAAATCGAATGACTAAAAGTCGTTGTTGATTTTGCTTTTCACTTAGAAAATTTGACTCTATTTAGACGCATTTCAAAGCCTGAAATGTATTCTTTTAAAATCTATTAAAAAATAAACGAATATATTGTTTCTATAGTAGTTTATAGAAATTTAAAGCTTGACTATCCAGTGAAAAGTCCCCTAAACTACTCAAGAGCTGTAAAATCTCTTGTTTGTTTTGTTTTTTTCTTGATTACCTGCAATTCAGCTTCTCTTTTCTTATTCAACTCCATTTGTGCTTGTGTATTTCCACCAGCTTCATCTAAACGATCGCCCAACTCTTCCAATTCCAATTGCATATCGGCACGAGCTCGTTCAGCCTAAGCAAATGTTCAATCATTCAATTCAATTCAATTCAATTCAATCATTGAATTAATTAATTAATTAACAGTCAATTAATACAGCAACAATCTACCTTACAACAATTTAAATAAATCTCTTCAAAACATACCTTTGCTCGAGCATTCCTTTCGGCATCAAGTTCCTCTTCAAGCTCTTGAATTCTCGCAAGTAGCTCTTTGATCTGTTTTTGCAATTTGTTCACCTAAATTTTGTCCGTTTCTAATCATTTTTAACTTTATCAATACAAATTTATCAATTTCTTCTTTTTTCTACTTCACGAACCAATGATTGCTCATCTTCGAGTCGACTTGTGATGTTGTGAATCTCGATATCTTTTTTCTTCAAAGCCGCCTCTTGTTCATGGCGAATTCGTGTCAATTCCTCGATTGTTTCTTGTGACATCTAAATTTGCATTTGCAATTCGCAAATTTTTCATTTTTATATGTATTAATCGACATTCGATAATGCCTCAAACCTTAAGTTCGCCCTCCAATTTGCGACGTTGCTTTTCGATGTCTTGGCGTTGACGACGTTCTCTGGAAATTCGCTCTTAGCCAGAAAACATAAACCACGATTATACTTTCAAAGTATTCTCCTAAGCTCTAGTTGAATATCTTTTCATTTTATGAATAAACAAAGCTTCAAAAAGCGACGAAGCCCTGCTCCGTTTTCTGTTTCGATTTTTCGTAGTTGCCCCTTTTTTTGAAATCCTATAGAACTAGAAGATATTACCGTAAATACTGTAATAGTACCCCACCCCCATAATGACGGTGCGGAGCGTTGCGTAGTCTAGCTTTGGACGCGTTTTTCTCGGCACTGGTTTATGCTACAATGCGCGCTTAGGTATCAAAAAATAGCTGAAATTCAGGGCTATTTTTTGATACCAAAGACGCATTTTTTGAAAGTACGGGTGCTTTGCAAAAAATGAAATACTAAAAAACTTTTGCGACTACGCGACTGTACAAGGGGGGGTGGGGGAATATTACAGTATTTACGGTAAGCTGAGTGGACAAGGGGAGACTTTAAAAGTCTATCAACAATACTTTATATAGCAATATTTATTACATGTGACTCTAGTCAGCGCAATTTTGTTTATACAAGCATCGCAAATTTACATCTAACTGCCAAAGAGTGAATTAAACACGGAATTTTAGGATAATGAACGTGATTTTAA
The DNA here is from genome assembly GCA_958450365.1 of Mesorhabditis belari. NCBI lineage: Eukaryota > Metazoa > Nematoda > Chromadorea > Rhabditida > Rhabditidae > Mesorhabditis > Mesorhabditis belari. The sequence goes on along the minus strand of CAUEEP010000935.1, from coordinate 1,551,007 downwards.
TCCAAATTTCTACAAAACATCAATCGCTAACATCTTGAAAACATCGTAAATCGTAAATTCGTGCAAGCGGCAAGTGGAAAAGATCTTGATTTTCATAGAGCTAGCAGTACATATACAAATGTACATAGCAGTACACAGGCAAATGTACTGATTTGCGTCGACCAGAGTCACAAAAACGTTAGTAACTTAGTAACTAGAGCGCGTACAACTAGAGACTTAACAAATAGTGCAAAATGGGAAACGAGTGCATTCAAAATAAACTGAATATCTTACAGATTGTAGAAGAGATTTATGATATTCAGTTAATTTCGACCTAATCCGTTTGCTATTTTGAAATATTTCTTTAGAGGAACGCGCTCTATTAGTAACGTCCTTATTCGACTTCGGCTTTGCAAAAAAACAGCGCAAATCTTATGCAAATTGAGGCAATCGATATCAAATTTTGGCTCAAAATCTCATTTACCCATCTTCTTTTTGTTATAAAGTTAGATAAATAATGATATCGAATCTAGATGATAGATCTAAACTAGATCATAGATCTAAACTAGATGATAGATCTAAACTAGATGATAGATCTAAACTGATGATAGATCTAAACAGAGACAAACTAGCAATCTAAACTAGATCATAAACTAAACTAGACATGTCTAAACTAGATGATGCTAAACAGTCATAGTCTAAACTAGATCATAGTCAAACTAGATGTGATCTAAACTAGATGATAGTCTAAACGATCTGTCAAACTAGATGATAGTCTAACTAGATCATAGATCTAACTAGATCAAGATCTAAACTAGTGTAGTCTACTAGTCATGTCTAAACTGTCATAGATCTAAACTAGATGATAGATCTAAACTAGATGATAGATCTAAACTAGATTCAACCTCTCCAAGTTGTCCTCCAATTCATCAAGAGTGCTCTCCAATTTGCTCTTCATCTTGTTCAAGTGGTTAACCTAAATGAAATTCGAAGCTTTTAAAATTAAAAGTCGACAATCGAAAATGCAATATCTATATTAAAATATAGAAATCGAATTTCGAAAAATCAAAAGAATACCTTGTCCTCTTCGGCTTGAATATCCTCGAGAAGCTTTCGATTGACCTAAATTGAGAGAATGTTTTAGTAAGTATGAGTGATGCTGGGAAGGGGATATCAATGCTTTTCTGACACTAAATTTCCTTAGATTTCAGCCTTCTTTTAATCGTTTTTCTTTAGTTTTTCATAGTATTAACGTATTTTAATCTAGTAGCGCATTGTCGGGCAGCACTTAAGCAGTCCCGGGAGGGGGTAAGTGCTGCAAGCTCTCTAAGATGGCTCAGGTTCAGCCCTAGCTACTTCCCGGAGACCTTGCAGCACTGAACCCCTCTTGGACTTGCTTAACAATGGAAGTCCTTTAGGTCAGCATCTGGGATTGAGCTGAGAACAAATGGATCTTATAGAATCGATCATGCTGATCACGAATATGTATAGAACTTTTGCCCTCGTTCAAACGCAAGATAAGTGGCAGGATAAGTGGCGCAATATTTGGCACCGAAGTTTTAGCACTTACCTTATAAAGTCCACACGTTTGAAGAAAGTGCGGCTATGTTCTAGTGGATAAATGTCTTGTATCAGGCGCGATCTTTGATTATTTTGCCGCTGGTTCAAATTCTTTTGCTGCAAAGCTTTTTGTTCTTTGTTTTTTGCCATTTTTAAGCTACTAATAAAATTACGATCGGAAAATAAAAGATTTGTTAAAAATTAATACTTATATTTCATCTTGATTTCTTGAATAAATTTTACGTTTTTTTTCTTCAAATCGAAATTTCGGTGTCTTATTTATTTTCGATGGTAATTTTATTAGTAGCTTAAAAATGGCAAAAAACAAAGAACAAAAAGCTTTGCAGCAAAAGGATTCGAACCAGCGACAAAACAATCCAAGATCGCGCTTGATACAAGACGTTTATCCACTAGAACACAGCCGCAATTTCTTCAGATGTGTCAGGGACTTTATCAGGTAAGGGGTAGAACTTCGGTGCCAAATATTGCGCCACTTATCCTGCGCCACTTATCCTGTGCCACTGATCCTGTGCCACTGATCCTGTTCCACTTATCCTGTGCCACTTATCTTGCGTTTGAACGAGGGCAAAAGTTCTATACATATTCGTGATCAGCATGATCAGCATTCTATAAGATTCATTTGGTCTCAGCTCAATCCCAGATGCTGAATCCCAGATGACCTAAAGCACTTCCCTTGTAAGTGCACTCCCGCCTGAGAATACGCTATTATATACATGCTATATGTAGTTGTTTTTTGACGTCAGAAAAGCATTGGCCTTTTCTCTTAAGATAATTTTTTGAGTGATCCTCCAGCTAGCATAAAAATACGGGATAATTCAGCTTTATTATCAGCCAACCTCTTCTTGATGTTTTCTCTCTTTCGTAATCTTTGCAATCACTTCATCTTGACTTGAGATTTCGTCTTGAAGTGAACGAATTTGATGATCTTTCGTTTGTTTTTCCGATTCCTAAAAGAAAAAATTACTAATAATAATAATTAATGCCAAAGTTTTTCATGTTCGCTTTTTTAATTTTGAGTTTTTTTTGTTTTTTTTAGCACTCACTTGTTTTTTGATGGTTGTTTCTAAATCTTGAACATTTTTCTTCAAGCTATCATTGTCGCTTTCGACCTGGAAATGGTAAAACATCATTATTGCATAATTTGAAACCATGTAAACCTTTTTCTTCATTTTCTGCAAAGCATTATATTTGTCCTCTTGATCACCAAGCTGATCGTTGAGATCTCCATTCTGAAAAAGGAAAAAAAAATACATAAAGATCTATGCTATAAAGAGGAATAAATCGATGGAAACATAAAAGAAACCCTTTTTTCAAGATCCGCCTTTTGTGCAAGCAATTTGGCACTTCTTTCTTCTCCTTCAGCCGATGAATCTTTCTCTTGTTCTAATTGCATTGCAAGTGCCTTAAATTAAGAAAATATTAAAATATTAAAGTAAATATTACCGTAAATACTGTAATAGTACCCACATTTGAATGAGAAAAACGAAAAGAAGTGCTTTATTTTCAACGTGAAGATTCTAATCGATTTAAATTGAAATCAGCTTTTATAATTGATCAATACCAAGCCAAATTGGTTTTTTAGATTTTGAAATTTTAAACCCAAATGATCTTGAAGCTCTAGTGGATCCTTGACGTTATCTGTGCTACCCATAAATTATATACCGTAAATACTGTAATATTACCCCACCCCCTCGTACAGTCGCGTAGTCGCAAAAGTTTTTTAGTATTTCATTTTTTCTCAATGCGCTCGTACTTTCAAAAATGCGTGTTTGGTATCAAAAAATAGCCCTAAATTCCAGCTATTTTTTGATACCTAAGCGAGCATTGTAGCATAAACCAGTGTCGAGAAAAACGCGTCCAAAGCTAGACTACGCAACGCTCCGCACCGTCATTATGGGCGGTGGGGTACTATTACAGTATTTGCGGTAACTAGCATCGTATGCTTATACTTTTAGAGCATTTACAACATGTTCCACTGTTTCATATTGCCGCTTTTATTTGATTTTCAAGTGCAAGCAGCTTTGGGGTAGCGTTTGCTGGTTAAAGTACATGAGATTTGGCTAGAATTGCCAAAAACTTGCTAAAATAGTCACCAATCGATTAAGCATATGTGATTACCTTAAAATAGATACCGTAAATACTGTAATATTCCCCCACCCCCCTCGTACAGTCGCGTAGTCGCAAAAGTTTTTAGTATTTCATTTTTTTCCAAAGCACCCGTACTTTCAAAAAATACGTCTTTGGTATCAAAAAATAGCTGAAATTCAGGGTTATTTTTTGAAACCAAAACGAACATTGTAGCATAAACCAGTGTCGAGAAAAACGCTTCCAAAGCTGGACTACGCAACGATCCGCACCGTCATTATGAGGCTGGGGTACTATTACAGTATTTAAGTACTATTACAGTACGGTAAGTTAAAGATCGGAAAAATTAGAAATTCTTCAAAAATTGAACCTGTTTTTCGGAATGAAGTCTCGCCACTTCGGATTCCAAATCTTTTCGCGATCTTTCCTCTTTTGAGTAGTTATCTTCAAGTTCTTTACATCTAAAACATTGATATATATTTTGTGTTAGATAAATAAAGTTTAGATAAAGATAGAGATCAAGTTTAGATAAAGCTTTTAGCTATTTACTAGACATTGGCACTATAAACTATAAAAATAACGAACTGTCACACTACAAACGCTTCTAACTTTCTGCAAATCTGTCGGATTGATATGATCTATAGCTCAAAAAATAGAGAATCTCAAGAGCTTTCGAATGAACCAAAGCATACTCAAAAGTATTAATTCTAAAGAAAGTTACAGTGGTTTACGTCGAAACGGACCGTACTCGTGCGTAGTCAGGCTACAAACCACTGTAACTTTCTTTAGAATTGATATTTTTGAGTGTGCTTTTGGTTCATTCGAAAGCTCTTGAGTTTCTCTATTTTTTAAGCTATAGATCATATCAATCCGACAGATTTGCAGAAAGTTAGAAGCGTTTATAGTTTACGTTTGTAGTTTATGTTTGTAGTTTATAGTGCTCATGTCTACTATTTACAAAGCAGAATAATTATTGTACCTTTTCTCGAGCGCCTCGAATTCTTCATCTTTTTTGTTTCCTTTGATGAGTGGTTTAACGCGTGAGAAAAGAGAAAACCTGAAATTTCAAACATTTTTGCATTTTGGTTATTTTTGTTCGGAATATAATAATTGTTTTAAATCATTTTCCACAGATTATTTCTTTCCTACTTTTGTTTTGTGTTTTCTAAAGTGCAAACCTCCTACCGTACCCCTATTTGTTCACCATTTCGAAGCATTATTTAGGGTAGGCTAATTTCCGCCATTTCATTTGCGCAACTCGCCATAACTTTCTTCTAGGTGAGCTAATCTTTATGATTTTGGTTTTGTTTTGTTGCGCTTATTGAGATCTACAAAATGACATCAAAATCATAAAGATTGGCCCACCTAGAAGAAAGTTATGGTAAGTTAAGCAAAAAATTTGTCGCAAAGTACTGGCTACTACTGTAACTACATAATCTTTATGATTTTGATGTCATTTTGTTGCACTTATTGAGATCTACAAAATGACACCAAAATCATAAAGATTAGCTTACTTAGAAGAAAGTTATGGCGAAAATTAGCCTACCCCATTGATGCCTACCCCATTGATGCCTACCCCATTGATGCCTACCCCATTGATGCCTACCCCATTGATGCCTACCCCATTGATGCCTACCCCATTGATGCCTACCCCATTGATGCCTACCCCATTGATGCCTACCCCATTGATGCCTACCCCATTGATGCCTACCCCATTGATGCCTACCCCATTGATGCCTACCCCATTGATGCCTACCCCATTGATGCCTACCCCATTGATGCCTACCCCCTCTTTGATCAAATTAGCTCTCGAACTTTTGTTTTGAAAAGAATTCCCCAATATTTCGTCTGTTTAAATAAATTCTTGAATCAACTTCCAAAAATCAACTTAAAACTACTCAAATTGTACAACAGTTATTAAAACACATAAATATACAACAGTTATTAAAACAAATATCGATATTTATCCAATAGTCTAATTTTATCAAACAAACCAGTGCCAACTTCGGAGTGTACACCAAGCACGAACATTCCTTTGAACAACAACCAATCCAACCCTGAACAAACGCTTACCGTAATACCCCTAATAGTAGCGCCCCTCCTATAATGACGAAGCGTCGCGTAGTCTAACTTTAAACGCATTTTTCTCGACACCCGTTTATGCTACAGTGTTCGTTTAAGTATCAAATGAAAGCTGAAATTCAGGGCTATTTTTTGATACCAAAAATGTATTTTTAGAAACTATGGGTGCTTAGAAAAAAATGATTTAGTAAAAACTTTTTGCGACTACGCGACTGTACGAGGGGAGGGCGCTACTTTTAGAGCTATTATGGTATTTATTAATTATTTCTTTTCTATTAATCCGCAAACACTAATTCTTTTAGGTTTTCTATTACAAACTTTTGATCGACAAGTCTTTTGTACTCGCACAACGCCAAATAATGTCGACAAGCACTTTGGAATTTTGTCATGATAACGGAAAGAGCTTCGTCTCTCAATTCTTCCAAATGCGCCAGAACACCGGCCTTGAAGAAAACCTAAAGAAATTTTCTAGAATTAATGTAATCGAAAGTATTAACTGACAAGGGGAATTTCAAAAAAGTGTGGGGGCCAAATGACATGACCCATATTCTATTCGACGTAGAATTTTGCGCTGATTCCGAATCTGCTTTACGCTTTTGCAATGCAGCATTCTATCAGAAGTTATAAGCGCTCAAAGTTTTGTATAGAATTGCAGAAAACAAAGCTTATAAGTTGACTTTTCAGGTGGAAAAGATGTTGTGGTGGCAGAGTGGCAGTGGGCTTGAATACGGAGCTGGGCCCTAGAGTTCGAATCCGGCGTTTGGCTTTCATTTTTGCTTCTTTTAGCTTTGCATGGTTTGAGTATTCTCTATGTGCGCTCACAATCGTTCAGCATCTGGCATAACGTTGCTCTGGATAAAGATACAGCCAATGATCGCCATCCAACATCGCCAAAAAGACTCAAACGATTCAAAGCTAAAAGAAGCAAAAACAAGAGTCAAGCTCCGGAATCGAACCCTAGGGTTCCTGCTTCGTATTCAAGCCCACTACCACTAAACCACTAAGACACCAAGACAAAAAAGGTCAACTTATTAGCTCTGTTTTCTGCAATTCCATACCAAACTTTGAGCGCTTATAACTTTTGACAGAGTGCTGCATTGCAAAAACGTAAAACAGATTCGGAATCAGCGCAAAATTCTACGCCGAATAGAATATGGGTGATGTTATTTGGCCACCACACCTTGTTGAAATTCCCTTGTCAGTAACAATCGAAACAAAAATCGGTCTCTTGAACAAATTTTCTCCAAAAAAGCACTTCAAAGACTTAAATTATAAAAATAAACCAATAAACTAAAGAATAAATCAGTAAAATAAATAAAATAGCCTAATAAACTAAAGAAAACCTTTGTCTGTCCAAGTTGAAATTCCTCTGGTTTAAGGGCATTTTTCTTCGAAAGCTCTTCAGTGACAGCTTTCCCGGCAGCTATATCATCCGTTGCACTCTTCACCGCATCAGCTGCCAAGATTGCATATCTAAAGCAATCAACAAACATAAAACACTCATTCAAAAACAGAAAAACTTTGCAATTGATCAATTACAATTCGATCTAGACTGATCTAGACTGATCTAGACTGATCTAGACTGATCTAGACTGAACTAGATTGATCTAGACTGATCTAGACTGATCTAGACTGATCTAGACTGATCTAGACTGATCTAGACTGATCTAGACTGATCTAGACTGAACTAGATTGATCTAGACTGATCTAGACTGATCTAGACTGATCTAGACTGAACTAGACTGATCTAGACTGATCTAGACTGATCTAAACTCTTCTAAACTCTTCTAAATGAATTTTTCTGTTTAGTTTCTTTTTTGTTTCAATTCAACCATAACATGCACAATCATTACATGCTTTTTTTTGATGCAATCATTCACTCAAACCTTCGTTTTTCCAATTCGATAATCATCAATTTTAACTTGTCCTTTTTGCACAAGTCTTGCCATAACTTTTTCTCCGGCTCTATTCGCATCCCCATCGGAAGCTTCATCCGGAGCCAATGGACCATATCTAATAATTAAAAATCGATAAAAAATCGATTAGAAAGATTTAAATGTTAGAATAGTTGATGATAGTTGTTAAGAAAAGAAAAGTTTCGATGTTTTATCATAAACATTAACACATTCACCACTGTTTGGCCCGTCATTTTTCCCCATTTTCAGTGTCAAACTCGACTTTTTAAGAGCTTTTGTTATTTATTTTGTAAAAAGTTCTCAATAAATCTATACTGGTTTTGAAGAGGAGATTCAGGGCTATCGAATGAGTATAATACCGTTAATACTCTAATAGAACGCCACGTACATTTGCGTAGTTTAAGTTCTTTTCAGAAAATCATTTTTTTTGCTCAGCTTCTAGATTTTTCCCAACTAAACTTTTGGTATCAAAAAATACTAGATTTTAAGGGCTATCATTTATAATAATGACAATTATAATTACTACAAATAAACGACATACGACTAACAATACCGTAAATACTCTAATAGAACATACTTCTTTTTAGAAAATCAATTTTCCCTCAACTTCTAGATTTTTCGCAAATAAACTTTTGGTATCAAAAATACTAGATTTCAAGGGCTATCATTTGACACCAAAGCGCAAACTGTAGCTTAAACCAGCGCGGAGAACGGGACGTTTAAAGTTAGACTACGCGACTGTACGCCCGTCATTATGGCGTTTTATTAGAGTATTTACGGGAATTTTGTTTATCTTTGAATTTTCCCCGAAATTATCGGTAAAACAGTTAACAACTACGCAACTTTACGCCCAAAATATTGTTGTGAATGTGTTAAGAGCGGTTAGAACAACGTCTTCATAATGTAATCACAAAGAAAATTTGATGGAAAGATGGATTTGATGGAAGAAACATTTCCAAGGGTTATTAGAGGTTCAATCTTGTAAATTAATGCATACCGTAAATACTGTAATAGTACCCCATCCCCTCGTACAGTCGCGTAGTCGTTTTTTCGTATTTCTTGTTTTTCAAAGCGCTCGTACTTTCAAAAAATGTGTCTTTGGTATCAAAAAATAGCTCTGAATTTCAGCTATTTTTTGATACCTAAGCGAGCATTGTAGCATAAACCAGTGTCGAGAAAAACTAGCTCAAAGCTAGACTACGCAACACTCCGCACCGTCATTATGGGAGTGGGGTACTATTACAGTATTTACGGTAATTTATTAGAAAAATTGCGTTATTTTTGTGGAAACTTCACTTCATTGATCACTTCAATCTTTTCTTTTCAAAAAAAAACAAACAAACCTTTGCTTGAAATCAGGGTATGGCATACGATTCGGGAAACCTTTTCGACAAATTCGAATTCCCTCCAAAACACCGTTGCATGTCAATTGATTCAGCACGAGATTTGCCTCAATCATTCCTAGAGAATTCGAAATTTTGCAAAAGCAATGAAAAGCAAAGAAAAACAAAGAAAAGGAAAGAAAAGCTAGAATATTTTTCAGCGCTCAATCTTTCAAACCCTTTCAAAAACTCACCAGATTTCTTTTGCTCGTTTGGAATGATGCAACGAATGAAATGAGGATGAGTCTAAATGCCAAATAAATTATACAAATTTCTTTTTGATATCATCGTTTAACGGTAGATCATAAAAATACAGTCGACTCTCGATTTAAGGCCCCAAATTTCTTGCGTAGCTGCCCTGAATGGCCTCCGATTGGCTGAGCAGCTACGCAGGAATCAAGGGGATGCTTTAGAATTTCAAAATCGATTTTATTAGAGTCGTTAAATCGATTAAATCGATCTTCCTCCAAGTAATGCACTTTCTAAAAGATGCCTGTTTATAGAACAGGATAGAGTTGATTCAGAGTTGATCCAGAGTTGATATTACGATAGAAAACTATCGTAATATCAACTCTAAATACAAATTTTCAGCTAAATATCTTCTTTCTTTTATCATTTATTTGGACCGATTTGGTTTTTCGTCCGATTTTAATTGAATTTCGTCAATTTTCATGAGAATCCTTTTTGATTTAAGTTTTTAACTCGAACTTTTGTCATTTTACGTCCCTTTTTCGCACATTTAGGTCAAACGGAGAACAAAAAAGTAAAAGCGATCATTTCAAGCGCTTCCGCACCCCAAAATATGCCCAAAAAAACTTAGAAAATAGGTATAAGTGCTCATGAATGCTAATCTCGTCTCTTCTTACGCCAAACCTTTTTATAGATTCATAAAAACAAATAAACACTCAAGAAAACAGTAAAAACATTGTAGTGCTTGAGGTTGAGTTGGCAGCCAAAAACTCGTGCGCCGCTGGGATTCGAACCCACGACCTTTCGCTTAACAGGCAATTGTGCTAACCACCACCACGAAGTTGCTCTGCCCTACTCCAGAGGGAGCTAACTATTGTTTCAAACCAAATCCGTCCCCGGTAATTTCAATTCAAATCGGACACAACATCTACTTTGCTATAAATTCTATATTTCATTAAATCATTGTGTTACTTAAAGCGCAGCTAGACTGAGAGATAATATGATCCGACCTAAGCTTGTCTTGATTGTCTCTCTTGTCTCTTGTCTCTTGTCTCTTGATTTTCTTGATTCTCTGTTGTTTTCTATTTGATTGATTGGAAAACTGAAGGTTTAAGTACGATGGTTTTTTTACTTTTAGTCTTTTAGAAAACGCATTACTTGAGAGGAAGGGAAGCTAGCGATTATCAAGCCTTTTTTTTATTACCTGATGAAGCATGCTCATGAGCTTTGTGAGTGACTCTCTGTACATCATTGAAACCGTTTGGAATGACGCTGATTTACCCTAAAAGGAAAATTCGATTATTGGATAGGTCTGATAGATCATTTGATAGATTATCTCATAGATTATTTGATAGATTATTTGATAGATCTATTTTGTAGTAGTAGATTTGTATTTTCTCTCTATATAGTAATATATTTACAGTAGTAATGTTATCTATGTCGTAATATATTTGTATTTTCTCTTTGAAAGCTCTAAGCTTTCATTTCTCTATATTTCTCTATATTTCTCTATATTTCTCTATATTCAAACGCACTTTTTTCTTCCCCGGTGCTGCTTTTTTGCCGTCCTTTGCCGCATTTGCAATATCCTCTTGTGTATCATAATTTGACCAAAGCTCTGACATCAATTCGTTATCTTTGTTCACTTTCAGAATTGTTACAGCCGTGTCGTTGAGAGGATCCTTAAAAAGCGAAATTTCTTGTTCTTGTTGCATTTTATATTTGATAATAGTAGATTTACTATTTAATAGTAGTAGATTTACCTTATTTTTCTCCAGCCATCCTTTCACATTGTAGCGCACAGTGCCAGCATAGTGGACGATTGCCAGATGAGCTTCTGACTGAAAAGAAATCATTTCAATGTATACAGTGTTTCCATTCTGTGTTTTCTCTTTTGTCTTGTTCTTGTTCTTGTTCCATTCTGTTTTCTTGTGTACATCTTTCTCCGACAACAAGTTTATGTGAAAAATAGCTCCGCTTCCGCAAAATAGCTACGATTTCCAACAAAAGGGACGTGGCTTAGCAGTATTTTAACTTTTTTTAAAAATTGGTTTGATGGATTTTCTTGATTTTTATGGGGGCGGAATCAGCATAAAATTTTCTATCAAAGAAAAAAAAGTCCGTCCCGAATTTCGCTCTGGACGCCGAGTTACGTGTCTGTGACGGACACTTCTCTTTTATATATAGTAAATTGATCTTTGACATCTTGCTTCATCATTAAACAGCTGAAAACCCCCCTTAACAGCGGGTTTTTCTCGCTTTGAGGTTGTGTCACCGTGGCGCAGTGGGGAGCATGTTTTTCTACGGGTCACACGATTCGGGTTCGGCCCCCGGCTTCGTCGCGCCTTTTGCTTTTTAAAAAAACGAAGTATTAGATGTACAACTACATAAAAAAAACTCAAAAAAACATGTAAATCGGCCCACAAGAACTCGCGCGTACAGACGGGCAGACGGACAGACAATTTCCTTTTATATATAGTAGATTTTATCCAAGTTTCGATATGGTTTTGAAAAGATTTAAGCTAGAATTTAGAATATAAACCTAATACAGTCATTTAGACTGTTTTTTTGGCTTTTCTTTACCAAAATAAAGATATAGGATTTATATTTATCCTATTGTTGGCTTTAGTTGGCAATACTTTAGTTGGCAAAGATACAAAAGTACTCTTTGATCTTTCCTTTACCTGTTTTCCCTTTGGCGGTTTTGGCTTCTGGAAATTCGGATGTTTGCCAAGGTGCTGATCGTTCAGTTTTTGAGCCAAAGTCAAATCGGTAGCCTGAAAGATCTTTTTAGTGTTTTTATTTTCTTGTAATGATCATTGGGCAAGCCCGATTCCAGGCTTTTGCCTCATTTGATTGTTTCTTCATTTTTCTTTTTTCTCTTTGAAAAACTACGCACCTTTGGCACAATGCATTCTTCATCGAGCATCGAAATGATACCAAGTGGCTGAATATGAATGAATTTGTTAAAACTAAGCTATTTTACCTTTTCGATGAGCTCAATGCACGCTTGGAGATCTAATCCGAAATCGATAAACTCCCATTTGATGCCCTCTCTAAGAAACATATAAAAAGTAAGTACAATTTTGTATTTTACATTTTCTAAAAGGCTATTTTCTCAATCAATTCATCAGTTTTCAATTCAATTAGCGAGATTTTAAATCTTTAATTGAGCTTATTGGAAATTTGGCTGATGAAAACTGACAGTTTAATTCTAATAGCTTTTAGCTTATTCTAATAGCTAAAAATAGAGCTTTTAGGAAACGTGTAAACGAAGAGAGAAAAATTAAAGATTACGGCGCTGTCGGATGAACCAAACGTCGGGTTAAAGTGCCTAAGTGTCCCCTTGAAAGGCGTTAGTTGATATAGACAGCAGGACGAAGTCGGTACCCGCTAAGGAGTGTGTAACAACTCACCTATTCTACTAAAGATCACGCTAATCATCTATTCGATTCATCTAGTCGATTACTTTAGTACGAATTCACCTTTGATATTCTTCTTGCTCGAGAACGAACATGTGATGATTGAAGAATTGCTGGAGTCTCTCGTTCACAAAATTGATCCACAATTGTTCGAAAGAATTAAGCTAAATTTTGAAAGTTTTTCTGAGAGTTCATCAATGAAATGCTTTAATAAATAAACAAACATCGAAAATCTCAAAACCGGCAATGTCCAGCACTCCAATAAAGTAATCTCTCGAGAGATCTTGAGCATCCAACGTTTTGTTGCATCTAAGAAAAGCAATATTGAAAGAAATTTGGGTTCTTTAGTAGTTTAGAGGACTTTTAAATGGGTAAGAAAGCTTTAAATGTCTATAGCTTACTAAATCGAGAATCTATTCGTTTACTTTTGATCGATTTTAAAAGAAAATCTTTTAACCTATTCAAATGAGCCTTATCGAGACTTAGAGCTTGACTTCATCTAGGTTTTTGATCCACTTTTTCAAAAGAAAAATACTATTCATAAATATCATTAGATAGCTTAAAGTCTTGGGTTTTAAATGAAAAAAAAGTTGATTGAAATCCGATACTCTGGAGGGTTGATCAAGCGCTCGAAGTTGCGCGACCAATTTTTCTCGTTAACTTTCGTTAGCCAAGTCTAATCTCGACACTAATCTATCCAATTTAGCTCAATTTGATCTCATTTGAAAGCTTAAAATGTCTTCTTTTAAAATAGATCAAAAGTAAACGATTATATTCTCTATATAGCAATTTATAGACATTTAGAGCTTGACTATTGGATTCTTTTAAAACTAATGTACTAATGACTAATGTATTCTTTTAAAATATATATTGTCTCTATAGTAAGTTATAGACATTTAGAGTTTAAATATTTATTTAAATATCTCTAAATTCCCTAAATTCCCAGAAAAACCAGCTTTTAGACGGGTTCTTCGACTGGTAAGATCGGCTCTTGGGTAGTTTAAGGTAATTTAGAGGACTTTAAGGGAATTTAGGGAATTTAGAGATATTTAAATAAATATTTAAATCTAAATTTGATAGATCAGTCTCAAGAAAATCGAATGACTACAAATCGTTGTTGATTTTTGAGACTGATCGATCCAAATTGGCTCTATTTGGTCTCATTTGAAAGCCTAAAATGTTTTCTTTTCAAATATATTAAAAACAAACGAATCTATTGTCTCTATAGTAAGTTATAGACGTAGCAATGAAAGCCAAAAGAAATCTCGATTCTTACGTGTTTTAAAGGACTTTTGGGAGTTTAAGAGACTTTTGAATTGGTGGCCAAGTTCTAAATGTCTATAACTTATTATAGAAACAATATATTCGTTTATTTTTAATATATTTGAAAAGAAAACATTTTAGGGTTTCAAATGAGACCAAATAGAGCCAATTTGGATCGATCAGTCTCAAAAATCAACAACGACTCTTTTAGTCATTCGATTTTCTCTCGACTGATCTCTCCAATTTAGCTCAATTTGATCTCATTTGAAAGCTTAAAATGTATTCTTTTAAAATAGATCAAAAGCAAACGATTATATTCTCTATATAGCAATTTATAGACATTTAGAGCTTGACTATTCATTTAAAAGTCCCCTAAACTACTCAAGAGTCTAGATTTCTCTAAAAACATTTGTGATATAAACCTTTTGATGAGCCAACCGAACATTCGTGCGTACAACGCTTTTGCCAGTGCACCAATGGCCCAGTTCACCTAAATGTCTTTTGTATTTTACAAGAATTTAAAAATAAATATATAATATAAAATAAAAACAAGAATAACTACGAAAATTTTCTTGAGAAATTGTAAAATTTTAAATTGAAAATTTAGGAAATTGAAAATTGAACCTGCTCAAGATTTTGTCCTTTGTTCACCCACTCGGTGCCGACCTAAACATTTAATGGATAACTTGAAAAAACTTGAATCTAACAAAGAATCTAACAAAGAAATATTTTGTCGGCTTTTCAAATGTTTACCGCAAATATCATCTACCGAAAATTCGCCCGGTACTAATTTAGCTTGATTTTTGATTCTCTACAACTTTTCCATTGACACCAAAATGGGTTTCTTTTGAAGAAAGTGCTCAAGCTGTCACATATGACAATAACAATATGAATATTTTCTTTTCTTTTCTTTTCTTTTCTTTTCTTTTCTTTTCTTTTCTTTTATTTTCTTTTATTTTCTTTTTATCATCTACAAATCATTATCATTTTGTATCAACATTTCTAATACTAAATATCATTTGATAATAACACGGAATCACTCACGGAATCACTCATGGAATCACTCACTGAATCACCGTGTAATCACAGTGAGTGATGACCTATTCTTTCTGCGCCCGTAAAAAGCGATCAGCCACTGACAATGAGCAATCATCAAAATCATATACATCAAAAGAGAATCAAAAGAAAGGATTGAACTCGAGGAAAAGCTTCTTAGCTTGTTTTCGAAACAAGACTCTTAGCCACTACACCATGAGCTAGGTTTTCGGGCAAGAGCTGTTTTGATGCATATGATTTTGATGATTGCTCATTGTCAGTGGCTGATCGCTTTTTCGCTTTTTCGGGGCGGTGAAAGAAGCCTTATAGGCTCTTGACTGATTCTTGACCTCTTTGACGACGACATTGGAACCATGCCAAAATTTTTGCAATGAATTTTTCCCAAATTTAGGTGTACTTTTGTTACAAATTCAACACCCATTTTGCTACTTAAACAGCAGCTAAACTTGGAGAGTAATTTGATCTGGTTTGAGTGTCTTGTCACTTGAGTTTCTCTTGGATTCTGTGATTCATTTGGTGTCACTCGAAAGTCTAGCATGTTTCTTAAAGAAATGATAGACGAAATCAACAATAAGATTATCGTTTTGGCAAAGTTTCGAATCTTTATAAAGTTATGAATTGTTCAAGAGCTCTTTTCCCTCAAAGAGCTCTTTTCCAACTTCATTCTTTCCTCACCTTGACTCTTGGTTTAAGCAAAGCTTGCACAAATTTCTCGAAGTCACATTTGTAGAGTTTACACGCGAGTTCTCCTTCTGAAATCTCATAGAATTCAAAGGTTTGAAACTTCTCAAGGTTTGAAATCCCTATTTTATTCCAGGGATTCATCAATTTTCTCTTTTCTTCTCCCTCACCAGCACAATCCTCAACTTCAGCTTGTTCTTCGCGAGGTCTTTGCTTGAATCTCATCTCACCCATATGCATTATTCCTGTAAATTAAACTTTTATATAAATTTGACACATTTTTGTGTTAACACATTCGCGACGAGGCGTTTTTTTGCGTTACTGTCCCAGTGGACGAGTAAGTAACTCGCCCAGGGGCAGTAACGTAAAGCTTTGCGTTCTCGCAAAGCTATTAGCCCCGAAACACACCTCCTATATGTAAAATTTCATGCTGAATCCGAATCTCTAATCAGATTTTAAAAATATTGCTGCCTCAAAAAGATATCGGCTCTTTTTGGGTCGCGAGACAAAACGCCGCATCTCTCTTTCTCCAATCGTCTGTTTTCCACGATTTTTGTTTTATTGGATGGAGCTCAGCTAGATGAACATTTCATATCAACATCATTTTTTGATAAGACTTTATCCCAAAAAGTTATGGCCCTTTTACTCGGTCGGTTTAGAAGTCTTCTATAGCGTAGTCGGTAGAGCGTCTGTCTCTGGGGCGGAAGGGGTTTCGTCCAGTGGATCACAATTTCACAATGGATCACAATCACAATGGATCACAATCACAATGGATCACAATCACAATGGATCACAATCGTTCCGAACGTGTTAACAACAGACCTTTCCTTTTACTTAACGATTTTCACAATTTTCATTTAAAAACTCACCGGCTGTCACAGCAAAAAGCTCGTCTTTTTCGCGCTGTGTAAACTTCATAATATCAAAAGCTTCCTGAAATTCTTTTTTATAAGAATTTTAATAATTTCTTAAATCTTAAACTCTTTAAAGATTCAAAAACGCTTTTTAAGGACCTTTTAAGAACTAAAGAAGTCAAAGAAATCATTTTTTAGACTAAAAAAACCTTGATAACGTCGAAAAGTGGATCAAAAATTTATCGAAAGTACTTTAAACTTTCGGAAATTTTGGTATACTGTAGCTAGAAGCAAAAAGAATTCGTAGTTAGTGAATTCTTTCGAGAAACAAACATCAGTGAGCATCATTTCTTCTTTATCATCAACACCATCGATGGTCAATTCGGCTTGGGCGACGAAATGATAATCTTTCAACGGGCGGACGAGAAGGAGACGATCTGCAATTGGTTTTCTTTGCTAATAAACATATTTAGGAACACTTCTAGTAACTAGTAACACTTGATAAGATCCTCTCTGACAGCAGTGGGACAGAAGCTCATTGATGGCTCATTGGTATTCGCCCGGTAAGCGAGAGGTAGCGGGTTCGAAGCCCCTTGCCTTCTGATCCCTTGCCAAAAACCGAAATGGATTTTAGAGAGAAGTAAGAGAAGTAAGAGAGAAACATTCTCCTATTCTTCTTTTGTTGCTTTTTTGATGAACCTTCGACACTTCGGATACTTCGAGAGCGGAGAATTTGTTGATGATACAGGTATTTAATGTCTCTCTCGATCTCATGGACTTCTTTGCACATTTCAAATTGTCTAGTTGTCTAGTTGTTGTCTAGTAAGGACTGTCAAAGTCTCGACTCTCGGTTTTTCGATAACCTTTATACAAAATCTCTAATGAAACGGTGAAAAAGAGAGTTCTAATAGTTCTAATAGTATTTTTGAAGCCTCTTGCCTACCTCTCATTCCTTTGATTGCATCGGAATAGATTTGATAGAAAATATGATAACATCGTTCTCCTGGTGCCTGCTTGATTACACGAGATTTCTCAAGAAGATCTAAAATCCAGAATAAAAAGCAAAATGGTTTTCGAGATTTATGCAAATAATTTAGATAATGATTGGCTGGGTTTTGTTTTTTTTTTATTCAAATCTAAATTCATCTATCAAAATTGAAGTTTTGTTAAGCTATCAAAGCCAAAACTTGGGATTTTTTTGAAAGAGATCGGACTTTGAAAGATATTCAGTTCGGAAAACTGTAGCGTAAAGTGTGGTTTGGTTTTGGATTTGGTTTCGACAGCAGTTTTCGTTTGATTTGTTTAGTTTTGCGAAGTGGGACAAACGCGATCCTTTTTTTGCGCACCCGGCCCATTAGCGCACCTTTTTTTGCGCACCCGGCCCACTAGCTCATCCTTTTTCGCGTTTTAAAACTCTAAAAAGCTAATAGTAACCAATTTCCACTCAAAAAGTTGCTTTTCTTGGTGATTTTAGGGTGTAGAATCGAAATTTTGACATATTAGAGCTTGTGGAAGCAAACGAACGGAGTGATACATCACATCGACAATCGACAGTCGACATCGACAATCGACAAACGACAAACGACATCAACAATCGACATCGACAACTTTCTGTAGTTTGACCTACCCGTTTTATCTTTCAAATTGCTTTCACAAGCTCTGATATGTCAAAACTTCGATTCTACGTTAAAATCACCAACAAAAACAACTTTTAAAATAGAAATTGTTTAATATTAGCTTTTCAAGAGTTTTAAAACACGAAAAAAAATGCGCTAATGGGCCGGGTGCGCAAAAAAAGGTGCGCATTTGTTCCAGGGTTCCAAAAAAAAGTGTGCATTTGGTCCAATCCCGAGTTTTGTTTTGTTTTATGTTTAATTTTGACAATGCTTGTGGATTTGATAAGTTTTGATAGCCTCACAATGTTCGATGTCAGCTCCGGCAAGCTTTCCAGCAGCATTGAAATGAATACGAATGAATTTTCCGAAACGAGACGAATTGTTATTACGGACGGTCTTCGCGTTTCCTTTAAACGTTGTTAATGAATTTTATCTTTCAATTTAAAGCATTTAACGCAGCATTCATTACGCTAACAAACCAAAAGCTTCAAGCACGGGATTCGTTTGAACGATTTGATCCTCGATCGAAGCATTCTTGTTGTCCTTTTGTTTCGGAGCAGAGCTGAAATTTTTAAATTGGAACCGTTTTGGAACCTTCTAGATCAAAATAGGAACCGCATTGGAACCGCATTGGAACCGTATTGAAATCGTAT
Source organism: Mesorhabditis belari (assembly GCA_958450365.1). Classification (NCBI taxonomy): domain Eukaryota; kingdom Metazoa; phylum Nematoda; class Chromadorea; order Rhabditida; family Rhabditidae; genus Mesorhabditis; species Mesorhabditis belari. The sequence goes on along the minus strand of CAUEEP010000935.1, from coordinate 1,532,248 downwards.
TGAAATCGTATGAGATCAAAATAGGAACCGTATTGGAAATCTTGATCTCGTATCAAAATCTTGATTGATTTAACATTTAGTTTTTGTTTATTTGTCTTTTTTCTTGTATTTTATTTCACTCACCTTTGACTTGCTCCCACATAGGCAAAATAGGAGATCACTTTTTTCGTATTTTCCGTTTTTCCGGCTCCCGATTCGCCAGTAATCAACATTGATTGATTTTCACGATCTAAAAATTTTAGATTCTAGGTGAAAAGAAAGTTACAGTGGTTTACGTCGAAACGGACCGTACTCGCGCGTAGTCAGGCTACAAACCACTGTAGCTTTCTTTAGAATTAATATTTTTGAGTGTGCTTTGGTTCATTCGAAGGCTCTTGAGATTCTCTATTTTTTGAGCTATAGATCATATCAATCCGGCAGATTTGAAGCAAGTTAGAAGCGTTTGTAGTTTACGTTTATAGTTTTTAGTGCTCATGTCTAGAAAGCAAGATTGATTTTATGTAAATCATTAGAAATACAGCCGAACCTCATTAGTGAACTGTGGAAGGGATCCTAAAAAACCGTTCAGTGACCACTTAAACCACTAAAAAACCACCAAAAAAAACCGTTCAGTGAGTGAACGTTTTTTGTAGTGTGAGAATTCGTTATTTTTTGAGTTTCTAGTGCCCATACCGTTAGTCATATTTCTATATGCTTCGTCAGCGACGGCAAATAGATGAGGAGGCATCTCGTTTCGTCGTCTTCCGATGAACATCTTGCAGACATTTTCCGAATAAATTGGAAGCCTTTTATACGGATTGATCACCACACAGAACAATCCAGAGTACGTCTGAAAACTTCTTTCATTCATTGCTTTTTGTTGATTATTTCAGACTTTAATCAGCTATTGGGTTGGTGAATTGAAAACTGTCGGACTTTGAACTAAAATTTATTCAACATAAAACCATGAATTCATTCCAAATAATTTCTCTTATTATTGACGACTTCTGCCCATTTTACAGGCAATTTACGGATTCCTCTTTCGTAGTAGGATTTTGGTTTTGAATCGGACTCAGCCAATTTTGACTCAAAGCCTTACGACTCGCGACTGTCGCCCAAAATCGTCGTCTCGCGTCGCGCCCCCGCCCCCTTGCCATTGGCGTCAAGCTTTGGCCCAATTCTTGGTGTGTCTTGTGTTTCTGGTGTCAGCGAAGTGCGTCTGACCTTCACTACGCGACAATCCCAAATGTATTATTTGGGTTGGTGATTGAAAACTGCGGGACTTTGAACTAAAATTTTTGACATCCCATAATTGTTCCCTTTTCCAATTTTGCGCTTCGCCCTTTACGGCAATTTGCGGTTTCTCTTTCGTAGTAAGTTTTGGTTTGTGTGTGAGACAAGTGTGAGACTCAAAAATCGAGGACTGGAGATGTCCCAGTTTGAGCACTTTCTTCAAAAGAAACCCATTTTGGTGTCAATAGAAAAGATGTAGAGAATCAAAAATGAGGCTTATAGCCAAATTTCCAAAAAGATACACTTAGTAGTTTCGCTTAAAATGCAAGTTTTGTGAAAATTTGGCATTTCTTGAAAGCCAGTTTTTGAATGGTTCTGAAAATTTTGATATAAGCTTGATTTTTGATTCTCTACAACTTTTCCATTGACACCAAAATGGGTTTCTTTTGAAGAAAGTGCTCAAACTGTCACATATGACAATAGCCGGCAGTTTTCAATTCACCAACCCAATAGCTTTATAAAAATAGAGCTTTTACGAAACAGGTAAACGAAGAGAAACAAATTCTATGAAAGATGACGCTAATCATCTATTCATCTATTCAATTCACCAACCCAATAATCAGCTATTTTTGGGAGGGCGCAAAAACCGGAACTTTTGATATCTTGACAACCCGTGGTTAGATTTCTGTGTTTTTTGTATCATTTTGTTGCTCTCATCAAATGTAACAAATCTATACAAAAAAAAACATAAAAATCTGACCATAGGTTATCGAGTTAGCGAGTTATGTCGAGTTATAGAAAATCGTGGGAAAAAATTTGCAGTTTTTCGACCCTCCCGCTACTTTTTCGTCTATAATTGCCACAAATATAGATTCAATTTCTAAATAATCTCAGAAATCATAATGATTTTTTTGAGATTTTATTAAACTATACATGATAAACTTTTTGTTTTTGAAGATTTTAAGAAAAACAAACATAAATCATCATGGCGTAATAGCGTTGTCGAAGATTGTGCAAAACGGAGGCGTCGTTGAGAAAAGTCAGATTCGCCATGTCCTCTGAAACATTGGATTTTATTGATTTTTCGAATAAACTATTGCATTTCACTTTATCATCTGAATAAAGTATTATTGGGTTGGTGGAAAAGTCCTTTCGCGTGTCTAGGGGTTATTTTTGACGCTGATCACGAAACACATGTTTTTAGCCTAGGTTTCCGCACGGAAAACTAACGAAACGTGAAAACAGCCATTTTTTGGCTCTGCCGCCCTTTACTAAAATAGCTGTAAAAACTTTTAGAAAAGAGATATCTCAAAACGGTTTTTACCAATCGATCTGTCTTCAATTCAGCTTTAGGATGAGCTATAAAACGTCAAAATTCGACAAATTTAAGGTACTCTCCCAAAAAATCGGAAACGACTTTTCCATCAACCCAATATTATTATTATTATTATTATTATTAAACTTAATAAACGTTATTATTTCAACCTTTCCTTACCAGTTTTCTCGTATTTTGGTGGATTCATTTGTTGCACATCGTCCTTTTTGAGAGTTTTCTGAAAGTGATTTTTAAATTCAAATTTAAATTCAATTAAATTTTCAGTCTTAAGTTTGTCGATTACCAATAATGTACTAATGACGATTTTTGATTTCAACTTGTTTTTAAGGACTTTTGTTATTATGTATTGTTATTGTTTCGCCAAAAAGTTCCAGTAACTTTATATTAGTTTTCAAGAGGAGACTCAGGGCTATCGTATGACTAGAATAGCTTTGTTTATCTTTAAAACTTCACCAAATTCTGAGTAAAACAGTAACGACTACGCCTAAAATGTCGACCTTTGTGTTAAAATCGACTTTTTTTACGGAAACTTTTGGCGTAGTCCTTTGTTACCATTAGAGAGACTTTTGATACACGTATACCGTATTTCTTCGAATAGAAGACCGGGTAAAGAGTATGATCGCGTACTCCTGCGTAGCAGCTCTTTTTAAAATTTCTTTTCTGCATAAAAGCTTTCAATCAAGTGCTATAAAGCTGGAAAATGGCTCAAAAATACCACGTGAGCTAACAGATTTTTGAGCCATTTTCCAGCCTTATAGCACTTGATTGAAAGCTTTTATGCAGAAAAGAAATGTTAAAAAGGGCTCCTACGCAGGAGTACGCGATCATACTCTTTACCCGGTCTTCTATTCGAAGAAATACGGTAATAATTGATTCTAAATGAGCTAAATCAGCTTCTGTACTATTGAAATCAGCTTCTGTACTAGTTGAAATAAGATTAAACTTCTTTAAAAACTTTTTCTTTCAAATGTTTAGCTTAAAATGTCCTTTTTTCCCAACAAACCTCGGCTCCATTACTGGTAACAACAGTAAGTTGATCTCCCTTTGTCGCCTGGATTTCAGCGGCGATAAAGCTAAAGATTCGTGATTGCATTACTTACAGTTGTTTTTTTATCTTCTTTTTTATCCTTCTACATGAATTTGAATTCCTAACAAGATTCGAAAGATGAATGAATAAACTCAGCCAAACATAATATTGAAATTGCTGCTAACAATAGATTTCTGAAGGGTCTATTGTCAACAGGTGTACAACGAAAATTTGGATCAAGCTTTTGGGAAAGAAAGCAAAAGATTTGACCGGAAGCGGATTCGAACCCTCCATCTGTCGCACTGTGTGCGAGGGCATTAACCACTCAGCCATGGGGCTCGCGGGCCGGTCCGCGTATCCCGGGAATACCTATCTCGGGGGTGCGTTTTTCGGCCGTTTTTACTCTTTACTTAAACCTACTCCAGAGCTCCAACGGACAGACAGACATTTCAAAATTATATATAGATTAGATATTTCAATGAATTCTCAACCTTGTCCTCATTTTTCCAATACTTACCCCTCTTCTGCGTCAGCGATCCACACATTTTTCTTCGAATCGAATTTCTTTGTCGATGCCGCGAGCATCTATTTTAGATTTTTTGCTTTTTGAGTCTTTTTGAGTCTTACAGAAACTTCAAAGCAGTCAAAAACCCTTGGGTGCAAAAAATCAGCTAATTCAGCTTGTTCTCTTTTATTTTTCTGATTTGCATAATGTTTCGTTAACGCAATTTTACCTGCTCTTGACTTTGGCGAAGAAATTGCCATCCGGGATCTTGCTCCAACGGTCCAGCCATTTCTCCAAGGATTCTCTGAAAATTAGGCGATTTTCGATGTGAATTCTAGTTCAATTCTAGTTCATTTTTGGGAACTGAACAAGATGGTAAAGTGATGATTTATTTTTAATTCGAAAACGTACCTAGAATCGAGGATGAATTGTGGAGTTAAACTCTTTGAAAGAAAAGAGATTGAAGACCGCTCGAAATGGAGAAAGTGACCACAGATGGTCTCGGATAACCCTAAAACAATCAAAAATCATTCTTCTTTTAGAAAATAACCGCTAAAATCTCAAATTCCTTTATTAACATTGATTTTTTTTTCTCCTCTAAAGAGGAAATCAACTGCCCGATCTCCACAAGAAATCCATCAAAAAGCAATGTTTATTTTGCTAGATTTTGAGTGTCCAAAGATAAGACAAATAGCGAAAAGAGATAAAAAGAAAAAGAAGGGTTTTTTTTATAAATTTAAAGTGTATTGTTAGAGATTGGATTTTGATAAGCCATGGAACTTGAAATGGTCTGTATTGATTGATACAGTCTGTATTCAGGACCTGAATAAGTATAACAAATAGGGCTGATACTAGGGTCAAATTTTCAACGGCCAGGTTAGGGTCAGGTCAGTTCAGGTCAGGTCAGGGTTAGGGCATACCAGCCCAGGGCAGGCCAGGCCAGAGTCAGACCAGGTTAGGCCAGGGTCAGGCCAGGTCAGGGCCAGGCCAAGTCAGTCCAGGTCAGACCAGGCCAGAGTCAGACCAGGTCAGGGTCAGGCCAGGCCAGAGTCAGACCAGGTCAGGGTCAGGTCAGGGCCAGGCGTAGCCAGGCCAGCTCAGGGTCAGGCCTAGCCTGGCCGGCCATAGCTTCCTGGAGGACCAACTAGCAACAAATAATTCAAGATAAAGCGTCAATTGCACTTTCTAAAAGACACCTATTTTATAAAATGACAGTCCTCAAACCTCTAGTTTTCATTCAATCAGCCATTGATTGGACCTTATGATTCCTCATCAAACGATGCCAAAATTTGGCTGATTGAATGTAAACTAGAGATTGATTACGATATTTTTCTAAAATAGATGTATTTTAGCAGATTATTTGAGAGGAATACACTCAATGTAAGACCAAAAATTTCAAAAATTTCATTCACCAAAATCAATATCGATTTCTTGAAAATTCCACTCAAAAAAAAAGATTGCGACAAATTTTTGAGCAAATTTGCCTGGAAGAGTGTGTTTAGTGGGATCTCATCTCGGATGAGAAAATCTGAAGAAAATCTGAGAGAGAAATGCAGAAAAGATGGATGAGGAGAAAAGGAAAGAATAAAAAGAATGAAAAGAAATGAGAGATCGCCCGAGTTTGTTCTCGAGTCGGCACAGTCAATTCTTGAAGTGCTGACAAAAAGGAAAAAGAATTGAACAAAGAGAGAAAGCTTTGCTGAAATCTTCGGGTAACCGGGAATAACGTGATGAAATAATAGGACTATTCAATGGATCTAAAAGCTAAAATTTCTTTCATCTACTTTTAGATTTAATTTTCTAATCACCATTCTAATCAATCTGAAAATTTCTAATCACAAAAATGGCATTTGAATAGCTTTTTGTTGAGAAAAGAACAGGAAAAAGAGATTTCGAGTTGTAGATTTACATTTAAAACTAATTTTCTTGATCTTTTCTTGATCTTTCTTCAGTCATTCTTCAGTTTTTAAGTATAGATTTTAATTAAAACCCAAACCGAATAAGAAAACTCAAATAAGTTGATCTATTTCATGATTGGAAAGAAAATAATGGAAATTGTCAATCGTAAATTGATCAAAATCAATAAATTGATCAAAGAAAAACAAAGGGATTAAGAAGGGGAATGTTTTGAAAGAAAAGCACATTTCAAGAAATCTTCTCGAATCACAAAAGACAAAAAAAAGAAAAAAGAATAGAAAAAGAGAGATCCTACCGAGGCGAATATTTGCAATATTTCTGGTCGTGGTAGTTGAGAAGGAAGGGAAAAGGAAAGGAAAGAGAGGCTTGAGAGCGCCGGCCAAGTCATGAGGCACCTCATCTCTCCCACACATCCACACATCTTCCCTCATCCCCCACAATCTCTCTCACCAATTTTCGATTCATTGACTTGAGGGATCAAAAAATGAGTATGTCGAGAGTTACCCGGCAAAATTGTGACAAAATTGTGACAAAGTTACTCAACTACTCTGAAAAGTTCCATGATAAACTTAAAATTGCTACGTTTTGTCTGTCTATCTGTCTGTACACGCTACTCTTCAGCCCCCAGAGGACCGTTTCAAATCATTTATAGTTCATTTGGCTTAGAATTCCATCTAGTTGTGCATCATGTTTTCAAATTTTTAAAAAACCAAAAGGTGCCGACGCGGACGAGACTCGAACCCGGACCGTCTGGGCTAGAGATAAATGCGTTCGCACTGCGCCATCTAATGACCGCATTGACCTAGTCAAACGGGTCTAGTCAAACATGGCCGAGTCAAAACTACTGGCCACACTGACCGAGTCAAACATAAAAGAGCATGGCCGAGTGGTTAACGAGCGCATCTTTCCAACGAACAGAAGAGAGGGGTCACAGGTTCGACTCTTCTCGCTGCCAATTCTTTTGCTTCCCACTCCAAAAATTTTTTGTTACAGAGCAACAGCGAAGCTTCTGGTACTCTAGAACGTCAGCCCGATAATGACGGACGTACAGTCACGTAGTCTGACTTTTGTGTATCTCGTTTATCCATAACCTTTAAGACAGAAACCGGCCATGTGCAATATTTTGACTTTAGGCCAGAGTTAAATATATTTGTCACAAGAAGGCTTTAAATATTATATTATGTATATTATTATATTATCTCACAAGAAGGCTTTAAAGAAGACAAATTTTTGCTTGTTTGTTGTGAGTGAAAGCTTTGATGCTTTTTGAGATGAGTTGAGTCAACAAATTCTCCGCAAAAATCCGTCTCCCATGCACTTGGCCGGCAAAGTTCTTTGATCGAGGAAAATCTTTGAGGAGAAAACTGCAAAATTACATAGCATTGATACTTTTAAAAGTTTAGATGTTTATGTTTATGTTTTCTGTTTTATTTGTTGCACAATGAAACAGTGAAAAAGTGAGTGAAACAATTTATTAACAGAATCTTTCCCATTCTTTAAAGTTTCATGTTTAAGGAAACGTTTTCTCTTTCTAGTTCAAAAAAATTCGATTTCTATTCTGATCTTATTGCTTCTTAGTTGGATTCTCTTTCTTTCTCTTCCTTGTATTTCTTCTTTCTTCTCTAACAGAAAGATACTAGATAGCTCAGTAGTTAAAGCATCAGCAGAAAAGCAAAAAAAAGAAGTCGGGAGTTCAACCCCTTCTTCGGAAAGCTTTCTTTACCATTCCTTACTTTATTAACATGTTTTGGTGATAGCGAGAGAATGAAAAAAGAGAAAAAGACGATCAGATGTGGGAAAGGGGAAAAGATGGGATTGTGGGTGGCTCTCGAGGATCGTCTCTCTTCCATCTCCTCTCTTCTATCTCTTCTCTTCCATCTCCTCTCTTCCATCTCCATCAAAATCTTCAATGGCAAACATTCACTTCTTGAAGGCCCTGAAAATCTTAAAGTGCAAATATTTAAGATACAAAATCTAAGCTTTTTCCGCCCAAGCCCTAATCGATTACTGATGAAAGAGAGTGAAAACTGAGCAATACTTTAGTAAATGATGTTAAATCCCTGCTTATTGCTTACTTATTCAGGCTTAGTTCTAAAGAAATCTAAAGTCTCAATCGAAATCTCAATCAAAATTCTCAATCTAAAGATTAAATCTAATCCACATCTCCTCGTGATCTAATCCACAAACTTTCAGAAATGTTTTAGAGTTTTTACGGTATCTTTTAAAAGTAACTAGGGAAAGGCAAGCACTTGTGACTTTTTAAAACGAGAACCATCTTATAGAATCATCTTATAGAACCATCTTATAGAACCATCTTATCGAATCGATCAGGCTTAGTTCGAATCTACTTTTTGTTTTTGTCCTTGAGGCTTGTAACGCAATAGATCCGACTTAAAAGTTTTATGAGCTACAAGTATTAGATTGGCAAATGGAACTGAAAGTGGGTACACTTATTCATTGGACTTTTTAGAAATAACTAGTGCATCAATTAATCTACATTTTTTACCAATAAAAAGGCTCATTTATTCTCTAAAAAGAGGCTTTTGACAGATTTAGAAAAGCTTCGGTTCTCTAGATTTCTAGGGGGGGAAAAGAAGGAACCAAAAATGGTGGGCACTCGATGAAGCGTTTTGAGCACTTTCTTCCACATAAACCTATTTTAGTGTTAATAAAAAAAAGAGAGCATAAAAAGTTAGATAAATCGTCAAATTTTCAGCTAAATATAATCAATCTTTTTTTTATAGTTCCATTTGATGTATTTTCAGAAAAACTTCAATTTCTGCTCAAATTCGTTTCAAAAGTTACCCAAATTTGGTTAAGTATTTCTTAAATTAGATAATATTGGGTTGGTGAATTGGAAACTGCGGGACTTTGAACTAAAATTTATTGAAAATAAAACCATGAATTCATTCGAAATAATTTCCATTATTATTGACGACTTCTGCCCATTTTACAGGCAACTTGCGGATTCCTCTTTCGTAGTAGGATTTTGGTTTTGAATCGAAAAACTTTCTAAGGAAATTTTTGACTGCTTCTTCCGAATAGAAGTGTTCTCCCGCAAGCTCATTACTCATGATCCGGAATAAATAATAATCAAAAGGGGCGAGGTCCGGACTGTATGGGGAATGCGCCAAAAGTTCCCAAACAAGGCTATTTATTTTAGAGCGAGTCAATTTTGCAACATGAGGGTGCGCGTTGTCGTGGATGAGAACGATCTTTGACTTGGATGGCCTATTCTTCTTCAGGGATTCATTCCTCTTTCCCAACTGTTCACTGTATTTGATTGCATTAACGGTCGTCTTGCTATCCAACAACTCCCAGTACAAGTGTGTGAGACAAGTGTGAGACTCAAAAATGGAGGACTGGAGATGTCTGGAGATGTTTGAGCACTTTCTTCAAAAGAAACCCATTTTGGTGTCAATAGAAAAGTTGTAGAGAATCAAAAATGAGGCTTATAGCCAAATTTCCAAAAAGATACACTTAATAGTTTCGCTTAAAATGCAAATTTGGTGAAAATTCGTAAATTTTGCATTTCTTGAGAACCAGTTTTTGAATCGTTCTGAAAATTTGAATATAAGCTTGATTTTTGATTCTCTACAACTTTTCCATTGACACCAAAATGGGTTTCTTTTGAAGAAAGTGCTCAAACTGTCACATATGACAATAGCCCGCAGTTTTTAATTCACCAACCCAATATATAACGTTTATTTAGAGAAGTCTTATTCAATTAAATCTGTTTTATGAAAAATACGAATAAGTGTATCAACTTTCAAGTTGCCAATCTAATACAAGCAAGGCAAAGTTACAGGCTAATGCTTGCATTTCCCTAATAATTTTTTTCTTCATAACAAAACATAAACAAAATTGATATCTTCAAAATGAAAGATGTTTCTATGAAAGCATCTCAGAACTCAAAATCGAATTTCTTTTTCTTATTTCTAGTATTTCTAGTTATTTCTAGTTATTTCTTTTTCTAATCTATAAGCAACTTTCTGAATACATGAAGAGCTCTAATTCCTGCAATAATCTATCATTTAGCTTACCTTATTGAAGAAATAACTTTCACCATCGTCCCATTTTTCCATTTTTCCATCTTCTCCATTTTGTTTTCGTTCTTCTTGACAATAAAAACAAATCTGTAACAAATCTTTTCAGTTTTAGCGCGCGAAAACGTAAAACTGAGTAGATTTCTTACCTATAAAAAGAGGAAATGTTGAATTATTCGATATGAAAATGATGGCATCGGCTGTAAAATATTTCGCTAGCTTATCTATAAAAATATCATTCTGCTTATCAATTTAAAAATGAAAGAATTAAAGAATTAAAGGAGAGATTAGAAATGAACAACTGAAAGCATTACGATCGAATTTATATGCGTTATAGACACACCCCCACTGTTGATCTGTTGTGGTGAAAGCTGTCCAACCAATTTGACACTTTCTTTCTTCTTCAAATCTTCCTATAAACAATCGAAGAAGGGAATCGGGAGAAAGTATCCATTCGACAGCCTGTCATTCACGTCTTTCTTCCTTTTTTTCTTCAAAACAATTTTTCAAGGACCACTCCTTTATGCACAAATATGGTAATGAACTTAGGCTTATTTATGGCTATAAAAAGACACTTCCTAGGTGTTGTTAGAAACTTTGCATTGTTTCTAAACTTTGCACTACCATAATTTCTTTTGCTGAAAGTATTAGGTTGAGGAAAAAGTTCTGACTCACAAGGGAATGGTCTTAGCTCTTGTACCAAGCTGTTGTCTTGCCAATGCTCTTGTAGCAAGCTGTTGTACCAAGCTGTTGTACCAATCTTGATCTTTATATTCCAGATGAGTTTGCAAGAAAAAGAGCTTCGTGTTTTGATCTGCTATTGCTGGAAACGGAAACTTTTAACAAGAGATGCCGTGGAAGAGATTTGCGATGATGATTCGAAACCGAAGGAGTGCTACTTCGACCAGATCCGAAAGGTTGCAGATCGATGGCAGAAAGTCGTAGATAATCATGGGTTATTTAAGGAATAATTGTTGTTATTTTTGTTATTAAAGTGCGCATAAAAATTGAATTTTTCGCAGCTGAGTCAGAACTTTTTCCTCTCAACCTAGTATGTGGGTTCTTTCGTAAATCACGCTAATAGAAAGCAAAAGCAAATAGAAAGCAAAGCAAAGCAAAGCAATAAAGCAAAGCTAATAGAAATCCATCCATCCATTCAGGTTATCAAGCGAAGAAAGTTTTCAGTCCAAATCCAAGTCCAAAGCACGGATTTGATTAGGATCAAGTTCATTACAAACAAAATGGACTTTGTTGTTTATCAAAAGGTGTTGGAAAAGCATCAACGGTCTACTCTCTCTATAACGGAACCCTATTCAGCGGAACTAGCGGATTCAGCGGAACTCTATTCAGCGGAAAACTTTAAATAACGGAATGAGATTTTGGTCCCGGCCGACGCTAAGCTATATAACGGAAATTTTTTTTTGTTCCCTTCCATTCCGTTATAGAGGGAGTCGACTGTATTACCATATCTCTATAGAATCTTGGTCAAGTTATGAAATTAGTTCAGGATAATCCGCCAAGTCGATCTACTATGCAATGGTAAACTCTAGTTGTCTAAATCTATTCGTTGGTCGGCTTTTTTCAAATTTTCATTTATAAATGAATAATTAATCGATAGTCGATGGTTTGATTTCAATAAAAAAAAGATTAACTACTTCATTTAGCTCATTTTTAGGCAAATTTGAACCAGAAATTCTTGTTTTTCCAAAAATCCTCACAATAGACATAGAATGAAAATAGTTTGGTGAAAATTTATGAAAATTTGTTGATCTATTTTGGAGGGTTGAAAAATACAAGCTCATAGGTCTTCCACAGGCTCACTGTAAAGTTCTGATCCCTTCAGAACCTAACTTTTCATTCTCCACACAATCCTAGTCAAATTATGAACTAGTCTTAGTTCAGGATAATCCGCCAAGTCGATCTACTGCAATGCAATGCAATGGTTAACTTCTAACAAAGTCGACGTATTTGTATAGCCTTCTTGCAGCTCATCATTGAAAACATTTGAAGCAATATGGCAAATCCATAAAAGTTCACGCCAATTCACATTGATTTACGATCTAAAGTTGCAATGTCACGAGCCTGGCTTGATATTCCTGAAGTCACTGCTTGACTCGGTTCCTCATCCTCGTCCTCGTCGTTTTTTTGAGTGTGAGAATCAAGTACGAGAGTCAAAATGATCATTAATTTTTATGCTTTTTAATTATATATCCATTATTTAAATAAAATTGTTAAAATTTTTGACAAAAAGTAGGGCTAAAGTTTTGCAAAGCAGTGTAGAATGAAAATGGCTTAATGAAATATGATCAGCTATGATTGCTGTTTTCATAGATTACTCTCGTGAAATTTGCGTTTCGTTAGCACCATCACTAGTCGGACGGTCATTAAGTCTTCCCTGTCGTCGTCGACGAACAAGGCCAGACCTATGAGAGTATCAACTCGACGGTTGGCGAGTATTCTCCGCAAGGCGTAGACACCAGGCTTAATGAAATGTGATGAAAATTTGTCTATCCGCATAACTTTTCATTCTCTATCTTTTTCTTTTGACATAAGAATAGATTTCTGTGACAAAAAGTGCTTCAGAACTTTGAATTTCATCGTTTTTGATTCCTCGACTTTAGATTATTAAAAAAAATGAACTAACGCGAGCTTTTCAGAATGTAAATGGCAATTTGTAAATAAATAATAGAACTTTTCTAATAAAATAAACTATAAATCGATTGGTTCATTGTTCATTTCAAAAAGTAATCTTTAAAAAAAGCGGATCCGGCCCTCTCCACTGCTTCCAAACCACGACGAATCAACTCCAATCGTTCAGCCTGTTTCTTCTCTTCGGACCATTGATTAAAGCGAATATAGCAGACTTGAGCGAAACGATACGAGAAGGCCACCCAACGATTGTCATCCACAGTTGGTTGTATCTCTGTAAGCCGCTTGAAAGCTTCCTCTCCCTTGTAGTTGTCAATCAATGCATTGATGCTGGCCATCTCCATATCGAATGAATCACATTCGCTGGCGGTGGAAGGAGTGGGTGAATGGGATGAACATGACGATGAGGAAGAAGTTGAGAAAGAAGTAGAGCCACTCATATTGTTCATTTCAAAAAGTAATCTTTAAAAAAAGCGGATCCGGCCAACCTGATCGTTGCTAACTTCATTATCAAATTGTCATTTTGGTCGATTAGCCCGTTTCAATCTTATCTTAATATCAATCTTTGTATTTTAAGCACTATTGTAAGCACTTGGTTTCCATCGTCCTCTAGCTTTTCCATCTTTCAGATATTTTTAAAGATTTAACAATGTTACGATCATTATAATCATCATAGCTTGAATGCCATACATTTTACTCATTTTATCCATTTGTGGAAAGGTCCCTGAAAAGATGGGAAAAAGGGGATGGGGGAAGAGGTGTCGTTTCTCCTTTCTTTTCTTTTCTTTTCTTTTCTTCACTTTTCTTTTCTTTTCTTTCCTCTGACCCCCTCGATGCCAATGGGATGGAGGAGTAGAGAAGAGAAGAAAAGAAATGGAGGGGTATGGGCAATGGGGGAGCTGATGGGCAAAGGGGGTGTCTCTCTCTGGTTTCTTCACATTTTCTTCTCTCTCTCTCTATTTTATTCTCGTTCTTTTCATCATTCACTCACTTCCTTTCTTCTTCTTTCTTATTCTTTCTCTTTTTCTATTCTTTCTCCTTTATCTGTTGGTCTTTTGAGAGAAAAGAACAAGAGATTTGAGTCTCTCTTCTCATTCCTTCTCCTCTTCTCTCCTCTTCTCTTCTCTTCTCATTCCTTCTCCTCTTCTCTTCTCTTCTCTTTTCTCCTCTTCTCTTCTCTTCTCTTCTCTTCTCTTCTCTTCTCTTCTCTTCTCTTCTCTTCTCTTCTCTTCTCTTCTCTCTTCTTCCCTCCTCTCCTCTCCTCTTCTCTCCTCTTCTCTTCTCTTTATCTTTTTCACTCTACACCCTCTTATTCGGCTATGATTCTTTCCTCTCTTTACTTTTCACCACTTTTCATATACTGTCGACTGTCTTTCTTTATACGAAAAAAAAGGAAAAATGAAAGAGGACTAGTGTAAAGAAAAGAAATTGGAAAAGAAAACAAGAGAGTTTACTGAAAATGAGAAATGAAAGTGATTGTAAGAGATGAAATGATTTACAGTAGTTATTTCAGTGATTCTTAGATTTTCTTTCAATTTTCACTTCAATTCTCTTATTGTTAGAAAACATTTTAAAGAAAGTGTAAGGCAGACAAAACTAAAGGGGAAACACAAAGAGTGAGAATTCAGTGTGAAGAAAGAAAAACAGAGAATTCAGGGAATTCTTTTGACAAGACAAGAAAAAGACAATGAGTAGAAGAAGAAGAAAAAGATGAGAGAAAATGAGAAATTGAATAAGAAACGAGTTGAGATCTCTCTTCTATATTATATCTCTTTTCTATATCTCTTTCCTATATCTCTCTTCTATATTCTTTTCTTTTCCATCTATGATCTTTTGTTTATCTGTCACTCGCTTTTATTCAGAGCATTTCTTTTAACAAAAATGGGAAAGAAAAGAAAAGAAAAGGGATAGGCTCATCTCAGGGTCCCTTTCGATGTCTTTTTCAATGGAAAAAGGAAAGGAGGGGAGATGGGGCGCTTTGAGAAAAGAAAGAAGAGAAAGGGGGAAACGGCAGAATAAGAATACGAAGAAGAAGAGAAGGGGCAAAAGAAAGGGAGAAGACTCTTTCGATAAGGATTTCTCTGTTTGAGAGAAGAGAAAAGAGTTGAACAGAAGGGGAAACAGAAAAGGGGAAAGAAAGGGGTAGGGAAGGGGAAGGGAAGGGGAAAGAAAAGGGAAGAGAAGGGGAAGGGAAGGGGAAAGAAAAGGGAAGGGAAGGGGAAAGAAAAGGGAAGAGAAGGGGAAAGAAAGGGGAAAGAAAGGGGAAGGGAAGGGGAAAGAAAAGGGAAGGGAAGGGGAAACAGAGAATACGAAGAAGAAGAGAAGGGCAAAAGAAAGGGAGAAGACTCTTTGTGGACCCTCCCTTCTCCCTTCCTTCTCTCTTCTCCCTTCTCCCGTCTCCTTCCTCCCTTCTCCCTTCCCCCTTTCCCCCTCTCCTTTCTCCCCTCTCCCTTCTTCCTTCCCCTTCCCCCCTCTCCTTTCTCTTACCCCATCCCCCATCTTCTTTCTTTCTCCCTCCTCCCATTTCTGGTCGATATTCGAACGAACATTTTTAAAGAAAGGATTTTTAAGTATTTTTGCGCTTTCACTGGCATCTTTAACTTTTTTTTTACTGTATATGTTTCGGATTCTTGAAATGAAATGAGATCTCAAATTATCGCAGACTCAAACCATTCCTTCTATTATTTCTATTCTTTTATTCATTTTATGAAGAGATTTTTGAAAAAAAAAACAGTTATTTAAGATGAGCGAAATGAACTTCGTTTGTCCGGATTGTACTCCAGATTTGAATCAGATTTTCGAATCGGCTGACGCTCTTGAATCGCATATCGCTGGTGATCATCTCGATATGTGCCCGTATGAGTTCGTTTTACAAACGGGATTACTTGTTTACTAGATAAATTGGATAATAATAATTATTATTATCCAATTTGTTCTCAATATAAAATAACTTTATGCAACTAATTTAGATGTGAGCGCTGTCGTTTTGCTAAATTCCCAACCGAATTTGCTCTTGTTGCACATTGTCGACGAGATCATGGAATCAGTGAATTTCATGTAAGAATTTTTAAGCTATTTTTAAGCTAAATTTTTCTAAAGACATATATTAAAGTTTCTAAATATACAACAAATTAGACTTTTAGATTCGTTTCAAATACTCTGATGATCTTGAAAAGAAACGCGTTGAGCTGAAGAAGAAAATGCGTTCAGCAATTGCTCCCTTGCTAACAGGTAAACAATTTAAAATTGTAAATCTTAAAATGAAAATAGAAAGCAAAAACAAAGACTAAAACTTTAGTTTGTTCAGCTACAGGGCAACTCCAAGTGAGCACTGGATCTTTCAGCAATACCAACAGTGAATCGGATGTGATGGTAAAACATTTAACAACTTTTGAGAGAGAATAGGAAAAAGCATGACGCATAAAAAGAAAACAATGGAATATGACAAAAAAAAACGAAAATTCGGTACTTTGGTCGTTGAGAGGGGCCACTTTATCCAAATTTATTTGGATCTAATGTTTTAAGTCGTTGTATTGATACCTTTTATCTATCTATTCTAGGATAATCAAATCTACTATATATAAAGCAGAAGAAACGTCCGTCCGTTCGTCTGTGCGTAGCCATTGGCAAAAAGGGGCGGCGCTTAGATTGTGCGGAAACGGCGAACGTTAGTGAGCGTTTTCCGCTCGTATGCTTATACTTTTAGAGCATTTACAACATTTTCCACCTTTCATATTGCCGCTTTTATTTGATTTTCAAGTGCAAGCAGCTTTAGGGTAGCGTTTTTGCTGGTTAAAGTACATGAGATTTGGCTAGAATTGCCAAAAACTTGCTAAAATAGTCACCAATCGATTAAGCATATTTGATTACCTTAGAATAGATACCGTAAATACTGTAATAGTCCCCCACTCTCCCCTCGTACAGTCGCGTAGTCGCAAACGCTTTTAGTATTTCATCTTTTTCAAAGCGCCCGTACTTTCAAAAAATGCGTCTTTGGTATCAAAAAATAGCCCTGAATTTCAGCTATTTTTTTTCTCGACACTGGTTTATGCTACAATGCGCGCTTAGGTATCAACCAATAGCTGAAATTCAGGGCTTTTTTGATACCTATGCGAGCATTGTAGCATAAACCAGTGTCGAGAAAAACTCGTTCAAAGCTAGACTACGCAACGCTCCGCACCGTCATTTTGGGGGTGGGGTACTATTACAGTATTCACGATAACTATCATGACAACCCATCTCAAAACATTAGATCAAACTAAGCCAGGATAAAAGTGACCCCTCTGAACCACCAAAGTAGGGGAAATTCTTCTAATTTTATGATAACGAAATTCTAGATTCCATCCTCGGAGAGTATAACGAATTTCCGACTAGAAGATGTCGCCGAAGCTGGAGTCACTCAAGTAAATCATTTGAAAATCCAGGAAATACAAAAAAAGCTTGAGGGCGGAAAATTGAATATCTTTTAATTTATGAAGAAAAAGTCAACAAATGAAGCAGCTACGTTTTCCGCAATTTTTTCCGCTTTTTCCGTCGCAGTGCGTAACTGCCCCATTTGTTGAGCTTGCTTTGGAAATCAAAAGATATTAAATTTTCCGTTTTTTTTCCGCTTAAAAGTCTGATAGAAATCAATGATTCATGAAATTTTAGTCTCTTCAACAGATTATGAATTGTTTACCCTTGGATGGATCGTTGCTTAATGAAGGTAAACGTTATGTTTTTGTTATATTTGTTTTCAATGTTTGCAATGTTTTCAAATAATAATATTACCTACTGTTTAAAAATTGTTTTAACCTCAAAATATATTGAATTGCATTTATAATCATGTTCTTTTTTTTTAGATCATTGCCCTCCATCAAATAGTCGAGGAGAATCGAATTCGCCGTGTGAAGGCACTTCGACTGAAGCCGCGATTGCGAACCTTTTTGGAGGAGATTATGAAGAAAATCCGAGAATAACGGTTTGAAAATATCATTCGCAAAGTTTACACATTTGCTATTTTTATAGAGAAACGAAGCGGTGCCTTGTCAATTGTGTGGGTTGAAGGTGTCAAATCAGAGATCGAGCCACGTCTATCACACAAATACCAGGTGCAAATTGTGCTCAAAACAAAAAATTGACCATCTTTTCTTTAGGCACAGTAATTTGGATCTCTATGAATGCACATCTTGCGGGAAAACGTGGAAAACAATCGCCAAATCGGATGTTCGAAAACATGTTAAAGTGAGTGTTTTGAGGCAAGAAAAAGCGGAAATCATTACACAAATTACGTAAAAGTATCATTTACCGAAAACTTTAGTCTCTTCATGATGGAGATGATCGATTCATCATTGATAATCGAAAGAGATTTGCCGTTGAGCTGAGACAATGGACATTGAAATGTTTTCCCGTAAGTTTGATAAAGTTTTTGTCAAATGACAGGGTGATATGATTCGATTCAAGTAAAAGGTGGCCTAAGCAAAAGCAAGTTTACTTGAAAATTATTAGATCATTACCATAAAACCCATCAAATTGTTTGTTTTAGAAAATTCCACGTGATCCAAGCGACATTCTGACGAGCAGAGAAGGAGCCACCACAAGGGTGCGTACAATGAAATTTTCAATTTTTATAATAAGATCTTACTTTTTATCTCTAGTTGCTTGTTTTTATCTCTAGATGATGTTTCTGATGGCTGATAGAATTGATTTTAGGCTCTCGCTTTGTCACTCCTGAAGAGCCAAGGGTTGAACCCGAGAACAGGTGTGTAAATGGGAAAAACATCAAATTTTTAACGCTAAAAGTTTAGGATCTTTTTCTCCATCAAATAAAGAAGATGATGATTAATTATATGCATTTTTTTCTTTTCACATTTCACCTCATTCATGTATCTCGTCATTTTTTGGTTTCAAAAAATTTTCTTTACATTCCACAAAGTTCATTTCTTCGGTTAATGACTGAAAAATAATCATATTTAATGTTATTCCTGGCATTTTAAAAATGTTACTCACCACTAGTTTTTTCCTTTTTACTTAAACAGACAGTAGAAATCCCTGTTGTGCATCTTCGAGGGAAACTTTTTGAGGTTTTTTGCGGTAAATTTCCGTTACACATAAATAATAGTCACAATTGATCTTTTTTCTTTCTTTCTTTCTTTCTTTAATCTTTATTTTTGAACTTTGGCTTGTAAAACAAATAAATTTAAATCAAATCAAAAGAAATTCGAAAGGGATCTCCAAAAGAGCATGGAAAAATATACATTTATAGATTTGAATTGAGATTATTACTCATTGCGGTTTCTGTGTTTCAGTAAACGATCGCAGAAAAAAAAGTGCTGACGCTCAATGGAAAATTTCGTCTCAATTCTCACGCATTACAGTGTCACTTTCCGCATTTTACATCAAAGAATTCAGGCGAAAAAGAGGCAAGTTTTTGTTGGTGATAGGCAAGAAAAGGCATTTTGCACCATTTTGACATTAAATAAAACAAAGTCAACAAATTAAATAAAACAATAAAACAAACAAAGTACATTAAATAAAACAAAGTGACACAAAGTCTCCTTTTGGGAGTGGGACAAATGCGACCTTTTTTTTGCGCACCCGGCCATTTGCGCACCTTTTTTTGCGCACCTGGCCCATTAGCGCACCTTTTTTCGCGTTTTAAAAAAGCTCTAAAAAGCTAATATTAACCAATTTCTATTCCAAAAGTTGTTTTTCTAGGTAATTTGAGGGTGTAGAATCGAAATTTTGACATAACAGAGCGTGTGGAATCAATTTGAAAGACAAAACGGGTAGGTCAAATTACAGAAAATGGTCGATTTTTCTCTTTGTATAACTCCGTCCGTTCGCTTCCACAAGCTCTGATATGTCAAAATTTCGATTCTACACCCTCAAATTACCTAGAAAAACAACTTTTGGAATAGAAATTGGTTAATATTAGCTTTTTAGAACTTTTTAAAACGCGAAAAAAGGTGCGCTAATGGGCCAGGTGCGGAAAAAAAGGTGCGCAAATGGCCGGGTGCGCAAAAAAAAAGGTCGCATTTGTCCCACTCCCCTCCTTTTATATTATTTTATTTTATTTTATTTTATTAAGGAGGCAGCTTTACGACTGAATATCTTAAAATTTATGCAAAAATGAGAATGTATAAAGAAATTTACTCAAAAAAAATTTACCCATTCAAACTTCCGAGCTTCCGGTTTACTCTAAATTTCCAGTCTTCCATGGATTTTTGCTGTAACACTTGACTGTCTAATTGGCGCAGCGTTGGCTCATTTGCTCACAGGTATGGTTAGCTTTTTGTTATCACTTTGGCCTATAATCGCGACTTAGTGTCTAGATATTTTGTTAATTCGATTGGATAAAAAATATTCGGTTGGTTCGGTTAGATAAAATCGATTAGATTTATATATTTATATATATTTAAGCTCTATATATTAGATTCTGCCTAGGCATCGATTTCTACGATATTTTTTGGCCATTTGTTGATGCAAAGATTCAAGAACTCGATGATGTAAGCTTTAATCGCTTTTATTAAACTTGTTTTCGTTTTAGAAGTTTTTGCTATTTCCAAATCAGTGTTTTTTTAGGTAATAACGTGGTTGCTATCCAATCCGGTAGGATTGAAGTTGAACGAACCATTAAACGTGGCACTGGCTAGCTTCTTTCGATATCACATCTATTTATGGCATAGTAAGTCTCCGTTATATTGTTTTTTTTTAAAAACTGTTTCATTTAGCCTTTGTTCAATTGTTACGAGTATGGTGGTTGTGGAGAGTGCTGCCACTCATCCTCTACACGGGCCTTTCGATCTCTGCATCAATTCTTGCCGATCTCATCTCGATCTTTTCCATGCATGTCATCTGCTTTTATATTTACGCATACAGGTTCAATGATTTTTCTATTTTTCTATTTTACTGTTAGACTTTTCTTGCTAACATTCACATCACTGAACTCGTTATGGCGAGCGTTTCGAGGAAAGAAATATAACCCTTTGCGAGATCGAGTTGATACGGTAAGAACTATTTTTACCATTAAAGTTAAAAGCCAAACTATTAGGTACATGCATAAGAAATGCGGATTTTAACATTTTCATAAATTTCCAACGATAGAAAACTGATATCGATGAATGTTATATACTATTTGAAAGTTGTAAATCTCCTCTACAAAATAGGCTAAAACGTGTTTCAGTTGATCGACCCATTGAAGTTCGGTTTTGACTATATAGTGGAAAATGACCGCCCTAAAATCATTAGCCTAAAAATATCATTCATTCTAAAATTTGGCGTTCGCATCAACACCTCTCGCCATTACAAATTGGTCTTTGGGGAGAATGGAGTGTGCACGTTGACGATCAGTGAAATGAACCCTGATGACACGGGTGTCTATCTGTGCACAGCGTCAAATGCATACGGAGTCGAGTCATCGCAATGTTTGGTCTTCGTCGCCGAACCCACTGGACCCGACGCGCATTTGGTGTTGGCCGATGTGTTGAGTGATAAACGAGCTCCACCCAAATTCGTCCGAGCACCAGCCGGACTCATCGATGCACCTGAAGGCTCAACCATTAAGCTTGTGGCAAAAGTGAGTTTTAAAGTTCTGATATGATTTGATTTTGACTTTCAGGCAATCGGTGAACCCCAGCCTCGAATCACATGGAAAAAAGATGGGAAGAATATTTCTCGAACAAATCGAATGTATCAACATTACCTCCTTCCTGTCCTATCGGATATATCTGGAGGAAAAATGCACCAAAATCAGGTTTTCTTTTGAACCATTTTAGAATTTACTCAACAAAAGCAAGAGTGTTAGCTAAAAACAAACAAACAAATAATAGTTTTAAGTTGATCGTCTTTAGACGCCTCGTTCTCAGCTCCATTTTGAAATATTTTCATTTTTAATAAACCAAAAGATAGATGACATTAAGGGCTATCTTTTCGTATATTAAAAATAAAAATATCTCAAAATGGGGTCAAGAACGAGGCGTCCAAAGTTGGGGAGGGGAAAGATCGCTTATCAGAGGAAATACACTAGCTATTCCTGGTTAAAAGTTGCCAAATCTCCGGAAACCCTAGCAAATCCACGTTACCAAATCACTCAAAAGGAAGCGTAAGTGCTAAAAGTTGCCTTAGAAATCTATTAGCTAAAGCTAAAGCTAAGCTATAGCTAAATAAAATCTTAAAGTTAAACGCTTTTTAGAAACAGGAAACTTTGCGCACTTCAACCCTAGATCCAATTTTTTTTTCTTCAACTTTTTGATTCCTAAAGTTTCCTTAAGTCTTCGATCACTGGAGAGTTCGAATCGCATCTTCAAATCGATTTCGTCGTGCAGAAAACGTCGGGAATCTTCCAGTGCATCGCTGAGAATTCTGAGGGACAGACGATCGTTGAAACTCAGGTAAAACAAAGTAAATGGAAAAAAAAATAGGCAGTGTTTATTGAAATTGAGAAATCTACAAGTTTTAAGACAGATTTTTTAAAATATAAACTGTTTACAAAACAATAATTTTAGGTGATCGTGCAACGGGGCACAGCGAGACCGATCGAGAATTGCGCGCCGGTTTTCCTCAGCCCAATGAGAGATATGGGTAACATTTTTTCAACGTATAACATTTAAAATAACATAAATTTTATTCTAATTAATAAATTCTTCTAAAATTCTTCTAAAATTCAGGCATTGTGAACGGTCATCCATGCACATTGAGCTGCAAATTCAAGGGAGTACCCGAGCCGGAGATTCGTTGGTATTTCATTGATGACAATATGAGAAGGATTTGTCTCAATAATGTGCCAACTGGTAAGTGAAAAGTGTGACTTTTTTAGAGAGTTTAAGAGAGTTTAACTAGTAATTTTATGAGTTTTAGGTTGGATTGAGTGCAGCGGTGGAGACACAGCCGAGCTGAAGTGCGAGAGAACCTATCGAAATCAACAGGGAACTTATCAATGTGTGGCATCGAATCGGTGAGTTTCGAGATAATAATGAGAAATGCTTAGGCTTAGGCTTAGGCTTGGACTTAGGCTTAGGCTTAGGCTTGGACTTAGGCTTAGGCTTAGGCTCAGGCCTAGGCTTAGGCTTAGGCTTAGTGTGAAGGCTAGCGGCTTAAAAATAAAATAAAATTTTTAAAATGAAAAAGAATTGGGGAAATGGTCTTATATACGCGCATTGCTTGGCGGTGGCGAGGGTACGGTAGCTGGGACGCGCTATTAACTGCAAAACAAAACTATAAAAATTGTTTAGCTACGGTGAATCGTCAACTCAATGCTATTTGTTGGTGGGCGAGTTGAATGATCATCCAGCCGGGCCGCCTCGTTTCATCAAATGTCTTCGCGATGTTTGTTTCATATCATATTTATTTATTTTATATTTGCATAGGTTTGGACTCCGCTTGGAGAAGAGATCGCTTTCGAGGTTGAAACTGCTGGATATCCATTGCCCGAATTGAGGTAAATGAGGAAATGGAGGCTGTGAATGATCTTTTTAGATGGTTACACAACGAGAACCTTGTTCGTGAAGGCCGTGATGTGCAAATCAAATATGTTAGCGATAACAAAGCCGAGCTGAAAATCAAAAAGGTTTGAGAATTTGTGAGAAACGTCTAGCTAGAATTTGGCTAGAAAAAAAGCTAGAATTTATCAAAAATCCAAAGATAAACTATATTTTTGACTTTAATTTAAAGATATAAAGATATTACAGTCATTTGCAGCAAAAAGCAAAAGAATTGGCAGCGAGAGGAGTCGAACTCGCGACCTCTTTCTTTCATCCGTTTGAGAGACGCATGCGTTAGCCATTAGGCCATGCACTAGCGCAGTGCAAGCGCTCTTGTCTCTAGCCCACACAACCCGGGTTCGACTCCCGCCCGTGTCAGCACTTCTGGTTTTTTAAGAATTTAAAAACATTTTGCATAACTAAATGAAATTCTAAGCCAAACTAATTATAAGTTATTTGAAACGGCTCACTGGATGCGGAGAAGTAGCGCATAGACAGACAGACACAAGTCTTTTATATAGTGAGATACAAGCGTTTGTTTGAGATTAAACTTGAGATCTTTGAGATCAAGATACAAGCGTTTGTTTGAGATTAAATTTACGACTACACGAGGCTCCTATAGAAGGCCGTTCTATCAGAGTTTTTACAGTTGCCTGTATCTTTTTCAATATTCGATTCCAGGTGTCACTTCTTGATCTTGGCACATACAGTGTGGAAGCATCGAATATCCATGGAATGTTGCGAACGAATGGTTTGCTTTTCAATTATCGCTTTTACATCGATATTCTTATATTGATGACATCGATATTCTTATACTTTGATATATTAGATCGCTATAAAATAAGTACAAAGAATAGTTAGCGTTTATTTAAAGACAACAAGCAATAAGAAAACAAGCAACAAGACAACAAGCAATAAGACAACAAGCAATAAGACAACAAGACAACAAGACGACAGCAGCAAGACAACCGAATTTAGCCGCTTTGAATGTCGGAAAGCCTCGACACGCAATTCCACCAGAATTCCGTCAATACATGCAGAAAGCTGATCAAGATGTCGTTGTGATGCCAAAAGTCGCTTTTGAGGTAGTGTGTTTAGTGTAGATCCCACATTTTTGATAATAAAGTGCACAGTAGGGCACAGATTAGAATATGCTCACATCTCTTACATTTCAGGAATCCGATGTGCAACGCGCGCTTCTCAAGAGTGCTTCACAAGTCCGAATGGAATTGAGAAAGAAAGGAGCCGCTCCAGTTTTCGTCCATGGATTAGAGGATCTGGAGTTGAGAGCCGGCGACTCGGCTGCTGTTGCTGGACAGTTGACTAGAAGTTGGTTTTGGCAATGAAACAACGATTTTCAATGACTCTAAGCTAACTATAAACTTTCAGAAACTCGTCAACGAATCGCACACGCACATGGTCACAAATCGGCGGCTCGTGGATTAGCTGAATCCATTTTGGCGACAGCTTTCGAACAAGAAGCTTCCACTTCATTTGAGGAAATTGAGACAAATGTATCGATCAAAGAAGAGAAGAAACTCGAGAGAAAAGAATCATTGAAGGTAGGGAATAGAGAAAAAGAAAGACAGTACAATATTCAGGAGGAAACCGAATCCCAATCAGCTCTTGATGAGATTCGTCAAGCAATTCAACACCGAAATCGAAAGACTTGTCGACCAAAGTTCATGGTTCGGCCAAAGACAAAGAAACAATTGGAAGAGGGACGAAGTCTGAGACTGAAATGCGCTGTTTCCGCGAATCCACTTCCAACTGTTTATTGGGATAAATCGGGAATGGTTTGTGATTTGAAAATAAAGACTTCTTGAAAAAAGTAAAAGAAAAATCCAAAGCGGGGGTCGAATTTGCGAGGCCTCGCTCTGAAAACGAACGCCGTACCACTCGGCCACGGCTGCACCAAATCTGGTCCGCAAGGAGCCCACTAAGACCCAAATGATCACATTTTTAGATGAAAACTTTCAGACAACTTTAGACGCTTATAATTGCTGCTAGATTTTCATTTAGCAAAAACGGAATATATATTCGGAATCAGCATAAAATTCTGGTTATGGTATAGGTCGCATAGCATTTGGCCTCAGCTAGTTAACCTTCCCTTTTAAGTAAGGCATAAGGCCCTATCTTGGCGGTAAGGGACACGATCGAGTACTTGTCGGTGTAGCTCATTGGTAGAGCGTTTGGTCGGTAAGCGAGATTCACCCAGTAGGTTCAAATTCGAATCCCGACGGCACTATTTTGTATTCCCAACCCAAAACGACTAATAATCTTTAGTATTTGAAAATTTCAGGTCCTTGAAACCGGCAACAAGTACTCGATCTACAATGACGGAGATTTCTACTACTTGGAAGTGCATCATGTCTCAATTCATGATCAAGGTTTCTACAATTGTACGGCGACGAATGCTGAGGGATTGGCTACAAGTAGCTCAGAAGTTGAAGTGATCAGATCTGATTCGAAAAACGATCAAGAAAAGAACCAAAGAAGCCACAATTCATTGAAGTTCTTCCTGGAAAATTGAAAGCAACAGCTGGAGAAACGATTGCTGTTGAATGCTCTGTGTCTGCTTATCCAAATCCGGGAATTGAATGGCTTAGAAATGGCAGCTCTCTTGTACCAAATGAGCGCTATCAGATGAGTTACGATGGAGAGTGCGCAACATTGAAATTTGCGTCAGTCACCGTAGCTGACGAAGGAACATACACTTGCATTGCGACGAATGAGCATGGAGAAGTGAGAACGCAAATGCTTTTCGAGATTGCGCCAGGAGAACAAAAACCCGAGATCAAAGGAATTGCACCATTGTTCCGAATGGAGAAGATAAAGGAGAAATTCCGAGTGAAAGATGGACAACAATGCACATTGAATGCTGAATTGGTGCAAGGATCAGAGCCAATGGAAGTGAAATGGATAAGGAATAATATGGTGGTCGCTGATTCGAGTGGATTCAAATATAAGAAAGATAAGAATCATTGTGGATTGATGATTGTGGACGCTTTCCCGGAAGATGCGGGAGAGTATATTTGTGAGGCGAAAAATCAATGGGGAGTCGCGAGATGTGCGATGAGATTAGAGGTGAGAGAGACAACATTATAAGATGTAGAGGAAAGTTGAAATTCGGCTTATAACTAATAGATTAGCCCCAGCAACCTATCAAGCTTAATTCATGAGTTTTAGATTCGTTCTGATGATAAACCATTGATTGAAGAACCTCCACGAATTGTGGATGCGCCTACAAATGTGAATGGAGAACCGGGAATGCCTGTTCAGATTAGGGTTAAGGTTGGTTTTGAAAGCTTACGGAAGTATTGATTTGGCTGGAAAGTCTTTTTCTCTTTCTCTTTCGCCTTTTTGAAATGCTCGTTTATAAATGAACCAGCAGCAAAAAAGAAGTAAAAAGTGAAAAAATTGGCAGCGAGAGGAGTCGAACTCGCGATCTCTGTCTTCCATCCGTTTGAGAGACGCCTGCGTTAACCAGTAGGCCATGCTCTGGCGCACTTGTCTGCAAGCGCACTGCAAGCGCACTTGTCTCTAGCCCACAAAACCCGGGTTCGACTCCGGTCCGCCTCAGCAATTTTGGTTTTTTAAGCATTTAAAAACATGTTGCATAACGACATTGAATTCTATGCAAGCCAAATTAACTATAAGTTATTTGAAATAGCTCGCAGACTGCTAAAATCTGCAAAAATCCTTACAATGAACATAAAATAAAAAGGCTTGATGAAATTTTATGAAAATTTTGTCTATCTACTAAACTTTTTATTCTCTATCTCTATTCAAAAAACCTATTTTGATGTCTTTTAACATCAAAATAGGTTTTTTATGAGTAAAAGTGCTCAAATCAGAACTTTGAGTTTCGTTTTTCAGTTTATACCTTTAAAAAAAAAAATTAACTAACGCGAGCTTTTCAGAATTTCTTAAAGGGCAACTTGTAAATAAATAGAAGAATTTTCTGATAAAACATACGGATCGATTGGTTCATTATTTATTTTAAAAAAGTGGACAAGACTTTTCAGCCAACTTGATAACCCAATCTGATATTTTTTTACATAAAATTTTAGGTGACTGGCCATCCAGATCCGGTCGTTGAATGGTTTAAAGGAAATACAAAGATTATCAATGATGAGAAATATCAAGTAAGCAAAAAAAAAAAATTATAAACTATAAGTGTATTATGAATTTTAGCTTTCATCGGATGGTAATTGGATGTTGCTGACGATAAATGAAGCGACGAGAAAAGATGACGGAAAATATCGAATCTCGGCTTCAAATGGAGCTGGATCGATTAGTCATTCGATTGATTTGACTGTTAGAGAACCGACATTGTGAGTTAGAGAGTTTGGAAGTGATTTTATGATCGATGATGATGTTGTTGTTGAATTCTTAAAGTTGTTGAGTCAAGTTCTTAAAGTCAAAGACTCCTTTTTGTGCTATAGTATGCCGGATTGACATTCAAGCTGATTGAAAGCTGATCCAGTTCAGTTAAAGCTTGAATTTCTTTTAATTCTCGCATCCTTTAGTAGTGAGACAAGAGAATATTGATAATTTCATCGTTTTTTTTCATCAAAGTCATCAATTTCAGGAGTGATTCATCATTGGCTCAACCTCGTTTCACGGTTCAACCAGTTTCCGTGCAAACTGCTTTAGCACAAAAAGTTCAACTGCAGTGCTCATTTGAGGGAAAACCGACGCCCGTTGTGTCGTGGTTTAAAGATGAGAATCGACTTCAAGATGGTTGGTTGATAAAAAAAGGATGTTAACACATTGACGACGATACGACTGGCAGCCGTCTTAACTCCGCCCCTTTTTTAGTTCGTTTGCCGTTGGCAATCTACGTTTTTAGCTCATATCTTAGCTGGGTTTGTTTGAAAAACGTCAAATTTGCTTTCATTCGACTCGAAATCAAATTTCCTATCGAATAAAAGTAAATTCAACGTTTTTCAAAGAAATCTGATCAAGATATGAGCAAAAAAGATTGCTAACAGCAAACGGATCAAAAAAAGCGGCGGAGTTCATCGTCGTCGTCAAAATACCATCGTCGCGAATGTACTAAATAGATCAAATCAAATGGCTTTTCAAAAATAGACGAATTTTAGGAGTAAAGGGATATTCGATTGAGACCACTGGAAACAATTCGATTCTTTCGGTGGTTTATCTTGAGAAAGAACATCTCGGAGAATATTTGTGCACAGTGAGAAATCCGTATGGAGAAGATCTCGCCACTGCAATGATTCTATTGGAAGGTTTGAGGGATTTCGATGAA
Source organism: Mesorhabditis belari (assembly GCA_958450365.1). Lineage (NCBI taxonomy): Eukaryota > Metazoa > Nematoda > Chromadorea > Rhabditida > Rhabditidae > Mesorhabditis > Mesorhabditis belari. The sequence continues at coordinate 1,503,821 of CAUEEP010000935.1, read as the reverse complement.
TATTTTTGTGTTTCTTTGTGTTTTTTGTGTGTGTCCAATGTCCCTCGTTCCAGTTTATCGTCTCTTTTTGGCAGTTGTCGTTCTTCACGTCTTTCTGTCAACCAATGTACACAATTTGAAGTTCAGTTCTTTTGGTAGGAAGAGTTTTTTCAGTTATTAGACGCTAAACAAGAACAAGAAGAAGCCAAATTTGTTCATTTGACCAAGCTCATAGTCAGCTCTAAAGCTCTAAGTCAGTTTTCACAATGTGCTAACATTGTGAAACTTATCAAAAAGTACTACTAATCAAAAAGTACTACTAATATTACTAATCTAGTTCTAGTTCTTGAAAGATTTGTTCCCATTCATCTACAGTACTTGTTCTGTAAGATTATTAGTACTTTTTGTGTTAAGTATATGTCTATTAATAGTTATTGTGTTACCCTGATACCTGTAATAAAAGAGGAGAAAGAATTAGAAAAGCATATTCTTCTATTACAGATATTACTAGAGTGTGTTCTTCGCGAGTAATGCGTTTTTTAAAACGCACATTTGGGAAAAAAATTACCGTACTTTTAGCAAAAATTATTGCAAAAAAGTGACGCAAAAATGACGAGCCCCGCATTATATACGGCACTTTTTAAAGATACTCAGCCGTTTAACTGATTTGGTGGGAAATTTCCTTCCAATGTAAAAAAATGTTTTTTTTAGAAAAACCTACGCGAAAAATTGTTTTTATATTTTTTTCGCGCAGGCGCACTTTTTAGAAAACGCATTACTCGACAATTACTTGAGCTATTACTCGAGTAAAAAATTACTCATGCAAATTTATTCGAGTAATTACTTACTCGCGAGGAACACACTCTAGATATTACGCTAAAACGCATCAAAACCTCAATGAATTCAACTCAATCATTTCAACTCAATCAATTCAATTTCCAGGTTCATCGGCGGCTTTACCTCACCGTCCCCTTCGCAAGTAAACAGAAAACTGATGAGAAAACTGATTTTTCATTAAAAAAAAGGACCAATTACTTATTCTTGGATATTTTCATTATATAATATTTTTTCCATCGCATTATCTTGTCATTTGCTGCTCATGACAAAATTTGAGAAATTTCACCTACAAAAAGTTTAACCAATGCTGCCCATGGTTAAATTTTTGATCACAACTGCTCAACGAAATGTGTGTTTTTCTTTCATTTACAAGACGATTTTCTGAATTTGAGTGATTTCTGCTGCCTACGAAATTACTGTAAGATCATCTATGAAAGATCATCTATGAAATCGTCTCTAATCTTTTTTTTTTAAGTGCTAGCTAGATCTTTTAGCCTTTCTTGTGTAACCAAAGTTGAAAATTTACCCCATGAATCGTAGAAAATTGATTAAAAGGGAATTCCCTTTTTCTGTTTGCCAAATTTGCCATTTCTGACCAAATGCTGCTCAATGGTTGGACAATGACAATAAACGGAAACTACTTAAACGGAAACTATTTAAACCACTAAAATGCACCCAGAATTACGATTACGGTGAATTTTCGACTTTGGAATAGACTTTTAGAATGTTAGCAATTTTTTTTTTTCTTTTTTCCCAAACAAAATTTGATGAATTCTTTTCTGCTGCCCTGGGAGAATTCTAAAAATTTCAATGGGATTTCTAATTTGCCTAATTTGCTTCTTTTGTTGAGAAGATTTAGAGATTTTTACTTTCTCAAAATGATTGCACTTTCTTTTTTATTTTGAACTTTTATTCTTCTTTCTTGAAACTGTGTGAGTGATTGGTTAACTAATAAAGAGTATTTCTAAAATTTTATGAGATAAAAAGCACATAAAAACAAAAGTATTACCGTAATATCTGTAATAGTAGCGCCCCCCCCCCCGTACAGTCGTGTAGTCGCAAAAAATTTTTCTAAAATCATTTTTTTCTAAGTGCCCATAATTTCTAGAAATGCATCTTTGGTATCAAAAAAATAGCCCTGAATTTCAGCTTTCATTTGATCCCTAAGCGCGCATTGTAGCATAAACCAGTGTCGAGAAAAACTCGTTCAAAGCTAGACTACGCGACGCTCCGACCGTCATTATGGGACGGACAGGTAAAACAGTAGGTTATTCCATAAAAATGACAGTTTTTCGATTTATTTTATATTCAACAAATAAAAAATAACAACAAATCAGAACCAAATTATATATTTTTCAAAAGAATCACCTCCGTAAACCATTTTAGTGCCGGCCTACCGGCCATTTTTTATGGGACAACCTAATGTTATATGCCTAAAAAAATTTCCACAAAACACAAATCCCTCAACAAGTCAATTAGCATTTAAGAAAGATTTATAAAACGATTTCCCAGGAATCAAGCGCACACACAAGGAGCTGGGACAAATGCTACCTTTTTTTTGCGCACCTGGACATTTGCGCACCTTTTTTTGCTGGAAAAGGCCTTAGGCAAGGCCGTAGAGCTTCGAAAATATTTCCATATAAGAGAATCGTATGCATAGATTCCGAATTCCGACAAATCAGACCTCGCTGACACGTCAAATTTGGGAAAAAAGGCAAAAACTGCGGAAAAGCGTTAAGTTGCGTAGTTTTTGCCTTTTTTCCCAAATTTGACGTGTCAGCGAGGTCTGATTTGTCGAAATTCGGAATCTACGCATACGATTCCCTTCTATGAAAACATTTTTGAAGCTCTACGACCTTTCCTAAGGCCTTTTCCAGCAGAAAAAAGGTGCGCAAATGTCCAGGTGCGCAAAAAAAGGTAGCATTTGTCCCACCCCCCACACAGAACGGTTTTTTGGTACCGTAAATACTGTAATAGTACCCCACCCCCCTCGTACAGTCGCGTAGTCGCAAAAGTTTTTTCGTATTTCATTTTTTTCAAAGCGCCCGTACTTTCAAAAAATGCGTCTTTGGTATCAAAAAATAGCTGAAATTCAGGGCTATTTTTTGATACCTAAACAAACATTGTAGCATAAACCAGTGTCGAGAAAAACTCGTTCAAAGCTAGACTACGCAACACTCCGCACCATCATTATGGGGGTGGGGTACTATTACAGTATCTATGGTAGGTTGTTTTAACAACGAACGTTAGATATTTTCTATAGCACTGTGTTCTATTTTCTATAGCACTTTTCTATAGCACTAAATAGTTCAATGCTGTTCTATTGGTTGATTGCTTGGACCTGGTCGATTCATAGCTTCGATTTCAACGTTATTCGCGTAAGTTTTTTAAAGTATCGATTTTTCGATTGACTTTCAGCAAAGCTTTGGTTTATCAAGAAAAATATCCAACTTTTTAGTTCATTCGAGAGGAGGTTGTGGACATGCTGGACCAAGGAGAAAGTGGCGATGATGAACAGGAAGAGGATTACTGTAATGATCAAATTGTCTAAATTGCGTCACAATTGCCATTTTTTTACTCTTAAATCGATTTTATCATTTAAATTCTAATCATTTTAGAAACATTGTGATATGACAAATATTTACTTGCCTAATAAATGAATGAGTGTGCTTTTTGTGTGCTTGAATGAATGAGTGTGCTTTTTGGGGTGAAGCGGGGTATTTGGTCTCATAAAAATTTTCTCATAGTCTCATAAAAATTTTAATATTTCGATTTGAATATATCTGTAATTTGAATAAGGTTATGAAACGAAAAGCTGCTTTGTTTTATCATTCTTTCTTTCTTATTCGTCTTGATGCAGTTCTTCATCATTTTGTGTCTCTTTGCTGCTGTCAGCTCGGAATCAAAGATGATTGAAAGGTTGGTGGTATTTTAATTATCGATATTGGTTTCTTGTCTGTCGATTTATCATGGGGATATCTAGATTCTTTCTAAGTAATATAAAGATTTCATCGAGCCCGGTCGTTTAAAGTTTAAATGATCCAGGATGGTAGCCTTGGATAGGAGATGCACTACGTAGTTAGCATAGATTTCAAAATGGTTAATAACCAGCACAAAACGTTTTAAAGGGGGTATTAATCGCGGCCGGTTGACGATAAAAATTTTTTACGGCAACCACCTGTTTTTTTATTTTAATATCGCTGATTTTATTATAAAAAGAATAAAAATCACCCGGCTATAGTGATTTGATGGGTTTACAAATTTTTGGAGATGCTGCAAGGCTTGGAGGAAAACAAGATCGTCACTCATCAGACACCTCAGCACAGTCTAGATCGATTGAGTTTTAGTTGCAGATAAATTTAAAAACAAAATAAAAAGCACAAAAAGTAATAAAAATAAATTGTTAATCTATAATTCTTCCTCTTGCTCACTTTCATCTTCGCTCAAGTACAGCAGTTCGGCTCAAGTACAGCAGTACAAATCGGCTTCCTATCTTATCAATTTCCAGCGCATCTTCACCAAAAGTGACTGGATCTCCTCCATCGTAGGACGTCTTCAGCGCTTTGATTGACACAATTAGATCTTTTTTCATTTGTGGTCGCTTATGGTTTTAGTTTTCTCAAATAGGTGCCTTTTAGCTGAGGTGTCTGATGAGTGACGATCTTGTTTTTCTCCAAGCCTTGCAGTGTCTCCAAAAATTTGTAAACCCATCAAATCACTCTAGCCGGGTGATTTTTATTCTTTTTATAATAAAATCAGCGATATTAAAACAAAAAAACAGGTGGTTGCCGTAAAAAAATTTTTATCGTCACCCGGCCGCGATTAATACTTAAAGTGATAATGAAATTAATACTTTAATGACTTAAAGTCATAATGAAATGTGCGAAATTTTTTGTTAGTTGCGTGGAGTTTACTTAAAAACTCTAGTTTGTTTTAATATTGCAAGAAATTCTATCAAATTTAGCACAATCGACCTCCTCTACACAAACTCGTCTGTGATGTACGATCGGCACTTTTATTCGCATCCCATCCCGGTAAACGACACTCGTGATGCATATGCTTTTACCGTCGAGTTCAGGTTTTTTTTTCTATAGCTACATGTTTAAATGTGTTATTTAGCCGAGAATGCTTGGGCGAAGCTGTTTATGATCCATCGATTACAACCTTTGACATGTACGCTTTTTTTTCAGTTTCTTTCAAGCTATTTTTCTAGTGTCATTAGTTTTGGGAGACATTTTGTACTACCGAAACACTTTTTGATATGGTTAAGTAGTTTAAAAAGCGCTAAATAACACAGTTCTTTCAAATTTGCTTTAGAATCATTTTCCGTTTCTTCGATGATATTTTGGAGGCTGTGCCGATATCTGAATTCATCGTTCGCTACTCAATAATCGGAACTGGTGTCACTTCCAAACATACTCTTCATGTCGTTGGTAAGAGTTTTTCGTAGTAATAGATTTTTCTTTCATTCATTCTTATATGCACTTGAAAAAACTGTTGAAAAATAATTTCCTATTGCAATAAACATAATCATCTTTCTAAAGTGTGCTTACGTGTTTCTAAAGACGCCAATTTCTTCGATCTTTTCATGTTTTACTAAACTTTAAATGTATAGGTGCAAGTGAAAATGAGACAGAGTCTCTTGGATCAAAGCGACTGCTTTACAACCATGACGAGTTGAACGAGTTTCACGAGGTACTGTTTACTGTTTGTTTTTTGTTTAGCTTAACTTTACATTTGTTAGCCTCTAATTAGGCTTACTTATCGAGATATTTCATATTATTTCATTATTTTAGCCTCCAAAACGGCATATCGATTTTATCAAATTATCAATCTGGGTCAATGTTACAGTTGGTTTTTGAAAATTTCTCTAAATTTTGTTATCGTTTCTTTTAGGCTAAAGTTGTTAATCTGAGTAACGGGACCGCAAAGAGCCACAAAGAAAGAACAGTAAAGGTGGGCTCTGAAATATTATCGAAGAATGTAAAGTAATAAAAACGATTAATTAAGTTTTATGCTTTTTTTATTATTGTTTTATTTTAGCTCCCGGTCCCAAATGGTGCGAAAAGACTAGCTGTTAGAAGAGGACTCAGGCATTGTATTGCATACATGACATCGGTGATTTTTTTGCTTTCAAACATTGAGCTATATGTACTCTTTTTAGCACTCACAGCAGTTGGCGATCTCTCGACGTTTTACAGTTGAACACAAATTCCAGAACAAATCAGGGTAAGTGGGGGTTTTTTGTGCTTTTCTAGATCATGACGACTCTAGTCTACGATTGTTTTAGTTTCATTGTTCCTTTCAGCCGAAACTCTTACGTCGACGAGGAAAACTTCGATATTGCTTACAGATTTGCAGCCATTCACTATGCTATCATTATTTTCTGTCTTCTGTGAGTTTAGATTTTGAATGTTTTATAGGGTAAATTAGCTCAAGAAGTTGTTTGAATTAAATTTTGAATTAAGTTTGAATTAACATCTGTTATGTTAATTCAAAATCTAAACTCTGTATTCTTTTTTGTTTTTAGATCTGGAATCGTGATTTACTTCTCCGCATGGGCTCAGTCGGAAGAATACATCGATTTGAATGTGATACACTTGGTGCGTGCCGAATGGAGAGCGATTCGCGAGGCTCGAAGACAAATGAAAAACAGTGGAAAGAATGAGAAAAAGGTCTGAAAGCGAGCGTGAACTCTTCAAGAAACAATTCTCTTCACTTTTCATTTCTTTGTGATCTTCGGTTTGTTTATTTCTTTTCATACGAGATGCGCCTTCTTTTTAATGATTGTTGTATAAACGTTGGAAGGGTGAAAGTATCTTTTGTCTGACGCTTTATTAAACATTCAAAACTGTATTTTGAAAATATTTTGAAATATGTTGATCGCCTTTACAAAAAACATAAAATAAACAAAAAACAATAAAATAGAATAAATCAAAACCGAATAAGGCAAAATAGGAGCGCACAAACGCGCCAAAAATGATATCCAAAAGAAATGTGCATGAGATCAATGAATGAGCCACACAAGAATAGGAAAATTTGAAATTAGGGATCTCTGATTTTTCTTACGACTTAAAACTGGTTAGAAATCTGATCAAATATCCAATTATCTTCAGATTTGTCGAATTTTCAAAATTTTTAATAATCTCATGCTAATAAAAACCTTATTTCAAACAGAAATCCCTTCTCTACTTGAATGAACAACAAAAATTTTTGCACAAAATTAAATTACCGGGAAAAATTTTTTTGGTCAAGGGATAGGCTACTTTGCGCCAAATTTTTTGCGCAACAGGGTCATTTGCGCAACTGGGTCGTTTGCGCAACTCGCCATAACTTTCTTCTAAGTAAGCTAATCTTTATGATTTTGGTGTCATTTTGTATATCTCAATAAGTGTAACAAAATGACACCAAAATCATAAAGATTGGCTTACTTAGAAGAAAGTTATGGCGAGTTGCGCAAATGACCCTGTTGCGCAAATAAAATGCCGGAAATTAGCCTACCTCTTGGTCAACAATGATAAGTGGACTTGTCTACTAATTGTAAGCTCTGCTAAATAGAAAAATTCAGTTTTCCTAAACATCTTCAATTATTTTCTATTTGCCATCTAGACAAATCTATTGGTGACAGTAGACAAATCTATCGGTGACAGTAGACAAATCGATCGGTAAAAGTTGATTTGAATTATAGATATCAAGCAACAATGTACCGGATTGTTCAGGAAAATTTTGGCTTTTTCGAGAAAGGTAGAGTATTGTTTTAAATGAATATCATAGAAAAACGAAAGGAAACAACAAAATTCTTCTAATAGAGACCACTCTTGTGTAGATTTTGCTGTATAATCATTGAAATGACAGAGTCGAGGATTTTTTGCACTTGATCTGTATCCGTTGCACACGTCTGGTGAACGAAAATCGTTTTCTTCGGATTTGCATTCAGTGATTCAAATTTCCCACGAATGAAATGGATCGAATCGTCATAGGTTTGTGGGCCTGGAATTGGATGGGTGAAATAAGTGAATTCTTGGATCTTCTTGAGTTAATTAACGCTTTTTTTGTTGAAGCTTAGAGACTGATTTTGAAAGTTTTCTTTAAGAGAACAAGTAGTTTTTGTCAAATCAAAACGGAACTATAAAGGAACTATGAAGGAACTATAAAGGAACTATGAAGGAACTATGAAGGAACTATGAAGGAACTATGAAGGAACTATGAAGGAACTATAAAGGAACTATGAAGGAACTATAAAGGAACTATAATCAAAACCGTTTCCGTTTACCATATCATTTTCACGAATTAAACGATAATTTAAAGATATTCAGTCTGCCTGATTTCTTCAATATTAGTGAACTGTAATGGTCAGATTTTAGACTCAGATAATACGTCGATTGAAACCACAAGATCTCTGAAGAATTTACACATCTTCAAACTTCAAAGTTACTTACTTTACTTCAAAGTTTTCAAAGTTTAAAGTTTGATTTACTCAGCGATAAGTGAAGGAAATAGTTGTGTCTATGAAAAGTGCATTTTTTAGCAAAGTTTCAGAGATTTCACTTTGAAAACTCGCTATTTAGTGCAACTTTTTAGCTCTCAGTTGAACGGGCGACGCTTCATCATTTTTATTGCTTTTGCTATTCGGTATTCCTTTTGCTTCTACCCTAAATCCCTCTCAACTCACCATTATAATCTTGAAAGCAAATCTTGATGGAGACGTGTTGAATTTTCTCGGAAAACAGATCCTTTTTGTTGAGGAAAAGGATGATCGATGTGTTGATGAACCATCGAGAATTACAAATTGATTCGAACAATCGCATCGATTCGACCATTCGATTCTGCAATTATGGAGATTATGGAGATTCGATGTAAACAAACCGTTGTCGCATCCTCGAAAAGCACTTCATCGTACTCGGAAACGGCGGCGATGAAAATGATTGCGTTTACGTCCTCGAAACAGTGAATCCATTTCTTGCGCTCCGATCGTTGACCGCCGACGTCGAATATTCTAAAAATGACCAATCTCTTAACACATCCACAACAATACTACCCACCGGTGGGCCGTACTGACGTACTTATTTTGGTTATCGAACATTTGATAAGCGCCCCGCGCCTTTTCCCTTCAGCAATCTAACTTTGAACTCAAATTTCTTGGTGTTGGGCTGTTCAATTGATATATTCCTAGTATCATTAGATGTGTCAAGTCTTTCTCTATCGATTGGTATAAAAAGTATTCAGATTGGATACCCCAACACCAAGATATTTGAGCTGAAAGTTGGATTGTCAATGGCAAAGGCGGCGGGGCGAGTATCAAATAAATATTAATTTCTAAAGCGTGTCTACTTTTACAGACTGCCGTAATCTTGTCAATCGTAGATAATGTAATCGAATGTTTCTTTTTGTGGTTTATTATTATTATTATTTCTTTGTGAACCTTGAAAGGCTAGCTCAAGTGGAGGGAAACTTACGATAGTTTTGAAAGCACTTTAGTCAACAGGAGTACACTCTACTTTTTGACATTTTGTGAGTTTTGTACCTGAAGTGAACTTTCTTGATGACGAATTCCACTTCGACAATTCCCGTCGTCTTTATCCGGGTCAAGAGCACATCTTGTTCGGTCGGTCTGTATGAGGGATTCGATATCCGATCAATACTATCGAAGAAACTAAAGATATAAGCGATTATCATATAAAAAAGGTTATTATTATTGTTATTATTATTATTATATTGGGTTGATGGAAAAGTCCTTTCCGATTTTTTGGGAGAGTACCTTAAATTTGTCGAATTTTGACGTTTTATAGCTCAACCTAAAGCTGAATTCAAGACGGATCGATTGGTAAAAACCGTTTTGAGATATCTCTTTTCGAAAAGTTTTTACAGCTATTTTAGTAAAGGGCGGCAGAGCCAAAAAATGGCTGTTTTCACGTTTCGTTAGTTTTCCGTGCAGAAACCTAGGCTAAAAACATGTGTTTCGTGATCGGCGTCAAAAATAACCCCTAGACACGCATTTTCAGAATCTTAGCAAAAATTTTTGAAAAATATTGTCACCGATGGAAGTCGAACCAGCGACCCTCAGATCAATAGCCTTTCCGCCGCTTTTCGCGATTTTCCTTCGTTTTTCTCCGTTTTTTTTTGTTTTGTTTGTGCGAGCTGGACAACTTTTTTTTAAAAACAAAGGACTTTTCCATCAACCCAATATATAAAAGGTTTTCTTGCATAATAAACAGTTAACTCACAATTTGCTGCTCTCATGTAAATGATATTCAAGTCGTTTCTCTTCATACGCGTTCTTCACATTTTCATCACCCCACAAGTTCTGAAATTTGTTCTTTCGTGACGACGGTATTCGTGACGACATTCGTGACGACGGTATTTTGAGCGTACAGTCGCGTAGTCGTTATTAGATTTGTTTGTTTGTTTTGTTTTGTTTTTGCTCTTAAATCAGACATTCTTAAATGCACTATCAGTACCATAGTTTTTGCATATTATATAACAATAAAAATTGCATGTTTAGATAGATTCTATTTGTCAAATGTCTCTCTCTATTTCTCACCCTCAATGCAACAGCCACATCCGACGTGAATGGCTCACTTTCTCGTCCCGATTTAATCACCTCGAGCACAACGCGAGCATCTTTCTGAAGAATCCCCAAATATTCCCAAATCAATCATTTTCTACCTCTCTTTCTTTATTCGAGAATGGTCTTTGATAGTTTTGCATTGCTTTCAACAGTGATCCCATCGCGTTCACTGTATTGTTGTAAACGACGATTTTCTGTTGTTCCAATTCCTCTTCGGTGAAACCATTATTGTGGAGTATTCTGGAAAGAAAGCGGTAAAAAGATTTAAAAAAATTAATCAGTATGCCTTTGGATATCACTCTAGTGTTACTTGATCTACCGTAAATACTGTAATAGTGCCCCACTCCCATAATGACGGTGCAGAGTGTTGCGTAGTCTAGCTTTGAACCTGTTTTTCTCGACACTGGTTTATGCTACAATGTTTGTTTAGGTATCAAAAAATAGCCCTGAATTTCAGCTATTTTTTGATACCAAAGACGCATTTTTTGAAAGTACGGGCGCTTTGAAAAAAATTAAATACTAAAAAACTTTTGCGACTACGCGACTGTACGAGGGCGGTGGGGGAATATTACAGTATTTACGGTAGCTTTGTTGACGAGTGGATAATCTTTGGGTTATGGCTTTTGAATAAAGTAGTGTCGATAAATAGAAGTCCGTTCTTCTCGGAGATTCGGGTTTTTTTTGTGAAAAGCTATCCTATACAAAACCCCAAAGCTAATTCGATTCTTGGGACTTTTCTTGGGACAAATGGTTAAAATAAACTCAGCCAATAGGCTGAAAATGGCTTTTGGGGAAAAGCCAATAGGCTGAAAATGGGAAAAAAAAAGTTCTGTTCGAACTCGGATTCGAACCATTGATCTCTCTCACCAGGTGCGAGCGCTCTAACCACTTGGCCATTGCAGACGGGCTGCGGGGATTCGACATCCCTCTAAATAGCCGAGAAGCCGAGAAACTTGAATAAAACTAGCCGAGAAACTAGTCATTTCAAAAGACCCGGATTTCCGAGAAAAATCAAATTTTGTATTGGTTCGAATATAACTATTCTATTTGAGACTATTCAAAATATTCGAAGAATATAAAATTATGTTTTTTTGAGGCATTTGCGCGAACGCAATGAGTACTATTGCTCAATCTCAAACTCGTGCCCAATCTCAAACTCGTGCTCAATCTCAAACTCGTGCTCACCTCATCTGTTTCAGCACCGTACTCTTTCCACATTCTCCGGCTCCTAAACTTTGGAATAGAAATGAGAATTGAATTTTCGAAATTTTCGATTTCGATTTTCACATATCTACGATTAGCTTCCATCCACTCACCCAATAACAGCAATTTGACGGTCCTTTCATTCGCGATTTGTCCTTGTTTAATTTGTTTATCGATGTCTTTACTTTTCTGAATGTTGACTTTTTCTTCTTCCGAATGGCAAATTCCCATGTTTATGAAGTGGATTTTTGAGTCGTTTTTCAGTTAAACATTCAATATTTGATGAGTAGATGGAGTTGATAAAAAGGTGAAAATGGAAGGAACAATCTGTAAGTGAAAGTTATAAGTAAGTTATAAAGTTATAAGTAATTTGTAAAGTTATAAGTAATTTATAAAGTTATAATAGTAATCTAAAAATAGCTAATGTTCAGAAATTCGATATAAAACAGTAATTTATAATAGTAATCTAAAAATCTAAATAATAATAAGGTTAAAAAAAAGATATTCAGATAAGATTTTGCTGTTTGAACGGTAGAGTAAAGTTTTTTTGAGAAAATCTTATATGCAAAGTCTCTTTTTCTCTGGTTCTAATCGAAATTGACAAAAAAAAATTAGATAAAATTCAATGTAATACGGTTATATCTAAAGAAATTAAGTAATATTAAAGAAAATTCAGACATTGTTTCATTCAATTTAGCTTTTTTTCAAAGGGTATACAGTACTGGGCAATGAAATATGATATTTGAAAAACGATCGTCACTTTCGCGCGTCTGTAACTCCATTGTCTTTGAGTTTAAACTATTAGTGTTATACATTTTCTGAAAGCTCTTTTCAAGGGCTACACAATGGTAATATTAATATTTACAAATACGGTAAAGACAAGGGAGTTGCAGACGCGCGAAAGGGCGAAAGTCTTTTTTTTCAAATATGATATTTCATTGTCCAGTAGTGTATGATTTTAACGGTAATTACACGAAAATCACTCAAAGAAAAGAAAGAAAAGATTTGCGGGAAAAAAATGCAAAAACAATCGATACTTAGTTTTGATTTTTGATTGATAATGAGAAATTTTGATATATAACATCTTATCTTTTTCTTTTTTTCTTTTTTTTCTTCTTTTTATATCATATATAATGACACCTTTCTTTTTTTCCCAATTGCAACTCTTAAGTTCCAGCAAAAACCTTCAAGAAAATCCCTCGAAACTGATGATTTTGTGGGTAATTTTTGGTCACACAAAAAACAATCCCTAAGAATTAGAGAGTCAGAAAAAGTTTATCTAGAAAAAAATGTATTTAGAATATCATTTAAACGTTGAAATAATTGCCGATTAGTGGAGAGAAATGTACTGATTGCCTTTGGGTTGTTCTCGAATTTCGAAGAGAAACGCTAAAAAGTCAAATTGTTTCATTAGGCGAACGAGGAAGTGTGAGGAAAATAGTGAAAAGAAAAGAAGATTCGATACGAACAATTCTTGCCATAGAGCTGCTTGCCTTGCTTGCCAAACTTGCTGCTTGGCAAAGAGTTTGCTAACTATGTCAGCTAGGTTTTCTAGGACTTCAAACAACACCAGAAGACTTGGCCACTTATTGCACAAGAGTACAACGAAAGTATTCAGCGACAAGACTGACAATGAGATCTATATTGAAGTAAAGTGGAAAACAAAGATTTCTTTAGTTTTGATTTTGAAAGTTTGCAAGAAATGTTAACAAAAACTCGACAAGATAAGCAAAGCCGAACTTTGGCCTGGTCTGGCTTTACTGCAGAAGATTACAGATTTACAGAAGATTCCTAAGCCGACAACTAAACCTGGGCTTGACTTATAGACTCTAGAACCCTAGGAGCATTCAGACTCATGAGTAGAGTGTGCTCCTAACAAATCAAATTGTAATTGAAATCAAATTGCAACTCAAATCAAATCATAACTCAAATCAAATTGTTCAAATCATTGTTTCTAAAAAGCGCTTTTTTCTAAAGCTACTCTTTTTTTACGTCTTTTCTAATGTTTTGCTTGTTCTTTTTCTATCTCTATCGAAATTTTATGTAGCTTTTTTGCGAGCTCACCTTTTAGAAAAAAAGATTTGAGGAGAACACACTACTCATCAGGTTTACTTGGCTCATAATTACACATTTAGCAAATAAACCAAACAGTTGGATAAAACGTGCTCAAAGTTCAATTCCTTGACTTACTTTCATAATTACACGTTTAACAAATAAAACTAAACCTCTAAATTAACGTTTTGCTAAAAAGATTGATCAGATAAATTTGTTGCAAAGAAATGGGCATGAACAAAACAAGATGAAAAAACAAATGACGGTTTATGAAAAGTGAAGTAGAAAAGGGCAAGAAGTGGTAGAATACGTTTGAAAGAAAACAATGGCAGATAAATTATTGGATAGACTAGAGATGGATTAGATGGATAGAAATGAGAAAAGAATGAAAGAAGAATGAAAGAAGAATGAAAGAAGAATGAAAGAAGAATATAAAATTGAGAAAACAATACTCTCACACTCCATTTTGACGATTTCCTCTATTTTTTTTCGATCTATTTTGGTGCTGGAAACATTGGGGAATTGACGTAAATAGATTGAATACAAAAATGGGAAGAAAGAAGAAGAGGAAGAAAGAAACTTTGAGGAAGAAAGAAACTTGGGGAATACTTGAGTCGAGAACGAGATTTGTTTGGTAATAAAAAGCGGGAACGGCGGAAGATAACAATGTCAGCTGGATGCCAACAAATGATACAACAAATGTGCCACGGGTTATGCAAAATTCAACGCTGATTCCAAATCTGCTTTCCGTTTTTGCTATGGAGCACTCTGTCAAAAGTTATAAGCCTGTAAAGTTTTGTATGGATTTTAAAAATGATCCCCCGTATTTATAAACAGATTTCCCAAGCGTCGGGGCAGCAGTAATGGCCGAGTGGTAGTGGGTCAGAATACAAGGCAAAGGCTAGGTCGGGTTCTCTAGTTCGAGTCCGCCCCCCGCTTTTACCTTTGCTTTTTTGGATTTGCAAATGCTATGACCTATCCGTGGAAATATCTAGTAGTGGAAAAGATCTAGTAGCCTCGAAAATAGCATTTGAAGTGATCCTTGTAGCCAGATGACTAAATAGATTCATCCATCTTATAAATCTCGTGAGAGTAAATTTAGTGGTCTAGTAACAACCCGAAATTCTCCATTCTACTAGTAAATAATAGCTAGATGTGGCTGGTATCAATTGATCCTTGAAATCATCCTTCATCCTTCATCCTTGAAATCAAATTGTATTTAAAAATAGACGTTATAAGAGTCACATAGGAAACTAGTGACTCTTACGCCGCTTATTTTGAATCTTATCTTTCAATCTTATCTTTGAACCTTATCTTTGAACCTTATCTTTAAATCTTATCTTTCAATCTTATCTTTGAATCTTATCTTTCAATCTTATCTTTCAATCATATCTTTCAATCTTATCTTTCAATCTTATCTTTCAATCTTAACTCATTTTGCATACCATTATTACCATATTACTTTTTTATTACTCATATTCATTTACCATATTACTCATATTCATTTTCTATTTATTCTTTGCAATAAGCTCATAAAACTAAATGAAAATTGCATCTTTTAAACGGAAATTATACTGAACAAAGTGGAGAACTTTAAATGCAAATTTTACTCGGCAAAGTGGGAGGGAATTTGAGTCAAATGAACCCTGTTCTGATACATTTAACAGATTGATAAAAGTTTACATAAAAAAATAGAAGCTTATGAATTCATATCTATTAGGATAATTGCTGAGTATTATCAAATAGCAAAAATATAATAGTTATGTAAAGAGAGAAAAGGTGTCTCTGGACTTTGCGATTTTTTGAATCCTACCTCCAGAATAAGTTTTCTTTTCCTGATTTAGTTTGTATAAACATGTCTGATGAATAATAATTCGATCTTTCAAAGGTTATTGAAATGTTTACATCAAGAAAAACACCCGGAAGTTTTTTAGAAGTTTTCTTCCGCAAAATTTACGCTCCAACTTCGTCTCTCCCTTTCCCACAATAATTTCAACGGTTTGTAGCTTTTTTTTTTTGATAATTTTGTTTCTATTTCTTTGAGAACTCTAGCTTTTCTCTATTGATTTGTAGTTTGATTGACGTTTTGTGATGTCTATGAGTCTATAAATAAACTAATTTCACTACTACGACAATTCTAAAAGTAAGTAAAGTAAGAAGAATGTGAATGAAAGTTTCCGGAGAGAGGATTGAAACACGAAAAATTTAATTCAAGCTCAAAAAGAGTCGTTTTTAAGTTAGTTATCGATCGTCAATAATAGTCTAAACAAAGTTAGGCCTTTGGTTTCTTGTAAATCTTGTAAAAGTCGATATTTTCATCAACTTTTGTTTAATCTGTCCTAGCTTTGATCTGGCCTAGCTTTGATCTGGACTAGCTTTGATCTGCCCTAGCTTTGATCTGGCCTAGCTTTGATCTGCCCTAGCTTTGATCTGGCCTAGCTTTGATCTGCCCTAGCTTTGATCTGGCCTAGCTTTGATCTGCCCTAGCTTTGATCTGGCCTAGCTTTGATCTGTCCTAGCTTTGATCTGGCCTAGTCTGTTTTTAATCTGATCTAGCTTACTGATCTAGATCTAGCTGATTGTTTCTTACTTTAAACAAACTATTAAGAGAATCAAATACGTTTATTGTTTACCCAAAACTACAATCGATTTCATTTATGTACTAAGCAAGCAAATAAACCTATTGAAATAATAGCGGGAATTTCTCCGGAATCGTTTTCTCCGTCACAATCTCTTTACAAAATCCCTTTACCTCTTCAATTTCTGAAAATTTTGCAAGAAAAGAGAAAGAATTCAATTTTCCCCTCGCCGATAAACCTATTAACTTCTTTACGATCATATTTTTACGATCAGATAAAAATAAAAATTCATTTTGAAAGATTTCCGTGAAACAAAAGTTATTTTTAGAAAAGAAAAGAGCCAGGAAAAAGGGAAAAAAGGAAAAAGGCCTTTAAATCAAAAAATCGATTGAGAAATTTGATGAAAAGAAGAAAAATGAAAAGAAAAATGATAACTCTAGCAATATTATGACGATTTGGACATGTGAAAAGTTAAGATTAGTAGGGAAGAATCACCTGAAAAGGCCAAAGTGAAAAGTAGCCTCGATTCACCTGTTCATTTTTAATGAGGTAAGTAAGCTTTCATCTTATTAAAAAAAAGAAACGCATGAAACAATAATGGGGAAATGATTAGAAAGAGAGCAAGATTTCTTTAGAATAGTAAAAGTTGTCTTAAAGCTAAGACTCCAAAGTTCAATATTTGAACCGAAGATGATCACAAAACCTTACGAAAAGCCAATTAGCTATTTCAAAATACATTTATTCACACGAATCATGTGATACAAACAATAGGCCAAACAATAAACAATAGGCCTAAATGTGGGGAAAATTCATATACTGTAAATGCTGTATTAGAATGACACCGCCGAAATCTTGACTTTAGATTTTAGCCCCTTGTGGAGGTTCTATGGATAGATCTAGACCTGAAACCTACTAATATTTCTATGGATAGATAGACCTGAAACCTACTAATATTTCTATGGATAGATAGACCCGAAACCTACTAATTTTTCTATGGATAGATCTAGACCTGAAACCTACAAATATTTCTATGAATAGCTAAACCTGAAACCTACTAATATTTCTATGGATAGCTAGACCTGAAACCTACTAATATTTCTATGGATAGCCAGACCTGAAACCTATAAATATTTTATCGGCAGTAAAATTTGAAACGCTGTTTTTGAAAAAATAGAAAAAGAATTTTTTGAAAAAATCATAAGGGTTATTATAGTAAAAAAAATAAGTAATTATTTGTATTTGAAAGAGATATATATTTTGAATAGCTAAATTGAATAGAATACCGTAAATGCTGTATTAAAATCACAGCCTCTAATAGAACGATATCCTCTAATAGAATGCCATTCCCTGGCCGCTCTAAATCTTGACTTTAGATGCCCCCTTGTGGGGGTTCTAAAGTCATGATTTGAATCCAAAAAGTAGGTAATGGTAGATCTAAGATAAGTAGATCTAAGCCTAAAACCTACAAATATTTTATCGGCAGTAAAACTTAAAGCGCTGTTTTTGAAAAAATGGAAAAAGAATTTTTTGAAAAAAATCATAAGGGTCCCCCACATGGATTTTTTTTTGTTTTTTTTGGAGATTCAAAGGAAATCGCGGGTAAGAAAATATAAACTTTGAAGTGTTTTTTTGTAAGTTTTGGACAAAGGACCATCGTTTAAAATAGTTTTAAACGAATTCTAAATTTTTGATTCATATAGTTACCATTAGCATTACCTACTTTTTGGATCAGCCGATTTTGAGGGGTTGAAAAATAGAATCACATGCCATTCTAATACAGCATTTACGGTATATGGAAAAAGAATGAATAATCTAGCTGGGGATTAAACTCTTGACCTTTCAACTAAGGAATAGAGCTCGTCGGTCATGAGTTTAGAGCACTCCTACTATTAACTGACAAGCTTTTGTATTAAGCTCTATTAATTGACAAGCTCTAGTCTGCAGCGTCGTTAAAAAATCAATGAATTTTATAGTATGCAAAAGGAATGGCTATTGATTTGTAAAAAATCTTGTTATATCTTTAACTTTGAAAATGTCACGCAGAACGTAAAGTAGTAGCAAAATTCATATATCTAGCCTAGTAGTTCTAACACCAAATTCGATGAAAGCATCAAATTCGCGGAAAGCGAGTGCACATCAATATAAAATGAAAGCCTATGAGAAACAAGGGGAAACACGGAGAGATTTTAAATTTACGTTTATGATTAAAATATCGGTCTCAATGGGGATTTTTCCAGTGAGCAGAACAGAAAACAAAGCATCGGAAAGGGAAATGGAAGAAGAGGTGAAGAAGAAAAGAGAAATAGTCCGCGTGGGAAAGTGGAGGAGAGGAAGGAAGGGAAGGGAGGAAGGGGAGGGAGGAAGAGGAGAGAGGAAGGGGAGGGAGGAAGGGAAGGGAGGAAGAGGAGGGAGGAAGGAGAGGGAGGAAGGGGAAGGGAGGAAGGGGAAGGGAGGAAGGGAAGGGAGGAAGAGGAGGGAGGAAGGGGATGGGGAGGGAAGAAGGGGAAGGGAGGAAGAGGAGGGAGGAAGGGAGGGGAGGAAGAGGAGCAAGGAAGAGGAAGGGAGGAAGAGGAGGGAGGAAGAGGAGGAAGGAAGGGAAGTGAGAAAGGAGAAGGGAAGACGCTGAAAAGTGGAGGGGACATTCAGAAATTCGAAGAAAAAGAAAGAAATTACCCACACAAATTTGAGAAACAATGATAGATGAGAATTTTTTCACCCACGGCCTACAAAATGACTCCTTGAATGATCTTTAGAACAATTACGCAAGTACAGAAATTGTTCTTTGAATCTTCACCAAATTATCAGTAAAACTATAACGACTACGCGACTGTACGCTCAAAATACGCGTCGTAGCGAATCTCATAAGAGCTGTGTCTGTCTTTGTGCACTTCTCCGCACCCACTAGGCCGTTTCAAATAACTTATAGTTAGTTTGACTTAGGATTTCATATAGTTATGCAACAGGCTTTTAAATTTTTAAAAAACGAAAAGTACTGACTCGAGCGGAAGTCGAACCCGGATCTTGTGGGCTAGAAACAAGTGCGCTTGCACTGGTTCCGATATGGTTCCAATATGGTTCCAATATTGTTCCAATATTGTTCCTTCCAGGAATTTGGGTTCCTGGAAAGATTCCAATATGGTTCCAATATGTTCTTTCCAAGAATAAGGTTCCAATATGGTTCCTATATAGTTGTGCCAGAGCCTAGCCGAGTGGTTAACGCGCGAGTCTCTCAAACGAACGGAAGACAGAGGTCGCGGGTTCGACCCCTCTCGCTGTCAATTCTTTTGCTTTTTGTTGCAAAAATTTTTTTGCTGGTGTGTTAATCATTCAGCAAGTCTTCTCTTGAAAAATAATTAAACAGTTTTTTTTTTATTTAGATTCCCTAGAGTAAAACTGTGATCAATTTGAAGAAGACTGGTTTGTAGTTTACTAACACTTCCTGTATTTCCTCTTCTCTGGAAAAAAAAAACCAGATAGCTCAGTGGTTAGAGCATCTGCCCGGAAAGGAAAAAGGTCGACGGTTCAATCCCCTTTCCGGAAATCTTCTTTTGCCATTCCTTACTTTACTTAAACACTAAGAAAGTGCATTGCAATGGAATGCACGCTCGAACTTGTCCTCTATTTACCGTATCTCTCTGGCATTTACTATGCCCGCAAATGCTAACAAATCAGCATAGCTATTGATACTATTTCCCCAGCCAACACAGTACATATAGAACACAGTACATATAGAGCACAGTACATATGGAGCAGAGTACATATGGAACAGAGTACATATGGAACACAGTACATATGGAACACAGTACATATGGAACACAGTACATATGGAACACAGTATATATAGAAAGATTGACTTTATCAAAAGATCACCGCCAACTGAACTGTTATCAATACAAATCAAACAAATAGCAAAGTAAAGAAAGATGTGAACAACTATGTTTTTCATTACCGATTTCCTTTGAGCAACTACTTCTCAAAATGTTTTCGAAGCAGTCAGCCCGATAATTTGATGAGTGGCGTTTGCTGGTGAAGTGATCAGGGAACAAATGAGAAAGCTTTCGAAGAAAGTGTTGATTACCCGGGCACACAGCGAAATAATTACAAAGCCAGTGGATGGGATAGACTGTGTCCCCTTCTCGATTTCCCATTCTTTCAATCTCTTTTCATGTTCTCCTTATTTTTTTCTCACATCCATTTCCCTCTCGTTGACATGGAGACCTTCCACAGTAATTTTCAATCTCGTGAAAAAAGTGTTTCTGATTTTTGTTTCCCCACCTTTTTAGGATCCCTTGTGGGCCAGAGATGGGATTTTGAAAGTGAAACACAGTCCGGATAACAATTTAGTGTATTGGACTTTGAAAGGTTCGTTCTCGAGAACAGAAACTCAGGTAGAGTTTGTCCTTTTATGAGTTGCGGTCGGATCTTTTATGGATTGGAGCTGGGAATACAAAAAAAACCGGCCCGGGACTCGAACCCCCGACCTCTCACCTGTGGGGCGAGCACTCTACCAATGAGCTACATTACGATATTACCTTGGTCACCAGAGGAGGGTCTTATGCCTTACTCGCAACCTAACCAAACATACCAAACAAGAAAAAGTTGAGAGAAAAGAACAAAATAAACAAGAGATTGAAGACTTCAATGCACCAGATGAAAACGATTACGCACAAGAATGTGAATCATCTGACTCAAAGAGCAATTGGACAAACTTGGACAAATTTTCTCGGGCTTGGTCCGACTCCAAACCAGGTCGAAAGATGATAATGTAAAAAGCACAAAAATTTGGCTTGAGGCTGTTCGATGTCTGGTTGGCCTGCTCTTCAAGGATTCAAAAAGGATTAGCCCGGAGCTGTTTCAAACACAACATTTTATGCTCAGCTTAAAAAATAGATGAACAATCGAAAAACCCTAGCGAAGTTTGTCCTTGGCTTACTCCAAAAATTCTGAAAGGTAAAAATCGAGCGAATAAACTAAAGGACAATTCTATTCGTGTTTTTTCTTCTAAATTCCATTCTATTCTATTCTATTCGAATTCTATTCTATTCTAATTCAAACAATTCTACTAATAAGCTTGTACCGGTTCAGTTGAACATTAGCCTTTACTTTAATTCATCACTCATTTGTTTTGAGTCTCGTATTTGAGTCAAAATTCATTCAACAACAAAAAATGTGTGAAAATCTAAGCGTAAAGGTTGGAAATCTTTGTAAAAAAACGAAAAAACTGTTGAAAAAAACTTTCTAACATGTTAGAAAAGCCAAAAAAACAAATCATGCTATTCAGAAATCGAAATGTTTTATGAAAATCGAAAAACTGAAAAACTACAAGCTTATTAAATAAGAAAATGATAGTAAAGTGGAAATGGAAAACTTGAAAAATGGAAAACTTTGAGTTTAAATTGAAAAATGAATTTCTATTCATTTATCATCGTGCAAAAATGTTCATTTTTAAAAATAGAATTGCGTATGTGGAGAGATTTGAATATTCCGCTTGCCAGCCTTCACACAAAAGCCAATCGAATTCCTTACCGCTAATCAATTGAAGCGGAAAAGAGAGTGAAAATAAAATGTGAGAATATTGAGGTAAATTCGCCATTTGCGGCGCAAGAAACAAGAAAAACTTCAAAAAAAGAAGTTTGTTTTTGACGTAAAAGTGAGTCATTGGCACAGTTGGTAAAGAAAAACAGAATGGATTTTTCTGAGAAACGATTTGACGTTAAACAAAGCTCAGTTAAAGATTTGATATCATTCTCAAAGTGCAGTTAAAGGTTTGATATCATTCTCAAAGCTCAGTTAAAGGTTTGATATCATTCTCAAAGTTCAGTTAAAGATTTGATATCATTCTCAAAGCTCAGCAATAATACCAAGCTTGGAGTTGATCGAATGGCGGTTTGATTACGATAATTTTCTATAATAGATGCCTTTTAGAAAACGAGTTAAGAAACACATTCTAGTCAGGAATCTGGTCCATTATGGAAACTTCTTTTTTGAAAACTAGCTGGCAAATCCCTAACTATTTTCAAAAGTGTCAAGTGTTATATAGAGAATTGAATGCCTTAATCTTGGCTTCATTTATCTACTAAAAACTTTACAATCGGAGTTATGCAGCTAATTTTAGAAGCTTTCGAATGAACTCTAGTCAGCCTCTCTATGAAGTTTTGTTTCTGAAAGTTTATCAAAAGATCTGGAGTTATTAAATAGCATTAAATTGTATTTTTACATTAAATAAATAGCTGAAAAAGGCTTCTGACATTTTTTATAAAGAAAATCATCAAAAAAGAGCACTTCGCAAGAGAAAAACCGATTAGAGCTCATTCGAAAGCTTCTAAAATTAGCTGCATAACGCCGATTGTAAAGTTTTTAGTAGGTAAATGAAGCCAAGATTAAGGGCTTCAATTCTCTATCTAACACTTGCCACTTTTGAAATAAGTTAGACATTTGTCAGCTACTTTTCTAAAAAGAAGTTGCCATAATTTTAGACCACCCTGTTATCCAATCAGCTGTCAGCTTCAACTTCAGCTTCGGCTTCAGCTTCAGCTTCAGCTGTCAGCTGTCAGCTGTCAGGTAAGTTTACTTAGCCAAGTTACGGTACCTTTTTCCGACTCACTTTTTAGAAACCGATTTCATCAAGAGAAGAACAAACTCTACAAATGAAAAGTTATACAAAAATATAGACTATTCAGCTTATGAGCTTTTGTGACCTCTATTTGGCCATAACTTCGCCGATCAGCAAGTCTATGCAAAGTTGAAAAGAAGACTTGAACATCGAACGTGCCAGAGATGACTCAAATACTCTCCTGCTGCTATCTACTTGTATAAAATCAATATTTCTACAAGGATTACTGTAAACTTGTGAAAAACTGTAAGAATTTCTGAGATAAAAGAAAGATTTCGTAGTCGGATCTATCAAAGAAACATCAAAAATATAAAACAAAAGGCCTCGCTCTACCGATTTTCTTTGCAAGTACTTGTCAAACCCTCTCTCAATCAATCACATAAACACTGAGTTCTTGAAAAAATATTTTAAAAGTTTTCTGCGGGGACCATGGTAACTGTACAAAAATTGGTAACCTGTGGGAATGCGGAGAACTCGTGAGGGGCCTTCTCCCCTTCTTGTTACTCGAAAAATTTCTAGAAAACATTTCAGGGAAAATTTTTATGAGATACAACCATGTTAAAAAGATTTTTCAAAAAATGAACCGTCGATTTTGCAGATTTTCAGAAATCGAGCAGTTTGCAAAGAGGAATCTGGGGAATGTGATCGAAGTGGCGGATTTGAGTTGGAATTGAGTCTATAAACGGTCAAAAAAAAGGCTGAGTAGGGAATGAACACAAAATGGGGATGCAATCGAGCGGCTTGTAGAATTTGACCGATCGGCAAGCCTTGAAATGTCTAAAAATATTGTTCTCAAAATGTGATACTTTCAAGCTCGATGGCTTGGTCTTTCAAGTTGCCCTATAAGCTTATAAGTGGCAAGACAATACTAAAAAGGTAATATTGGCAAGACAATACTAAAATAAAGTAAAGAAATGAATGGCAAAGTATTTGAATTGAATTGAATTGAACCCTCGACCTTCTGCTTACCGAGCTGATGCTCTACCACTGAGCTATCAGCGCCTTTTTTGCCAGAGAAGAAATAGGAAAGAGAAGGAAGAGGAAGAAAGAGAAGGAAGAGAAAGACAAGGAAGAGGAAGGAAGAGGAAGAAAGAGAGGGGAAAAAGGGTAAGCTTTGTAACGATCCAGAAGATGAGCCTTGCTTTCGTTGTTTCCATTCAACTCCCCAAACCATCTTACAGTTCGTTTTGGCCATCATCATGGCTACGAAAAGTTCCGGATTCTCCACTCAGCTCCCAAATGGAAATAGATTTCTCATTTCAACACAAAATTCAACGTAAAACAATATTTTCAATTAATCTGACAAAACAAATGATTTGAAAACAAAAAAGAAACGATGACGCGGCGCTCCCATCGACTACCACCAAATGGCGGCGACGTCAATTGGAATGCTACGTAGCGCGAGAATTAACATTTAAAATTTGCGACAGAAGTTCAAATTTAACATGAAAACGGGTAAACAAATTCTTCCCATTGAAGAAGTGCATCTATTTTTAGATTTAAATTGGGCGTAAATTGAAATAACTAGTCAGTCATCGAACGATGAATGAATTTTTTGTGAACGAGATGAGAAAGCGTTGTTTGTGTCGAGTTTTTCTCGTAATTGGTCCTCAACGCCTAATTGTATTCTCTTTTTGCCTCTTTTTTTCACTTTTTCTTCTTTTTATGAAGAACTTCAACGTCGATTCTGAAAAAGTTTTCTTAAAGATGATTAGAATGATTTCTGATTGTGGGTTTGATAAAAGAATCTACAAGAAAAAGAGTTTTAGATAGTTAGATTGCCCACATAGAATATGTATTCTGTGTCTTCTAGTTTGCAAAACTCATCTACGATACACGGTGGGCCAAAATTACCGTTACAATGCTCACTCACGCGCAAATGCGAAAGCGAAATGGAAGAAAGCGAACGGTAACAACTTCAGCAAATGTCAAAAGAAAAGTGAGGAATCGCCTGTTGAAAACGTCAAACTAATCGGGGCGGAAAATGTCACAAAAAAATGGGGATTAAGCGAACATCCCTTAGAAGAATCATCAAAAACAAGCTCAAGTTAAGCTAAAGCTAAAGCTAACAAGCTAACAAGCTAAAGCTCAAGTTAAAGGCCTACAAGAAAAATAAATCACAAATGCTATCAGTTGACGCTATCAACCACACAAAACTGTTAAGAGATTGAAAAAAGCGCTCGAAAAGGCTTGGGAAGAGCTGGATCTCCTATACCATCTCGCCACGATCGACGCCACGATCGATCGACGTTTGGACGCCTGTGTAAAAGCTATTGGAGATCTGTTTGAAAAGGAATAGTTTTTATGAATTGCTATGAGACAATAAAAGTTATTTTTAAGAAAAATCTTTGACCTTTTGAGTTGCTTTTTATACAGAGACTTTTTTATATGTAACGGTAATTTGGGCCTACCCTGTATATAAAAGAGCAGTGTCTGTCTGTTTGTCTGTCTATACGGGCATTTTCTCGGCCGTGTTTTGTCTAATAAAGCTAAAACCATATTGGAACCATATTGGAACTTATTGGAGCCATTTGTAGAACCAGATGTAGAACCATATTGGAACCATATTGGAACGTTAGAAAACCTTAGAATATATTGTAGTTGTGCCAGTTCAAAAATTTTTTTAGCTGGGTGAGAAAGCTGGGTGAGAAACCGAAGTTGGGTGAGACACCGAAGTTGGGTGAGACATCGAAGTTGAGTGAGACACCGAAGTTGGGTGAGACACCGAAGTTGGGTGAGACGCCGAAGTTGGGTGAGACACCGAAGTTGGGTGAGACACCGAAGTTGGGTGAGACATCGAAGTTGAGTGAGACACCGAAGTTGGGTGAGACACCGAAGTTGGGTGAGACAATCGAAGCCGGGCCGTGTGGGCCGTAGAGAAGCGCGCTACCGACTGCGCGACGGTGACAAAGCATCTGACCCGAAAAACTCACCGGTTTTCGACTGGTTTTCCCATAAAAGGCTTAGCAGCTTATTTTGAAGCTTTGAAACAGCTTTGAACAATAAACAATGACGACAAGATTACGGTAGTCGAAAAAGAAACATGGTTTAGAAGACGCAATACTTGAGAGGAAAACTCTCTCAAAACAGAAATGAAAGAGTGATTCATTCGAGCGTTAAAACTGATTACGTATCTTCAAATTCAGCAAATACATCAAAAAAAAGAAAAGAATCTCATATTTCTCTCAAAATACAATAGTGTGGCTGGATTTGAATCTAACGATATTTCTACGGGAAAACAAAACGGCACGAACGGCGCAAAACACGGCAAAACATTTTTTTGGGACATCTAAATACCTTAAAATATGTAATTGTTACACTAGAAGTACAATAATTTTTAATGCAATAATTTTAAAACATAAAACCACTATTTAAAAATTAGCATCCCACTATAGTAGTTTTTGTGTAAAATGTAAAATGTAAATGTTCTGGTTTTTGTTTTCGGTTTTTATTTCTCAAAGAACTATAGTGGGATGCTAATTGTGATAAGTGGCCATAAATTTCGAGAAATTGACAGAGACGAAAAAGCTCAGTTATTTAACAATTGTAATTGACTTCAGAAACGTAATTATCCCCGGATATAATGTTCTTTTTTAAATATATCGATTCGAACAAATTACTGGGCAATTTACGAATGAATGCTTGGGATAAAGCTCGATTTTTTTAGAAATTTGTGGAGAGGATCTATTGGGTTGATGGAAAAGTCCTTTCCGATTTTTTGGGAGAGTACCTTAAATTTGTCGAATTTTGACGTTTTATAGCTCATCCTAAAGCTGAATTCAAGACGGATCGATTGGTAAAAACCGTTTTGAGATATCTCTTTTTTAAAAGTTTTTACAGCTATTTTAGTAAAGGGCGGCAGAGCCAAAAAATGGCTGTTTTCACGTTTCGTTAGTTTTCCGTGCAGAAACCTAGGCTAAAAACATGTGTTTCGTGATCAGCGTCAAAAATAACCCCTAGACACGCATTTTCAGAATCTTAGCAAAAAATTTTTGAAAGATATGGTCACCGGTGGAAGTCGAATCAGCGACCCTCAGATCAAGACTGATCTAATACGGTTCCAGTACGGTTCCAGTACGGTTCCAGTACGGTTCCAATACGGTTCCAATACGGTTCCGAACCAGCGACCCTCAGAGCCTTTCCGCCGCTTTTCGCGATTTTCCTTCGTTTTTCTCGGTTTTTTTTGTTTTATCATTTTTTTGATGTTGTTTTTAGGGTACAATGTGTGTCTAGGGGTTATTTTTGACGCTGATCACGAAACACATGTTTTTAGCCTAGGTTTCTGCACGGAAAACTAACGAAACGTGAAAACAGCCATTTTTTGGCTCTCCCGCCCCTTACTAAAATAGCTGTAAAAACTTTAAAAAAAGAGATATCTCAAAACGGTTTTTACCAATCGATCCGTCTTGAATTCAGCTTTAGGATGAGCTATAAAACGTCAAAATTCGACAAATTTAAGGTACTCTCCCAAAAAAATCGGAAAGGACTTTTCCATCAACCCAATATATCCTTTGATCGCTTTTACAATGCTTTACAATGTTTTACAATTTGTTGGCTAAGAAAATTTTACAATTACAATAAAATTGGGAACAATTTTCTTTCTGTGAAAAACATGAAAAACATTTTTAATCAAATTGAACGATAGTAAAATAAACAACACCGACAAGATGTATGTTGTCATCGAGAGGGGTACACGAAAAAATGGGAACAAATCACCGGTAACAAAGGACACAATTAACGGTGAAAAATGGGATAATCAACGGCTTCATTGTGCATCGAGCCACCACCACTCAATGGCTCTTTTTATGCACAATTGCCTTAATTGGGTAATTTTTTTGGTTTTGTTAAAACGATTTGTTTAAAATTTATTTCCAAGAACACTTTAAGGGCCCAAACCTGATCAATGAACAATTGATCTGCAAAATTGTCTGAATCCTTGTGCAAGATTTTTTTTGGTTCTTCTCGGAAATCCGGGTTTTTGCATTGTGAAAAGCTATTATATACAAATCCCAAAGCCGTTTCGATTCTCTTGGGACTGTTTTTAGGACACTAGGAGGTTCTACGACTCGGAAAACTGGGCACATTAGATCTCATTCTGGGAATCATTCACAGAAAAGAAAAGTCACTATGTAAAGTGACTGGCGAGGTGTTCTTTATATGGCCTCGTAATCGCTCGCCTTCTGGCACACCCTTCCGATAGATAGGAGTTCCCTTTCGGAATCACGAAAGGTTGGTTTTTGCTGGTTTAGATTAAAAAGGGCGGCACGGTAGCTTAGCAAAGTTTAAAAACAGAGTTTAGAAAAAGTGAAGAGAACCACAGTTAAGAGAACCACAGTTAAGAGAACCACAGTTAAGAGAACCACAGTTAAGAGAACCACAGTTAAGAGAACCACAGTTAAGAGAACCACAGTTAAGAGAACCACAGTTAAGAGAACCACAGTTAAGAGAACCACAGTCCAATCGTCTAACAAAGTCAAAATTTCAAGCAGTTTTCACAGAAAAATTTTCTACCTTTCAACATTCCCATGCTTTAGATACAATTTGATACATGTGGTCACGTCAAAATGTTTTGGTTTTACTCTACACCAAGTACTATGTGACTATAAAAACTCGGAGCTTTTTCCTATAAAAATAGCTGAAGAAAAAAGAAAAAGATTTTGCAAATTTTACTGCAAAAAAAATTGCTTTACAATTGAAAAAGAAACGGGGTATTTGTGAGGTGGAAATTACTTTCTTTTTTTTTCTGACCTTTTTAGAATGTTTTCTCATTTCGAGAATGGAAGGGGTGAAAAGAGGTATATTGGACAGAGAAAAGGGGCATTTACCATCAATTACCCCACCAACGATCACCAATACGCAGAAAAGCTGAGGACGATCAGGGAAAAACGGAGGGGAAACACTACCCACAGATTGAAAATCTCTTTTTTCTGATTTCTGAAGGAGTTGCAGCTGTAGAGCTGACTTTGATTAAAATTTAACTGTAGCCTTTATTGGCCAGAGGGCAATTTTTCGAAAATCGTCGAAATTTCAGATGCATTTTTCTTGTCAGGATTTTCATTTGGACAAAAACTCAATAGCTATTGGAAATGCCCATATCCGCCTGATGTTTGCACATATCCTAAAAAGTCATCCCCAGTTTGGATCATTGCCTTTTCAGTGCCTTTTACAGCAACCCAGACTACCATTGCCTGACTCAACTAGTGCTTGTTACAGTAAACTGAAACTTTTTCATTTTACCGTAACCAGTTCCCAAATTCTTTAGTCATCGTGATGTGCCTCGATGGAAGTACTCGTCGACAAATGTTGCTGGTTGTGAAAGATCTGAACATGACAAGTCCAGACTATGTTTACATTCTGTTATCAATGAGCTCGGAAGCTTATTTTAGAGCGAGTCAGTTTTGTAACATGAGGGCGCGCGTTGTCGTGGATGAGAACGATCTTTGATTTGGAGGGCCCATTTTTCTTCAGGGATGCATTCACCTTTCCCAACTGTATTTGATTGCATTAAGGTTCGTCTTGCTACCCATAAACTCCCAGTACACCACTCCCTCCATATTCCAGAAAACGCCGAGCATAAACTTCTTCTGGTGCAAATCGGGCTTAGGGTCACTTTCTGGAGTTTCAATAAAAGAAGTGAAGTAAAATACCAAAAAATAAAAAGCTGGAAGCATAATTTTTTCGCAATAATTTCAGGAAATGTTGAAGCCCCTTTCAGCTGGTTCAATGCTGTTGTTTTTTTAATCTGCGAGTCCCGCGAA
Source organism: Mesorhabditis belari (assembly GCA_958450365.1). Taxonomy (NCBI): domain Eukaryota; kingdom Metazoa; phylum Nematoda; class Chromadorea; order Rhabditida; family Rhabditidae; genus Mesorhabditis; species Mesorhabditis belari. Next base: position 1,474,232 of record CAUEEP010000935.1, on the reverse strand, counting down.
ATAGCCGGCAGTTTTCAATTCACCAAATGTTGTCGTTATATTTGGGTGTCCGGAATGATTACAACCAAAATATGAAGGACCATTTGAAGCCAAAGAAATCCGAGGATCTAAATTACTCGTCCGTGATTGTTGGTCCATATTTCTAAACATTCGCATCTAGAGTCATCTCTACAGTTAATCATACTTGATGTAGGCAAAATAGTGGCCGCCAGGAGCACTTCTGGCATGAACCGAAAACCGTCACCGTCACCGAAAACAACTCGTAAACGTATTCGCTCTATAAATTTTAATTAGGTAAACAAAACACAATGCAACCTCTTCTTTAGTTAGCGCCTCAACCGCTTTTTGAGTCAGCGATTCACCGGCACGTACAGTTTAATCTTTTTCATCATCAGAGTTGAGCTTGTTGTCACCAACAAATGGATTCAAATTGAGAACGTGTGGAAATGTCATTCTGAAAAAGTAAGTTCAAAATTACCAAAAATGTTGCATGTAAAATACTAACCGATACATAGCCTTTCGAAATTCGGAAGTCATGTCGAGTCGAAAATTGTCAAATTGTGTACATTAAAAATTCTAAACTTTAAATATTAAACTAAAGATTTGAAAGTAAAAGTTGTCAATTGACGCTTAAAAATTTGAAAAAATTAGTCCTTGAAATAAACTGAAACTGCATGTTTGATGTTTGATAGCTTTAAACTCAGCGAAAGCTCTATGTCACTGTGTAAACTGTTCAAACAGGTTTTCTAGCTCATTTACAACCGGTAAGCATTAGTTAGTTGGTTACTTTATTCATCCAAAAATTTTGCAACATTGACGGGTTCTGGTAATTTCAAACTCAAACATCACCGGTTCCCATTTTTATTTGACCATAATCTCGATATCAAAAACCTTCGACTCCTGAAGAACAATCAAGTAATCAAGTTTTCAGGATTAACCTCCCCACAATAGAGAAAAAAATGAATCAGGATATTTTCAAAACTTTATTAGAAGTTTAACTTGTTAAAAATGACTCTTAATAATAACGAGATTAGCAAGGATAACAGCAAATGATTAATTTGATATTTTTTCACCGAATATCACGTTGCATTGACATTTTGTGTAGATTTGGCGATAGATTGGCTTGTTCTTCCAATGTGCCCGACCATGCCAGATGCGATCAAAAATCAGTGATTCCCAATAAAGATTTTTCATCCCTCGTTGATGACGGTGGCACAAAACGATGTACTCAATGCCAGGTCTAAACCAAACAGTAACGTTACCTCAATTGAAAAATATCTCGAATTGCGATGTGTTGTGGGGAGGGTGGATTTCCTTGTGGATTCCCCGTCGCAGACAAATGGGGACACTAAAGAAATGTTTAACATGTTTTACAAACAGAAATGTTTAACTTTTCGCCTTAATAAGCTTTAAATCTAATAAATATTATGCATAATCTCAAAAAGTCAACTACCTCTTCTCCAAAGTAAGTCGAAGCTATTGATAATGTCTCAGATGGATTTGCATGGTCGTCCTCTTCAATCGTTTCCTGCTTGATTTGAAGGGCCGTCATTTCTCCTTCAAGTGCCTGATTTATTATCTAAAATGAGAAATTGCAAGATTTATTTACAATCACAAGCAAATGCCCTCAATTTTTTCGATCTGAATGACGTCGATGACGTCGATGACGAGCTGAATAGCAAACGTTGTACATGCGGAGAGAGGCCTGATGTTGATGGTTCATTTGGGGTCTCTTCTAGCGATCGTCTTCTCAATGGAACACGCTTCGGAGTTCGAAAAGGCGAGAAACGGCTATATTGCAAAAAAATTTACTCTTAACGTATAGAATTAAGGTAACCTACTCTGTCTGAAGCGGCGTAGCGTCATCCATCATTGAGACCAATGAACCATGAACCTTGGGTTATGTTGGCTTCTGAGTGGAGACCCAAATCCGTTGCAAAACTAAATTAGAAAACTTGGATTCAGATCTACGATCAATAAATCATAAATCATTAAATGTTACATTTCTCGCGGCTTCGTCTCAGAAGACATTGGTGATGAGAAGGTCCTATCTTGGGATATGTTGATGGCAAAGTAAGATAAATCCTTGGCCACGTGTTGCGTACGTAGAAAACGCTTGGCCAAGTATTGTTCCTATAATTAAAATAGTAAAAAATAAATCAATATGTTATAGCATTTACGTAGAGGACGTTCCATTCACGTTGTGGCAATCCAGGTCGACTTGATATGATCCTCCTTTTTTAGGAGAACAAGCCTCGTATTGTCTGGTAACGAGTTGTTTTCGGTGACGGTGACGGTTTTCGGTTCATGCCAGAAGTGCTGCTGGCGGCCACTATTTTGCCTACATCAAGTATGATTAACTGTAGAGATGACTCTAGATGCGAATGTTTAGAAATATGGACCAACAATCACGGACGAGTAATTTAGATCCTCGGATTTCTTTGGCTTCAAATGGTCCTTCATATTTTGGTTGTAATTTTGATTGTACAGGGTGTTCCACAATTACTGATACCCCGACCCCTCATCATAAAAACATTTAAATTGTCCAACGCGAGCGATTTATTGACTTTTTTTAAAGTTTTTCTTGTTTTAAACATGTTTTCATTTAATAATATTTAAAAAAATTGTCCTTTTTTAAAAATGGCGAAGCCCTCCAGCTTTCGCGACTTGATCATTTCTTTTCACAAGAAAGGTATTCCGGCACGGTCGATCCGTCAACGACTGGGAGTGACAAAACAACTTGTTTTGCGAACATGCAAACGTTTTAAGTCTCTTGAAACAAATCAGGATCGAAAGGGACGTGGAAGTCTTGTAACTTCGGCTGTTAAGACTGTTATCAAGAACGTTCGCGAGAGAATAAGGCGCAACCCAGAGAGAGATCTGTTCGTCAAATGGCGCGTGAAATGAAAGTTCCTGTGACTTCGATGCATCGAATCGTTCGAAAACGCTTAGGAATGAAAGCTTTCAAGAAAAACGAGTGTCACGGAATTACCGATGCTAAAAACTTAAGAGAGAACAGCATTGTGCTCAACTTCCTGCTCGGTTTCCTTGAAAAGCTCACCGAAGGATTCTTTTCACCGATGAGAAAGTTTTCACGGTCCAGCAAGTGTTCTTTGTTGAAATCTCCCTGATCACCTCGGTTGTTTGTTTGATTGAGTTTGATCGTGAACTTGTGTCTTGTCAGAGCTGTTCGAAGAGCGCAGGCGGCTTTCAGATGTAGGGCTGAGATTTAAACATTACGAAAAAGATGTGCGCAAAAAAGTTGAAGATCAAAGGATTCTTAGTTTTTGATTTTGTTTTCAATTGAGGATTATTTAAAGCTTGATTTTATCTTGGTCGTCTGTTTCTTTTGTGATATAACGCTTGATCGTATGAATTCTTTTAATTGCTAGACTGATCTAAAAAGAGGAAAAAAAGAAAAGCGGGAGATTGATTTCTCTGTAGATGTAAAATGTAGATTGGTAAATGAAATCAAATCGGTTCACATGAATGGATTGTAAACGGGCTATTGACACATTGACACTTTGGATAAGATTAAGCGATTTATTCTGCACGTGGTAGTCGTGTAACGAAAACGGCTTGTACAACTTCAAGCATCACAAACACTTCCGGAAACAATCACACAAGGGAACTCTTGACAAAAAAAGGAAATGACCGTTGTTATGAGACCAATTATCAGCAACCAAAAGATATATGCTTTATCCACAAAGCGTTAAAATAAGCCAATAAAGAATCACAGAATTTGATACGCATTGAAAAATGTCGAACGTTTACAACAAACAACGAAGCATGCGCAACTCAAAAAATGGAAAATCGAAAGACGTCAACAAAATGGAGACTTTCGCATACAGGTGTGTAAAATGCAGGAAATATCTAAAAGGAAATCACAAGCAATGAAATTTCAGCAGCATTAGGGAAAGAGCAAAAATACAAATATACCTATGGATATGATGCGTCAAAATCAATCAAGATGAGCTTCGCTTTGTTTGAGTTCCACGATCCAACTGCACATACAAGCAATGTTTCAGTGGCTTCGAGACGCCAAATGCAACCGCCAGATCTACCCGATTGAAAACGAGCGAGGTCACGAACGAAGATACCTGAGAGTATTAGCAACAAAATATTCAGTTAACAAATTCTACTTTAAATGCCAGCTTGCAGTCTGAATCTTATATTAGGTAATCTAAAACAACATACCCTTATCCACGTCCCACAGCTTGACCCAGCCATCCAGCGAACCTGTCACCAAAAGCCCCGAATCGAGCAATTGCCATGAAGTGATGTCCGACGTGTGACTATTCGCGCCTTGTAAACGATGAGTGCACGAGCCGCCGTCACGAATGTCCCAAACCTAAAGAAAAAGAAGTATTTTTTATAGGATTAATTAAACATACCTGAACATACCAGTTCGTGCCGGCATAGCAGGATAGCAAAATGTTTCCGCGAAGCTCCATGGAAACGTCACCACGTAGGCCCACTGACCCTTGATGAAGCACAAGGCGCGCGATGCATGCTGAAAGAAACAAATATATGTTACGTCCCAATACAAACGAGCGTCCCAATTTGAACATAGGGGGTTTTTGAAAGACAACCGACTTCGTGCCAAAATAAAAATGTGCAAAAAATATGAATTTTAGAGCGTAAAACATAATTCAACTCATTTGGCTCGGTAGAAAATTTTTTATGGGGTTCTAAGGTCAAGGTCCAAAAATGCCTTAAAATGGCTATCAAAAATTTACCACTGAACCAAAAAAGTTGTATAATGGCTCATTTTGTAACAAATTTTATGTAGCTTCACTTTAAGAATTTACATAAAATTTGTTATGTTCAGATTGGGACGTTCGTTCGCATTGGGACGCAACATATAGATCAAATTCCAAAAAAATAGCGAACTAGTAAAACCCACTTCCTCTTTGCGCATTCCAGACGCAAATCGTTGCGTCAATACTGCCGGAGACGACAAGGTCGCGCCCTGGTTCAAACTAAAAGAGAATCCTGATCAAAGAGCCAAAAATTGACAATTCAACTCACCAAAAGTGAACAAACTCTATCTGTGTGACCCCTCGTCAGCGTGTGCAAACACTTCTCCGTGTGTACATTCCAAACCTAATAGAACATTATAAAATTACACAAACAACTTCACAAACCTTTACGGTAAAATCATTAGGGTATAGGTATCCGAAGACACCCGATACAGCCCGTTCCCCATCAAATTGCACGCAACGCACCTGAAATTTAACTTTGCTTAAGCTATAACTTTAATACACATACTGGCTCCACGTGGCCAGCCAAAATGTGATGGCATTTCCCATCGACAATGTCCCAGACTCGGAGTGTTTCATCCGAAGATCCAGTAACAAGACTAAAACATTATGATTTTAGCTTAACAGAAAATTCCGATCACCCACGTGGTGCCATGTAGACTGATGCATTCAATGAAACCCGTATGTCCCCGTAGAACATGGCGCTGTACCCCGGTTTGACCACACCAAACGGGCACCGTTCGATCAGCCGAGAGACTAAAATATTGCAATAGACTTTGTTGTTACAAGTATTTTTGTTGAGAATTTTGTTGAATTCGTTGGCAACACTTTTGAATTGCATTAGCTATGGTATTTTGACTAACCTGACAATATACTTGCCATCATCGCTCACTGCATAAGTCCAAACGGCATTCATATGGCCAGTTAGAGTGAAAGCTGGCTAAATTGGTACGTACAATAATTGTTAAACGGAACAAACTTGAGCATTATCAACATTCCAGACCCGCGACGTGAACATTCCAGACCCGCGACGCGACGTATCCGACGAAGGAGTAAAGATACGATCAGATTGAATTTGTAGACAACGTGTAGACAAGTGTCGACCCTAAGAACAATTTTATTGCCAAAGCATTTATTCAAACCTTTAGAACAGTGCTTGATTGAATCGCTCGGGATCGCCAATTTGAAGTGATTCGCATCTTCCGCAAGTACAGCGACTTCCATGGAGATCGCTCATAACATCTAGAAAAAATTTTATTTGGCAACAAGTCACGTCACTAACTGTCCATATGCGACCTCGCGTTCTCGTCGATTCTGATGTGCTTCTTGAAGGTTCATATGTGAGAAGATCGTGATTCCCGCTTGCTCATTCGCTCGATTCGCCGCCCAACCTCCGAGAAAGCGAAAGCTAAACAAAAACAAGTTTGAGACCAGTCTTTTCTAATCGATGTCTTAAATCTGAACTAGCTCATCTAAACAAACTTTTTCATATGTTTTCTTTCGCTTTGGACTTAATGCCCTATACCTTAAAAGTCTTAAAATCTAGTTTAACGTAAATCTATCAGATAAGTATTTTTACATGTTATATTTTCTGCTCAAAACTATAACACACCTTGGTGCTTTAAGTTCCACATATCCGTTCTCCAAACATATACGTTGCCACATCTGATCATCTTCACAAAGCCGCTGCCAGGTCCGCGAAACGCCAGCACAAATCGTCAAATCGCACGGTGTCAAATAGGCGATGATGTGATAAGCAATCTAAAAATAAAAAATTACTCCCACAAGCTTTAACAAACCTCCTTTGGCAATTGTGACAAAAAATCCTTTTGGAATAGTGGTTGGTTCAGTTCCACTTGAATATTGCACGATTGCATTGTGAGCACGGGTGGTGGCTTTGAAGTAAGCGTCGACTTTGCCAACCTTTTCTCCAGTAGATGCACTTCCAAAGCCTCGAGTGGAGTCTTTTTGCTCTCCGGCTCGTCCGACACCTCTCCTAAATGAAAAGTTACATGAGAGATAACACCGTAAATAATAAAACGAAAACCCCGTGAACAAAATACTACGACTAGCCACTGCAAATACTGTAATAGTACTCTACCTGTGCGGCACGCACTAGAGCCATTACAGTATTACAGTATTTACGGTATATACACCTGCCAAACGAATTGACCAGAATGAAATTTATCGCGAAAAGTCTCTTTAAATGGACGAAAGGGGCGCGTTTTAGAGCGCGCCAAAGGTTCACGGTAGATGGTACATACACCCTATTTGGTGGTTCCACTTTAAGTGCAATCATAAAATGCCCTTTTGTGCACATTCCTGTGGGTAAGGTTAGGCTTATCGGCAGAAATTAAAGCGCCGCTGGGGTGTTGAAACTGCGGGCGGCAAATCGGCGAATTGACGAGAAGGCGAGGTCGCATATGGACAGTTAGTGCTAAATGAAATTTTTTCTAGATGTTATGTGCGATCGCCATGGAAGTCGCTGTGCTTGCGAATTCGAAGTGATTCGGATCTTGATCCGAATCACTTCGAATTCAATCAAGCACTGTTCTAAAGGTTTGAATAAATTCTTTGGTGATAAAAATTGTTCTTAGGGTCTACACTTGTCTACAAATTCAATTTGATCGTATCTTTACTCCTTCTGATGAAAATACGTCGCGGGTTTGGAATGTTGATAACGCTCAAGTTTGTTCCGTTTAACAATTATTGTACGTCCTAACTTAACTTAGCTGGCTTTCACTCTAACTGGCCAGAGGTATAGCGTTTGGATGTATCAAGGAGCGATGATAGCAAGTACATTGTTAGGTTAGTTAATAGATTACAACTAGCGCAATCATAATGTTGCCAATGAATCCAACAAAATTCTCAACAAAAATACTTGTAACAACAAAGTCTATTGCAATATTTTAGTCTCTCGGCTGGTCGAACGGTGCACGTTTGGTGTGGTCAAACCGGGGTACAGCGCCATGTTCTACGGGGACATACGGGTTTCATTGAATGCATCAGTGGCTTCCTAGTGAATTCAGGTAACTTATCAACATTGATTGATCACATACTATCCAGGCAATCAAATTTGCTTTTTTGGTAAAATTTACATAAAACAAAGCGAAATTTGCATTTAAAGCTGAAATAAAACAAAAGATTAGGCACCACTTTTTCATTCGATACGGCAACGATGTCACAGCAAGGACAACTTGATGACCCATTTTTGCGAATTCGCGACTCCAAAGGCAAGAAAATTCGGGTGGGTGACTTTTGGCTTTGGCTTGATGGACTAGTCTAATCTTAGCTCTTCACCTTTCAAACGCACGCGGTTCGTGTGATTCATTTGACCAACACTGGTCCGTGGAAGCTGCGCGTTCAAGTTTGTGTTTTTATTGACATTTGAAAAAATTTTGTTTAGAACTCTTTTAAATTTAAAATTGAATTTTTTTTGGAAACTTGAAAACTTAAATGTCTTATTAAGCTTGATATTTAAGTTTTTTTTTGAGGTTCTGAATTAGTTTTCTTTTCAGGTGAATGGACCATATCGCAAGATGAGCGGAAATCCAGCACGGACATGGATCATCAGCCCTAACACCATCCATCTCAAACGTGGCGAGAAAAAAAAAATAAGAATTTTTTTCGACAAACGTGAGTCTGATTCTTTTAACGAGTGGTTGAATTGTATTTATTTAGGCCGCCCGGGCAAGTATTTCATCAGCTTTGATCGCCACGCCGTCGTTGGTCGTGCAACGGTTGGTTTTTTTCTATTATACCTGAATTTTTTTTATTCGAAAGGTTTTGGTAAAACCACAGCTTTTTTATAGACTCAACACGTTACCTGCATGAACATCAAGGTTGCTTGATTGCACATAATTCGATTCGATGAGCAATTCCAAAGATTGGTGTTTTTTCAGCATATTCGTTTCTCATAGTGCCATTTCTCTGATTTCGGTTGTGATAAGGTTGTGATAAATGTTTATTGATTCTTGATGAATATTTATTGATTTAAATTTTCAAATTATCGCTACCTTCTTCACCTGGGGTGAATTCAAAAGAAGGAAGATAGAAAAAGTACCCATTTTTTCTTGTTTAAAAATCTATTACCTTCCATGTTTTTAGGAAGGTGATCTTGGCGACGAAGATGGGGATTTAGAAGAAGAGACTGCACATGCAAGCATTGGAGAGAAAGAGAAAGCTCAAGGAAGTTGCATCAATCAAAGTAAAGTGCCTGGCGATTGTATGCACAATATGATTGGTTTAGACTGGAACATTTCATCGAAAAGTTGCAAATAAGCTCCAAGTAGTCGAAGGCCAAGAAACATCACATCGAAGACACAGGTTGTTAGTTTTCTTAACCAAGAGAAATTTCTTACCGTTTTCTTACCGCTTTCTCTTCATGTGCGGAGTTTATCATCAGTACAGGGAAAGACTCACAAGTGATAAAGTGTACGTTACAGTTTTTTAATGATATCATTACAGCTGTTTTTAGATAGCCTCAAAAAGAAGCAAACGATTGGTGTGATTCGACGGGAAAAAGCAAACGGAAAAACGCAAGACGCACACTGTTGCCATATTTTTGCAGTGGCTGTGTCTCCAGATGGAAAATAAAAGTTAATTGTACACACTTATAATAAATATTTTTCCTTTAGACTTGGGATGCATCATCGTTAAAGTTCTTGCAAGATTTGAAAGGACATCTACAGCCAATAACTTCCTTATGCTTTCGTCTTAAATCGACACAACTTTTTTCATCAAGCAAAGACCGAATGGTCAAGGTATTTCTTTTAAACAATTTGCTTATCTACGTGTTTTTTAGCTTTGGGATTTGAAACAGATGGGCTTGCTCGACACAATGTTTGGTCACCAGGATGCGGTACTGTCAATTGACTGCTTGAACAAAGAACGTGTCCTAAGTTGCGGAGGTCAGGATCGATCAGCTAGATTGTGGAAGGTCGATACGGAAAGCCAGCAAGTAAGTAGTTGCCTCGTACTCAATAAAATATGTTTCAGGTTCTAAATGGCTCTCACGATTGCGGAAGTATTGATTGCGTTGCGAGATGGGTGATGCGAGACAGCTGATGGGTAATTGGGCTGCATCTAGACTTCATTGTTTAGTAATTTTAGTTCTTTATGTGTCTGGTCAATATTTAAGAAGAAGTCTATAACTGTCAAAAAGTTTGCTCAGGATCGCAATAACAAACAGGAACCTTTTTGGATTGTAAGTCTGTTAGCAATTTTATGATAAGCTTTTCGTAAAACTTGTTTGTGAACGGCATTTAGGTGTCTGTTGCGGCTCTACCATTTACCGATCTAGTGACATCCGGCTCAAATAATGGCGAATTACGTTTCTGACGCGTTGTTGATTACTACAAAACTCTTTTTCTGAATTACACGTACGAAATGGTATTTAACTTTTTTCATTAAGAGTTATTGATCTGTTTTAGAAAGATTTCATCAATCAAATTCGCTTCTCAAATGATGGAAATTTTCTATCCTGCGCTACAGGTCAAGAACACAAGTTTGGTAGATGGTGGGTCGACACGGAAGCGCGAAATAAGGTTTGCTTTTGCACAAACCTATAGCAGTTGTTCTGTCGTTGATGGACCAACCGTTCGCGTAATGCTCGTGAGTAAACAAATTTTTTTCATGATTCAGATATTTGTCTTGCCGCTAACATATGGTCAAGAAGAAGTTCCACCCCTCAATGGCTAGATGTCTGATAGTTTAATATAAACACTGGAATCGTTTGTTGATTATTTTTTTGTTATTGATTTCTGTTACTTGTTGTTAGTTGAAATAAATTTTTATAACTGATTGCTCAGAGACTTGTTGGTTACTTTCCTATTTACCTACTCATGTGAATGAGAGTTTGGCGAACGTTAAGCGATTGCTTGCCAACCTATTTAGAAGGTCAAAGGATGGAAGCCAACGTTCTTCTAGTGTCAGGTAAAACCGCGGCCATGTAGCAAATGTTAGCTTAATGTTTAGTAATCAGTGCTCGTGGACTTTATTTGAAAGGCCACTCAACTATGGAAGCCCTTGTTACAGTGACTATGCACGGAAAGGTTTGACATGTTTTCATGCATAAAACAAAATATTCTAGAGTAATCTGCGTAGTCGTGCTGTCACCGAACCCATACACACAGAAGGAGAGTGCCACTGGGACGAGCACATGGAATTGTTTGTTTTGCTTGACTGCTATCAATTGTTGCATAATTTAGCAAGATCAACGACCCGACTGCAAAACTAGTTGTGTGTGCCCAGCACAAATGGTCGGAATGATGTAATCGGTCGAGTGGAGATGACCGATTACATAATCGGTCGAGTGGAGATGCCGTTGGATAAAGCAAAAGCAATCAGAGGAGATCATTGGTAAGTCATGTTCTAACTTTTAGGTAGTGACTTACAATAAACATAAAAACTTGTGTCGTTTTTGTTTTAGGTATCCCCCTTCGGAAGAAAGGCAGCTAAGAAAAGTATTGAGGAGAGGTTCAATTGAGATTCGAATTTCATCTTGAGAAATTTAATTTTTCAATCTCAAATCAATCTCTGAACACTATTGAACACAAAGGTCAGCATTTATGAATAACTTTAAAATTGAAAAAACACGTTTCCTTGAGCTTGAGACTTTTTTTCGGACACCCTGTAATCTGACTATTTAGACTGTTTCTGATGATATGCATGATGCTCGACAAGATTTACTTGCAAAAACTGGAAATGGAAGTTCGCGTAAAGGTTCGAATCAATTATCAATAAAGAGTGTAATATTTTGTAGGATTCTCGGCTTCGTGATATGGAAGAATATTTGGATGATTTACTCTCTCGAGTTATGGAGCGTTGTCCCGAGGTATTGTGTAAGACTGAATACCATCTTTTTTTAATCCAGAATATATAATTTTTAGGTTTTGGCTTTGGCGACCGGAAACGGAGCATTGAAAGGCATGAAGAACAACCGCCGTTTTTTCTCAACGATTCGTTTTTAGTCCAGTTCTCAACTATTTCATTTGGTCTCGTAGATGTGATTTGATTTATATACCCATTTTTGAAGGTACCCTAACTAGGCTCAAAGGTTTATCGGCATCCTTTACAATGCTTACATTTCTGACGTTTTGCTCACCAATGACCATTTTCATCGAATACTCGTATACATAAATTGCAATATCTAGTTAGTCAATTTTTGTGAATTTAAGTGGAATCATGGCTGTGATTGCGTCCCATTTGTGATATACAAAATATTGGCATGACTTTATAAGATTTGAATGCAATGTCTAATTAGTAAACTTTTGTGAATCTAGAAGAAATCATTGGATCTAATTGAGTTCTTTTTGTGATATACAAGATATCAGCACGACTTTGTACTTGTATAAAGATTCTATGTATGGGGCATTACATTAACGAGTGGATAAAAATTGCCGATTCTGTACAGTGTATTATATTCAACTTTTTGCGGTGACTGTATTACCAAATTATAGTATATTAGGAAACGGCTGAACTGAGGTAATACGTATTTAAGTGAAATGTTTTGTTAACATTTTCCGTAGAAACTGTGGTTGTAGTGGTTGTACTGTGGTTGGTTTTCTTCAACACATCCTGTAAGCTGTTCGGCCGTGTACTCTTAATTTTGGTTTTTAATGCAGAGACTTTTACTTGTTTGCCGACTAGTAGCTAAATTTTATTTAGATGAATCAGCAGTTATTGTCAATTGGCGTTCCGGAAAGAAGCCTGGTCTTATTTGATGGAAAAAAATGGTATAAGGGCTTATGTATTAAGAGTTTTTCCATTTCCAGCTTATCGATTTTGGCAAGTAAATCTTGCAAACCATGCAAGTAAAGCCTGGAGTTGTCACCCAGGTATACCTTTATATTATCCTTTAGCAAAAGATTTGACACCAACTGAAACTTTTTAAAGATTCTGTTACAAAAGTGAATTATACATTGCCTTTAAAAAGGCGTAAACTAAAATTGAACCAGCAAAACTTTGAGTATTTTGAGCAGCGGAAATAAAAACTTAGTGATTCGTCGGCCAAGTTGGCGATGTCGGTGAAGCTTTTCAAGTCGATGAAAGGCATTTATCACATCGACTGTAGTGGTCCGGTGACTCTTTCACGATCTTTCCATTTTCTGACTTCGACTTGCTGTCCTAAACACAACCACTAAAATTTGAGCTCATTTTACAAAATGTAAATTAATTATCTACCTGTTTGACCATAACCGACGCCCTCATTTGAGCCATCTTTTTCTTCTCTTCGAGAGCCTTCGAATCGACCATTGGCAAGATTGCAGGCTTCTAAATCAGAAGCTTTAGAAAAATTTGGATTTTTAGGCGAATCCGGGAATGTTTCAAAAACGTGTTTTTTATTGGAATCGATTGGATATAAGCTTAGAAGAATCTAAAAGAAAAAAATAATGACCGCTCGACACTTTTTTCAACTAATTTTTTTTAATTTTTGAAAATTCATGTGGTCTTCTCATGAATTTTGTCAAAATTTGCAGCCAATGGCTGACAGTGGTAAGGCATTTGCACCGTCTGCTAACGTCGAAAGTTAGCGCCTAAAACAAGCCCGCTACTTTTGTCTTGATCAGCATCAAGACAAAAGTACAAAAGTAGCGGGCTGGTTTGAGGCGCTACCTTTCGACTTTAGCAGCACTGAGTTCAGGGGTGCTGCAATCAAGTCACACGGTCGCATTTGGCGGAGCCGTAGCCTAATTAATGATAGTGCAAATAAGGGGAAGGTGGAAGATGCGATATGTGCATGCAAATTGTTTTTGTTCAAAAAAGTATCGAGCGGCTATTATTTTCCTGTTTCATATGCTTCTATATCCAATCGATTCCAACCGAAAAAAAACGCGTTTTTGGAAAATTCCTGTATTTGCCTAATTAGCCAACAATGTGATAAAAACACGTTAAAAACTGCAAGAAAAACAACGATTACATTTCGGAAATATTGATCGAAAACAATGGGTTATCGGACATTTGATACGCGAAACAGGACTGTTGATACACCAAACAGGCGTTAAACTTTTAAATTTCGCATTCTTTAACACGTTTACCTGTAAGATTAGTGTTTTTAATACTTTTGCTTAAGTTCTCACTGCTCCCAGGTAACTGTGTACTTTCAGATTTTTTTGCTTTCATTATGCACTGATCCTGATTTCTGAACTTTTTTATTGCATTACAGCTTTACAGCTTTTTCCGAAAATCATTTTTACGCACCATACTAAAATGCACCAAACTACCGTATACCTGTTTTTTTTGCGAAAAGCGAGAATTTTTGTTATAGCGCCATTTTTATTATTTTTTTTCATCATTTTCTACCGGATTCTTCACAATTAGGACTTCTGCATCAAAGTTAAGTTGCTTTTAAACATTTTGTTGAAGAGACGGCTTTGTTTTGAGACTTTTTCAGGGCGATGGAAGGCTTGCAATCGACAAAACTTTATTTTACGAATAATGAAAGCAATACGAAATGACGGATGTAACGGAAATGGATATGAAAATCTATAACGCAGGTTGTTATTTTCAATTTATTCTTTGTCTCTGTTGGTAGAAGCTTTTTCTAGAAACGACCCTTGTTAAAATTTATAAGGCATGTCTTACTAAGTCCGTTGATTTTTCGCTGAATGGCACGCGTAGCCATTTTATTTTTTTTGCAGAGTCTCGGATTTTATATTTCTTCTCAATACTGCGTGCCCTCCTAGTTACTTGGGTCCTCTTATTGCTTTTAATCTTCTCGAGGGCGCTGTCCATTATCTGTTCAAGCTCCGTGTAAAACATTTCGTCGCCTCTAGAGTTTCTCAATTCGAAAATCAAAGCTTCTGCTTTCTAAACAAGCTCAGAATCTAATAGTTTGTCTAAATTTCGAACCGTTTTGCACTTAGATTGACCGATCATAGCCTTAAATACACATTCATCAAATACGGGCACATGATTGTTTGAAATGCTAAATGAAATTATTTTGTTTGTTTTTGGTCCTCAAACCTTAACATTTCAACGGGGGTTTCGTTGAGCGAATATCCTTCCATTTCAATGTTGGGATCCAAGACAGTAGCTAAATTAAGTTAATTAGCGGCCGGGGGTTTAAGGAAAATTTTGATGGTAGACTTTACCTCCAAATGAGTAAACGGCATGACAGTGGATACAAGCTACACCCGATACGTTTGATTCTTCACAGCTACATGTCCACAAGTAGGGACAAATTTTGCATGTGGTGCAATGAAGATTTTGAGAAATCTAAAGCCAGAATTTTTTAAATAAACTTAAGGTTTTACTTGACAGCAACACTCGCGTTCGTTTTTCATCACCTAAAAAAAGACGTTATCTACTTGGACGATGGTTTCGTTAAAGATCGTAAGTTTTCCACTTGCATAGAGTTCAGATGCTTTTTGATGATTTCGCTCATTTTCTTTCCGGCTAAACGTACACACAAGTGATGCGTAAAAGTTAGCAAAAAAGTTACACCGATGCGCTGAATTTTTGAATCGTAGATCAATGACTTGCAGATGGGCAAAATAATTTGCAGAATTTGAAATCAAGAAGTCTACTAGGCCATCAGCTCGCATTCTTTCGGGATAATCCAATTGGCTCTTAAGGCGCCGATGCCATTGTTCACAAGACATATTTGTAGAGAAAGGAGCCCCTTGGCGTCCCCATGCTGTCCATTCAGCCTCGCGTGGCCAGTAATTTTTCTAATATTGCAATATAGGTAAGTAGAATATGTAAATTCTTCTTCTTTGAGAAATTTAGTTATACTAGCTTTTGTCTCGTCATAATATTGCTTGATCGTCGCGTTAATCAGAACCCGGAGCTTTCGTAAAAGAAAATCATTGAGTTCTTTCTGAAGATTAGGTAATATATTATATATAGTGAACTCACAGCTCACCTTATGCACTCTAATGAAATTTTGCTCCCACGTTTGCAAACAGTGCCATTTGCAAATAATTTTTCTGGTTCCTTGACCGCCAAAAGTTTTAGTATATGCACTCCAAAATGTTGGATCATCGTCGCTCATAAAGTATGCAGGTTGAAATTGAGGCAGTGTTTTTCTGTAATTTGAGGGCATTTATATACAAGATGGCGTAAATAAACTTGATCTCCAAGAAAAAGACAATCACATCATCGATGGTCATTGATGGTGAAAGGAGGAATGCAGCTGGAAGACCACGGTCATAATGATCGAACACATGGAGACGTAAATTCACTCTGCCGATATCACAAGGCTCAACGTAGTATTCCAATTTTTTGATCGTTTTTCCTGCTATAGCGTCTTCGAGAAATGGCTTTTTTAAATTTTCAACTATACGAGAAGGTTTTACTCCTAAATTACAATGTTTTCAATCAAGTTAGTTAAATACTAAAAATACCCAATTTCAGTTGATCAACGATTTTATCTTCTGTAGTTGAATTCTTTAAACGAAGCGCACGAATTTCGATTTCATGGTTATGGGATGGGTTATGTTTTGCAGAAATACTTCCATCTTTCTCATATTTAAAGCCTCAAAATTGGATAGCCGCACTTGCAATGATTAGCTACAGTACAGTACTTGACATAACGCATAACATATCAAATCTATCAATTTGAGCTTGATATTGATATGAATTTGGATTTGGATACTTTAAACTCACTCCTATCCTCCAAATGCTCTGGAGTAAGCAAAATATCCATAGTAGCATTGTGAAGCAAAACTGTAGCTTAAAAAGCTTAAATTGTATTTTTTGTTAAATTGAAGGTAGCAAAGTTGGCTGGATAATATGAAAATTTTGAAATATACCACAAGTTTTACTTTTTTACCGACTGATGGGAAGCCTTGAGTGATTCCCGGATCTAAGGTTTCTTTCACACAAAAAGAAATCTCGAAATCCGTCAAAAGATGCTCAAATTTTCGAAATCCTCTTGAAATTCGATTTAGAGAAAAGGGGAATCGATGAAAATGTAAAATTTTGAAGATTTTAAGGGTTTGAAGAGTGTCGGAGAAGAGATTATATGAGAATTTTGGATTTCTTCCCCAACTATGGCTTACTGTGGTCTAACTAAAGAATACTGAAAGCGTTTGGGATAACAAGATTGCACAAAATTGCTTTGCGGGTAAAGATTTAAAACAAAATTAGAAATTTTTTAATCAAAGCCAGCAAGATTCGTCAGATTTATCATTCATTCATTTAACAAGTTTGAATTTGAATTTATATTTGGTTTGCATTTTGCTAGATAGTCATTGCATTTGAATTTGAATAGAACTCATTTATGCTTCAGTCTCTATAATTTTTCTCTTCTTGTACTCAATAAGTTTACTGTGTGTCATTTTGTCAATTAAACATGTTCCGTTGTCACTTTTTCATGCTTATATGAATCTACTTATATAAAGGAACTAAGACATCTTTCTGTCTGTCTGTGCGCGCTACTCTTCAGCTCCCAGAGGACCGTTTGCAATGATTTTTGTGGTGTTGAATAGGAATTACATGAATAATTACATGTAGTTGTGCACGTGTTCTTGGATTTTTTAAAAAGCACCATTCGAGTCGCTCGGGAAGGTCGATCCCGGATGGTATGGACCGGCGCGCTATTCACTGCTCCACGGCAACAAAAGCCGTCCATCCCCAAAACACCCAAAAAAACCCGCCGTTAGGCCGGTTTCTTGGCTGGTTGATATATAAGATCCAAAGAACCTTTTACAGTTTCAATGCCGAGATTTTGAGTTTTGAAAGCTCACCTCTCACCAAAAATGGACTTCAGAAAATGGAGGAAAGAAACAAAATGAATCAACAAATGGAACAAGTGAGTCAAAGCAATGGCTTCAGAAATGTTGAGCAATTTTTGGAATTACTTAACTAGCCATAAATATTAAAGTTTGTTCTTCAAAAAACGTTATCCAAAAAATTTATAGTTTCTACCAATTCCTTCTCCTCACTTTTTCCCGTCGCAAGAATTTCCACCCGAACCGGTTCTACGTGGGTTTTTGAACCAGGCAAAACTGGCAATATTGTCGCTAAGGTGTGGTTAATGTGGTTGAGTTACGGATTTTCTAAAATGTGTCCGCTTTCGCAAAATACCGTAACTTTATCTCTGGCTTTTATTCAGTCTACTTGCTTTTTATAACTTAAAGTATTCTTCGTCAATCCTCACAGAATCAGTCCAAGGTGTAAATTGGATAAATCGGAGCTATAAAAGGACCAGAAGTAGATAAATTGGATAAAAACTAGCGGCAGGCTTTCAGCAGTCTTTACATTTCTTAGAAAACAAGGCAACCGACTTGATTCGGTTAATCGATTTGATACAAACAATCGATTACCAGACAGAAATTCGACTAATCTAAAATCTTAACCACGCTCGGAAGTTATTGTCAAAATTTTTACGAGGTTTTCAAGATTCCAGAGTGTCCTGTGTGCGGGGAAACATGTGAGTTGAAAAAATGGAAGATTTTGTTAGGGGCGTTACACTCATTGGACTCCATAGGAACTAGCTTTTATCAATCCTGAATTTGTTGACCCAAATGCTTTCAGATGCGATCACCAATCCAATGCGTTGCCCATATGAATTTTTCTGCCGTCACACAGTGTGTTTTTATTGTTACTCTTGGATACGCACGGACAACGCGAACGGACAGTGCACTTTTCGCATTGCATTCGCATTCGCAAAATGTCAACTAATCAGTTGCATCAACGACAAAACCCTTAAATCAACAACAAATCACTCGATCAAGGCGAAAAAACACTTAAATTAACAACCAACCGCTTGAACAGCCCATTATTTTGGCATTTCAATGTGAAATGTCAACTAATCAGTTGCATCAATGACAAAACCCTTAATTCAACAACAAGACGCTCCGATTCAACAAAAAAACACTGAACAATCGAGGTTTCGATTGCTTAGTGCATCTCCTTACGCAGACGCGGTCCAAAATTTGTCCGATACACTTCGTTAAGGTCTCGGGGTTAATGCTAACCTCAAACTCGGGTAATTAAACCGACGAGCGAGGTAGGTGTCGCCCTTTGTCAAAAAGCCCTGTGCCAGATGCGTTTTTTCCTCACGATACACACGAAAGGTGCACAGAGGAGGCTCGGCTCTAGCAAGCAGCGACAAAGGATCACTCGCTCTCTCACTATTTCAATCGGCATCAACCGCCCGACACCCGCTTACGACCATACCACGTTGAAAACACGGCATCCCGTCCGATCTGCCAAGTTAAGTAACGTTGGGCTCGGTTAGTACTTGGATCGGAGACGGCTTGGGAATCCCGAGTGTCGTAAGCTTTTTGCGTTATGCCGCTCTCAAAATTGATGATTTGACCCCGACGAAAACAACGAACCACATGTCTTTCGACTCAATTTCACCACTACAACATGATCAACTTTTCAAGATTTTTCCACCATATAGTGGAAAAACCCCTGTGGTTCCGACAACAAACAAAAGCTAAAACACATAATTTGAGGGTTTCCCAATAACGTTAAATAATCAACTTCAACTCACCCAAATCCCATCACGTATTGCCATCCACCGTCTTTCAGTTAATTGTGCTTCTCCTCAGTGACCTCTTTGGGAAGCGCACTAAAATTACAAAATGTATGTTTGACTTCAAATAACCTAGTCAATCTTATATTAAATTCCAAAAAACACTTCCCGAACTTCGGTTACAAGAGTGACATTGTTGTTTTTCGATTTGGGGCGGAGAAAGATGACGTTCGACTTCTGTTCAACTAAAGGTACAACCAATTATTACTTTATTGGTATTGGAATGAATCTTTATAAGAAGGTATATATTTTGTTATTTCTAGATCTCCATGGACAAACGAGTACGACCCTCCACTTGCCGATGGGCACATGCCAACGAATAAGCTGCGAACGCTCAAGATTGAGGCGAATGCCACTTTTGAGGCATATCGTGATTGTAGGTTTTTGCGATTCTTTGTAGTAAGCATAACATAAAAGCTTTACGTAAAACAGCTAGTAATTGTAGCAAAGTTTGTAGCGTTTGAGAAACAAACAAAGCTCTTTAAAATTTTTTTAATAACTATTGAAGTTCAGCTTCAATAATTTTTTTGATTATGGGAGCTATCAAGATCATTTTAGTTGGAGCAAGACTGCCCGGTGACTGAGAGCAACACTCATCTTGTTAACATTGAGCCAATGATTGAAGAGCAAGAGTCGAAGATGCGGCACACACTCAATGAGATCTACTTTGGAAAGACCAAACAGGTGATGTAAAAGCAGCAATTTCAAAGAAAGACTTGAAAAGGGTTCATAACTTTTTGTGTTTTGCAAGAAGTTCTATAGTGCATCTAAACTGGGATCTCATGTCAAATCTCATTAATTTTCTTCTTTAGGTTCTCGGCGATTTGAGGACAATCGAGAGTGCGATTGAATTGAAGAATCGCGAGAACAGCATGCAAGAAATCAAATCGGTCTCTTCAGAAACAATCTCTTCAGCGAAAGTCAACACCTGGTCGACGGCATCGAATTTCTGAAGAATTCCACAAACTCACAAGGTCCAATTTGGCTCCGGCGTGCCAACCAATGTCACCCTAACAATGCATTTGTTGATTCACTGTTGTATTTATCTATAAATTTCGTCTTAGACTTAGATGCCTTTATCATCTTATCAGGCTTTATAAAGAACCTTCCTCGTGTAGTCGAAAGTGGTTTCAATTTGAGGTGACAACGGGCACCCATATCGCATTAGTGAAGCGAAATGCTCACAATTATTGTCGACCATGTGATAGGTAAAAATTGTTCCAACCTGCAATCTATGGCTTATTAAATCGACTCTCTCGAACATGTGGGTTACTTAGTCAAAGTAATAATCATAATAGTAATGATAATTATAATTATTAATAAGTCGTGTCAGACTATTGAACTGACCGCATGGTCGAGTCTTTTCATAATCTGGCGATCCGCAGGCGTCAAAACCGAGTCGAGAGCATTGTCGATGCATACAAGACTACCCACTCCAGCAATTACGGAAACGGGGCTCTCGATAACTCGCTGAAATCGGCATCTCAACATTAAGAAACGACCATTTTCTCGAGAAACCCACCTCTTCCGGGCCCACTTTGGATCCATCAACATGCACTACATCAAAACCGTATTCGTCGTTTCGCCTGATGATTGCGGCATGCTGAAAAGACATTTTTCAATTATGTTGACTCAAATTTTTGCTAAGGCTTACCAGGTAGCCAAATCGTTTAAATAGATTCGTGTCTCCTGGTTCCGCAACCGATCGTAGCTCCGATGGAGTCATAAATTGCGTCTTTTTGCTTGTTGCGACGGCGTGACCACCCTTGAAACCATTGGATGATGAGCGGAAGAATCCAGGTAGCAAGATGTAGGCTCCGAAAGCGATGAAGGCAAAGTAGAGGAAAGTAGAGAGGAATTTCCGTTTCTAAACCTTGTCCCATATCAGGGTTTAAAAAAGGTTTTAAAAGGCGGTGGTGGTTTATCCTAGTGATCCCCACACGATCAAAAAAATTTAGTTATTTCGCCAACTACCAGGTTTCTTGATGCTTCTGACGAAGAATCCAATTGCGGCGTAGCAAGAAAATGGAACACACACAAGGGCGACCGAACCAGTAGTGAAGCCAAACAACATGAGGTAATCTTTGAATGTCGCAAATTTTTTGGTTGCACACCCTAGTCCCAGTTGGAGTAGTAGGCCAGTCCTTCTCTTCGTAATTGCGAAATATTCAAGAATTTTGTTCAAATCTTTTTATTTAAGTGTTCCACAACAAATAATATAAATATCATAACAAACAAAAAATAAACAAACATGACAACAATCGATGAAATGAGTAAAACATAGTCTAATACTACATTTAGCACAAGTCCAATGCTACATTTTGTAAACCCACTAAAATTCACCGAAATTCCGGCGAAAATTCACGGGCGCAAGTCATGATTTACCATTTTTGCTTTGACTTTTGAGTTTGAAAAATTGACTAAACATTTGAAAAGTCGAATGATCAAAAAATACAATCGAATGAGAACTCAAACTCCAAAAAAGTTCTTGGAAAAAAAGTTTGTATGTGAATTTATTTAATAAGATGTCATAAAGAATTATTTAAGAGTTTATTACAAGAGTTCAACTAAACTTGTTGTATCGGTTCTATTTTATAGATCGAATCCATAAAATGCGGCAATGTGTTATGTTTGAGAAGATCACCCGTTAGCGATTCCATTTCTCTTGTCATATCAAGATCCAGTGCTAATGAAGTGGAGGGCATTGGATGAGAAAGTTTCTTGCTGAGCTCCTCACTTTTCGAAACAATCAGACTCTACTTTATCTACAGGGTGTTCCACAATTACTGATACCTGATAACTAGCTTGAAAAAACTTTTTTTAGTAGAAAACTTGTGATGAAACTTTTATTTTTAACAAATTAGATAGTAAAGTAATGGACAAACAACAATTATTTGATATGTCCTCATTCCGCGTTGATACAGAGCTGAAGGCGCTTCGGGAAGTCGTCGACCGTGGCACGCAAGTAGGGTAGATCCATCACCGAGGTCGGATAAAGAGAATGCGAAACTGATTTGTGTGGATTAGAAATGCCGTAAATTCGATCGTTTTGCTTGTTCAACACTTTCTGGACCGTAAAAACTTTCTCATCGGTGAAAAGAATCCTTCGGTGAGCTTTTCAAGGAAACCGAGCAAGAAGTTGAGCACAACGCTGTTCTCTCTTAAGTTTTGTAGCATCGGTAATTCCGTGACACTTGTTTTTCCTGAAATCTTTCATTCCTAAGCGTTTTCGAACGATTCGATGCATCGAAGTCACAGGAACTTTCATTTCGCGAGCCATTTGACGAACAGATCTCTCTCCGGGTTGCGCCTTATTCTCTCTCGAACGTTCTTGATAAAGTCTTAACAGCCGAAGTTACAAGTCTTCCACCTCCCTTTCAATCCTGATTTGTTCCAAGAGACTTAAAATGTTTGCATGTTCGCAAAACAAGTTGTTTTGTCACTCCCAGTCGTTGACGGATCGACCGTGCCGGAATACCTTTCTTGTGAAAAGAAATGATCAAGTCGCGAAAGCTGGAGGGCTTAGCCATTTTTAAAAAGGACAATTTTTTTTAAACATTATTAAATGAAAACAAGTTTAAAACAAGAAAAACTTCAAAAACAGTCAATAAATCGCTCGCGTTGGACAATTTAAAGGCTTTTATGATGAGGGGTCGGGGTATCAGTAATTGTGGAACACCCTGTATTTGGATGATTCTAGAAATAGAAATGTTACTTTTATTGTGTGAACATATTCTTTGTCACACTCTTTGCAACGTTTACTGCTTGCACTTGATTTAAGCCACTTAGATTATTGCTGAAAGTGAAGTACATTGTACTTGCATAAAGAAAATTTACTGTTGTGAAATCCTGCGTTTTTAGCAGAGCCGAAAAAGCAGTATTTTGGTCTTTTAGTTTCTTTGAAAGACAAATGGTTCCGTTCTGTTATCAGGGAATTGGAAGGAAGAGTTGATAAACATTTAGCACAAGAAAGGTGACAGGGTGACACCAGAGTTCGGAGCCATCTTGTTTTTAGGGTCAACAGAAAAATATTTGAAAGACGCTTGAAAAACTCGAAATCTAGATGAAATTTCGGTTTGGAAAACATTTTTTGGCAAAAACAGAGCGTTCTCATCGGCCTATTTTTTTAAGTGAAACAATAGTTAAAACTTGTGATCCGATTACGACTCGCCAACTTTTGAGAACTATAACATTTGGGTCGATTCTGGCGATATATTTGCAATTAAAAGACTTGATCTCTACTTGCGCAGCCTTAAATTTACCACAAACTTGCTATAATTTCAAACTTTTATAAGGATATTCAGCGTTCGAGAGTTTTTTGTTATCTTAAAGGCTCAATTGGACGACCGAAAAACAAGGTGGCTCCGAACTTTTGTGTCACCCTGTATAAGCAAAATCAAAATGATTTTTGACTTGCTAAAAACAAAAAAAAGAATCAAGCGTCCGTTTTCAGAGCCAGATCTCACAAGTTTCGATCCACTTTGGTCCTTTCTTTTGCTTTTTACAGAAATGTTGACTAGTGTTCTTTGTGCGCGCACGACATATTTCTTCTTGTAGAATTAGGATTATTCGCTATTAGCTTTTAGCTATTAGCTGTTAGCTATTCGAATTATCAGAATAGCTATTAGAATAAATACGGTAGCTGTTCGTTAGGAAGCAAAAATGGTTTTTTAAAAGATCGTTTTTGTTGGTCGCTTTTGTTTATAAAGAAAAAATGAGTTCACCGTGACAAGATAACGCCAGTTTTTGGACCCAAGCTTTTAAAAGATTGGGAAGGATTTGGAAGCCATAAAGCTAAAAGCTTTTGAAGCTTAAATTTGTGCCCAAGTCAAAATTGAGTAGTCGGTATTTGCAACATCGTTTTGCGGAGAGATTCGAGTATCTAAGCCCTAAAATATTTTTCGTACCTCTAAAAGAAAAGCGCTTTCATCCACTATTTATACAAAATAAGTCATTTTGAAGAAACACGGAAAAGCAAAACTACACAAGACTTTCACTGAATCGAAATCGAGTGAATTCAGATACGATCTTTGCATTTCCTTTGCCATTTTGGCAACCAGATCCTCAAAAGGATATCTTTTATGTGTAATGCTATTCATCTTTTCAATAGTCTTCAATTGTTTTCTCTTCTCAAATGTTGTTTTTTCAAATGATCTGACTAATGTGACAGGTAAAAATCGTTGCTTTTATCAAAAGTCATGTTTTCTTGGAATAAGAGTTCTAAGCAAAGAATAAACTTCAAGTAATTTCAAACTAAACTCCCTTTTTCGAGCTAAAAATCCCGCCAATTCCCGCTCGAGCCACATTGGAAATCGGTGAATCGGTGAGATTTCTATGAAATTGGTGAATTTCTCCAAATTTCAGCATATCAATGAAATTGGTCTTTCCTATTGCATGATCCCAAAGAATAGAGCCACCATCACCAAAATCATGCTCTGTGATCTTTATCGATACTTTCGGCTAATCCCCTTCAAAGCTGCCTTTGGGCCCAATAAAAAACTCAGGTAATAGGAGCTGTTGAATTTGAATAAATCGATAGGAAATGAACGCTTTTTGAGTGTTTCAATGATGTGTTCGGTTTTCTTTATAATCTTGAACGAATTTCTAACAAGGGAAGGTCAAATGGCTTGTGCTATATACCATTCGACACAGAATTTCGAATATGGTTTCAGTTTTTGCTATGCGCTACCCTATCAAAGGTTATACGACTTTAAATTTTTATAAGGCATTTTGGAATTCAAGGTCAACTTATGATAAGTTAGTTTCCCCAAAGGCTTTTCAAAAACTCTTCTTTCTTTGACCAACTTGGGTGTTCTCCGTTCCAAAATTAGCCTTATTTTATCTACGTTTCACAAAAACTTTCAATTTTTACATATAATAAACATTAAAAATATCACGAAAGTAGCACAAAGAATACCCAAGTTAATCAAAGACAAAAAAAGCAAAAAAGAAAAGTTGAAGGGGAAACCAGAACGTGCTCGCCTTCTATGCGAACCCAATACCACTTGGCCACCGGCGCTTTGCAAAAACCTTTTGGAAACTGACTATAATTTGACCTTGAGTTCAAAAATGGCTTGTATAACTTTTAATAGGGTAGTAAATAACAAAAACTGAAACCGAAATCAGTGTGAAATTCTGCGTCGAATGGTATATAGCACATGTCATTTGACCACCTTGCCCACTTGTTCTTCCCTTGTAAAAATTTTTTGCTAAACCTAAACCTGATTTCGAAAAAAACTAATGCATCAGTGAGAAACGAGTGTGAAATCCCTGTTCTTTCAGTGAATGCAAACTGAAAAAATGGAAACTCGACTACAAAAATAATCAAAACAAATGGGAAGTTTGCCAGAATCCGGTGAAATTCGTCCTTATCCGAGAGCCACTCAAGCGTTTCCTTTCCCTTTACGGATATCTTTGCGAGTCGGTGATTCTTAATTGATTCAAAATGCAAAAAAAATAAATATCGATTAGCTATCTAAAAATGTGTGGTTCGGAGATCGATATTCACAAGTTCACTAAAGGTATCTACGTTTTGTTGAGCACTCAATCGGTTAAAGAAACGAATTTCGTTGAAAAGCATGGAGATATCGTCATTTATCACGCACAACCACAAAGCTGGTAAGTGAATGAAGAATCTTTTTCAGATTTTACTACTAGGTTCTGCAATTTATCAGAAGAGCTCAAGAAATTCCATCTAATTCATCATAATTCGAATCGTTTGGAAATGAGAAGTGAATTTCAAACAGTATTTGATGAAGCGAAAGTACCAAAACTCTATTCGGATCAGGTATCTCTTCAAGAACAAGTTGAAAAAGATTTTTCGATAAGTTTTTTAAAATTCATCCTTTAAACTAATGGTTTTAAACAAAACAACCAAGCTAAGCGTTTTAAACAAGCTAATCTTTAAACTTTTAATTAAATTAAACGAATCGTTTTTTAAAATGATTTGTTTGTTTAAAAAGACTCGTTTGTTTTCTCGTTTTAAATCGTTTTAAACAAACTAATCGTTTAAACTTATAAATGTTTCGCGTAAACATCCGTCAATTTCAACGTGAAGCGTTCTAAAAAACCTCTACAAAAACTTTTCCCTTAAAACCCTCTTTTTGTTTTTTTTGAACTTACTTTATTAAAATATAAAAAACCTCAAACCTCCTTTCTTTTGTTTAACATGAGCCAAATGCTTAAGATGTTACTGTTTTTTTGCTGATTAAGAAACCCCAAAATTCAAAAGTTTGAAAAAGCAGCTCAATGGGTGTTTTTGTTGGATTTTCATCCGGTTTTCGACGCTAATCAAGAGTTCTAATCAAATTTTGTACAATTAAATAAATTCAGGTACTCTTTCATCTTTTCTACTCCGACACACAACACGCAAACCATGAGAAAGCCCAGCCAGAGATTCTAAAGAAATCGATGGAAGAGCAGCCGGAAACGATGGCCTATTTCAATGCCATTTATCACAAAGATTTTGAAATATTTGGTTTTGAAAAACCATTCAACCTTTCCAATGTATCATAATTTTGTGCCACATTAAATAGTTCAAAAGGTTTTTTGTTCAACGTGTTCGTGATCATATCAAAAGTTCAATACAAATCGTATTTAAATCAAAAAACATTTTGTAGCTTAAATAAAAGAGTCCAAAATGCAGAAGTTGACCCTTTTTTTAAATTTCTGATTTAGGCTTCCTGTCATCCGAAAATCAACAAATCTTTAATTTTTGGCCTAAGAGCATTTTTCTTGCATCAGTTAACTTTTTGTGTTTCACGTTTTGAAATATTGACAAGAAACTTGTTATTTAATGTATTCAAACTTCAATGAGTTTCAAAATTTTGAACGCAATAAAAAAAGCTTAAACACAATTTGTTTTGTATATGAAAATGACCAAATGCATTTTGAAAAGTAAAAACATTGGTAAGTGAAGCAGAAATCCCATTTTCTATGCCGGTTGGATCTCATCGGGTTGATTGATGGGCAATTTCTTGAGATGACTTCGATAAATGCCGAGATCTTCCACTTGCTCCCCTCCCAGATCCTCGATCATCGGATCCTAGAAAAAAAAACGGAAACTTTGGTAGTTTATAGGACTTGGAATTATGAATGCTGTCATTTCTGACAAAAAGCCAATATGTGATCTTTTGAACTTACAAATCTGCTCTCTTCAACGCCTCTTGGTTGAACGAGCGGCTCTTCATTTCGATTTTGACTCATTGATGGAAGAATTGGCTCATCCACTCGGCCAAGCAACCAATACGTTGACATCACTCCTTTACCCTGAAAAATTTGCAGAATCAACTAGCTCAGATGTACTTTGTTCTATTCTGGCACACTTAATTCCTTAAGAATGATTCAGGTTATGTAGGATTTGTTCTTATCCTGTACTTTGAACTCAATAATGTAAACGCATCCACTCTGGCGCACTCTGGAAGAAATGCTTCATTGCGCATACGAAGTAAAGAATTCACGGCACGAGAAATTGTAACTATGTAAATGAGAAACGTTTAGCTTTTCCGGTTACCGTAATCTAGACTCGTCTATTTGGTGGATCTTTGGTGGCGATAAAAAGAAAAGAATTCGAGAAAGAAATGAAGATCTATTTGTGGTACTTTGGTTCAAATGAATTGCCCAAACCTCAAAGGTACGAAACGAAAGGAGAACGAACCGCGTTTGTGCAAAAAGAGCCGTGGCCCAAGAGGGCAACGAGCTGCTTCTTTCAAGTCCTAGAACTTACAGAAACGGCCTAGGACCGAAATCTTTTGGATTTGAGTTACTAAGAGTGTATAATTAACGATTTTTAAAGGTTTTTTATTTAGTCCATCTGCATGTGAAGATCCAGATGCCGAGATCGGCTGAACTTTGAAGATGAAACTTGCAACGAGTGGAACTTACGTTTTCCATTGCTTTCCATACGAGATGCCGTGTTCACACTGTCACCGAAGAGGCAATATCTGGAAATAGGACAATGAAAACTATTGTTTTTCACTCCAAACCTTGGCATTGTCAATCCAACCACTCCAGCTACACATGATCCAGAATGGAGACCGATTCGGAGATTGATCCGCTCAGTGGGAATGTGCGGGACTCGGAAGTACTGAAAGGTCTGGCTGTTTTAGAGAAACCTACTGATTGGCAAGACCAAAGCTTAATTGCTGGTTTCTGATATCGTAATCCGCTGACTTAAGAAAGCCTTAACGTTTAAAATGTGCCCTTCAATGGTAAAAGCTCGAGTGATAAAAGTCTCGATACAGTATGAATAGCTTTCAGAATAGGGGGACGAGAGCGTCCTGTGTTAGGGATTTTTTCGAAAATTGCAAAATAAGTCAGAGTGTTGGGACAAAACAAGTTTAGGACAGGTTGGGTTGAGTTTTGACCTGTCACACCAGTGTTATATTCAAAACTATCTCGAAATTTGAATTCTCCATCTTTGAAAACCCTAAATAACGCTTTTCAACTTTATCAGTTTTTGGGTCATTGTGGGACACCGGTGGCCCACGCTGTCCCAGACAGAAGTCCACTCGGGGGTCACCGGTGGCCCACGCCATCGCCAATGTGTTAAGCTAAATGTTGTCCTTCAATACCATAATCTGTCTACCTGAATAGCCTTCAAGATTCCCAGTGACATTTCGGCGATATCCCTGATGTGTTGGATTCCATTCCGAGGCGGTAAGCCGGATACACAAAGGTATCCATCGCCAATCGTTTCCACCTAGACTACGGTAATTCTATAGCACAGCCAAGTGACAGTACTTTGTAAACTCCGTGTTCTTCAATGATCTGATCAAAGGTCGAGTACAGATCGTTTAAAAGATTGACAATCTAAAGGAAAATGTGCCATATTTGAGGAAATTCGCATTTTTACTTGTAATGGTGTGCATTTTGCGGCCAAATTCGTGAATTTCACGACATCTGAGAAGAAAATCGTGACACTGTCATAGGCTTCAGGTTCCACGGTTTGACCCAGCTTCAACCGGTCAGCCACTTGTCTAAAATTGGTTTAGCATCCACTGTGACATCCAGCTTTTACCTTGGTAGCATTCAATAAAGAAGAATGTCACTTTTTTTCTTTTTCTCGACGAGTTCTCCGGTTCGGTCTTGTACCTGAAGGCCATCAATGGATTTAGCTTTCATGCTTCAAAATTCAAAAAAAACAACTTAGATTGTCTTTCGGTGTTGCCATTACCTCTTTTTCTAGAGTCTCGGCATAGTTCTCTAAAATGTTAAACACGTGATCCATGAGATTTTGTTTTCGATCAGAGCCCTGGAATTTGATTTCATGATAAGATTTGTACGAATTGTTGTGCTGTGGAATATTTTTGGGTCGCTTTGCTGCATCCTTTCTTTTCGAATTCATTTGATGTAAGTTTCTATAGCTAGAGTAAAATTACAGTATTCTGTTTACATTCTTTAAATAAGTTAATGTTTTTGTCGACTAAAATCTTTTACTTTAACCTTGTTTATCAGCCAAAGTTAGTGCAGAATAGAAACATAAAAAACATAAAACATAAAAATCTATGCTTTCTATTCGGCCCTGCTGAACGATAAACAAGCCACTAATAACTCGAATAGTTGTGATTTCTATTTATATAATAGTTAGCAATAACTTTACAGGTAGAAAGCTAACAAGAAGCTTACAAAATCCTTGCAAATCTGAGCTTAAAGTTCAATTGGATCAAAATCAAGTCACCATTGCTGTAATCAGTGACTTAATCGTTTCGAATCTCGGCCGATTTTGGGGTTCTTCGTGCCAGCAATCGCGAATGAGATGAAGCTGAAAACATGGGAAAATTCAAAAACCATTGATTAGCTATATTGTGTATACAAATAGTAAATAAATCCTCGAAATTCCCCCACCAAAGCCGGATTGACATCCGCCTCGTCAGCCACCACTAGGTCTGGTCTTAGCGGTACTGATCCTCCTTTTTTGATCATATAGATCACTTCTGAAATTCGACTTCTTCAAAATATAGTCTTCTTTTCTAACCTTCAACTTTTTCCCTTCGATTCTCCATATCGAATGCGGTTTTTCGGGTGATAATCTCTGAAGAAATGATGGCAAATGAGTAGATATCGTGTTCTTCGATTGGAGGTGTCATCGGCTCACGGAGTTTTTCAGGAGCGAACCAGAGTTGCTCTGAAAAAGGGAAAAACCGTTAGATGAATTTTTGAAGTATTATTATTGACATTGTCAAATCATAATGGTCCAGTGGTTCAAAGAATTAAGAGATTTGAAGGCTTTAAAAGAACTGTCGGATTTTGAAAAACCGATCTACTAATGTTGATCTGAAACCTAAAACTGTTAGCCAGATTTTTCAACTACTAAAATCTGCTAGATTTAAAAGAACTCTATCAGATTTCTAAAGCTCATTGCTTTTAGAATTTTAGAACAAACCCTTCTTCGTGGTTTGCTCCAATCCTCTAATAAAAGTCAGCCCATACCCGCCAACTTTCAACTGCCACCGATCATCGATGTAACAGACTTGAGATCTGAAAAAGGTGGATGGATCTTAAAGTGGCTCAAAAACCAACGATAATCTCCGATGTCCCTTCAAGAATGACTTATTGATGTAACACATTCCTTCGACGAGATCTCGAATCAGGGAATACATGAAGAAACCATCGATGTTCATGCTACTGCCGGTTAGGACTTGCTGAATAAAAGAACAGTTAACAGGTCCATTTTTAGTTTTTTTTCGGTTTGCTAATTGTCAGCAAGTCAAACAGCAAGATCTACTGTACTCCTTTCGGATTTCTTAAAATATACTGTGGGTATAGGCATACTGTAGCAAAGCCACAAAAAGTTTAGGTATAAGGTTGTCAAATTATCAGCTCATTTGTTATAGCAAAATACTCCCATGCTTCTGTGCTCATTACGAAATTTGATTACCAAATCAATAAAAGTAAAGATTTCGGTACTACGGGGAGGGCAATTTTTTTGAAATCGACTTTTTTTGGATCAGTTTTTCTAAATTTTGGCATCCCAGGTCCGGAAAATGCGATTTTATCATCGAAAACAATCTTTTAAAAATACATATGCATTTTTAAGGGGTTTTATCCATTTTAAATGCAAATTTTCTGTTTCGATTCAGATTTGTGCCTCAAACAAGGAACAACGAGTTTAAACCCATAAACCGCTTTCTAAGCTTAAACAAATCACGGTAAGCCATTGTTTTCGTGGTGTTTTGTTGTTTTCGATGTTTTTGATGATAAAATCGCATTCATTTTTCGGATTCATTCAATCCGAAACTTTGCGTGCGCTTTCCTCGAAAGCCAGGGCAAAATAAACATGTTCGATAAGCTTTTCATCTCGTTTAAAAGTCTCACACCCTTTTTGGAACGTTTCCTTGTGATCAAATCAAGAGATTTAATATGTTTATTACCTCTAGTGATCCCCTCGACGCCAATCTCCAAATGGTCAACACCGGACTCGCCTCTTCGCACAAACCGATGAAACGATGAACGTTATCGTGCTCCATTCGGCGAATCTAATAATATTTTGATTGAATGATAGTTTTAAGTTGCTCAGAAACGTTAGACTGTTAAAGTGAGGCTACTAAAGCTAATTTTTGACACTTTCAACTCGTATTTACCAATCTCAACTCGTGATGATCCTTGATAGTCAATCTCGACACCACTTTGTGTTTCATCGCCATCAACGGATCGCCCATGAGCAAGAAATATTCGATCTGGAATCAGTTTAGAAATGAAAAGATTTAGTTAAAAA
Source organism: Mesorhabditis belari (assembly GCA_958450365.1). Taxonomy (NCBI): domain Eukaryota; kingdom Metazoa; phylum Nematoda; class Chromadorea; order Rhabditida; family Rhabditidae; genus Mesorhabditis; species Mesorhabditis belari. The sequence continues at coordinate 1,442,263 of CAUEEP010000935.1, read as the reverse complement.
CTGAAATAGCGATATTTTCTACCGGACCACTATCGTTGTGCTTGCTTCCAAAGGAGAATTTCGATCCAGTGCCTGAAACGGAGGATTTTGACGATCGCAATGAGCGCATGCTTCGTTCATCGTGCTGGAATTGAAAGTTTCAGATAGAACTACATTTTCGACTTGTGAACACTGAAAATTGCCGTAATTTCATGATTTTTGACCAAAAACAACTGGATAGTGTCAGGTTTTCAATAAGAAGACCCACTTTTCCCCTCGGCTTCTCCAGTTGGCTCTGATTGATTCGCCACTCGGCGTTTTGGCGTTCCGTTTCTCGGCGTCTTTCTCTGAAATTAGAGTTAAAACTTAATATATGAATCTGATAACTCGATACAATCATTTCAGGCTATCTGAAGTCAACTTATTGCTAGTGGAGCCGTTGATCGATTAACCGACCCTTTGGAATTTGCTTGTTATGACTACAAACGTTGTGACTACGGGATTAAGATTACTAGAGGAAATCGCCGTGGCTGCTACAGATTATATCGTTTAAAATAATGCCCTTGTTAAAGCAATTTGGTAGAAATCTTTAAATTCACCCTACTCTTACCCAGGGATGTCAAGGGAAGATTCGTCCCTTAAGACTTGATTTACCAACTCTCATCTAAAATAAGAATCAATAAATGCTAGCAGTGGTAAATTTTAAGAATCTGAACAGCAGGCATAGAGAACTCTAGCTAAAGCTTTAAGGTAATCAGCGTTTCTAACTAAAAGATACCACAGACGCATTTTTTTAAAGTACAGGCGCTTTGAAAAAAATGAAATACTAAAAAACTTTTGCGACTACGCGACTGTACGAGGGGGTGGGGTACTATTACAGTATTTACAGTAAGCTAGTTTTGAACGATTTCCCTGAGATTACAGTAGCTTCTTTTTTAAAAGCGTTTTTTGATAATTGAGCGGAACATATGTAGACGAATACCAGTAGATCGGGACATTTGGAACGTCGCTGAAAACTAAACTGATGCTAATCAAGTTTGAAAACTGTGCTCTACTGTACCGACGGAGTGTACTGTAGTGTATGAAGTGCACAAGTGTACTATGGTAACAATTTTACTCGATAAAGATAAATAGACATGCTTCGAAATTATTACTCAACACTAGCTACACTACTTTTATCGACTTATTTGCGGTATCTGACATTTTAGGCAATTTACCTACGATTGACCCAGAAATTGCACTGCCAGCGGCAATCCAGAGTGTGTTCTTCTGGTGGTAAAGGGCAATTCTTTCTCACTTTGATAAAATTCAATTTTTCCAATCCTTGTTTTGATCTGAATCACATTTTCACTTCAAAAACATCAAGCCTTTTATAACCTCAAACAAAAGACGTTGTAAAGATATTCAGCCTTGCGACTTGAATGCTTTTAAATCCAGCATTGACCTTATAAATTTGGAAACGCCTTTGCTTCTTTCATTCATTTTTCGCTGCGCGTGCAATGTAATATTTTCTTTCACTTGATAAAAATGCGTGTTTTAAATAATTTGACGATTTCTCGGCTTCTCAATATTTCCCCGATATTGCGGCATTTCTTTCCCATACACTTGACGTTTCTTCTTTGCCGATTTCTCATGATTCGAAATAGAAAAACACTTCCTAATCGCCATTCTAGCTTACTAACTCTAAACTTTGTAAACTTTTTCATTCAGCGGATTCGCCAATGTTGAAGCGGGTAAAATCGAAAAGAAAATCGATGGATCCGGTAAATTTTTTCCGTTTACTAATCTAAACACAGTATAGGGAGATCGTTTCGCGCAAAGCTCGGCAAAGAAAGAACGCCAGATTGGAGATCGATGGTATCAAGAAGATCTGGAAAAAATTGAAGAGATCAAAAAAGACAAAGAAAAGAAGAGTTTCTTTGGCTTGGGCAGAATTCTTACAAGAATGCGGAGTGGATCAAGGTGAGTTTTTGTGTGATTTAGGGTTTATTTTGATAGCATTTGTAGTGTTAGCATGCAACATGCATATTACTTTCTTTACGTTTAATATAAATGCTAGCAGTGGTAAATTTTAAGAATCTGAACAGCAGGCATAGAGAACTCTAGCTAAAGCTTTAAGGTAATCAGCGTTTCTAACTAAAAGCAACGTGAAATGCTTGAATCAATTTAAAATTGATAATTTTGCATCGAGTTTGTCCTAAAAATGTATTTCTATGTCTAGGTTGACCACTGAAAGCACATCAAAACTACCAAGGATGGAAGCACTTATGCCAGAGGTTTGACGATGACAAGTAAAGTAGAAAAACTTAGTTCAGAAACCATCCAAACAAATATTTGACACTATTGTTGAGCGCGAAACCACACCCGAGGTTAAAAATATCAGGGTTTTGAAAAAGCCACCTTCATTTTTCTAGAGCGACGCACCTCATCAGTTGCCACTTTCGATCAAACGTAACACTCACCTCAAAAGTTTCATTTGCGAGCAACCGGTATTTCTTTGGCGATGTACTAACTTCACTAGTTTTGTTCAAACGTTTCTTTTCTTATAGTTAGTTCCGTAATGTTTTACTTCTCATTTACGCTTCAATCAAACCTACACTAAACGACACTTAATTTTCTATTCCAGATTCGTGAATCCCCTGAATACGAAGAAGGCAAAGAGAACGAAGAGATGTTTTTGGTCCCAAGTCGCAAAGGTAGCTATAATAGTACGTTTTTATCGCTTTTATTTAGACATCTACGTGTTTTGAAACTTTTATCCAACTAAAATTTTAGTGGGTCGGCGAAATCTTCAGGCAGACCAAACCGATGACTCTCAATCTGATCGCCAATCAATTCGGGGCGTGCAGTTTTCCGCTTCCCAGTCAATGGTTGGGCTTTTTATTTATTTTAGAACTTCGGTTTTGTTTCAGATAGATGCATCAGCTTCAACAAGTTTGATTACGCCAAAGCGAAGCTTCAAACAGCCAGATTTGCCAACTACTCCTCTCAAAACTACGGGTACAGTTGACATTACCTAATTTAGCAACGCTTTGTTCAGAAATTACAACTCCAAAGAGTGGACTCCGAAACAGTGGCTTCAGTAGCTCAACATTGCATAGAATTAGTGGTCTTTTAAAACGAGGACTTAGCTCAGGTAAAAGTCAATATTTTTAGAAAGTCTTTTTTTACGTCTTTAGTTGGTCCCAAGACTTCTGGACAAAATGCTTCTCCGATGGTAAAGCTTGGAAGAAAAGATTCAATCAATTCAGCCAAGAGCACTGGGAGCCGTAGACGACGATTTAGTGACGGTTTTTAAATATGTAGTAGAGAAACAATTCATTTTTATTTTTAGTTGATTGCTACAGTCATCTGCAACAAGTTCAGTTCACTCCCACCTCCTCATTCAGATCCATCGGAAATCCTGAAGGTAGCATGAGTCTTCAAACTTTTTTAACACGATGATTTTTAGCTGTAAGAAAATTGGAACGATTTAAAGAGGTCGTCAAAGTGTCAGAGCTCATTGCAAAACAAGAGGTATAACAAAACATTGAAATTTTATACTTGTATTCAAATATTATAGCTGGAAGCCTGTTTCCATGGAGGAAACGTTCCCGAATTTGATGCCGTTGTTGCGGATGCAGATATGACAGGAAAACCAGTATCAAATTTCTCTGCATGGCTTTTTGAACGTTTTGATATCACACATCAGGTCGTTGTTGCTTTTAAATTTCAAACTCGCCTTTTAGGTTTCTGATATGATGAAAGCATCTTGCCGTCAAATTATGCACAATAAGACTATTAAATTGTGTGTATCGCAAGGAACGTCGCGGGAATTTTGTAAGATAAACTTTTACGAGCTTGTGAAATTTATATTTTAGTGATTGCGATCGGTATTGTACGCGGCGGTGGCGGGGATCAGGGAGCGATAACTCGAAATGGGTATGATTCTGCCATTGAAGCCGCGCTAGATGAGGGAAAAACAAAAGTGGTGGGTTTTAAGTAAGATGAAAGTTCATCATTAACCACTCCGATCTTTGTTCATTTAGTTGATCGCACCAGCATTTTTCCCAAATGATACGCCGTACACCGAGGAGCTGGCTAGTGCGATGATCAAAACGGTGTATGTCATTGCTAGTTCTAAGGGAAAGGTAAGTTGTTTCAATGTATTTTTTCAATGATTCTTTATGTCCTTTTGCAGCTGAAGTCAATTACAATTTGTGGAGGGAACAGTGCCGAACGGAGTTTGCTGATTAGACAACGTGACGATGTACAGTTTTCTTCTTCCATCATATTAATGGAATATTTTAGGTGATTGCTGAGAAACAAGAAGCGATGGGACCCATCATCTAACAAATTTCGTCTATAACTTTGAAATACTTGATTATTGTTGTTTTTGTTTCCTTAATAACATTTTTCACATTTTCACTTTTATGCTTTTATCCGATGATCTCATTGCCTTTAAAAAATACCTCTTGTTTTGCTGAAATAAAACTTTTTTGGATGAGTAGATTGCACAGCCGTGTTTTGGCAAATTTATATCGATCCGATTGGTTTCCAGATGGATTTAAGAAATATCAGTTGATGGCAAGGCATTTGATTGAATTACGGCACTGAATGAAAAAACACTTTTTTGAGAAGTCGTAGCTACTGTTTTACTACATTTAACCTATGGGCACAAATTACATAATAAAGGAAAAGTTAAAATGTTTTCTCAGCTCAGTCGGACCATGTTTGCCCAGTGGAAAAAAATAAAGTACAAGTTTAGAACAATCAATACGGGTAAACGATGAATCAAGAGCAAAAGTATGAAAAAAATGATGAATCAAATGGAAGCCAGGTTAGTACTAAAGTGTACTGGTGTCAAGCATTTGTTTTTTAGGCAACAAGATCAATTTTTGCCAGTGTCTCGGCTAATAATATGGTAAGTACTTTCGTATTTTTAACACCGCCATTCCATTCTAGACACCACAAGCAATGGGAACATCGAGAAGCAATGAGAACCGATTCTCGTGAGCTAAAGGTTTCTGTATTTGAATTATCAATGTTGAATTTAGCACATTTCCCTCTAAATTGTCACAAGAAGCCGAACATGCCAAACAACAAGAAATGCTGCTTTATCAGAAACTTCAGCTAGACAGAAGTGCTGAGGTAAATATTTGCCAAAGAATATGCGGTATTTCTTAGTAACTTTAGCACGAACGAGATCGAAGAGAAAGAGAAGCCAAAAGGAGACGGCTTGAGAGGTGGAAGGACAATCGCAGAGCGCCAAGAGTGACCAATCATGGTGACAGTGACAGCGATAGCGACGGAGCCCCAAAGGTATCAATTAAATTTTTTTGAGCAAACAGAGTGCTGAATGAAAAACTTGTAAATTAAAAATGTGGCAATGTTTTCAGTCTCGGAGTACGCTTATATGTTCGGATGGAGAAGGGGGAGAAGATGAAGTGGTAAGTCATATTTGCTATTGTTCATTTTAGTTTTCGTTAAATTTTAGCGCGAAGAGGAGATGTTGCGCCCGAAGGTTAACAACAGCGTTCAAGTATCAAGAGTTGCACAAGGAAAATTCCGGTATGTTTTGAGTCAGGTTGACAAATTTAAGTACTTTGTCACTTTAGGAATGTCAATCCGCTTCGTTTGAATCAACTGCTTTTACTCAACGCTGGAGACAAACCAGAATCACAGCAATCGTCGTCTCAACAAAGACCTGCAAATGTCCAGGTTTCAAGTCTTTTTATATAATACGTCAAAATGAAATTTAGTTAACTCAGGCAAAAGACGAAATTTCAACGTCCCGAAGAAGCGATAAGAAGAAGCGCAAATCTTTAAGCGATGCAGATCGAAATCGACGTCGAAAGAAGTCACGCTCCTCTGGCCGAAAGGTATCTGTTCAATAGGAAACATGTAGAATGCTTTTGTAAAAGAAAAGCTGTCTCAGGCTATAACGTTTTTAACTTGTAGGATTCAAAACGCAAGAAAAGACGTCACCGTGATAGCTCGTCTTCGTCCAGTTCTAGCGATCATAGCAGAAAACGCTCTCGTCACTCAAAGTATTCAATTTTGTGCGCAAGTTTTAAAGAGGGAAAAGTTCAGTCCTATAATCTAAAACTTTCAGAAAGAAACGCCATCGTCGAGACTCTTCATCATCTCCAAGGTGCAGAATTGTATGTGTTCTAATAACGGCATCCTTTAGTTCCGGCGCTTCTCGCAAACGAAGACCAAAAGAAAAATGGTGCTTCCTTGATGTGAAAAATCTAGATGTTACAAGCAGGCTTGGATTTGATCGTGCAACTATTTTTGACAGGTGTAATTTATCCATGATCTCTAATTTTACAATTTTTAGAGAGCCTAGCATTGAGCTTTTTCAGCATGATCACGTTTATAAACGAGAAAGAGTTCAGGTACTTCAAATGTTTTTGACCAATGATATATCCTTTTTTAGTATAATATAAAGTGTTTGATCGTCCTTGGACCACGGATTGCGCAGACGCAACGACAGTTTTATGAGCAATGGTCAAGGGTATTTTCAAAGTTAACTTTTTCGTAAATGACTAGCGTTTAGGAAATCTACGGTGAAGGAACGTTTTCGAAAGCAAAGCCAAAACGCATTTTTGACCGCCGAATTCGTTGGTCTGCAAATCCAGAGAATTACTTCGCCACGTAATTTTTTATTCTTATTGCTTTTAAAACTGTTATTTTTTAGTAAATGTGGTCCAATTGTTGATTACATGCCTTTAAGCAGTGGACGTTTGGATAGACCAACGACTGTGGTTTGCTGCTAAAAATGTATTTTTAAATTCTGATATTAGGACGAAGAAACAGACATGCAGATGAGCAAAAATGAAGACATTTCCACCGATCAAATGCTTATCGAAATTAAAGGAGGGGGAAAGTCAAGACGAATAAAAGAAAAGCTGAAAGTTTGTTCGTCGATGTTTCCTTTTATCAGCTTCAACTTTAGGATATTAATGAAGCGCTGAATAAGGCAAGAGCTAATTCAACAAGCAAACGAGTTGCTATTGAGTCGTTATGGATTAAAAAGCTTGAACTAGAAGATGCCGATCACGAACACCAAGCAATTAAACTCCAAGACGCAGGAGAAGCTCCACCGACGGAACAACAGTATTTGGCTGTCAAGGTATTTGTTTAAATTGGGAATGAAAATATTGCTACACAAAAACTTTCAGATGAGCAAAATCGATGCAGCAACAAAGGAAGTCCCTAGTTCGTTAATGCTTTTCAAAGTGGCGATTTCGGTAAAAAAGGAAGTATTGACCGAAGAAGAAATGAATACGTCAGTTTAAATCTGAACTTGGTTTTATATGGTTTTTGTAGGTTGTTCACTTCAAAAATTCAAGCATTTGCTTCTGATCCCAATTTTTGGGATTTATGGATTGACACTTTGCTTTACGATATGAAGTTTTATAATGCGAAGCGAATTGTAAATTTCTTTCTTCAACGTCATTATCGATTCATTTAGGACGAGATTTTCAATGAAGCCATTAAAAGATTGGATGCAATACTGCGAGGAGAATACAAGTACTTCAAAGAATATTAAAAAATTTTAATTGATATTGAACGTACATCCATACATAATTTTCCGAAAAGTAGCCACTTATAAAATTCTGGCAAGCATACGTTTTGAGCAACAAACACATTTTAGTGTTCCCCGAAATCTGACAGATGACAAAACCAAAAAGGGAGCGATTCTGTTGTTGCTGCAACGACGAACTGAGCACCTCATTCAATCGGGCTCGGCTGCAAAAGCTGTTGCTTTCTCTCAAGTAATTTTTGATTGAACTACAAAAATATTAATGGGTTTAGGCGATACTTGGACATTTGTGGATCCCCGCGCAGTTTGTCGCAGATCTGGATTCTCGGGATAAGAAAAAGGTTCTGCGAGACATTCAAATATGGGTTCATTTTCCCTTTTAGCTTGAACAAATTGCAAAATCGCTGGAAGGTTATTGGGATAGCGGCGCAGCAAAGATTGGAGATGCAAATGCAATCTGTAAGTTTTTTAATACATCCAGTAAACATCTTGTTTTCAGTGTGGAAAAACTGGAATGCTAACGAAACTTACGCTGAGCCTGAAATCGCCGAAGAAAATCAAGAGCTGCATTTCCTGGAAACACAGTTAATTATTTTTTTTAAATTTTTATATTTTTTTCTTAGAATGGTCAAAGGGATTGCAGCAAAATACGAATATCAGCTTGCTCGTGCTAAGCTCTGGGCAGAATTGGAGCGACTCCGTGAGAATTATTATTGCCGGCCCATTCGAATAAGCAATGACGACTTTACGGTAAAATCCCAGGATTCCGTCATGCTGTAGTACTGAAAGAGTTCGTTAGAAGAAGATTGGTATTTTTAGGCAGAGGATTGGTCTCGCCTGATTAGATTCGAAGACCTAAATCTCCCCAACATTGATAATGATCGTGTAGCTCTGTTCGCAATTCGATTACCAAATACGTTTGGACGCCGACGACCTTTTATGGTTATTTTAATGTATATTAAATATTTAGAAACCCAAGTTTTAGTGGGATTCGATTCCGCTTATTGCTAAAGAGTTTGGTGGATTTAACATCGACTCTCGTGTGCCTAAGAATCTCGGTTTAGGTTAAATGAGTTTTTTTAAATTTAACTGTCTTAGATTTATTTGTCGATCGTCTTTGTAAGAAGCTCTCAATAGAGGTTTCGAACAAAACAGTTGCTCGGATTCATCTATCTTTTCGGGTGTTAAGGTTAATATTAATTTCATTACTAACAAGCTATTTATTTGTAGAATTTTTGATGACGTTGATGACGAGAATATGGACGCTACCGGGAAGCTGCGAGAATTGCTCAAACAAATTAGCATGTAAGTTAGTAATTTTTCAGCCCTTTTCAATCTTTAAGTTATTTGTTTTTTAGGTTAACTATGGAGCTTCAAAAAGTGGGCAATGAAAGAAAGATTGTTATATATCCATCTATTTTGGCAATGCGAGAGGTTTGCATTCATCGCTTGTTTGCAAACGAATATATTTAGGCTGCGAAATGGTTCGAAACTGCACGCACTAGTCAAATGCAACTCGTTTTTATAAAGGCGATCGCAGTGGTAGCTAATTCAGTTTTTTTTTAGCAATTACTCATGCTTCTAGATTTGGTCTCAAATCTCAGAAGACATTTCTTGCAAGAAGAATTTTTTAAGCATTGAGGATCCAATGATATTTTCGCTTTATGCGACACTGCTATACTTATTGATTCAGGTAATCCCTTATGGTAATGCTGCCATTTTTTGAATTGCAGATAGTGGACCGTCCATCGTTTACGATTTGGCTTCTAACAAAAGTTGCAACAGATGTTTTTCCGGCTACCAAAGATGTAATGATTTTTATAAGTGATCTATATTGGAATCATTTCAGCTATTGGCAAAAATCAGTGAAGAACCAAAGTTGTCGGGGCCAGAAGTACTCTTGGGAGTTCAAGCATGGACTCAACGCGAAGGATTTTACACTAGTATGACCATGGAAACTGAGGTGAATCAAATACTTTGCTAAACACATTACGACTTTGTAACAGTTTTTTAAAGCAAAATAGATTTCCATCACTCAAAAAATGTAAAATATGTACATATAAAATTTTTGAAAAGGTCTTCTTTCAGTTGACGCCACTTGGGCTTTATCAACCGGCTACAATCTTCTCTGTACTTTTTATGCATCTACAATATGTGGTTGGACAAGGTGCCTCGAAGGAAAGGTTTGGTTGGCTCGATATGGCGGATTGAGGAAATAAAGTTTAGATTTGAATCTCGCTGGAAAGCAATGCGAAGTTTGGTCACAACTCTTAATATTGATTTTGATGGGGCATTTGCTATTCGAGAAGCCGCGAAGTTAATTGAGGGTCACAATGTAAGACATTTGCATTTTTTCTACGTAAAATTATTTGACATTCAGAAACGATACCGCAATGGCTCATCAAAACTTTACGAAATTTTGTCTTTTGGAACGCAAAGGTATCCAAGTGATATTCAACTGCGCAAAATGGAATGTGAATCGCACATCACGAGGCCTTTCTTGCAGCGAACTATCTTTGGAAAAAGACTTCGAGATGAACATCAAAAAGGCAAGTTTAGTCGTTAAATAAAAGATTATTAGAATTTGAGCGTTTGTAACGAAAATCAAGGAAAAATTTTAGCCATTGCATCAAAGAATATCGTTGATTCACGAATTTTGGCAGTAACGCGAACGTATTTTTCTCGACGAGTCTTTGAGCATATTATGTTGAGATTGGAAACGGTTTGTTTTGTTAAATTGCTTGTTCTAGACTCTTTTCAGAAGGAGACGGCCCAGACGACTTTGCGTTTATTGATCAAAGAATACCAAGACGTGGCTACTATGTACGTTAACTTTGACGCTTACAACTTACTTGTTTAGGCAAAAAGAACCGTTCTTTTGGTGTCAACTGATTAGTCTCTTCATCGAACGAAATGAAATCGAAAATGCGTATGAAGTTAGTTTATCGAATTTAACTGTTATGACATGTTCATACTTTTAGGCATACATGCAAGGGGCAAAGAGTTGTGTTTGGTCCCGAGCCTTGCATCTTCATTGGGCTAAATATGCAAATCCAGCACAAGTCGAGCAAATTCAAAAGCTTATGGCACAAAAGGTTTGCTCTTTTCCAAATTGACTTACTCAATTGATCTTTTAGGACATCAAGATGCTCATAGAAGAAGAACTTGTCGACGAATATCTCAAGATCAACGCCAAGGGCGTGTTGCTTTAATAAAAACGATTTGGAATGCTCATTGTTTGTGCATTTGTAATTTTATGTTTGTTTTGTTTAACGATTCGGATGTTTTACGTTATACGGGTTTATAATTTGGATGGTCACAGGATATATTACGTGTTAAATTGTTCCACAAAAGATTTTAATAAATTTCTATTTCTATGTTCTATTGGCTGAAATGAGGAGCTCAATCTACTTGAAATTTCTGGAGAATGATGTTGTAGGCAGCCTGAATGAAATCCTTTATTTAGGTGTCTCTCGCAATGGATGTTGATGAAGAAGAGGCACTTGAGTCAACTTGTGGAGCTGACTGGTTTAATCACCTGCCAGCGTAAATTTTTGTGCTAACTAGGATTGTAATTTTTCACTTTATAACTGCTTCCAAATGCGCAAGGATTTTTAACTTTAGCAATGCCGGACCTGATCATCATGACATCTCTTCGCAAGCCGTTTGGACGTTGAGCTCTTGTAAAGCAGGTTTCGTTAAATGTAGCAGAAAAGGTTCAGCAGCGTTTAGGCTTTGGTATTCACGAACTTTTGTCGGATAGCCACGAGGTTTGGTTTTAATTCGCTCTCTCTCTCTGAAGCATCTATATACTTGTTTCATTCTTGCTAATCGGGAATTCTTTCTTTGTGATCTTTTTATGAGTTTTTTTATCTGTGTGATCTGTGATGTTTTTTATTTTACATTGTTTATGATCAAACTTTAGTCATATTGGCAATCAGATGGTCCTCAACCACATTCGGTAATTTTCGAGTGTTAATAGAAATTAATTTTAATTTAAAATTTAGGTTACCATCGAATTTCCACGAAAGACGGATATTTCCTTTTTGTTTCTGTACTTAGATTTTAAGACCGATGAAAGTTACACGCCCAACAAGTAAGTAAAGCGATCGCCTATACAGACAGTTCAACGAGTTTTGTTTAGGGTGACCGTTCACTTGGGATCGTGCATCATGCATTTGGATGATGGACTTTCGGTGAACTTTGACGAGCCTCAAGGATGGCAGGTAGAAAATACAACCATTCTGTTACTGTTAGTTAATTGTTAGGTGATCGATCTACGAAGCCGTGGAAAAGGCAAAGCCGCACGAGCTTGGGTGGTGCAGCTACAAGTGCTCACAAATCATCAGAATGGCCGCGATACACATATTCGGTATAGTTTTATGTAAAGACTAGCTCTAGCTCGTATGGATAGTCCTGATTCCACATTTTAGACACATGCGAGTGGTTGGACCGAAAAGCCGTTATGCTCACCAAGTCGAGGATTCTTTTATGGCACAGCTCAGGTTGAGTGGACCAACGAGTTCCGGTCGCAACACGAAAAACGAGCGGAAACAAAACGAAACACCCGCGTTCTTGAGTAAATTACAAAGGGATCTTATTATTCGCTGAAAAGTGACTATGTCTTGTAAATAGTGCTCATTGTGTTGTCATTATCCATTTTTGATGTACGTCGATTTAATGTAAAATAAACCATTGCTAAATGTTTCCACAAATGTTTTAAAACTGTTGGCCGCTGAGTTATTTATTTTTTTTGGTGGCGAGGATATAGGTTACTGTAATCACTTTAAGTTTTGATGAGCATTGATGAAATTTCGGAGTCCGTGCCAGATCTTCTGGAATCGCTCACCAGTGGACAAAAGAAACTCGTCGATTTCATCGAGGAATTGAGGTAAATCTCTTGCGCTTATCTTGCTAACCGACCAAGATTTAGACCTTTTGTCACTTCGAAAGATGATTTGAAAAGAGAGGCCGGCATTAATGTTTATGCATCTGTCATTAAGAAACTTCCTTCTGACTTTCTTCTATCATCAGAAGGTAGATCTTTTGGGTAGCTACCTAAAACTCAATTTCAGTGGATCTCCTATTAAAATTTTTTGTTGTGCAGCTAGAATGCTCGCCAATTAACGGGGGAACTGTTGTTGAGACAATTCGACACTTGGTAAATGCTTTGTTTGCTGGAAAACTCATTGCAATTTAGTCCTGTAATACGGAGAACTTCTCAAAAGAGGCGGCTTTTCTATTAATGCAAGATGTTTTTCTTCAAGGAAACATTCAGGTCAATATTATCTTTCATTCATATTATCAATACTGGGTTTAGTCATGGCCTCAACGAACACGAGCAGATTTCTATGCTATTTTCGAGATGATAGTCACAAAATTCGAGAAAGGTCTTACAAATTCAACCTTTAGTCACCTATCTCATTTTAGAGCTGAAAATGTTGGGCTCAGATGTGACCTCGGCATTTATCAACATGATGGGTGGTGAAAGGTTTTATTTGTAATCTATCGTTTTATTGAAGTTTTATAGAGATCCTCGTTGTTTGGTTCAAGCCTTTCGTCTTCATCTCCGCATTTCTAGTAGATTCCCTCTGGGTAGCTTGGCTTGAAATTTTTGTTCAACAAATTGTACCCTAGGTGATTTGGCTGAAGACCTTTTTGAAGTAATCGCTTGCTATTATCCGATTGAATTCAAACCAGTAAGCAAATCCTATTATGATTGTTAATTAATTGAAAGTTTAGTTGCCAGGACAAGAAGATGTGACATCAGACATGTGAGTTCGAGATAACTAAAGCAAAATAGCAAATTATTTTGTGTTTTAATGAGTTGTCATTTTAGGTTAACTATTATGGTGGAAAACTCCTTTTTGGCTCACTCGGCGTTTGGCCCATATTTATATGTGATGATAGAGGTTGGAGATTTTCGTATTGCACTGTACCAAAAGTTGTTTTAGGAAAAGCTTCGTGATGAAGAAACGACACAAGAGCAAAAATTCAACGTTTGTTCACTTTTGGTACGTTCTAGTGATTTTCAATAGCCTTTCAGTGTATGAGAAACTTTTACATCTAAATCTAGGCCAAAGCGTGCAAGACTTTCCCGCCGACTTTACTGCTCCCTCATATTGAACACATTTTTGGTGCGATTCGAATGGTGGCGTTAAATCCGAAGTATAAGGTAGGTAACTTTTGAGCAAGATTGTTGGAAAAGCCAAAGTCATGGCTACCTTTAAAGAGAATCGATGACTACTATCAAGAGTTATTCAGGGAACCTTGAAACTTGACGGGAATTTGACTGAAGCCCTAGTTTCTGTTTTTATGGCTCTACAAGCAACCGAACGAGACGATTTAAAAGCAACGATCAAGGAATTCATGCAAAGTATTTGGCAGTAAAAAACTTTTAATTTAATTCGTGAACAGATTGTGAGCCATTCGTTGTGCAGGTGGAAATGGGACTCCAATCGAAGGCCTTGGCTTTGTTAGAGGTAATTTTTATATCTTATTTCAAATGGTTAAATTTATAGGCTTTAACCGATGAAAGACTAAATCAACACTCGTCCGACGAACGAGTTGGAAAAATGGTTTTGGAATACATCATTAGTTGGCTTGTGCTTGTTGTGCGAGGTTAGTTTGTGTATCAGTGGTAGATTTAAAGTCTTTTTTACAGGACAAACAATTAACGTGGCCGAGAATAAAGCTGAATGTATCAAGGAAGCATTGGAAAGACTATCTTATTTTGTGGCATTTGCGGCTAACAATGGATATGGTAATTGTTTGAAATTATGTGATAGGATATCAATTTTAGAGGCGCTTTTATACGACTTGTTTCTCCCGATTTTGGATGCTGTTCAATGTTCGCGGGAATGGGTACCAATTGAGGCAAAAATATGCAACTACAAGTGTTTGCAGGTTTAAAGTTACCATCTATAAAAACATGTAGTTTTTAGGAATATGCTCGTTTTATCAATCAGAATCCTTCAATATTTTCCGTGTTTTCGGACGAACTGAAGGCTGGAATAAAATTGGTTGACACGGAGCAAGAAAGGTTTGTCGTTTTTCTCATAATTTCATTGTGCTCATTTTAGAAAAGAATATCTGTCATTTGTTACATGCTTTGCAAAGAATGTGAGGGAATGGAATGCGGTTTGGACAATCATTCAAAGTTGTTCCGATTTAAGTAATTTTGTGTTTTCTAACGCATTTAATCTTGATTTAGACATTTCAAAGTATTTTGCCACGATTTGCGCGGCAACAATTGATGAGGATAGCTACAAGACGATAAGAAAGATCATACAAGATTCCCTAAACACAGGTACAATTAAATTCAAATAGAGATAAGCGCTGTTTAGATGATTTCTCTGCCCAAATTCAAGAAATATTGAAAATGGTCACGCGATTAAATGAGGGGATTATTGTTTCAATTATCGAACAATTAATCGAATTTGCTACAAAAGAGGTAAGCATTAAAAGCAACAGTGAGCTTAAAACATACTCATAAATAATCCAATCCTTTTTAGACCCACTGGGAAACGCTACCGGATTTGGTCGAACTTTTTGCCACATCGTTGCAAGAGATTGGAACATATTTAGACGAGTAATTTAAATTCAAAAGTTATTAGATTATTTTGAAAATAGGTCGCACGCAGCCATAACTATGAAAGTATCTGAAATGTCGGCGATGAAGCCAATTTATCAAAAGATTTTCTACTTATTTGTGGCTCAAACACAGGTAATTAAAATGGCACATGGCTTTTCTATGGCCCTTTTAGGAAGTGAATCACTTGCGTAAATTGATGATGAACGAACAATTTGAATTGGATGCACGTCTTTTGTTTTTCTATTCTCTAATCAACAGAACTCAAGCCACGTCAACAGTAAGATTGATGTGATTTTATTTTTTGTATTAGTATTTAGGAGATTCCTGTCAATTTATCGCCAAAAGAACATGAATTGTTTCAAACATATTTCGTGAAAGCTGCATTATTGAACGGACCGTGGAATCAACGAGGATCACCTGAATGTAAAGAGGTTTGTTGAACTATTAACAGCAAAAATGTAGCTTGAATACAGCTACTTTCTCGAATCGCTTCTGGGAGCATATCTTCTGATGGAACCGAGTTACTACGAATAATCTTTGACTTCACTTCATCAAAGTTCGACCCAATTCGTGGGAAATACAAGAGAAGCATTTTGTACCAACAGAGGTCAGTATTTGATCAGTTGATCACAAAAGATGGTTTTATTTAGGATATTTTTCTTGTTTCTCCAAACATTTGATTCAACTATTGAAGATCTAAACGAAGGTTTGTCGTTAATGTATCTAATTACCGGAAAAATGATAGAGTCAAAGATGAAACTCATCTCAACGATTTCACCGTTTCTTCATTATGCGCAAAACGTCCCCGACGCTGGGCAAGCTTTGGAAAAGGTATTTTTGCGATTGCTCACGATATGAATATAAAACATTGAACTGCTAGAGTTTCTACATTTATCTTTACAGTTGCAACCGCTTCTGATCAATGCTTTGGCTTCTCCATTATTGGCCACGCTAAAAGATGACAGGGCGCAATTCTTCGCAGCGTTGACTTTTTTACTCGCCATCACAAAACTTGCTGATAAAAGTCGAGCTGAGATTGAAGTTCTTTTGGCTTTATTTGGAAGGGAACTCGAACAAGAAGCAAATATGGTAAAGCTTTACAAAGAAAAGTGACGTTTATTTTTAAAAAACGAATATTTTAAAACAATAAAAGGTTTCACTTTCAATTTTCAGGCGACAATTGTGAACAGCTTAAATGGACTCGAAATCCTTGCGAGTGAAGCAAACCCTGTCTACCTTCAAGCACATATTAACAAGGTTTGCGTGTCTTTATAAGACTTTCTTTACACTTAAAAATATTTTAAGGTAGTTACTGTTGTTATTCGATTCACAGCGCACAAGAAAAGGATAGTCAGACAGAAAGCGGCTAAGGTTATCAATTTATGGTAAGTTTGTGTGTTTCAAATTTTGTTAATTTCTCTTTCAGGGAACTGTTGTTGATGAAATGAGCGTGGATTAAGAAGGAAAAAAAATTTCTTTAGTTAGTTTTATTGTTGATTTTCTAGTTTTAGACTGTTACTGGATTATATTTTGCTCAAGTTGTTTTTTCGTACTTTTAGCTTATTGTGATACATTTTATTGCGAAATTTAGAAAGAGAATCGAAAAGTGAAATTGTTTTCAACACAAGGCACATGGCGGTAGCCGTCCAACAAGAATTAATCACTAAAGAGTGCAAGGTAAAAAAATTCCAAATAAAATTCATGCAAAAAGAGACGAATCTGTAAGATTACAGTTCCAGTGAGCAAAGCAGGTGTGCATAAAGAAGACGAAAAGATATAAATTGTATTGGGAAAATGGAAATTCGAGGCAGAACTAAATTCGAGTTTTGTCTCATAAATGTATCTATTACAGATCTTATGGTAGGCAATCGAGGAGATCACAACAAATAACCAATTCAAGATGTATGAAAACAAAGCGTGCCGTATGCCCGTAGCTAAACTACGAGCTTTTTCCAAACCACCTCTAAGATGGGGCTCAGACTATGAGAATTGGGGTTATTACAGGCAATACCGTATGTGCAAAATGTCAATTTACAAAAAAAGTCCAAAACTATTTGAGACCACATCGAATCATTGGCTTGAGCCATTTTGATCATTGTCGAATGTCGGAAAATATAAAAGAGAAGAATCTGAAAGCGTTATTGAAAACTTCTATCGTCTCGCTTCATTTAACTCACTTTCTTTAAGTCGTAGCAATTGATCGTGAGGCCATTTTTGAGAATATGGATGATTTGAGGAAGAAACAACTAAAAGCATTTGAATATTTGAATTTTCAATGAAAGTATTTCATAGCCAAATAACTTTTAACAGCTACTTTTTATCGGTTTTGACTCACCTGAACGGGGAACTTTGTTTCGCAAAATGCGACTGATCGATGAGACTGATGGAACAGATTCGGCGGAAATTAACTGAAAAGAGTTTATTTCTTTTTGTTTGAGACTTTCAGATTTTGAGTTTTTAGGTATTTTTACTTTAGCAGTTACAATGAAACTACCGTGAATACTGTAATAGTACCCCACCCTCCTCGTACAGTCGCGTAGTCGCAAAAGTTTTTTAGTATTTCATTTTTTTTCAAAGCACCCGTACTTCCAAAAAATGCGTCTTTGGTATGAAAAAATAGCCCTGAATTTCAGCTATTTTTTGATACCTAAACGCGCATTGTAGCATAAACCAGTGTCGAGAGAAACTCGTTCAAAGCTAGACTACGCCACATTCCGCACCGTCATTATGGGGATGGGGTACTATTACAGTATTTACGGTAGGTATTCAGTCAAAAAGAAAATTCTTGATGTTAGGTAATCTTCTGAAAAGTAAATTTTAACTATGGAAAATATAAAAGGCTCTAACAATTTATACTAATTAAATTCATAAACGAATTTGATAAGAGAATATGGAGAAGCTTAAACGATTTTCTGCAGCCAAACGAGTGAATGAGAAGCGAATGAGAGAGGGTAAATATTTAGAATAAACCCAGAAAAAGAAAAGAAATCATTGCCTCTCTTTCATTTGATTTTCTCTATCATTTCTCGTGCTTTTTCTTTCTTTCTCTTTTCTTTCTCCTTTCTTTCTTTTTCTTTACTTACCCTATCAGAAATGAGTCTCTCTCGAATCTCCCATGCAAATAGAGATGGATCTGAGGCTTTCAGTGAACGAATTCTTTCGATTACCTGTAAAGGAAGCGAAAGGAATTGAAAGAATGAATGAGAAATGATTTTATTGTGAAAAGCATCGTATGTACGACTGTTTTTGTATTAGAGCGAAATCCGAAAATTTTCATTTTCATTTTTTCGGTTTATCTAGATCACTCGCATGGTCACTAGGCCTTTTAATACGGCTAACTAGGTCAAGATGGCCTTTTAATACGCCTAACTAGGTCAAGATACCCTTTCAATACGGCTAACTAGGTCAAAATGGCCTTTTAATATGAGAGGCTTTATAGAAACGGTTATGCTGATTCTGAATATGCTTTTACTTTTTCTTAATAAGCTCTGTAACGCGAGATATCTGACATCAAAGTTTAACCCGATTTTCGGAGTCGTTATAAGCTATAAGCCTTTTCTCTCTTCGTTAAAAAGAGAGCTAGTGGCCGCGGGGGATAGTGTGCTCGTCTTGGGAAACTGGTTCGAGTCCACCGTTGCCCTGGTTCGAGTTCTCCCGGAAACTCTTCTTAGTTTCTTTGAGAAAATGATGAGAGTGTGTCCCTCTTATTACACTGTATGAGCGCGCACTTTGGAGCCCCGAAACTCACCTTAAAACACCCTTTCCCAAGCTCTCGTTGTGTTTTTCGGGATCTACGCATAAAAACACCCCAGCAAGAAAGGTTTTGAATAAAAAAAGTGCCCCCCAACCGGCATATGTTAATAGTGAAAAGTAAAGATTTTTATGAGAAGTACTTTGAAAAAGACTTGGATTGGAAATGGAGAGCAATTACCCCTAAAAAGGCGAAAAAAAATTTGAACTGCGAACTCGAACCCGAGACTGTTTGCCTCGTATCCCAGTCGACTACCACTCTGCCACCAATGCTCTTTAATGTCTTTGGGAAATCTGCTGATAAACTCGAGGGATGATTTTTAAAATCCCATACAAAACTTTACAGGCTTATAAACTTTTGACAGAGCAACGTTTAGCAAAAACGGAAAGCAGATTCGGATTCAGCGTGAAATTCTGCGTCCATAGGTTTATGGCTCATGTCATTTGGCCAGCCTATCCAGTTGACTTTCCCTTGTCAGAATCAGCAAAGCCGGTTCTATAAAGCCCCGTGGCTCTCGTATTAAATGGTCACCTTGAGCTGGTGCCTTTTCCTAGTCAAATAAATGAAATCTTGAGCTTTTTCACTCTGAAATGCTTTAAATATAAATTATAGGTTAAAAAGAAACTTAATTGCATCGAAAATCGCATAAAAAAATCCCCAAAAGTCACTAATTTTTGGCCCTTGATAATTCGAGTACATTAAATTTAATTCTGGGCAGAAAAGCAAACAGTTTGAAGAAAAACTAACAAGATTACGGTATTTAGAAAACCCTAGGCCCATAGAAAGCCCTAGGCTTGCTCACCCACCTCGGGAGTTGTCACTCGCGGCTTGCTTCCGCCTATCGCTCCCGGATAAACGCTACCACTCTCGTGAAATCTGAAGCGAGTTTTAAATCCCTTCATTGAATGACAGAGTTGCTCGAAAGCTGACTAACTTGGCCAAAATCTTGCTCACACATCCATGCGAGACTTTAAGCTCTCGACTGATGTCACACGGACGAACGCCGCACTGAGACAACTCGACGATTCGAACGCGTAAATTAATTGGAAGCGGGCGACCGTTCACGAAAACCTAGAAAGCTATTGTTTTAAAAGATTTAAAAGAAATTAAGAACTTAAGAACTGAAAACTATTCATTTTCTTTCCACTCACTCCTCCCAATTGATTCACTTCGCCGAAGATTGCCGTGTCCGATAGAGAGCCTGGAATTGTCATTGATTGATTGTCAAATGGTGTCAAAATGCTGCTCTGGCAAAAGCCGAATTGCATTTAAATTCTTTTACTCTCACCTTCTGAAGAAGTGGATGAAGTGGGAGGATCGAATGGCTCGAGAAAGGGGAATTGTTGAGTGGATGGGGGGAGGTGGAGGGAGTGTGGCTGAAAGTTATAGCTTATAGCGTCTTTTTTCTTATAGCTAACATTCTTGTTTGAACGATTTCAGAAGCCATTTTTTGATACAATTGTGCTGGGGCAATTGTGCTCATTTTAATCGGAATTCTATCAGATTTCCTTGTGATACAAAAGAAATTCCTGGCTTTTTCTCATTACAGTATGCTGAAACAACGGCTGAAACAACGACTGAAACAACGGCTGAAACAACGGCATGAACAACAACAACAGCTGAAACAACTCAGCTGAAGGATTTGAGTTGAAAAAAAAGCTGAACACTTAGCTGAACATTTAGCCTTTTGGGATACTGTAATATCGAAAGTTTACAAGATCGAGAGTTCGAAAGTTAACAAGATCGAAAGCTCGAAAGCTCGAAGCTCGAAGGCTCAAAAGCTCTAAAGTTCGAAGGCTCGAAAGCTCGAAAGCTCGAAAGCTCGAAAGTTTACAGGATCAAGGCTCAAGTCCAGTCATTTTTAGTCGATTTTCAAGTCTTCTCAAATCTCACCTGATTTGTGGATGGATAATTCCATTGATTGTGATGTGGCAAGCCGGTCATCTCGAATTGGTTATTCAGGAATAAGCCGAAATGGTTGATCAAGCATGTCCAAAAAAAGGCACTTCTTTTTGGATTGGGATTATCAATGACCCGAGAAGAGACTCCGCCTTTTCTTTGCTTCTTTCTCTCATGAGGCTTTGTATCGATAGAGTCACAGTCGGTTTAGCAAAAGACCCAGCAAAAGACTCAAGTGTCTGGACAGAAAGAGTACTGTAGTTGTGATGATCAAATAAAATACTGTAGTGGGATGAATAGTGGAATAGTGACAGTCATCGAAAACGTTCCCAAGGATATTGTAGTGTCTGTCTGTAGCATAAGGTTACTGTAGTATTCTAATGTAAATGTTTTGTAGATATTAGCGTACTTTCTAAAGCGTAGCCCTTTAAAAAAACTACCGTAATCTAGAAAATGTTTAGACAATGAAAAACAAAAACTTTCGTCTTATTTCTTTATCCCTTCCCCCCCCCCTTGTCTTTCCCTTTTTCTCTCGGGAAGTCAAGGTACCGGATGGCTCAGTGGTTAGAGCAATTGGCTCTAAAGCAAACGGCCAAGGACCAGGTCGAGGGTTCAAGTCGTCTCTTTTTAATTTCCAATTCTTTCACTCCTTTTTTCTTCTCCTAGTTCTTTCAAGGTTCATTTTAAAACCCGAACGATAATGAATCTTTGAAGATTCAATAAAAAGCTTTTCTACAGCTTCTACAGCCTCTACAACTTCTACAGCTTTTCTACAGCTTTAATACTCCTGATTTTTCTATTCCTGTCCTTTACTGATCTCTATAATAGGGAAACGTCTGCATATTTGCCCGGATGATACCCCCAAATGTCACAAATCCTGTTTACCGCTCGTTTTGTGTTTGCCCTGTCTGAGCTACTGGGGCAAAAAAAAAATCGAGCTTTGGTTAGTCTAACACGTTTAGCTGATTCGGTAAATAATTAATAGGAAAGCTCTATGCTCTTCGATGCTTTGGGACTTGTTTCACATTTTCAAATTTTTTGATAGAACATACCAACGTTGGGCTGGGTAGAAGGCCTTGGGTGATAAACTAACGTTTAGTCGCTGATAAAAGCCGCCATGAGGTGGCTATTATCAGCGTGTATCAGTTTTCAAATCATTTCTTCTTGCTTGCCTTGAAGCCTGACAACAGGACGGCATGGCCGAGTGGTTTGCGAAAATGTGAAAATGAACTATATGGAGTTTATTGGCCTTAATCCATAAATAAAATCGAATCTGCATCACACTTTTGGTGGACCTCGAGGAAATCACCCGCAACACCAGAAACTACACCAAAATACAAGACTTTTTTTGTTGAAGCCCGAATTCGGATTCGACAGCGTAACCAAGACTTACCGCGACACACAAAAGGCCTGGCTTTTAACCAAATATGCAACCCATCTCGAAAATTTAACTTAAATATCTTTATTCATTATATAACAACCGGATTCGGATTCTAGAGTCTTTTCAGCTTTTATGAGAGAAGAGAGAAGAGAAGAGAGAGAAGAGAAGAGACAGAAGAGAGAGAAGAGACAACCCATCTCGAAAAGTTAACTTAAATATCTTTATTCATTATATAACAACCGGATTCGGATTCTAGAGTCTTTTCAGCTTTTATGAGAGAAGAGAGAAGAGAAGAGAGAGAAGAGAAGAGACAGAAGAGAGAGAAGAGACAACCCATCTCGAAAAGTTAACTTAAATATCTTTATTCATTATATAACAACCGGATTCGGATTCTAGAGTCTTTTCAGCTTTTATGAGAGAAGAGACACGAGATGAGAGAGAAGAGAGAAGAGAAGAGAGAGAAGAGAAGAGACAGAAGAGAGAGAAGAGACAACCCATCTCGAAAATTTAACTTAAATATCTTTATTCATTATATAACAACCGGATTCGGATTCTAGAGTCTTTTCAGCTTTTATTTACAAATTTCTGGGATTTCATTATTCATTCGGCATTCTAAATCAGCCGTTTCGCAAAATATACGCGGTTGTCGATGTGCTAAAAACAATCGTAATCTTGTCTCAATTCTTGGGTGATGTCAAAATGATAACAGAGCGTTGGAGGAGAGTGATGTTGTGTAGCACGAATGAGGCACGTTAGTACCCGATTTTCGGATCAAGCACTATGCGATTTAGATATGATATCACAAGTAGTAGCAGCTATGTGGTGTTAGGTCTGTGTTGAGGGTAGTTCTTGAATCACAAGGGCTTTGGATGGCAAAGAGCCAAAGACAAAGAATTTCAACTTTATCGTTGAATTTTGCCTAAAACCTTGACTTAGCCTGGCCTGGAAATTTGGCTTTTTGTCAACCCTACGGAAAAATCTATCAAAGCACATCACGTAATCCTTCTACAGCCAACGAGATACTCCGTCTTTACACTTTTCTTTCGGCTTACTCTAGAGAAATTAGGACATTTAACTGGGTGATGTCACGTGGACTGTTCCTGGAATCCGTTCAAGGCAAAGATCCGTCACTTCTACAAGGAATCGATGACGGATGATGATAGAAGACAAAGGCAAGAGATTAGAAAGCTTTGCTGGAAATTTACCTACAATAGGCAGTAGGGAAGTCTCCCAATGGAGCTTTTTGAGAAGTTGTTCAAGACTTTTGGAGTTACAAACAATTGGACTGGAGGCAAGGATTAAAACCACTGTTTCAGAAAGGACCAATTCAGAAAGGACAGCCCGATTCCCGGTGTAACTTTAATCGATTTTAACCCAAAACAATTCTAAAATGAAACCCAGAAATGATACATTTGTTACACGAAAACTACCGTATCTTCATCATGCAACTCAATACCTTTTCTCCCTTTATTTGCCTCTCTTTTGCCTCTCTTTTCCCCTTCTTTTCCCCTTCTTTTCCCCCCTCTGTCGGCATTTCTTTATCCATCCGATTTCCGGTTGTTGGCCCTTCATTTTACTGTCTACATCCAGCCAAGAGATTAACAGGTCAAAGGGGAAATCACTTTAACAAATAACTACCATTTCCCTCTTGTCGAGAACAGGCACTCACTTCAATCTCTTACCGACAATCAAACAATCAATCTCGAGGATAAATAGACAAAACATTTTACCCATTTACGGATTTCTTCTGTTTTTGTGTTGCTTGCTTTTGAAAGTGGGAAAAGATAAGGATTTCGACTTAAATAGCTTCATAGCTTGCAAATGAAAAGCAGTGGAAAAGTTACAGATTAGTTTTAAAATGCAAGATTCCCTCAAACTGTCGCACTAGCGAATAGCTGACTAGTTCACAAAAATGTTGAACCAGAGACTAGCCGAAACTGATGTTTGCTTAACTTGGCAGATTGGGATAGACCGATCTTAAGCTCAGGATCTTAAGATCTTAAGCTCAGCGATAGCCTATCGCTTGGCATCAACCGCAAATTGGGGAATGAAAAGAGAGTATTTAAAGATGGAGTGGAGGAAATCTGAAAGGCAATTTAAAAGATTTTATCGATGCAGATTACATAGCTTTACTTGCCCTGATAGATTTAGATTTACGCATAAGATCAAATGCTAATACGGATACAAATGTGATGCAGAGGCTGCAGTCATTTCTCCAATTCATCCACTCCAATCGACACGGGAAATCTTATTTTCTTTTAGGGAAACTATGTAAATGTATCGTGTATCGATGAAAAGATTGCATTCACTTTAGAAATTTACTTTTTAAAAAAAGTCTACTTAAAAGTAAAAGCAACTCTAAAAGCAATTTCTAAAGCTGAATGCCATCTTTTCATCGATACATTTACATACCTATTGCATAACAACATTTACATAACGATAACATGTACCATGTAAAATACATTTACATAACAATAACATATCGCTAACATAACGATAAAATAACGCTAATATAATGATAACATAATGATAACATAATGATAGCATAATGATAACATAATGATAGCATAACGAGAACATAACGATAACATAACGCTAACATAACGCTACAATAACGATAACATAACGATAGCATAACGAGAACATAACGAGAACATAACGATAACATAACGATAACATAATGATAACATAACGATAGCATAACGAGAACATAACGCTAAAATAACGCTAACATAACGATAGCATAATGATAACATAACAATAACATGTACCCCAATTTCCTTTAAAGGTTCTTCATTGCAATTTTGAGATTAGCTTGTAAAACTTGAAACACTGGCAAGTTTCGATGTTGACATTTTGGCGAATTCCAAACTGGGAGACGCATTTTCGGTGAAATTTTTGTTTTTTTGAGTGAGATGATACACAAAAAAGGGAAAGCACATCCTATAAAGCATTTAGAAAGTAATTTGGATGCAACGTATTCGAAATCCTGCTGTTTTTTGCTGAAATTTCCTTTTTTTTGTTTGAAAGCTTAAAAATAGTTGATACACCATAGTTGCTTTTCATAATTTGCTTGTGAAATATCACTTTAAACTCTTAAAATCGAGATTTCTATCCTTTTCTATCCTATTCAATGCTTAAAGTTCAATGAAAAAGTGTTATTGAAACTTATTTTTTATTTATTTACTACACGCTAATAATAGCCACCTCATGGCGGCTTTTATCAACGACTCAACGTTGGTTGATCAACCAAGGCCTTCTTCCCAGCCCAACGTTGGTATGTTCTATAAAAAAAATTTGTAAATGTGGAACAAATCACCCAAAAGAGTCGAACCCGAGCCCTTCACTCGGGCCCGGTTTTAGAGGCGAGCGCGCTAACCACTTGGCTATGCCGTCCTATTATCAGGGCTCTAGGCAAGCAAACTAATAACTGATCGCGCCGAAAAGAGGGCTGTAAGAAGCCGCAAAGAGGGCCGATTTTAACTTAGAATTTCTAAGAGCACGATTTTAGAAAAAATGGCTGAGCCAATTAAAGAGTAGTAAAAGAAAAAAGTCTTGTATTTTGGGTGTAGTTTCTGGTGTTGCGGGTGATTTCCTCGAGGTCCACCAAAAGTTTGATGGAGATTTTATTTATCTATCTATTGATACATTCATGTGCGAAAGTCTTTTCGCATTCAATTGATGTTAAAGTTGTTAGAATCTAATTCTAACAAAAATACTAATTAATTAAACAAAAAATCGATCAGCAAACAAAGCCAATAAGAAGATTCAAATTCAAATTCTTTTTACTTTTCATAAAAATCTAATTTTAATAATATAATATAAAAATTAATATAAATTTAATATAAAAATCGGTCAGGGCCCAGAAGTGGCTCATTCCTTTTGCAAATTCCCTTTGCTTCCAATGCCTCTTTATCAAATTCATTTCCCGTTAGAGCCGCTAGATTATGGGACTTGCTCCCAAACGACATACGAGAAATTCAGTCGCTTTTCATATTCAAGAAACGTATCGATGCTTTAGATCTAGTGGCTCTTTGCCGTAAGTAATTGGCTTATTGATTTCAGTATGTATTGTATGATTAAGTATCACTGTGCATTTCTCTATGATTTCTTTCACTTTATCGTTTGAATAAAGTATTATTATTAATAAAAAAAAAGTCGACAAAACAGATTTTTACGAATCTAAATCTATAATTCTAGGTCTAAAAATGTAAATTGCAAGCATTCTTAACAGAGAATCCATTTGAAATTATTCCTTTTTTTTGTGGAATTGCTGTGAAATTGGTTTATTGCTCATTTGAATAGCCATCGGTGGGCATTGTTTGGTTCAGAGAGCGAGAGAATCGACACTCATCCACACAAATTCATGCGATTTCTTCTCAGAACTAGTCTCTCTTTCTTTTTGACTCATTCTTTCTCGGTTTATAAGCAAAAAAAGAAAAGGTTCGGTCAGAATGAAAAGAAATAATAAAAGAGATGAGAAAAGACTCATCAAGTACTTCTTCTTTTTTCATTCAATGCCATTGTGCTGTTCTGGAGGGAAAATTGAGCCTCTCATTGTTTCTTTTGACTTTTTTTTTTCTGTAAAATGAAACAATCTAGGTTTGGATTTGTATTTTGGAAAGTCTACTAGTAGATCTGGGAATTTTCGATGTAAATGCCTAAGTCTAAGTCTAAGCCTAAGCCTAAAACCGGCTGAGATCCAGAAAATGGGGGTTCAGCCCAAACCCAAATAGACTTTGTGCGAGGCGCTAGCCGCTAGCCTTCGCACTAAGTCCAAGCCTAAGCCTAAGCATAAGCATAAGCATAAGCATAAGCCTAAGCTTCAGCCTCAGCCTGAGTCTAAGCCTAAGTCCAAGCCTAAGCCTAAGCCTAAATCTAAGTCTAAGCCTATCCAACAAAAAAAGTGCGACATTTTGTCCATTTGTAGAAATTGTCCTTTCCCACTTCTTGTCGATGAATTCAGCGAGGTAGCTCGATAGGAAATGACGTGCCGATGCTTCTTGTTCTTGTCGACCGCGATGTTGTGATTCATCTTCAATTCTTTCACAAAATAGTCGATCGAGGTCCACTGTTGAGTCCATCCATAGATGAATCGTAGGATTGTGAGAAACGGAATTTTGGTGCCCTCCATCTATGAGCCAACACACAGGCGGATCGCTGTCCGGCACGTCGTCCAGTCACATCCCCATCGGGGATTCTGATTCAGCGATATCTTCATAACGTGATGGTTGGCGGATGTGCGTTGTTGAAAGAATGAGATTGGATCGGTCTCGGTAGTCGGTAAGCGAAACATGAATCCACCGCGTCGTCAGGAAATAGCAAAAGAGTGAAATTTTCCGTGGTTTTCCTTGCTCATTTTCATGGTAGGATGCAAATTTGGTGGTTTTATAAAGGAAATGATTGGGGGTTTGATTTTGTCGATGTTTAACGGAAAAGAACCGAAGCCCCCCTATAGGAGCGTCGCGTAGTCTAAGTTTACACTCAAACAAATGCTCGTATCTTGTCATTAGTAGGTTTGTTTCTGCGCGTTTAGATAACGAAAAATAATTAATTGATTCTTCTATTTATAGAAGATTCTTTTATTTCATTCATTTTCCTGTTTTTTAACAATATTTACGCTAGCTAAACTTTAAATTCTCATAATTTTCTTTAAATTTCTTTAAAAACTTGTTTTTAATTGATTTTTGTAAGTTTAGAGAAAAGAAAACTAGCCGTTTTTAAGGAAAAAATGAACATTTTCATGATCATATTGTTTTATATCAAATTAAGAATAGTAATGCCGCTTGAGGCTCGTTTTATTTAAGAGAAGAAGCTTCAAAAAGTCTGAAAAATGTATCCAGTTAGTTCTCAGACTTTTACAAGTTTCGACAGACATTTCGACGAACCGGATGACCACTAATTTTTGGATTTTCGACTCTTTTCTCTTTTCGACTTCTCCATTCGATACCTCGACAAATCCGCATTTGCAAACTTTTCCGCTTTCTCTAACGCTTTCTCTTTCTCATTCTTTCACTTTTAACTAGTAAACTAGTAACTAAGTAAACTAGTAACTAAGTAAACTAGTAAGTTGCGAAAGTTTTAAGTAACAAAACATTCAAACTTTGTTTTAAGCAAACTTTGTTTTAAGTAAACTTTGTTTTAAGCAAACTTTGTATTTAAATAACTTTGTAATTTAAATAAGCTTGCTATGCATTAAAAGCATTGGAATTGAGCATTGAAAATGAGCATTGAGAATTTGATTTGATTCATGGTATCAATTCCATCTCATCTCCTCTTTCCCATTGAAATTCCCATCCTCTCCCCCTTCTCAATCCTCGCATATCATCCAGTTTTCTTTTCTTTTTCACTTCAACCGATAATTGTTTTCTTTTTACTTGACTTTTCAACGAAAATCAACGGTTGTATCTTGTTTAAAAAGGTTTTCTCTTGAAAACCGTTGATTTTCTGGAACAAAAATCGAGATTATTCTTGAAATTCTTGTTTTTTCGTGTTTTTTCGTGTTTTTTCGTGTTTCGAATTGATTTTTGACCATGTTTCTTTATTTTTGAAATAGCAATTAAAGAAATGAAGAGATTTTTGCAGCATTTCAGCATTGATTTTTGAAAATGTTGATGTGAAAATTGATTTTCCCTTTTGTTTTCGATTCCTTTCACAAGAAATCGATGAGCTTTTGTTTAGAGCTCTTTCACGGATCATTTCTTCAAAATATTACAATAGATTATTATTATAATAACTGTGGCTTTTTAGTGGCTATCCAGCCACTAAAAAGTTACCTAACTCTGGCAGCCTAAAAAATTAGAGAAATATTGAGGAAATCGGTGCGCCTTCATTCGATTTCGCGCCCCCAAATCATTTATTGTTTTGTAGCTTGTTAGCTGAGTATCTTGGGTTAAAGCCTATATGTCGTAGCCTATAAATTTTTGAAATTAGCTCATTTGGTTCAGTAGAAAATTTTCTACACAGCCAAAAAACTTGCCTAATAGCTCATTTTGTAGCCAATTTGATGTAGTTTCTTAGAGCAAAGCCATCTAAAACAATTTTTCGTCGAAAGTAGGAGAAAGAGGGCGAGGAACAAATTCAGGGCAATTCTCAAATGTGAAAACAGCGACCGAGTTCAACTGAAGTCGTTCCTCGCCCTCTTTCTCCTAGCTTTGAAAAACAAATGTTTAATGTAACTTTACTTTAAGAAACTACATCAAATTGGCTACAAAATGAGCTATTAGGCAAGTTTTTTGGCTGAGTAGAAAATTTTTTATAGCGATTTTTGAATCTAAACTTTGGGGGCTCAAAAAAATTTTTCTACTGAACCAAATGAGCTAATTTCAAAAATTTATTATAAAATATATGTATTATGAACATTTTTTATATGGGTGACTTTTTGATTGGATGCCCGGAAGCCCCTCATTCGTTAGCGGCTGAATTTCGTAAACGGCTACGACATGTAGCCGATTATGAATGAGCTAGTCCGGACGCGTCCAACCATCAAGTATTTGGTATCATTCAACGCAGAATCATCAATAGTTATGTTAAATTTTTAAAATTAGGAAGATTGGATAAAAAGAAAAAAAAATTAGAGCAAAAAAACTGTTTTTTTCAAGAGAAAACTTTGAAGCCCCATAATTTGTGTTCTTTTTATCCAATCTTTCTAATTTTAAAAATTTAACATAATTATTAATGATTCTGCGTTGAATGATACCAAATACTTGATGGTTGGACGCTCCTAGACTCATTCATTCATAATCGGCTACGGGGGTCCCGCCGATTTTGAATGAAACGTTGTAGCGCCGGTAATTTTTAACCTAAACTCACAAATTTGGTACCAATCGACGCAGAATTGAATTCGCTACAAGATGATATAATATTTTCCACATACAAACATAATTATCAATGATTCTGCGTTGAATGATACCAAATAGTTGATGGTTGGACGTGCCTAGATCCACTCATTTCATACTCGGCTGAAATTCATAAATATTGATATAATATTGTCCTCCTACATTAAAGGGTTGCTCTACTAGAAAGATTTACCAAAAAATTTCATTCATAATCGGCTACGACATATATAAGGCAACTGTTGTTCATTTGGTTCGGTTATCTTTCATTTTCTTTCTGCTTTCCTCTCATCGTGTGAAAGTTTTGTCCTAATTAGGACGAAATTTTTTTCTGTTTTTATCGTCGCTTTTAATTCAATTGTCGATCTTGTGTGAAAATTGCTCAAGTGAGAGCCCAAAGTTTCCGAGTCAGTCGGCTATTGAATAAAATGTTTTTATTTAGTAGTTCAAGTGAGATCAGATATCTCGAAACAAGAAATAACGTGTGAAGAGTGAAGATTACCAAGCACGCGAACAATATTTCTTTACAATAACTAATATTTCTTCAAAATGCGTCCCGATTTCTTGTTATTCTTGATTCTTCTCTACCGTGTTCGCGCAATGCTCGGCCCTTTTTTCAGCGATCTTTTTGGCGGTGGATGTGATGTGAGAAAGTTTTCGAGACTTAAAAAAACTACATATTATATCGTTTATAATTATAATATTATAATATACCGTAAATACTGTAATATTCCCCCAGCCCCATGATGACGGTGCGGAGTGTTGCGTAGTCTAGCTTTGAACGAGTTTTTCTCGACACTGGTTTAGGCTACAATGTTCGTTTTGATATCAAAAAATAGCCCTCAATCTCAGCTATTTTTTGATACCTAAGCGAACATTGTAGCATAAACCAGTCTCAAGAAAAACTCGTTCAAAGCTAGACTACGCAACACTCCGCACCGTAAACTCTGAGCTCTATTCAAGCGTACGGTATTTCATTTGTATATTATTCATTTACGATTAGCTTCTTCTTCCATTGTACATTCCCCTTTTTTGCTTTTTCTTTCCACACTTTGATCTCCTCTCTGTTAAAAGCTTGAAGAAAGTAGAAAAAGAAAATCCTTAAGGAAAAAGGTTCAAAGCTAGACTATAATATAATATTATACAGGGTTGCGTAGTCTAGCTTTGAACGAATGTTTCTCGACACTGGTTTGTGCTACAATTCGTGCTTAGGTATCAAAAAATAGCTGAAATTCAGGGCTATTTTTTGATACCTAAGCGAACATTGTAGCATAAACCAGTCTCAAGAAAAACTCGTTCAAAGCTAGACTACCTAACGCTCCGCACCGTCATTATGGAGGTGGGGTACTATTACGGTATTTACGGTAATCATATTCTAATAAACAAACACAACAAACAGACAGCTTTCTAATATTAATCCAACCTCTTCATTTCCACTTTTCAGTGTCCTCAATCGTGCTCGGCTCAACCGTCGACTCAACCCTGTCAAATGTTTTGCCCGAGTTGTCAAGGTTTGTTTTTAAAGTCGATTCGAATTTCTTTTCAAGCTTTCAAGTAAAGCTTCCTCATTTCTTTTTATTCTTATTTAAATCAAAAAATTATTACCTTATGATTTGGGTTTTTTGGAGGAAAACTTGTAAAAAGCCGACTAAACATCGAAAAATTCAAGCCTTTCATTTCCCACCCTCATCTTTACAGGTTCCCCACAATATTCTCAACGTTTCTACCCCCCGCCAAGTCCTCCATATCTATCTCCATCCACATACCCAATTCAACAACCACAAATCCCATTTCCGAGACAATTCTATGCCAAACCAGCCCAATCACAGCAACAACAGCAACATTTTTCCGCAACCTATTCACCGCTTAGACCGGTAAATCTTTGTAAATGCTTTTTAACAAGTCTTTGGACAAGCTTTTGGACAAGTTGTCTACAATTTTTTGTCTACAATTTTCACTTTAGCTCGTGCAATTCAATCCTATGCCTCAAACCTATAGAATGCTTGAACCGATTCTCCAACCAGCTCAACAACCACAATACGCACAAATGGTGAGTTGTCTGCGCGAGTTGTCTGCGCGAGTTGTCTGCGCGAGTTGTCTGCGCGAGTTGTCTGCGCGAGTTGTCTGCGCGAGTTGTCTGCGCGAGTTGTCTGCGCGAGTTGTCTGCGCGAGTTGTCTGCGCGAGTTGTCTGCGCGAGTTGTCTGCGCGAGTTGTCTGCGCGAGTTGTCTGCGCGAGTTGTCTGCGCGAGTTGTCTGCGCGAGTTGTCTGCGCGAGTTGTCTGCGCGAGTTGTCTGCGCGAGTTGTCTGCGCGAGTTGTCTGCGCGAGTTGTCTGCGCGAGTTGTCTGCGCGAGTTGTCTGCGCGAGTTGTCTGCGCGAGTTGTCTGCGCGAGTTGTCTGCGCGAGTTGTCTGCGCGAGTTGTCTGCGCGAGTTGTCTTTGAAAATAATTACATCCGAGTCGAATCACTTGCTTAGATGAAAAGGAAAAGAAATTTGATAAAAACCTCTGAAATTTGACAGAACCGATCTCCGCCTCGATCATCTCTTCCGCCTCCACCTCTTCCACTTCCACCTCTTCCACTTCCACCTCTTCCACTTCCACCTCTTCCAATTCCATCACAGTCTCCTCCTTATTCTCCTCCGCAATTCATTCAACAACCGGCAACCACTTTTCCTTCAGAGATTCAGGTTTAGTTTAACACATTCAGACGGAATTTAAGGCGTACAGTCGCGTAGTCGTTGCTAGACTTTAACGAAAACATTTGTCAGAAAACATCTTTTTGCGAGCAATTTAAGATTTTTCTCAACACCAGCCATTCGATTTTGACTATCATTCGATGCAGAATGTAGCTTGTAGCAAAAACATCTATCGATCCTTTGCTGTTGGCAATTTAAGATTTTTCTGGTTTTTCTCAGCACCAACCCTTCGATTTTGACTATTGTGACTATCATTTGATGCAGAATAAAATTGCGCATCGAATGGTACCAAAACCAACTCAAAATATAATATCCATGCAAAGTTGTTGGCTAAAAACCTAAAGCCCGCTCTTTATGGGCAGAGGTTGGCCTTTTGCCTCACAACTTTACATGGATATTACATTCTGAGTTGGTTTTGGTACCATTCGATGCGCAATTTTATTCTGCATCAAATGATAGTCACAATAGTCAAAATCGAAGGGTTGGTGCTGAGAAAAACCAGAAAAATCTTAAATTGCCAACAGCAAAGGATCGATAGATGTTTTTGCTACAAGCTACAAGCTTTTGCTGATTCTCATGCAAATTTGAACAATGCTTTCAAGATTTATCTTCAATATTGAGCTTGAAATTGTAATTTCGTCAAATAATCATTTAGTATGAACGAAACGAAAACGAAAACGGAGCTGCTTTACAATCGGTGACCGAAGCGACTCTTTCAAAAGGACAAACAAATGGGTTTTTGAAATTTTTGTGAAACATTGGATCTTATCTTCTTTTTTTTTCAGAGTCGAACAGCCGGATGGTGAGAGTTACGATGAAGAGATGCTAAATCGAAATGATGGAGGTGAAAATTGACAGATTGGGATAAAAATGAATGGATTTGAGATCATCTAAACTATTTCAGGCTTTTCGAATCCTCAGACAGACTCCTATGAATCATATGAATCGGTGGAAAAATCTGCGTAAGGAAATGGAAAAAAAAAAAAAGGAAACAAAAATTTTCTACTTTATCCTTTTAGAGTTGACGAGCCAAATCCTCAAAATGGATACAAAGATGACACATTTCAAAATCAACAAGTTAGAGTAAGTCTGTAAACGAGATCAAAGGAAATTTGATGAGTTTTTTTTTGGGAAAATCTAGTCTCTCAAAACGATTTGACAGCTATTAGACAACAGTTGACTCAACAAAAATACTCAAAGAATGTTCTGATCGGAAGTTCGGAAGTTTTCCTTGTCAGATTTAGAACTATGTCAGTCTAGACTAGATCTAACTAACTAATGTGACTAGGTCAGCCCATCTCAGGCCATGAGTCGAATTAAAGACCTATTCAACTCTATCTTTGAATATATAATATGTATTACTAGCTTGTCTTTGCTTTGCTTTGTCCTTGCTTTGCTTTGTCCTTGCTTTGCCTTGCCTTTGCCCTTCCCTGATCCCTGATAATCGTGTTCAGTTGCCTCGAACCGATACACTGACATCGGAAGAGAAATTCGAGTTAGCAATGAGAAAAGGAGCGATTGATTACGAGGATGGAGGGTTGAGTGAAGCGATGAAGCCTGTTAAAACAAAGCAGTGAGTGATTGATTTAAATTTATGGCATTTAAAAGAGATTCTGGGGCATTTGATCTGTCGATTGGTACAAAAACTATTTAAATTGCTCAGCTCAACACCAAGAAATTTCAGCTCAAAGTTAAATTGCTAATGGAAAAAGGGGCGGGGCGACGGACCTTTTATAGCTTCCGCCCGCTTCTTTCTCATTGCCAATCCAACTTTGAGCACAAATTTCTTGGTGTTGGGCTGTTTAATTGAAATAGTTTTCGTACCAATCGATAGAGAAAGACTTGACGCATCCAATGATATCAAGAATATTGAAATTGGACAGCTCAACACCAAGAAATTTGAGTTCAAAGTTGAATTGCTGAAGGGAAAAGGGGCGGGGCGCGTATCAAATGTCCGATAGCCTTCAAAAGAACTACAAGATGTAATAAAGACATTTTTTTAGTTCAAGTCTTCAAAAAACCTCTCAATTCAACGATCCATCGGTGAAGAAAAATGAGATTTTCGCTGACGGATTATCGATTTTGAAAGAACAGGTTTTGAAAGATAAATAATAATAATAATAAATATACTTTATTTCAGTAGTAAAGCCTAGCAAAAAGATCCAAAACTTACATAAATTTAAATAAAGATAAAATCTAAACGTTCAGATGAACAACGAATCTTTTGAGAGTTTAAATTTGCGATCAGAAGGAGGAGGAAATAAAGTGAGTTGGGTTTTAAGAAAGATTTAAGAAAGAAAGATTTTAATTGATGAATTCAAATTGTTGAATTCAAATTGTTGAATTCAAATTATTCAATTCATATTGATGAATTCAAATTGTTCAATTCCAATTGATGAATTCAAATTGTTCAATTCCAATTGATGAATTCAAATTGTTCAATTCCAATTGATGAATTCAAATTGTTCAATCCAAATTGTTCAATTCAAATTGATGAGTTCAAATTGTTCAATTCAAATTGTTCAATCCCAATTGTTCAATTCAAATCATTCAATTCAAATCATTCAATTCAATTCTTCAATTCAATTCTTCAATTCAAATTGTTTTAGAAAAAAGGTCAAATGACAAATGAGGAAATGGAGATTTACGATGATTTACTCGGATCGAGTTTTGGTGATTTTTCGAACAAAATTCTATTAATTACAGTATATTTAACTCTAGAGAAAGAAAGAAAATCAAAATCAAATAGTCAACAAAA
This sequence comes from Mesorhabditis belari, assembly GCA_958450365.1. Classification (NCBI taxonomy): domain Eukaryota; kingdom Metazoa; phylum Nematoda; class Chromadorea; order Rhabditida; family Rhabditidae; genus Mesorhabditis; species Mesorhabditis belari. The sequence continues at coordinate 1,406,837 of CAUEEP010000935.1, read as the reverse complement.
TATTGGCTCATTTGGTAAACCCTTTGCAGGGAGAAGCTTTGAGAAAGACGGAGAATCACTAAGTGCAACAACCACATCCACTCATTTCTCATCACCGTCATATAAAGTATGCTTGGGATACACGATTGATTTCTCTAAAATCTATTGCCCATTCTTATTTAAGGAATATGCATTGCCATCATTGAGAAAACCGCAGAAAATGAAACGAGAACATCCATCGAAATGCGCATCGGATAAGTTGAGATCGTTGATGCACCAGGTGAGGATTGAGTTTACTAGTTAGTGTTCAAAAACTGACAAGAGAATTTGAACAGGGGCCAAATGGCCTGTCAAATGGGAAATGGTCAAATGGGAAATGGTCAAATGACCAAATGACCAAGTGACCAAATGGTCAAATGACCAAATGGTCAAATGGTCAAATGGTCAAATGGTCAAATGGTCAAATGACCAAATGACCAAATGGCCAAATGAGCAAATGGCCAAGTGACTAACCAACTTAGAATCTGCTTTCCGTTTTTGCAACACAGCACTCTGTCAAAAGTTATGTATGAAATCGCAGAAAACAGACCTGGAGTTTATAACTTGGCTTACCAAGGGATTGGAGGGATGTCGTGCTGTCCGAGTGGTAGTTGGCTTGAATACAAGGCAAGGACCAATGGGGATCCTCTAGGGTTCGAGTCGAGAGCTTGACTTTTGTTCTACTTCTTTTAGCTTTCAATAGCTTTCAATTTTCCGTTTCAAATATTGTTTGGAGGATCAAATGAAACAAGCGGAGCATCTAGTTAGCCAATTTTTGATCCAAGAATATTTCACTAGCTAGGTAAAATGTTTGACTGTTTGACAAAATTTATATTAGCTATGATTTTGTTGCTTTGCTCGAGCCATTTGAGTGAGTGGAGTGCGTAGAATTGGTACTAAATCATTTATTGAATCATCTTTTACTGAATAACATCACCATTACAAGTTTTCCAAGTGGGTGCAACTTGGCTTGGAATTATTTATGTCAAACTTGATGTAAAACCTATTTTTCACAATTAGAGCTTGTTCTCCTGCATTTCGAAAACGTGAACACTTTTGAAAACAACCATAATCTCTAGTTTTCTTTAATAAACCTATTCTATGAAGTTAAAATGCAAGTTAAAAGATATCAAATGTGTATATGTCGTAGCCGATTATGAATGAGTGGGTCTAGGAGCGTCCAACCATCAAGTATTTAGTATCATTCAACGCAGAATCATTAATAATTATGTTAAATTTTTTAAATTAGAAAGATTGGATAAAAAGAAAAAAATTAGGGGCAAAAAAACCGTTTTTTTTTAAGGGAAAACTTTGAAGCCCCATAATTTGGTGTTCTTTTTTATTCAATCTTTCTAATTTCAAAAATTTAACATAATTATCAATGATTCTGCGTTGAATGATACCAAATACTTGATGGTTGGACGCTCCTAGACCCACTCATTCATAATCGGCTGAAATTCATAATCGGCTACGGGGGTCCCGCCGATTTTGAATGAAACGTTGTAGCGCCGGCAATTTTTAACCTAAACTCACAAATTTGGTACCAATCGACGCAGAATTCAATTCGCTACAAAATGATATAATATTGTCCTCCTACATTAAAGGGTTGCTCTACTAGAAAGATTTGCCAAAAAATTTCATTCATAATCGGCTACGACATATATAAAAAAAAGCAGTGTCTGTCTGTCTGTCTGTACGGGACAAATAAAGCTAAAACTTCTTTAGAAAACCTTAGAATATATTGTAGTTGTGCCATTTTAAAAAAGTTTTTAAAAACCAAAGTTGAGTGAAACACCCGGGAATCGAACCCGGACCGTGCAGGCTGTAAGCCAGCGTGCTCCCGACTGCACCACGGCGACAAAAATCGCCTGCAGATATCCAGGGGTGAAAAACCCGTCGTTAGGGGTTTTTCGGCTAGTAGATTGAATAAAACTCGAGGCAAGTCTTAAGAAACTTGTCGATGTTAAGGAGTACGGTAGTTTTGCCAATGCACTTCTCATTTGCATTTCCAGTCAATGTCCTCCTCTCCATCAACGTCAAAACAATTGGTTTATTCGGCGGTGAGGGCGGCTTTCGATGAGAAATCTCCGGATGTCATTTGTAGTCGATCGTCATTTTCGTACATCGTTGTCACGTCACCGATTTATTGTGAACACCGGAAAGCCCCAGTCACTTGTTTTGTCTATTTTCAGCCTTAGTCCGTTTTTCTTAATGTTTCATTGTGATCTCTTTTTTTTGTCTTTTCTCTAATTGTATATCTATTTAAATTTTGATTCTTTCAGTGCAATTTCAATCTTTTTTTTTGCCGGTTTTTAGTCAGCTTTAGCTTTTTTTTAACAAAATTTTCACCTTAATCTAAACTTTTCTTCAAGTTATTAGCCTAAAAATTGATCAAATCTAGAATTATTGATTATTATTGACGACTTCTGCCCATTTTACAGGCAATTTGCGGATTCCTCTTTCGTGGTAGGATTTTGGTTTGATCAAATTTAGAAATTTTCTTGTGTTAACATTGTGACTAAATCTTAACCTCAATAACTTTTTCCCATTTTCCTAACAAAATTTCAACATTTATTATGCTCAATTTTAGTGATATTAATTTTTTATGATAATAATTTAAAAGCTTTGATAATATTTTCTTTATTTAATCCATTTTGCCATCAATTTCCCGCTTAATCCTTTATCGGAAAGATCGCGATAAATCGGCAGATGATTCTCGCGGAAACACCAAAATGGAACCTCGCGAATTGTTGCGAAACCAAACTGGAAAACATTAAACAATTAAACAAAACAATTCACAGTTTTCTTTACTTTTCTGAAGATTGCTTGACTTGCTTGTGCCGTTGCACATGCGGCCACAACATCACAATCAGCTTCAACGGCTTTCTCGAAGATTCTCTTCATCAACTCTTTCGCCAAACCTTTCCTAGAAAGGTTTACTTGAGTAAAAGGTGTCAAAAAAGTGCCAAAAAGTACATTTATTTTTCGTTACGAGTCAAGCACTTCATAAACAACGACTACCACTCCTGAGCGAGCCTCCCTGGTTCGAGTCCGCTCATTGCTTTTCATTTTTACTTTTTCCAACCCTGAGCTTGATTGATTTTATCGTAGACATACGGCTTGACGAGAATTATTAATGCAGGCCGAGTTCAGGTCAATTCTGGACTTGTCCTAAATCCCAGGCTTCAATCGAACCCTCGTTGATTGAAGCCCAATCAGATCTTGATAATTTTACCTTTTCCCAATCGCTTAATTCTCGTCAAGCCGTATGCCTAAAATCGATCAAGCTCAGGGTTGGATCAAATCCAATTTATGCAGGCCGAGTTCAGGTAGATGCCTGACTTGTCCTGAAGCCCAGTCTTCAATCGAACCCTGGTTGATCTTGATTTACAGCCATCACTACTAATTCAAGCTTTTCTTACAATAATAGACTGATGACTACGACTTCAACTCCTCTATTGACTTATGACTACTACTTCAACTCCTTATTCGTCAATGAAGCAATTCTTAAAATCCAAACCCTTTCATCGAAGGGTGCACACAAATAACATCAATCTTAAAGATTCGCTCAACCCGACGGTGTCGATGATCGAGCTTTGTAAGAAGTGGAACCAAATCTGAAATCAAATTCGATTCACGATTTCCCAGTTTTACTTAAGTACTTAATTTGTCAACTCTCGGCTACAAAAAAAGGTAAACTTACTTTGAAATGTTTAAAAGAATATCATAGTATCATAGCTTTAAGCTTAAAAAGCTTAATGACGTGGAAAATTGAATAAAATCCAATAAAGAATAAACCCAAATTCCCGCAGTTCGTGTTGGCAACTTGCCAGCCCCCTAAATTCTAAAATACACCCAAGCTACCGTAGTCGAGACGGCGTCCCACTTTTCCGCCGAAGCCCTATCCCCTCAAAATTCATTCTTTTAAAAAATCGTTGACGGGTATGGCGCTTTGCCGTTTCTTTTGGGTGCGTATGTTCCCTTTCTCTATTCCCCCGTAAAATTATTGTTTATTGTTAAATTTTCCCTCCTCCTTTTATTGTTTTCACCGCTCTTTCCCTGTTTCTTTTAAAATTGTTAAAGTTTTAGAGTTTCTGTACTTTTCCCGGTTTTTCCACTTTTTTTCTTCTTCGGACTTCTTTGCCTTTCATATCACCGATAAAGTTGTCAAAAATCTAAACGTCTCTATAAACCAGTCAATCCAACCCAGCCTCGAAGCTTGTTATTCTCGTTTTGCCAAATCATTTGGAATTAGGGTTTCTGGGTTAAAAGATTTAGCAGTTTAGGTAAGATTTCGATCTAGAATTTGGATTGTAGAATTGGATTGTAGAATTGTAGAATTGTAGAATTGTAGAATTGTAGAATTGTAGAATTTGTATGTTTAGAACCGTAAGACGTGACTAAACCACTCCTTTTTGAGCTCTTGATGGTTTGGGTGACTGTAGCTAGGGCACGAAAAAAAAAATTCAAAAGGAGATTGAAAAAGAGGTGGATTGTTGGATTTTTTTTTATTTGTTTATTTGTCAGCATATTTCCCCCCTCAATACCCACGATTCTCGACATTTTCCACAAAAGTCACCAAGCGATTCGCGTTTTTCGATTCATAGGCTCCCGTTTGAATTTCTGTAACAATTTTTTGAAATTTTTCTAGCTTTTAGCTCACCATCTTGATAATCTTTATGTGGATTGAATGGTTCGATTTCTTCGAAATTCTCCTTATTCTCGTCGATCTCTTTGACATAATTGAGGGAAATCCCAACCAATTCATCATCTAAATTATTTGATTTTACAAATTTCTTCTATTCCTCACTTTCATCATAAACCACAATTGAGTGCTTTTCATTTTTCAATGCGCCGTCACGTAAATCGATGAAAAACTCGAAGACATCATCCCGTGATGCCTCTGAATTTTGATGAACTCAAACTCAAAAATTAAAGGGGTAAGATCGAAAGGAATCTTATTTTCGCTTTTTTAAGGTCTCTTCTAAATTTTTTTCTTCAAAATGCCATCATTTTTATTTCCAAAGTCACAAACTGATGCTCGTTGTGATCGGCTCCATGACGCGAAAATGGTCCAACAGAAACTCATGCACCTAAAAAAATTCTGACCTTAAAAGTTAATAGGATCAAGAAAGCTTTAGAATTTTTATTTTCTCTAAAATCCTCCACCAACCTGATCCCCCATTTCTGAAGTTCCCGTCAAAAATCGTAGGCCATTCATTTTCGCTTGCGGATGAATTAAATGAATACAGATTTTTTTGCAAAGATATTTTCTTGGAAGAAATCTCTAGAAGTTCTTTTATTATTCAGAGAGTTGGATAGGAAAGAGATAGAGGCAGAGTTTCTTCGAAAAAGTTTAGTGATGAGTATTAGCTATTTTCAAAATCTTCGAAAACAAAGATTATTTCCGTATTTAATATTTGCCCTTGTAAAGTAAAAGTATTCAGACAAAGAATACACGGAAAGGTTTTATGGGATAATCGGTGTAGAGAGAGGAGGGGAGGGAGCTGTCTCTCCTTTAGTTTTTTGAGAGGATGAGAAGTTGGGAAAATTGGGGAAAAGAAAGAAAGAAGGAGGGGGATTTAGGGGAGAAACACTCACTCAATCCTCATCGAATCCCTTCTTCTTTTTCCTCACTGAATAATTGAGCACTTCTCTGGGCCAAACTTCTCTCGGCTGGCCTTCTTCATGTTTTTGGGTCTTTCAGTAAGTTTCTTGAGGAACGTAGCTCTTTCCTTGTTTCTTTTTCGTTGACTTGTATTTTCTTTGCCAAATTACTAACTTCCCTGTGTGATATGAACGGTTTAAATATTTTATCCCACACAAAATTAATCTTTCAATCAATAACACAGAAATTGCAAAACCTATCAATTGCATGTCTAATAAAGGAATTAAGTAGAGAATATGTCCGTGAAATCTTTGGGAATCGAAACGGTTAGCACTCATAGACGAAATCAAACTGATATCTATTGAGAGAAAGAATATTGGCAAAGATTATTCCACTGAATAAATGACCCTGTTTTTCAAAGAAAAATAATACGAGAATATAGCTGAGAGAAAGAAATCATTTTGTGATCACAGCTCTTAACAAAATGAAAACAAACAAATCGATGATAAGTACGCATTGTGGCTAAAAGGAAAGCGCAAAATTGATTTATAAATATTATGTACAGCAAGTATGAAAAATTGAGAAAGCCCATCACCATTTGCTATCTCCGGTGATTAGAGCTTGAAGCCGACGAGCCGTTCGAGTTTGAGTTGGATGATGGAGCTGCAACGAGTGCATTGATTGAGTAAATATTTAGATGATTGCAAAATTTAATAAAAATATCTTACAAGATCTTGCCGTTAAATTACTCGGTGGTGCTACTGGCGGAACCGTTGTTGGAAGTGGTGGAGTTCCACGGGTTGAATGCCCAACAACTTGCGATTCACTATAATTAAAAACAAAGTAATGCTAGCAAAATAAACCTTACCGTGGTGAAGCGGTGTAAGCAGGGGGACGCGGAACAGCCATCGCCTGATCATATGAGGGAGGAGGTTCGATCTGAAAATAAACGGTTAATGTTTAACTTGAAAGATCTACGCAAAACACAGCTCACAAACCTCTTTTATCAATTCAAGTGCAGTCATTCCCGCCCCAGCCGGATCGACTCCGCCAACCATTCCGGGATTGAATGTTGGAATCGTGTCAAGTCGAATCACAAATGGAGGCACGATTCCTGGTGGATAGGCGGGAGATCGCATTGGCGCACCCCTTTCTTCGCCCAGTAAGTGTTCCTTAATGAAAAAGATTAATGGGTTAAGCTATTTTCTCTTACTTGTACTAGTATTCCGGTTGCATGCGCTCGAGTACGAGGAGTTCTATTGGTTGAAATCTAAAATACTTTCACTATTCCGATCCAAGATTGTAATTTGATATGTAAAAAATTTGAACTCACTGGACGTCGCCTTGACTGTGCTTCTCCGTTTCTGTACATACCGTGTCTTCCGCGTCGAGGTTGACGAGGGCACCAGTCTTTTCTAAAACAGACAAAAAGGTAATAAAACATATTATAGCAAAATAAAAATGTTAAAGACTCACTTGCACAAGTAGCACATTAGAAGAATGAAAGCAATTATAACCAGTGGAATTCCGATTAAAAACGGTAGATGAGTACGTTTCCCCTAAAATTATTGTTTATGTTTAGAAAAAATAATCACCTCGCAAAATTTTCCATAATACCACTGTTCATCGCAAATGCACATCTGTTCTTGAACACTCCAGCTTCCGTTGTTCAGACAAACGACCTTTTCACAGTGTTTACCCGTGATGTATTCTGGGTGCGGACAACTAAAAGAAACTAGAACTAAACAACTACCTAGCGCAGCATACCTGCATACGAATTGTGGTGGTTTTTGTCTTTCAACGCGACGACGAATACCGTTATTTTCACAAGTAATTTCCTCACATCGCGAACCTTAAAATATGATTTTGACAGTGATGTTTTCGAAGTTTTTACCTCTGTACCCGTATGTACATTCGCATTTATTTCCTGAGATCCTTTTCCCTCCGTTAAGACATTCAGCGCTAAAATGCAAATAAATCAGAAAATTTGTTTCTTAGAAACTTCAATCCAAACATGTCGCCAAAGAGATCCTTTGCACTATCAATCGTCGAGTCAAGCATTCCTTTGAAGTCTATGTGTAATCCGCCTAAAATATTTTGTTGTGTAATAAAAAGTGGAGCAAACCGCTATTCAAGTCAGGCTTGTTCGGTGGTAGTGCTGGCGGCCTTGGAACCTGCTAACAACAATATAGTTCAGATGTTATAATATCTTTGAAAAGACAGCATTAACCAAAAAAAACTAGCGTTGTTCATTTTCGATCTGATTCTCAATAGGTGCACAACGGAAAACGAGATTCGACCCATTTCAGGATTTCTTGCTACATGAAGGTAGAATTTTTCAAGCTCTATCTTTTGGTCTAAAAAACCACAATAATTAGCCGTTGTAGTGGTCAGATCTAGTTTTTCCGTTGTACACCTATTGATAATCAGACCAAAAATGGACAGTTCTAGAACAAACCTCTTTTCTGATACTCGGCCTTGTCGTAGCATTGAGCAGAAATGGTGGAGAAGTGGCAAGTGGCTCTACTTTGCCGATTGGAACAACCGAGAAGTTCGCTGCAAATAGCGGCAGCGGCGGTGGAGTTGCCGCGAGAACCAATTCCATTGTCTAAAAAAATGAAAAGTAAATAAGTCATGCAAGCAAATAGTTTCAAAAAAATTACCTGTGCAGAATGCGACCACCTATGTGAAAACGACCGCCAATTTGAATCTCTCCCTAAAACTGACAATGAGTCCATACAAAAAAGTCGAAATTTAAGTAAATAGGCTTTGGGTCAAAACCAACAAATTTTCGTTAGATTAATAAGTAGATAAATTTATTCACAAAACCCGTCAACGTGTACAAAGTTAACAACCGAAGACTTTTTAAAGCTTCAAAAGATGGCAATTTAAAAAACTGTACAAAAACAACAAAAAAAAACTAAATTTCTTTTGATCGTTGTGGCATATCGCTTTGGTGTCGAACGTGCTTCTTTGGAGTTGCCTCAGTGCTGCTTGATCCGATTGGAAGAAGAGCGATTTGTTCTTCGATGCCTGCGCCACGATTGTTCGTCACATATCCAGATTGTACGAGTAATCGACCACCTAAATGATTTTTTATTATTATACCTACTTTTGACCCCAATGCAAAACGTTTATCTTCTCAATCTTGAAGTAATTTTTCTTCAGGAAATTCAATTAGAATTTATCAAAATATGAAAAAATCCAATAGCTTAGTAATCTTCAAATAATAAAAGTTACCGTCACTTCCTCCAAAAGGTGTCCGTCTTTGCCTCTTGTTTCCACTGCCAATGACTCTCCATTGACTCAGCGGTCCCTTTGGTGTCTTCTCCGGTGTTTGAGGTGTTATTTTTGACCCGTTGCTGTTTACTCTAAAACAAATTTATGTAGAGAAATTTAAAACTGATTTTAGTTTTCTCTAAAACCTTGCTATCAAAACAAATGTAAGCCTGACAGCCGATAAAAGGTCGCGGCAGAGTAAACAATGAAGTGAGATAGAAGAGAGGGTCGTTCAAGGTCGATATCGCTTTGACATGAATCAATAACTTACATTTTCAGGAATTGTGCCAACAACGATCTTAACTCCATTAGTTCTGGAACATCAAATCTCTAAAGGAAAAAATAGAAAAAGTTAGAAAACCATTAAAACCTCTGGCCGATAGCGCGCTGACTCATGGAGATATGCTATCCTTTGCACAAGAGCTATTGAAAGCCCCGGAAGTACATCTTTCTGAATATAGCAAAAAAATAAATATTGTTAGTCTTTTCAAAATTCACCTTTAGTCGCAATAAATACTTGTAAGTGGTTTCTCCGGGTAAACGAGCATAGTCCGTATTGATTCGTGTCATTGTATCATCTATGCGGTTAATACAATGAAAAATTAAATTTTATAAAGTACCGATGCCCATTGTTATTTCATCTAATGCTATCATTCGTTGAAGATAAGGCTTTTTGTTATCTAAACGCAAACTTCATTGATACAGTATCTTAAAAATATACGAGATTGTATCGCTAAACAATCCGTCAACTTTGGCAAGTACGACTGACGAAGTTTTTGTACCTAAATTAAGCAACATCTTAAAATCGTTAAATTATATCAAAAATATTACCTGTTCTAGCTTTTCATTCACTCGATCACAAACTTTCTTTGGTGCAATAGCTTTTAGCCTAACCTCCGGCACCCTAAAATAAATAGTAACTTTCGGAACTTATTTATTCATGTAATTAAACCGTGTAACTTTATGCAAAGCCTTACTTCCTAGAAAAATTCACTCGGTGTCGTACAATTTGTCGTTTCGCAAAGATTCCCATGATAATGATCGTCTAAAATTAGAGTTAAGTATCACTTATAAGCGTTTGAAATCTTAAGTGCGGTATTAAATATTTACCGTTAGAAAAATGGTGAGTACGTAGAGGAGAGAGGCCCCGTCAAAGATGAGAAAACTTTGTTGAACAGCCGGTGGATCCTTCGCTTCTTCATCTGTCATTGACATCTAGAAGTAGAAAAAAAAGAATTCTATAAAAACAGTTAAATCAAAGATAAAATTGGACATTGGATAAGTTTGGAAAAAAAGAACCTATTAAAAGCTTTCAAAAAAAACAGCAATACATAACCAGAAGCGATGAAATCTCGTGCTAGTCGGTGAAAAATAACAGCAATGCTACATTCACTTTTATAGACTTCTTAAAGCAAAAACAGTAATATTTAGGAGATTGACTGAATATCTTTTAATTAGGTTCCCCAAATAGTTTAAAGGGCCACCGAAAAAACCCCATTTTAGTTGGGTGTGTAGTCCTTCGCCTTGCTCTTTCTTCAAAACTTGTGTAAGTTTTAAGTTTTAACGCGCAAAACTAGTTTTATGATTCTTTTGCGCGTTCTCCTTCTCACACCTCCTCGCCTCTCACTCTATTGATCGATGGTGTTGTGTAGTTTAGCGGTAGTTTGTGACAACACGAATGCACAATTCCCCTCTTCCTTTCGTTCATTTTAACCCCATTCATTCCAACGCGTTTTTTTTCCTTGTCAATCGTTTTCAGCTGGCTCTTTACATTGCTAATTTTTTTTCTAGATGGCACAAATACCTCGCGATTGGTTTTGGAGCGAAGAAGACGTAAAGTTTACGCCTTCGCGAAAAGCAGGTGGATTGTTTTTATTTTTTGTAATAAAATCGAAAACATGGAAGGTTAGAATACTTAGATAGGTAGAAAATTGGAGTGGTTAGATGGATAAGATGTACCTAACTATACACCGATTCTGTCATTTATAACCAGGAACGAGTAATTTTTAAAAAATACATTGTTTAGGTATGGAATTAAAGGACGAGGCAAGATTGCGCCGCGAAGGAGTCAAGATAATCATGGAAATCGGAAAACAATTAAAGCTGTTAGTTTTTATTCTATCTCTTTGGAAAAAACTTTGGTTAAGAAAGACAAATCCGACTCTCGCGTCTGCAGCCGTTTTCTTTCATCGTTTCTACATGGTTCAAAAGTTTCAAGATTTCCCACGAGAGGTTAGTAGCAGCAAAATATGATATTTAAATTCCTTTTCTAGCTCACCGCGCTCGGGTGTTTATTTTTGGCAGGAAAAGTCGAGGAAACGCCAAAGAAGTGCCGTGATTTGGTCGTTTTGGCAAAAACTCGATTCGACATACTCTACAATAAGCACAGAAATTTGCAGGTAGCAAGTTTTTTAAAATCATTTATAAGCTTCAAAATCTTAAGGACGAAGTGATGGGCATAGAAAGGATATTGCTGAAAACGCTTAACTTCGATCTCTTTGTCGACCATCCATACAAATATCTCCTCAGCTATGTTAACAAATTTGGAGTGAGTTGTATTTTTTTGTTGGCATCTTTATGTTGGAAGTATTTTACATTGTTTTTTTAGTTTCCACACGACGACACCAAACAGATCGTGCAAACAGGTTGGACTTTTATCAACGATTCGCTTGGCACAATAATCTCACTATGCTGGGAACCGCAAGTAAGCCATTTTAAAACATTTAACTGTTTTAGTAATTAATATTTCAATTTATAATTTAGATTATCGCTATAGCCTTCTGCCGACTCTCACTCACGATGCATAAACTGGAGCAAAAAGTGAAAGACCAATGGTAGGTTTACTTTTTCTTCGAGTTTTTTATTCGTTTTAGGTGGGACGAATATGTGACAAATCTCCCAATTGAGATGATTGAAGAGATATGCCACAGGGTTGGTTTTGCACATACTAGTATTATTAGGATATATTTAGGTGCTTGATTACTACGGGATTGTGCAACAAGAGACTTACGACTTCATTCCAAAAGATGTCCCTGGCCAAGAGGGTTCTCCTTCTCTTCAAGCAGCTTCATAGGACGGGTTAAGTACGTTTAATTTTGATTATAATTTATTTGTTTGTTGAATCGTTTCTTGTGGTTTTAAATAAACACGGCGACGCTCTAGTCGTTAATTTTTATATTTTGATTGCTACTTTTTATTGTTGGGCATTTCTTGATTAATTTTTGTCATTGGTTGTTTTTGAAAATATTTATAAAATTGGTTATCTTGTTGTTGCTCTGAGGGAATGATCGCTAAAAATCGGCGGGAACTACTCAAAGTATGTCAAGTGATAACCAGCTTAGAATTGATAAAAAGCGGGGTCATGAGGAAGGGAAGCCCTTATTGAGTCAATCACAGCATCTTTAATTTTACATTTGATCTTTGAAATCGGAAATATTTGGTGTAAAATATGGCGGCGCACTCACATCTGATTACTGATGGATCGACGATTACAAAAGATTGGTTAGAGAATTATTTGTTGGAGGAATATGGGTGTCCTGTGGAGATTGCCCAGGTAAGTGCTCAACTTTTGCATACATTAGACGTGAGTAGTAGAGTTTATACTCTTACTTGAGGAATAGTACAATTTCAATTTTACCATTGGGATTTATAACACGTTGCGTCACATCGTTTTAAATGATAATTAAGGAATTTAGAATTTATAGTTACAGTAGACGGTCAAGGCTCTGAATCGCTAATATTTTTAACCCTGTCCAGCACAGGCATGTAGATAATGGATAAGTGATTAGGTATCACCGTTGTCGGATGTTCTTGGAATGATGTCGATTATGCGTCGAATCACGTTACGATGTAAAGCCACCGATCGAGAATGCTGCCTTCCTGAAACAATGATAATAAAGTTTTGTGTCAACTTTCATGATTGAATAGCTTCCCAATTGTTAGCGTGACATGCGCTTGTTCATTTTGTGCCCAACTGTCCATGTCCGATTTGTTAAACTGTCATTGTACTCCATTTTTTTATCCACAACTAAAGTCTCATTTTAGATGCCAAGCACAGCGGAAGCCTTTCAAAATCTTACCGCGGCAGGATCAACAGAGATGAACGACGAACAAGAGGAGATGCAAAAGTTCATGCACAATAACGAAACAGCCGTCTACACGTGGCTGAAATCATGTGAGAAATGAATTTTATGTTTTAGAGGAGAGGAGAAATTTCTTAAACATTTAGTGCCAGAGAAACCGATCGCATTCCCGAAAATCTATGGCTCGTTCGATCTCAGCACCGAAACGCCGATGATTTTGATGGAAGAAGTGAAAGGAGATCTGATGAAAGTCGAAAATGGCTTCACTGAAGAACAGGTAAAATTGATCAAATAAAATTATCGTTTCTAACGTAATACCTACAATTGAATGAATATAAGTTGAAAAAAATTGACCCAATTACTAAAATAAAACTTTTCTTTCACTTTCTTCTTTAAATTTAGTTTAATTCTTTAAACTCGTTAAATTCTTTAAATTCTTTCACTTTCTTTCACTTTAAAACAAAACTTTAGCTCTTTTCAATTGCCCACGAATTGGCTCGTTTCCATGCGTTTTGTTTTACGAATGACTCGTGGAAGAACATCGAGTTTTATGCAATGGTATATGATAAATTTTGCAAATAAAAACACAGTACAGGATTTCGCGAAGTTCGACAAGTTCGAGGCGATTATGAAGCAAATCACGGCCGGTTTAAAGGCGACTATGCCGGGATTTTGGACTGTAAGTCTCAAGTATAAAAATTGGCTTATTACCATTAATATTTAGTGCTTGGATCCGCTTTTCGAAAAGACGACCACTCGCCAAAATTGGGAATTGGGATTGATCAGTGAAGGTTTGAAAAAGAGCTTTTACACAAGGAATTCTTTTGATTTTAATTGAATACCTGTAGTACAATTGAATACGAATGTTTTGAAAAAGAGTAGCAATTAATTTTAGACAATCCGCATCGCATCGTGGCTCACGGGGATCTTTGGTCACCGCAAATCATTTGGAGAGACGGGAAAATCGCTACCATCCTTGACTGGCAAGTATCACATTTGGGAAGCCTGGTAAGCAGAGGAATCGGCTGTGTATCCTGTTGTAGCAAAAAACCCTACCAATGTCCACTTCCAGATTGAGGACATCTCTCGCGTTTTGGCCACTTGTACCACAACCGAATTGAGGCGAAAATTGCAATCCCGAGTTTTCGATTCGTACTACGAAAAGTTGACTGAAGAATTGTTGAAGCGAGAGCACAAAGTGCCATTTGCACGTGGATTTCTTGATGTAAGTTGGTTATAAATAACTTTTAATAGTGAGCTTACCATAAATACTCTAATAGAAGCCCTTATGGGAGCGTCGCGTAGTCTAAGTTTATTCTCAAACAAATGCTCATAACTTGACACCAGTACGTTTGTTTCTACGCGCTTGGGTATCAAATTAAAGTAGAGAGAATGAGTGATTTTTTGATGTGATGAATGATTTTTTTGATGTGATGAATGAAAAATCGGCTTTTTTTTGCCACTTTTCAATCATTTTTTTCTAAGCGCTGGTTAATGCTAAAAATGTGTGTTATATTTCAAAAAATTACCCATCATTTCTACTTTAATTAGATACTTTGGCTACAGTTCTGTTCAACTGTTTTTGACTAAATTTTAGGATGAATTCAAGCGAATTCTCCCATTCACCCTCACACAGACGTTGTTCGCGTGCGCCATTTGGGCCAATTCGAATGTCTTGAAAAAGGGTGAGTAAAATGTGAAATTTTCAAAAAGAATCCAATATTACTATACTTTCGAAGTGTCCCCTAAGCTTTAGCTGAATATCTTTTAATTTTATCCGGAAATTCAAAGAAATGGGACAGCTACGAAAGCTACGAAGCCGATAGATTTTTGCGTAGCTGCCCTTTTTGTTTGAAATTTCCCACGAAACTAGAAGCTGAGTGGGCAAGGGGATACTTATTACTAGACATATTACTACAGTAATAGAGAATACTCAGGCAATAAAGTTACAGGCTTTGTAAAATTCAGTCTTAACGTCATTTTGGGGTAAATTGTATCCGGTATCATATCGTTTTGAAATAAACATTCATTCGTTTTTTTCTACCAACACTTTCAAAATATCAAAACTAGCCAAATAAAGAAATATTTTTTTGCAGGAGATTCGGACGATCAAAAGCGTCAAATGGAGATTTTCTCGAGAACCCGGGCATTCTTCGACGATTCGAATAAATTACTCGGATGGACGAACAATTAGAAGAGAATGAAATGAAATAAAAAAGAAAGATTTGGCAACAAAAATCAATCTACTAAAGCAAAAACATGTACCCACACAAAAAAAATTAAAAACAATGCATCAGCTACAATATACTGCAAAAACAGCAATGCGTTTTCTCGTAGTTTCCCATTTCGGAGCCATACGAACTGGAGACGGATGGACGGGGAAAGAGATTTCCTGAAAAGGAAATATTTAAAATTGTTTAAATACCCCTTTTTTTCATAGCAATTGCCAAATTGCCTCAAATGACAATGATTGTGCAGTGAACTTTGTGCCTATCTCGATGATTTTGTTGACTTAAAAAGAAATGGCACCTAAAAAATTCTATAGCAGATCGAAATTCGATTCGATTCGAAAAATTTTGATTTTCGGTCTAGACCGAACCGATTCGATTAGTTAACTCTCTCTGGAGTGAAGGAGATCGAGTGCGTTGTAGTTTAATGGTTAGCACAGTTGTCCGGTAAGCGAAAGGTCGCTGGTTCGAGTCCCGGCGGCGAGCTTTTGATCTGCCCTATTTACAACTGAGAGTACCTTAAATTTATCCAATTTGGACGTTTTATAGCTCATCCTAAAGCTGAATTCAAGACGGATCGATTGGTCGAAACCGTTTTGAGATATCTCTTTTCTAAAAGTTTTTACAGCTATTTTAGTAAAGGGCGACAGAGCCAAAAAATGGCTGTTTTCACGTTTCGTTAGTTTTCCGTGCAGAAACCTAGGCTAAAAACATGTGTTTCGTGATCGGCGTCAAAAATAACCCCTAGACACGCATTTTCAGAATCTTAGCAAAAATTTTTTGAAAACTATTGTCACCGGTGGAAGTCGAACCAGCCACCCTCAGATCAATAGCCTTTCCGCCGAAAAGCGGCCATCAACCCAATAGCTTAGTTTAATTTTTGAAAATCTCAACGAACCATTCGATGGCTGTGTGACGACCACCTTTGGAATGCTCTTTTTTTGCGCTGGAGTTGCTTCTTGACTTTGTGGAATCGGCTTCTGAAATCGGCTTAATATTCTTGAAAAGAATCTTAAATCTTAAATTTAGATCTATCTTTAGATCGTATCTGAATCCTTTTTTCTTTCGCTCACTTGCAAATCTCCATGAGAATTTAGGTCGATAAAGAAAACTTTGACGGCTTTCGCTAGTAACATTTGAAAAGAATAAAGTGCCAAGGGAATCGCAATCAATAAACGCTTTTTTTTCAATAATGATTTAAGAATGATTTCAAGTTTGAATTTGAAAGAATGAATTTATGAAAAGTGACTTTTCTCGAGAAATCCGATGATACGTTGTGTTGAATTTGAGCGGGATTTTCGATGAGCCGTGGATTTGCTCACTCTCCTCTCCACCCACTCCTACTTATCCAAAAATATCCCCTCTTCTTTCCTATCTCTTTCGCGAAATATCCCTATTTTTGTTGACAATTCGACTTGGACGTCTTTTTCGTGCTTTTTTTGAAGCTCAACTAAGGATTACTTCGAAAATAACATCATAAATCAGCACGACAACCGGCGAATTACTGATGAATTTCAAAAATAGAGTACTCAGGTCAGGGAAAAGCCAAGAGAACTACAATGAGCTCATCGAGGGATTGGAGGAAAATCGGGAGGAATGGATAGAGATCACTTCTGGATGGATAGAGATCGTCAATAGTTTGCGGTTAAACGGTTAAACGGTTGCGGTTAAACGCATAAAGTCCACTCTGTTTATAAAGCTTTCATTTGGCTTACTCGATCTTCAGGAAAGTCATGCCAGTTGCCAGTAAAGAACCAGTTTTGCCCTCCAGTTCTTTGGGAATATTGGGATATTTGCTTTAAAGTAAGGCATAATGTTCTACTCTGGAAACGGGCCTACTCTGGTAGAGTGTTCGTCCGATAAGGTAAGGTAAGCGAGAGGTAAGGTAAGCATTTCGTCCGATAAGGTAAGGTAAGCGGGTTCGAATCCCGACCATGGTTTGTATTCCCAGCTTCAACTCATGAAAGGACTGACTTTTCTAACTTTAAAGCTAAATCAGACAACTCCAGAAAGGCCAGACCAGGCCCGGATCGTATCCAAATAGCGGATTAAATAGAAAGAAATTTGGATTGATGGGTGCACCTTTAGTTGGAGTTGAACTGGAGCTGAACTGAAGTTGGTGAACTATATCCAGACTTACTGATCTTTACATAAAAAAGGTTGATAGAGCGCCAGCTAATTAAAAGAGAAAAAAAATCTAAACTTTACTTGTGTAATGTAAAATATCGGGTAATCGCGTGTTTCTTGATTTGGAAGAGACTAGTTTGATGGGATTGATGGGTGCACCTTTAGTTGCTGAACTGGAGTTGATATATATTCTGGAGAACTATATCCAGACTTGCTGAAAGCTCAAACCTTGGCTAGTCTCTCGTTTTCCATATCACATGATCGCTCAATGTTGAAATGATTTCCAGTTGTTGATTGCTTTGATCTAAAATCTGTTTTGATCTAATCTGAATAAGTTAAAGCTTGATCGAATGATTCTTAGTGTTAGAACAGCTCTAAAAATAAGCTAAGAATAAGCTCTAAAAGCCAAGAATTCACTCTTGATCTTCAGGAAATTGAATTGATTGAATCTTCAATTGAATCTTCAAACTGTAATCGGGAAAAAGAAAAGAGAGTGAAAAGAGCATAGGAGAAACATGAGAACGAATTCTTTGTAAAAGTAAGCTTTCCAATAGTACTTTTCATATAGTACAATAGTTACTTTATTGCTTTAGATATGTACGTAAATGACGAACAATAAGTGAGTGTTGGAAATGGACAATTCGCTCGGAAATCGCCTCGATTTCCCAAGGGATTTTTGTTTGGGAGAGAAATGTTTGCGTGACAGACAACTCTTTCAAATCTTCCCACGCTTTTTGAGAAACAAAAGTGAGAAGAAAAAAAAAGCGAAAGAAGAATTCTTTGTAAAATTTTGTTTTTAAACTTTTGTATGTATGAGAAAAGAATTTTATTGGGTTGATGAATAGTAGTGCACCCCAGTACACCGGGGTGCACTACTATTGGGTTGGTGAATTGAAAACTGACGGACTTTGAACATAAAACATAAAACATGTTAATTCAACATAAAACCATCAATCATTCCAAACAATTTCCATTATTATTGACGACTTCTGACCATTTTACAGGCAATTAGCGGATTTGCGGGTTCCGCTTTCGTAGTAGGATTTTGGTTTTGAATCGAAAGACTTTTGGAGCCAATTTTTGACTGCTTCTTCCGAATCGAAGTGTTCTCCCGCAAGCTCATTACTCATGATCCGGAATACCGTATTTACTCTATTAGTGGGGTCCTCTCTAATAGTGGGGTCGTCTAGAGGGGGGTTGAAAAAATAGTGGGGTCCTCTCTAATATTGGTAACGAAAGTGATACATCAATTGTTGATCTCTTGGATTAGTTCTTTTACTGTTTGTTAATGTTTTGTTACGGTTAAAGCTAAATAAAATATGAAGCCAAACTTGTTTTGTCAAGAATTTCGGAGAAAAATTGATATCTTTTCAATTTAAAACTTTGGTTTTATGTTCTTTTAAATTTCTCTAATAGTGGGGTCCTCTCTAATAGTGGGGTCGTCTGGAAGGGGATTGAAAAAATAGTGG
Organism: Mesorhabditis belari; assembly: GCA_958450365.1. NCBI lineage: Eukaryota > Metazoa > Nematoda > Chromadorea > Rhabditida > Rhabditidae > Mesorhabditis > Mesorhabditis belari. The sequence goes on along the minus strand of CAUEEP010000935.1, from coordinate 1,388,026 downwards.
GGGACCCCACTAATAGAGTAAATACGGTAAATAGTAATCAAAAGGGGAGAGGTCCGGACTGTATGCGGGATGCGACAAAAGTTCCCAAACAAGGCTATTGATTTTAGAGCGAGTCAGTTTTGCAACATGAGGGTGCGCGTTGTCGTGGATGAGAACGATCTTTGACTTGGAGGGCCTATTCTTCTTCAGGGATTCATTCACCTTTCCCAACTGTTCACTGTATTTGATTGCATTAAGGGTCGTCTTGCTATCCAGCAACTCCCAGTACACCGGGGTGCACTACTATTGGGTTGGTGAATTGAAAACTGACGGACTTTGAACATAAAACATAAAACATGTTAATTCAGCATAAAACCATCAATCATTCCACACAATTTCCATTATTATTGACGACTTCTGCCCATTTTACAGGCAATTTGCGGGGTTACAGGCATCCTCTTTCGTAGTAGGATTTTGGTTTGTGTGTGAGACAAGTGTGAGACTCAAAAATGGAGGACTGGAGCTGTCCCAGTGTCCCAGTTTGAGCACTTTCTTCAAAAGGAACCCATTTTGGTGTCAATAGAAAAGCTGTAGAGAATCAAAAATTAGCCTTATAGCCAAATTTCCAAAAAGATACACTTAGTAGTTTCGCTTAAAATGCAAGTTTTGTGAAAATTCGTAAATTTGGCATTTCTTGAAAACCAGCTTTTGAATCGTTCTGAAAATTTGGATATAAGCTTGATTTTTGATTCTCTACAACTTTTCCATTGACACCAAAATGGGTTTCTTTTGAAGAAAGTGCTCAAACTGTCACATATGACAATAGCCAAGTCACCAACCCAATAGAACACCAACCCAATTTTCAAGTCACTAACCCAATAGATATTGTTTTTTGATAAAGATAATGGTTGATTGATTAAGAAAATGGTGAGATAACTGAAAAGAAAATGATAAGAAAGAAAATGATAATGAAAGGAAATGATAATGAAAGATAATGATAATGAAAGGAAATAAGAATGCGATAATAAGATAATAAGAAAGTTGTCTTACAACGAAGCTTATAACAATTTATAAGTATTAATCCATAAGTGTTGAATATTTGAGAATAAATTGAAGAGCTGCGAGTTTTGTGTAAACTTCCGGATGAGTCGATTATGAGAAAGCTATCGAAAGAAACCGTTTAAATCCTTAAAAGTATCATACTTACAACAAGGAACTCTCAGAACTATTGATCAATAAGAATTAATGCAAAAAAAAAAAGAAAGATGAGAAATAAACCAATTTACAAGTAGAAAAAGGAAAGGAAAGGGTACTCAGAAGGGAGAAAAGTCGAAGAGGAAAGGGCAAAAATGACACGAGGACGAGAATCGGATATCAAATCATATGAGAGTGCACAAGGGGGATTTTTTAGTCGGAAAGGGAAGAGGGAAGAGGAAGCATCGAGAAACGACACCAAGACACACAATTTGTTGACTCTTCATTGAAACTAACAACTTTTATTGTTAGGATATGATTACCGTAAATACTGTAATATTCCCCCACCCCCATAATGACGGTGCGGAGTGTTGCGTAGTCTAGCTTTGAACTAGTTTTTCTCGACACTGGTTTATGTTACAATGCGCGCTTAGGTATCAAAAAATAGCCCTCAATTTCAGCTATTTTTTGATACCTAAACGAACATTGTAGCATAAAACAGTGTCAAAAATGCCTTCAAAGCTAGACTACGCAACACTCCACACCGTCATTATGGGGGTGGGATACTATTACAGTATTTACGGTACGTTCTTTAGACACCTATATAGCCTGTATCAATGCTAATCACGAGACAATTCTTCAGCGCTTTCTGATTCACTTTCTGACTTTCTGACAAAAGTCACAAAGTCGACCAGCAAATTAGGGAAATTCAGAAGCAAGTAGAAACAATTTAGTGAGATTTTTAGGTTTAAAATTTGAGTCAAGTAGAAGTCGAAGTCGAAGTAGAAGTACCTAGAAAAGGGAAACAAAAAGATTTAGACAAAAAGGAGTCGAGATGAAACATCGAAGACACACTGGGGAGTGAAGTCCCCTCCGCTCTCCTTCCCCATTCCCCCTTTCCCCCCTTTAACTTCACACTCGCGGAAATAATTTCCCCCTTTGCCCCTTTTTCGACGCCAATTTTTGACAGCTTTATTTCATTTCATTTCATTTCATTTTGCTCAATGTTTTCGCTAGAGAAGGAATTAAAAAAATAGCTAGTTTTTGATTAGCGGCACTTTTTTTTTCTCAACATTCGTGACAAGAATTAGAGTTACGTCTGAGGAAAGAAACATTAGAAAATAGAAAACTTGAGATCCTTTGGTGATAAACGCAAATCGGTTCGCCTATCTACCATCTTTTCGTTGCAATTCATTGATTTAGCTCCTTTAAGTACTTTATTTCCCATTGCATTACAGTTTATTCACTCAGTTATTATATATTTATTTTCAAAACAAACAATCTGTTATTCGCTAGCCGTGGAATAAAGCCAAAGTTGTCTTAAAGGAAATTCCAAAGCAGGTATTTGTCTGGCTTTAATGAATAGCTGACAAAGCTTGGCTCACCAGAAGTCAGGCTTGGGTTTGGCTTTTGATCGAGGTCGGGTTTGTGCTAGTACATCCAAATCTTACATTGAATCTTGGCAAAGATCATCATTTGGCTTTGGGATTCTTCAACAAAAAGGATATCTCTTTGCTGATTTAGCACCAGCACTTGGTCCACAAAAGTGAATCGACGATCGACCTGGACAAACTGAACCTGGGTTGTGTCTTCATTTCCGGTGGAAAGACGAAATTCTGCTAAAAATTCGTCGCAAAACTTATCGAAATTTACTTAAACATTGCTTAAATTCGATATTAAATAACTTTTATTTATAGAAATCTAATTCAATTCGTGTATTAAAATATATTTTATGAAAAATACGAAAAAGTGTACCAATTTTCAAGTTGCCAATCTAAAAAATCTGCTTGGTAAGCGCTAGGTCGCCGGTTCGAACCCGGGCGCTGACGTTCAGGTCCCTAAAACAATTCATGCAAACTTTTGGCTCACAAAAGTGAATCGACCTGGACAAACTGAACCAGGATTGTGTCTTCATTTCCGGTGGAAAGACGAAATTCAAATTCATGCAAACGATGTTATTTAGAACGCCCCTTTCAAGTCCCATATTCGTGAACAATATGAGGATTGAGTGATGTTTTCGGATCCCGATTTTTTCCGATTCGATCACGAAAGGACGGTACAGGCGGTGGGAATCCAAAGCCTTCATCAATGGAAACATACATGAAATGGATGAGACCAATTCTCCGAGGAGATGCTTCGAAATTCTTTCAAAGGGATATGGGATCAGAATTGCAGCAAATTGTTGCAGAATTCAAAAACAGACAGCTAAATAAAAAACAGACAAAAATCTAGGCAAATTTCGCAAAAGTGCTCATCAAGCCGATGAAAATAGTCTTTTTTTTCATTGATTTCTTTACGCTTTTCGTTTTTTCGTTTCAATTCTTTCAAAGTGAGCATCATTAAATTTAAAAAGAATTTTTGTTTGGAAAAGTAATTATTATCCGAGTGAAATGTTATTAGAAAATTTTTGCGATCGCGTTGCTGGGAGTTATAATGGATTTTTGGGAAAAGAGAAAAAAAGAGAGAATTGCGGATGGGAAGCCAAAGAAAAGAAAAAGCGAAACAATGAAATAAGTTAAGTAAGATAAAGAAGTTCAATGATTGAGATGAATTTAGAGATGCGCAATTTGATTTAACAGCTACACATTTCTGTTTCTGAATTTCTCTAGATCAGAAACAAGCCTGCACTCGTCAAGTAGTCAGGTGTTCTGCCTGACTTGTAGAGCTTGTGAGTAGAGTGACTTGTAGAGCTTGTGAGTAGAGTGACTTGTAGAGCTTGTGAGTAGAGTGACTTGTAGAGCTTGTGAGTAGAGTGACTTGTAGAGCTTGTGAGTAGAGTGACTTGTAGAGCTTGTGAGTAGAGTGACTTGTAGAGCTTGTGAGTAGAGTGACTTGTAGAGTAGAGCTTGTGTTCTGCCTTTTCCCAAAAGGTCAATAATTTGAAAAACTACCGTAACATTTTCTTTAGGTTTTATCCGTTAGAACCTAAAAAGAAGATTGCGGTAGTTTTGCTAATGGTTTTGCCAATGGTTTTGCTTTTTAGAAAACACATTACTCGCGGTGAATACACTCTACGGGATGTTCAATATTTATGGGAACTTTTGAGCGCACAAAATTTGCTTTTGTTGCTCTAAAAGTTGATTTATGAAAAAAATCGTGAAGAAAGCACTCGATTTTCTAGATTATTTATACAGTTTACTAAATTTAATATTCAAAAAATCGATTTATCAGAACTCGATCACCAAAAGGAGTCAGAACCCAGTTTTTCTTGTTTAGCGATGGGAAAATCTTCACTATTTAATAGTTTTCGAAACTATAGGACATTAAAAATGTTAGAATCAGATTTCAGTTTTGATTCTTCGAAGAAAGCTTAACGAGAAACTCAATTTATCCGCTTTGCACAGGTGTTCCTAGGCAAACAACAGCGCAAAAGGGAATAATTTTGAAAAAAAAGTGACTTAAAGTAGTTTACGTTGGGCGTATTGATAGTGTTACCTTTTAGCGTTAAAATTGTACAAAATGAGCTCTAAACGCAGTAATCTATTGATCCCCATAAAGTAATCTATTGATCTATTGAGCCCCATAAATATTGAATACCCTGTAGCTCAGATCAGAGCCCGTATGCTACGCTCCGGGAAAATTTCCGGCGGCGTCTCTGATCTTCCCGGTAAAACGTCCAGTTTTCCCGTGGGAAAAATGGACGTTTTTCTTCCAGAAAGTTTCCGGTAAAACTTTCCGTAAAAGTACGAAAAAACTATGGACTTTTTACCAGAAAGATCAAAGGTGCCGCCGTAAAGATCGGAGACGCCGCCGGAACTTTTCCCGGAGCGTAGCATACGGGCTCAGGTGGAGTGACAGCTTTAGGCTTGGCTTCTACCTTGTGAGGTAGACCAAACCCAGCCAACGCTTGACTTATTTAATACTAAACTTATCTGTAGAAAGTATGGTATATTAATTTTTTTCACCTTTCCTTGCATCAAACATTCAAAATGTAAAGCAAAATTTCACAACGAGTTTATTGAGAAAAAAAAGAGGAAAAAGGCAGGTGATTTCTACAGAAACTCTGAAGGAAATATTGATAAAAAACGGTAAAAAAAGGGTAAAAGTTGTGAAGAAAAGTAGAAATAGAAAAGTAAACTTGCAAAAAAGAAAAGAAATTCGATGTGTTGTGGTTGATCAAAAATGCGCATATCTCTTCTCGGCTTTCCATTTGAGAGAACAAGGGGAAAATATAGAAGAGATTGATCGTTTTGAATGGGGAAATGGAAAGGAATGGGAAGGAAAAGAAAGGAAAATTGAGGGGATTTGCATTGCACCCAGCTTTTATTTTCTTTTTCTAGTATTGAATCTCAACACCTTTATCCTCTTTAAATTTTGATTCGACGAAAAAGATGATGCCAGGATTAAAACCCAAAAAACCAAAAATCCGAAAGCCAAAAATTTTAGAGAAATCCGCCGTGAGTAAAGTGATAAATGAGGGGGAAAAGAAATACTTTTGAACGATCTACCGTAATCCTGTCTGTCTGAAAGTTCAGACAGACAGGATTACGGTAGTGTCTGAAAACATTTTCGAAAAAAAAATCAGTGGAAGTGTTGCATTATTCGCGTTGCTGAAATTTTTTTTAGCAAGAATTGGATTTGAAATTTGATTTGAAAAGGATTTGAAAAAGAAATTTGGACACTTTAGACGAATCTGATTATTTCAAGAAGCTGGCATACTTGAAAAGGAGTTGAAACGGAGTAAATGATTCCAGAAAAAGTTAATTCGAATTCAAATTCGAATTCGAAAATTACCGGATTCTTCAAAAATTCAAGTAAACTGTCTACTTTTCTTCTTTTTTTTGCTGAGGTTTTGGGTTTTCGATTTTCGGTTGATTAGACTATGAAAAAGCTTTAATAGCTAAAAGCTTTAAATAGCTAAATAGCTAAAAGCTAAATAGCTAAAAGCTTTAATAGCTAAAAGCTTTAAATAGCTAACAGCTAAATAGCTAAAAGCTAAATAGCTAAAAGCTTTAATAGCTAAAAGCTTTAAATAGCTAACAGCTAAATAGCTAAAAGCTAAATAGCTAAAAGCTTTAATAGCTAAAAGCTTTAAATAGCTAACAGCTAAATAGCTAAAAGCTAAATAGCTAAAAGCTAAACAGCTAAAAGCTAAACAGCTAAAAGCTTTAAATAGCTAACAGCTAAATAGCTAAAAGCTAAATAGCTAAAAGCTAAACAGCTAAAAGCTAAACAGCTAAAAGCTTTAAATAGCTAACAGCTAAATAGCTAAAAGCTAAATAGCTAAAAGCTAAACAGCTAAAAGCTAAACAGCTAAAAGCTTTAAATAGCTAAAAGCTTTAAATAGCTAAAAGCTTTAAATAGCTAAAAGCTTTAAATAGCTAAAAGCTTTAAATAGCTAAAAGCTAAATAGCTAATTATTGCTTTAAAGACACTATAATTATAAAGAAGTGTTTTTTGGAAGCTTCCAAAAAAAAGCAAACATTTGGCAACCGGAATTGAACCCGTGAGCAAAAATGGAAAAGTTTCGGAGCCTAGCACACTATCCTCTAAGCCGCTGCTGCTTTTAGTGCCTTTCGACACTCGCGCTCTTATAGATGAGGTTGGTCAAAAATTGCTGTAACTTGCTGTAAGCGGAATCGAACCCGCAAGCAAAGACGCCATAGGTTTCAGAGTCTAGCACACTATCCCCTAGGCCACCGATAATTTGCCAATTGCCGAAATGTTTTCCTTTCGACTGAACAACAAAACTAAATCCTTTAAAGAAAAGAGAAAAATGGAAAGGTTACGAAGGGATTACATTGAATCAGTTGCTGAAATTGGCGAAGAAAATTGAGAAATAATAGGTGGGCTGAAAAGTGAGAAAAGAGAAAAGAAAGAGGAGGGAAAAGGGCTCAATTTTCTTCTTCTTCTACTTCTTCTTCTTCTACTTCTTCTTCTTCTTCTTCTTCTACTCCTTCTTCTACTTCTACTTCTTTTTCATTTTTCCATCAAGATCTCCTCTTTCTCATGTTCTTTCATTTTTCTCCGTTGTTGAGTAATTCCTCTATTTTCTCTGTCGGTTTCTTTTTCACCGCTTCACTCTTCTCTTCCTCCCTTTTTTTCGATTCACCCTGTTTAGTCGGGGAAATTGAATTTAATAGAATTTGAAGGGGGAATTTTTTTGCCCATCAATACCCTTTTTGAAGAAGACAACTGATGGAGAGTTGAGCGGAGAGGAAAAGCAGTTCCTTTCAAATCCATGAGAATTCGAAAGGTTATGGTAATTTTCATTATTGGAAGTTTCAGGAAAGAGATTGCACAAGTTAAAATATATTGTGAATGTTGCAAAAACAATTTTGCAACGAATTTAAGCGCAAAATCCCTAACAAAACAGTCCAAAAATGGAAAGAATATGGTATTGGGTTGGGGGAGAATGAGTCGGCGCCGAAATTTAAAGAAACTTTTTGCACCCATAAAACCTTCTTTAGATACACGTTTTGTTTCATCAAAATGGTCCACTATTTCTTTACAAAATGGCTTTTGAGCGATTCCACAAAGCTTTTCTTTTTTGGGATTTTATGGATTCCCAAACACAGCTAATCAAAATGAAAAAAAAGTCCGACTCATTGCTTGAACAGTTTCTTCCACATAAACCCCCTTTGGTGTTTATATAAAAAAGATAGAGCACACTCAATGACATAAGTTACCAAATTTTCAGGAAGATCCCTCCAACCGTTTACTCTAGATGACAGTTTATCGATTTTGTGAAAAAATGATCCTTTGTTGAGTTGAGGCGCTGTTTGAGTTCTCTTTTAAATATTATTTTGTAGAGAATTAGTTACCCATCTACGGATATCAAACGCATATCATTTGACAAAGTCTGCTATAAGTTTTAGAAATTTCTTTGATTTTCGGCGCCGACTCATTCTCCCCAACCCAATAAATTTACAAAAATTTCAAAGCACAGTACTACAGTCCGTGCCAGTACTTGTACACAGTACAGTACTAAAGTACAGTACAGTACAAACTCACTTTCACTACTTTTCCTCACAACGATTGCATATGGCAAAGGAAAGCAAGCAAGAAAAAGATTTGACGATAAAAAAAAGGATTTTGCATAGTAGTAAGCTTTAGAGTAATCTTAAATGCAAATCTCAAGATACTCAGTTAACGGGTCGTTTATTGTAACTATCTGTAATCTTTCTGTAACTGTAACTACTGTAGCTAAGAGCTGGCTAAACTATGAAGTAACTATGAAGTAGACTAGTATCAATGAATGACTTACTGCTACTCTAAGGCAACTCTACAGCTACGGGCAACTCTACAGCTACTGGACTAAAAAGTCAGCATTCTAACTTTACTGATAGTAATTACTGTACAATAGACAGCTTAGGTAACAAAGAGTACTGTTTTAGAAATTTCTTTGATTTTCGGCGCCGACTCATTCTCCCCAACCCAATAATTTTAATTGTCAGGACTTTTCGAAACTTCAGATGTGCCTAGAAATTCCAAGATGCTTTTTGCAATGACGCAAAATGTTTCCTTGTTTCAGCCGATTTTTGAGAAGCCCTACACGAATGAGAGATACTAGAGGATGCGGCAAAACTATTGAACTGTTTATTGATGAATTAAAAGAAGAAAATGAAGAGAGTACTCCGGGTATTACTGTATTTTCTGCAATAGTAGTGCAGGCAGGAGGGGGTTGAAAAAAATAGTAATGCGCACTACTATTCCTGAAAATACCGTATATAGCTTTTGAAAGCTCTTAATGAATACTACAAAATCGAATATCAAAATCAAAAATTTAGGTACCTGAACGTCAGTGCCCAGATTCGAACCCGCGATCCATCGCTTACCAGGCGAACGCTCTACCAATAAGCTAGAGAGAGACACGTGGCGCCGACGCCAGGGAGGGTGTTATGCCGTCATCGAAGATTTGGGCCACCAATGAATAGGAAGGATGAAGAATGTTTGAAAATTTCTGAAAAAATCCCTTGAAAGAATTTCGAAGCATCTCTTCGGAGCGTTGGTCTCATCCATTTCATGTATGTTTCCATTGATGAAGGCTTTGGATTCCCACCGCCTGTACCGTCCTTTCGTGATCGAATCGGAAAAAATCGGGATCCGAAAACATCACTCAATCCTCATATTGTTCACGAATATGGGACTTGAAAGGGGCGTTCTAAACAACATCGTTTGCATGAATTTGAATTTCGTCATTCAACCGGAAATGAAGACACAATCCTGGTTCAGTTTGTCCAGGTCGATCGTCGATTCACTTTTGTGGACCAAGTGCTAGTGCTAAATCAGCAAAGAGATATCCTTTTTGTTGAAGAATCCCAAAGCCAAATGATGATCTTTGCCAAGATTCAATGTAAGATTTGGATGTACTAGCACAAACCCGACCTCGATCAAAAGCCAAACCCAAGCCTGACTTCTGGTGAGCCAAGCTTTGTCAGCTATTCATTAAAGCCAGACAAATATCTGCTTTGGAATTTCCTTTAAGACAACTTTGGCTTTATTCCACGGCTAGCGAATAACAGATTGTTTGTTTTGAAAATAAATATATAATAACTGAGTGAATAAACTGTAATGCAATGGGAAATAAAGTACTTAAAGGAGCTAAATCAATGAATTGCAACGAAAAGATGGTAGATAGGCGAACCGATTTGCGTTTATCACGAAAGAGCCGGACTGTCCATCATAAAACCACCGCCATGAATGTAGTAAACAACTGAGTATTTCTAAAAAATTTTGTTTTTATTATTTGATTGGCAACTTGAAAATTGGTACACTTTTTCGTATTTTCCATAAAATATATTTTAATACACGAATTGAATTAGATTTCTATAGATAAAAGTTATTTAATATCGAATTTAACAAATGTTTAAGCAAATTTCGGTAACTTTTTAGCAGAAATTCAAGTTTTTCTGCAAAATTCTCCAAACAGCACATATCACGAAAGCGATTGGACAAATCGAGCTGAGAATTCGGTTATTTGCCTAACTTTACATGCTCTATCTTTTTTCTATTCACACCAAAATAGGTTTATGTAGAAGAAAGTGCTCAAATCGCTTCGTCGAGTGTTCATCATTTTTGGCTTCTCAACTTCTTGCCCCCTAGAAATCTATAAAATCGAAGCTTTTCTAAAGCTTTCAAAAGCCTTTTTTAGAGAATAAATAAGCCTATTTATTGGTAAAAAGTTTAGATTAATTGGTGCATTATTTATTTCTAAAAAGTTCAATGAATAAGTGGAATAAATCAACTTTCAAGTTTCCAATCTAATAGATTTTCTAAATAGCATTACAATTAAGCTTTTCCAGTCTTTCAATGAATTGTTAGCTTAGCCTAGCTTAACCTAGCTTACCCTAGCTTACCCTAGCTTATCCTAGCCTAGCCTAGCTTAGCCTGGCTTAGTCTAGCTTAGCTAAAAGCTTTGGGGAGAAGTCAATGTCGAATTTGAGACTTCTCAAATGATTAGTCGTTGTTCTCGCTATCAACTTTCAAGTTGCCAATCAAATAAATGACTATTTTTCTACTATCCCTGCTGTATACTACTAGCTTGCTATATAATTTTCAAAAATATCACAGCTTCATTTATTCTTCTTTAAATTTCCTCGTTTTTTTCTCTGAGTTTCTCTTTTTTTGCCTCTTGAATACCTCTTTAAATGGAATTCTCTTCTGAATAAACAAAAATCACAATAAATAACGGCTCTCTGCACAAATAAAAGAATTATAATCTTTCACGGCACGTCTGGCTTCTATAAATGAAAGCTTTGCCCAATTGAATCCTCATTTGGTTTAGTTTTTTTTGCGGGCTATTATTAGGGCTAAAAATTTCGATTTCAGCGCAACCAAAAACAAAAAAAAACGCTAAAATCTATTAAAAAGGAATTTGTAGTTATTGTTTTGTTAATTGTTTTCTCTTATTGAGCAAAAATTCAACCCCAGTTGGTGGGGCTGACGCTGAGCTGACGCTGAGCTGACGCTGAGCTGACGCTGAGCTGACGCTGAGCTGACGCTCGACAAAGCTTGCGCACTAAATTTCATGCCTCATTGCAGTTATTAAAAGATTTTACAGCCTAACAAAGCAATGTATTGACTAAAAGTGAATGCAATTAGATAGTTGTAGATTTGATAGTTTCATTTAGATAATATTAGAGCAAAATAGCACATGAAGCAAAGGTTTCTATGCCTCTTTTTTCGGTACTATCCGATTATATCCTTTTCTTGAAAGAATCAAAACTAAAATATGATTCCAACATTTTCAATGTTCCATAAATTTAAAAACTAGTAAATAATGAAGAATTTTTTATCATTAAACAAGAAAAACTAGGTTTTTAGGTGTAATTTAATGATCTGAATCGATTTTCACATAATAAATTGAGTAAACAGTAAAACTAACTAATAATTTTATGTTTATTTTATGTTTAACCACTGTAATTCAGTGTTTTCTTAATAAATTTTTCAAAAACTCATTTTGAAAGCGCTAAAAAAATCTAAAAAAAATCGTTCAAATAATAGGTTGATGCATAAGTCTTTTCGTTCCTTTTCGTCTGCCGTTTCAAGCCAACAAATGCACCAATTAAACTAAATTAGTTGCATATTTTCTTTAGATATTTAAGGATATTATGTGAAGCTGTGAATGATAAAAAGCGTGAATGAACAAAGGTAAAAGCTGAGCATTAAGAGATCACTTTTGTTATCGTATATATTAGGTTGATGCATAAGTCTTTTCGTTCCTTTTCGTCTGCCGTTTCAAGCCAACAAATGCACGAATTAAACTACGGTTGATTTCATTAGAAAAAGCAATTATTTTTCTGCAAAATAACATTAAAACGGGTTTAAAAATATTGAATGCCTGGATTTTCTTGAGAGTATGAAGTCGGGTAGTCAAAAAGGGCTAACTCGATGATGCGGTTTAGACACCTTAGCTAAAGAAAACCTATCTTCGTGTCAATAGATAAGAGATAGAGAAAAAAAACGTTTGATCTTTCGCCAAAATTTCAGAGAAATTCATTCAGCCAATTTTTCCGTAGAGTTTTTTATAGATTTTTACGAAAAAGGCGTTTTTCACTCTCGAATTTGCTTGAAAGTGAACCGAAATTCATTTAAAAAGATGCAAATTGAACAAAAAAACTGCAAATTGAACTTTTTTTATAGAGCAAACTATAGATTAATTCGTGAATTTGTTACTTTTTAACAGAAGTACGAAAAAAACGAAAAGACTTATGCATCAACCTAATAAATACAAATTATCCGAACAATTTTTTTTGCAAAAGTAGTTTTCGGATGCTTAATTTATATTCTTATATTATTTCAAAATGTTAAATGTTATGTAGAGAATTGTAGCTCTTAATCTTGGCTATATTTATCTATTAAAAACTTTCCAATCGGATGTATATGTCGTAGCCGTTTACGACATTCAGCCGCTAACGAATGAGGGTACTTCCGGGCATCCAATCAAAAAGTCACCCACATGAAAAATGTTCATAATACATATATTTTATCATAAATTTTTGAAATTAGCTCATTTGGTTCAGTAGAAAATTTTTTTTGAGCCCCCAAAGTTTAGGTTCAAAAATGCCTATAAAAAATTTTCTACTCAGCCAAAAAACTTGCCTAATAGCTCATTTTGTAGCCAATTTGATGTAGTTTCTTAAAGTAAAGCCATCTAAAACAATTTTTCGTCGAAAGTAGGAGAAAGAGGGCGAGGAACAAATTCAGGGCAATTCTCAAATGTGAAAACAGCGACCGAGTTCAACTGAAGTCGTTCCTCGCCCTCTTTCTCCTAGCTTTGAAAACAAATGTTCAATGTAGCTTTACTTTAAGAAGCTACATCAAATTGGCTACAAAATGAGCTATTAGGCAAGTTTTTTGGCTGAGTAGAAAATTTTCTACTGAACCAAATGAGCTAATTTCAAAAACTTATTATAAAATATATGTATTATGAACATTTTTTATGTGGGTGACTTTTTGATTGGATGCCCGGAAGCCCCTCATTCGTTAGCGGCTGAATTTCGTAAACGGCTACGACATATACAGCTTATTTGACAAGTCATTGAATGGAGATCATCCATCAAGTCATTGAACCTCTGTAAATGTCCGTGTTTTTTGGAGCTGGATCAAAATCTGGATCATCAATGATTCTTGATATTGTTTCTTTTGTGGAATGAGCGTGATGGGGATTTCTTTGCATGAAAGACTCTCAAAGTGTCGTCGAAGACGGTGAGTGGAGTGGAAAGAGGAAAAGAAATCGGCCCCCCACCTCGGGACTTTTGCGCGACTCCGGTTAGATGCCCAATGTATTTGCCTCCGCTCATCTTTGACTGAATATCTTTTTGCTTTGACTCTTTTCTTTTCCACCTCCATCTTTCTCTCCATTTTTTCTATCCAAAATCTTTCCCTTTTCATCTTTACTGTCTCTTTTTTTCTCTCTCTCAAAAATACACAAACACCGATTTTTTTTGTGTCGATTTTTGTCGAGGTTATTCGCACACTCAAATCTTTACAACTTTTAAAGCCAAAAATTTTATTGATTATGTATTATTTTAACGAAATTATGTATTATTTTAAATGTTTGCTAACAAATTTAACAACAAACTGTTTGCTAACAAGAGTTTATAGCCTTGTTTTTTTGGGAATCATTTGGTAGATGTTCTAAATTCAGTAGTATGCTTAGACTCAGCAGTATGCTTAGATTCAGCAGTCAGCTTCAAAAAAACTAAAACTAGGATCTTTTTCAGATTGATTGTGGGACATTTGATACGCTACTTTCTTTTAAATAGATCTCTATGGGCGGAAATGCAGGCCTGGTGACATTTGGGAAAGATTGTGAAACATTTGATAGGCGCCCGCTTCTTTGCCATTGGCTTAACTTTGAGCTCAAATATCTTGGCTTTGGGTTGTTCAGTTTAAACATTTTTGGTATCATTAGATGCGCCAAGACTTTCTCTATCAATTGATATAAAAACTATTTAAACTGAACAACCCAAAGCCAAGATATTTGGTCATGACTAAAGCTAGTCAAAAAAAGCTTACTACTTTTAGTTTTTCAATTTTTAACTTCAAGAATACTGTAGCTTTTGAATACGGTGCAATAAATTTGCAAAATGAAAAGTCTTTCAGCTAAAGAATTTACCTAAAGTTCGAAATTCAATGCAAATTTCGAACGAATCTCATTTTTAACCCTATAATCTTGTTCTACACTTTTTAAACTAGTCTTTTACTACTTTACACAACTTTTACTTCAAATAGATAGAAGCTTCAAGACAGATGTTTGCCTGTCTTTTCTAGATTTCCCTCACTTTTTTTTCATTTGATTATCCCAAAAAAACTAGCAGATTTTCGGTGGTCTCTGTCCGAAAAACGAGGTGGAAATCCTTTGTCTCATTTCCGTCTTTCGCCGCTTTCTTTCCCCGGCTTTCTTCCCCGCTTTCTTCCCCGTTTTCCCCTCCCTTTCCTTTCCCCATTCCATTTTCTTTTCCCTTTTCAATAATGCCATATTTCCCCCAATCTCCTCCTCGTCCGTTGACTGATCCGTTCAGAGCTTTTCTCTTCTCTTTCCCCTCCTCACTTTTCCCCACTTAAACTGTCCGCAAATTGTTTTTGAGGGGGAATTATGACGTTCCCAAATCATCAACCCATTCACGATGATGGCAAAAAATCTTTTTCTTTTCAAATTCAAAAGTTTTATAAATTTCAAATTTCTAAATTCCAGAATTCCAAAATTCGATTTTCTATTCTCCATTGAACATTCCGAACACTTTCAAATCTCTCCAATTGAATCATTTTGATTCCTCAAGAAGGGAATTGGTGCTGAGAATTGAGCTGAAAAAGTCACAGATTCACAGTTGACTGGTTTTTGATAGAATCGAAAATTTGAAACTTTTGAAGAAATTTTAAAATTGACAGCTTGATAACTTTTTTTTTTCTTTCTTTCTTTCTTTCCCTCTTTCTATTGAGGTACCAGATAGCTGAGTGGTTAGAGGAATTGTTTGGAAAGCAAAATCGAATCGAATTCCCTCTCCGGAATACTTTAATCCTTGATTTTCTCAAAGAATTCATTATAAATTAATTATAAATTTGATTTTTTTCAATTCTGAATCAAAATCAAAACAAATCATCGTTCTTTTGTCTCTTTTAATCGAAAAAAAAATGTTGGTTATTTTCTTTTTTTTTGAAAATCTGTTTACTTGCCTTTTGAGAGAAAAAGGTTTGTTTTTCGCTTGGATTTTTTCCGTTTATCAGTCAATTTTCTCTCTTTTACCCCTCTTTCATTCAATTTTTCCCCAAAAACTGACCCCAATTCTCGAGTGATTTCGATGTTTTTTAATTTCTGCGTATTTTCGTATTTTCGTGCAACAGTTTCAACAAAATAAACTCCTTCATCGTCATCTTCCCTTCACCACCAAAAAAGCTATTTAGTTCCCCATTGAGCTTAGGGTTAGGGAGCCGTCTGTCATGACGTGGGTTAAGTTAAGGTATAGCCTAGTATTGTGTGTGTCGTTGTATTGTGATTGATATATTTCGTGTATGCGATAAATTCACCACTGGTAGCCCCAGTCGGTATTTTTTTTTCTTTAAAAAATAAGCCTGCATTCAAAAGTTTTTCTTTTGAATTTATTAATTAAACTTATGAAGCCACTTAGATTTATTGTTTTTTTATAAAAAATTCAATTGAGTCAATTGATTTACCATGTTTTCATGTTTCAAATCCGGCTTTTCCTTACTTCTTTTTGCTTTTTCCTCTTTTGCTCTTTGGATTCTTGTCTTGTCTTTGCTTTTTTGACTTTAACTATTAGATTTTGGCTTAAACTATTAGATTTTGAATTAAACTATTAGATTTTCAAGACGTACAACTTGTTAGATAGTAACTTATCAAAAATAAGCCAAGATTTGAAAGTTATCATCTTTTCGATAGTCTTTTGAGTTTTTTAATTATAAAAAACTCGAAAAAAGATAATGCCAAGGATAAAAATGAAATTTAGTTTAATATATGGCATCTCCCAAACCTATCGCCCAAGGGCCCTCATAGCCGAATGGCTAAGAGCCCCGTATCGTAGTCGAGGAATCAAGGGTTCGGTCCCTCCGTCCACCTTTTTCGTCCTTTTTTTCCATATATATTGGTTTTTTTTCTTCTCTACATTTAAAGCTTAGACTGTGCTTGTGCATTTCTTGTGCTACATTATTTGTGTAAATATCCTAACTCATACCTTAACAGAACCTTTGCTCTCTCTCGAACTCGATCGAAAACGAAAACATCGAATTCATCAACAATTTCCCAAATCTCTCTGATCTTTTTATGCCTTTCTTCTTTAGTAAAACTCTTTTCCCGACAAAGAACCTGAAGATTTTATTACCCTGTTTCCATCTTTGAGTGAAATGAAAGCAATGAGTCAGTAATGGAGTCAGTCAGTGAAAGGAAAAACGTCAGAGACCACCCCTATAGCTTTTTCAATTCACAAGTGATGAAAGTTTGTTTATTTCTAAGTTTTCTTAATATTCAATGTGTTTTTTTAGTTAATTCTTTAGGTACTTTTCTCACTTTAAATTGAAAATCAATTTGTATTCGAAAATTTCAATACAAATTGATTTTCAATGCAAAGTGGGTGGTGTAAGAGTAAGAGTGGCGGAGGTAAGAGTGACGAGTAGACTTCGGAAAACAAAACTTAACCAAAACCAAAACCACCAAAACCAAAACCATAACAAAACCAAAACCATGACAAAACCAAAACCAAAACCAAAACCAAAACTAACCAAACCATAACAAAACCAAAACCAAAACCAACCAAAACCAAAACTAACCAAAACTCGCCAATATCTCGCGACTGGGAGGAGCTAGCGAAAATTTGTTTGCAGATTTGAAATCAGCATCCAAAAATCTATCCCATAGGCTATTTTTTGTTTCGAAATTTCGAGGTCGTGTTTTGGTCCTTTTTTCGGCCGCGAGATTTTGTGGAGTGAGAAAAAGTGAAAGGCAAATTTGCATTTTACATTAAAATTTGCATTTTACAATTTTAAATTTGCATTTTAATTTATATGCAAATTAAGTTTTGGTTTGTTTTGGTGTTTTGGTTTTGGTTTTGGTTTTGGTCTGTTTTGGTTTTGTTTGCCGAACTCTAGTGACGAGTACGTTTTGGGGGAACTTCTGAGTCTTAGGCCGGTTATTTTAAATCGTATAACTCATTTTGCATACAATTATTATCACCACAACATTCTTACGCGTTAAACTCGTTTTCTCTTTATTCTTTGCGATAAAACTGAACGGGAATTGTACTGGGCAAAGCCACAAAAACCATTCTTCATTTCTTTTAGAGTTAAACAATTTTTTGAAACATTTACCGATGATATATTCTATTATGAGAAATAGATTGAAAGGATTGAAGGGATTGAAGGGATTGAAAGGATTGAATTGAGCGTACAGCCTCTCCCCTTTATCTCTCATCTCTTTCATTCTTTTTTTTGTCAAAACAAGGACAAAGCGTTATTACAACTACTCTATTTTTTTCATTTTCCCTTCTCTCATTTTTGTTTTGAAATTTTTAGCCTCTTTCATTTCGTATTTCAAATTTAAACTATTCAAAATAGAACTGAATATCGTATTCTTTCTCTAATAAAGTCTTGTCTCTACTATAATTCTACTAAAGTATCTTCTTAAGTAATGCGTTTTCTAAAAAGTGAATTGCCGCTTTTGAAAGGAAATTGTACTGGACAAACGGCTGTCGTGGTGTCATTGTCAGAGAATTTACAGAACTAGTCGAATTTGTTTTGTGGTGGGTTCGAGTCCGCGACTTGCCAAACGTATTTTGCTTTTTATTTTCACAATGATTTGACGAGGATAGCCGCTGAAAAAGAAGCGTAAACTCAGAGTGTAAGGCGAAAACTTTGATGTTAGATTTGCTGTTCTCGCGATCTCGCGTTTCCGGTCAATTCCGATCAATCCGATCAATCCGATCAATCCGATCAATCCGATCAATCCGATCAATCCGATCAATCCGATCAATTCCGATCAATTCCGATCAATCCGATCAATTCCGATCAATTCCGATCAATTCCTCCAATTTTGATTACAGATTCGAATCGGCATTCGATTTCGATTTCCTAGCGTAGTTAGATTAAATCTTTGTTAAACCGTTTCTCTATCGATTCTCTATTTTCTCTTCGGCTCGATTTGAAAAATTTACGAAATTCTAGGGATTTTTACACAAAAATTTCTTTCAGGGTTTCCCTTGAATGCTCAATGTGCGTGCGGTTGTTGTTAATGGTGAGCAATTTCTTTTTCTTAGACCTTTATATGTTTGGAGAATGAAATCGGAACATATAACAATCGGATTTTGATGTAAATCTTTGTAGGTGACGACAACCGCAGCGCAAATTGCGTGTCGACAATACTCGCCGAATGAGGGAGCGCCTGGAGCTGTTGAGCACGTGGATACCGTGGAAGTGAAGGTGAGTGAAGAGAAAGAACTCGAAGAAAAACGAAAATGCTTACAAATCTTTACAAGATTTGAGTAAAAGCTTCGAAATTTTGACTTTTTCGCAAATTTGGATACAGCTTCGATATTCGAAAGTCCCCAAAATTCAGGACGTCGTTTGGCACGCGATCCCAGCGCTGAACGCGGACAATGATGGTAATTGGATCGTTCCTTTCAAGGTCAGCTTTATTTTTCTAATATTTTACCTGTTTTCTTGAAGAAGTACTGAAATCCGTATCACTAGAAGGTCAAAAATCTACACAGACACCATAAACTTCTCGCTTTATTTCTCTCTTTCTTCCCTCTTTCTTCCTCTCTTTCTTCCCTCTTTCTTCTCCCTTTCTTCCTCTCTTTCTTCTCCCTTTCTTCTCCCCTTCTTCTCCCTTTCTTCTCCCTTTGATTCTCTAGTCTTATCAATCTTGTTTTGAAGGGAATTCCCGGGCATTTCTCATTTCTGTCGTTGAAATAAGCACGGTTCTTTGTAAAACAGAAAGAACCCTTTTGCGGAAAAAAGAATTAAAGAGATAAAAGTTTGAAATGAAAGTTCAGTGGATGTCTGTAGCAGAAATCAGAAATGTGTAGCAGCGATTGAAAGAAACGATTCAATTGACGAAATGACTCAAACAAAAAAAAGAATAATTTCAGGTTGTGTCAGCAACTCGTCAAATCGTCTCCGGTCTTCTCTACAAGATAAACGTACTCACAACGGAAACAAAATGCAGGTGAGATTGACTGATCGACTGATTGACTGATTGACAGATCTTAAACCAAAGGTCTTTACATACCTTAATCACTTTAAACAACATTTAATGGATTCTATATCTTAAGTACACGTAGTAATCAAATTTCGGTCGTTTCTCATCCCCATCATCTTTCCCTTTATCATTCTTTTGCGAACCGTATTAGTAGGGTTTGGAATCAGCTTCCGTTTGGTATCTTCTGTAGGAAAATCGTCTGTAGGAAAATTGAAAGTATCTGTAAACGAATTAGATCTTATTGCCATGTCAAATCTGCCCTATATTTAATCTTTTTTTGTACTTTGTATTTCCTAACTTTAGTCTTACTGTACTATTTTTAGTTTTCTTTCTTTTTTTTTGTGAAAGCATTGTAGCAATATGTTATATGCTGTTATGATTATCTGATTCGCTTCTATTCGCCCCATGAATAAAGCATATACACTACTGGACAATGTAATATGATATTTGAAAAACGATCGTCACTTTCGCGCGCGCTGAAATGCGTCAAAAAATACGGTATTTCTAAATATTAATATTACCATTGTGTAGCCGTTGAAAAGAGCTTTCAGAAAATGTATAACACTAATAGTTTAAACTCAAAGACAAGGGAGTTACAGATGCTCGAAAGTGACGATCGTTTTTCAATTATGATATTTCATTGTCCAGTACTGTATATCTATATATATGTTGTGTCCAATTTAGATTTCCGTCCGATTTAGATTGAACTTATCGCGGACGTCCGATTTAGATTACAGTCTATATCGGACGTCCGATTTAGACTCAATCTAAATCGGACGTCTTATATAGATTGAACAATAATATAAACATGTTTGATATATGTTCTTAAGCGTTTTCTGTAGTTTTCTGCATTTTTCAAAGGTCTGTTACTGTCTTTTTCTGAAAAGAAAACCCAACTATGAAATAATCAATAAAAGACCTTTGAAAATGCAGAAAACTACAGAAAACGCTTAAGAACATATACTAAACATGTTTATATTATTGTTCAATCTATATAAGACGTCCGATTTAGATTGAGTCGTCCGATATAGACTGTAATCTAAATCGGACGTCCGCGATAAGTTCAATCTAAATCGGACGTCCGATTTAGATTGAATCTAAATCGGACGGAAATCTAAATCGGACACAACATATATATATGTTGTGTCCAATTTAGATTTCCGCCCGATTTAGATTGAACTTATCGCGGACGTCCGATTTATTAGGTTGATGCATAAGTCTTTTTGTTCCTTTTCGTCTGCCGTTTCAAGCCAACAAATGCACCAATTAAACTAAATTAGTTGCATATTTTCTTTAGATATTTAAGGATATTATGTGAAGCTGTGAATGATAAAAAGCGTGAATGAACAAAGGTAAAAGCTGAGCATTAAGAGATCACTTTTGTTATCGTATATATTAGGTTGATGCATAAGTCTTTTCGTTCCTTTTCGTCTGCCGTTTCAAGCCAACAAATGCACCAATTAAACTACGGTTGATTTCATTAGAAAAAGCAATTATTTTTCTGCAAAATAACATTAAAACGGGTTTAAAAATATTGAATGCCTGGATTTTCTTGAGAGTATGAAGTCGGGTAGTCAAAAAGGGCTAACTCGATGATGCGGTTTAGACACCTTAGCTAAAGAAAACCTATCTTCGTGTCAATAGATAAAAGATAGAGAAAAAAAACGTTTGATATTTCGCCAAAATTTCAGAGAAATTCATTCAGCCAATTTTTCCGTAGAGTTTTTTATAGATTTTTACGAAAAAGGCGTTTTTCACTCTCGAATTTGCTTGAAAGTGAACCGAAATTCATTTAAAAAGATGCAAATTGAACAAAAAAACACTTTTTTTATAGAGCAAACTATAGATTAATTCGTGAATTTGTTACTTTTTAACAGAAGTACGAAAAAAACGAAAAGACTTATGCATCAACCTATTAGATTACAGTCTATATCGGACGTCCGATTTAGAATCAATCTAAATCTTATATAGATTGAACAATAATACGTCTTATATAGATTGAATAATAATATAAACATGCTTAATATATGTTCTTAAGCGTTTTCTGTAGTTTTCTGCATTTTTCAAAGGTCTGTTACTGTCTTTTTCTGAAAAGAAAACCCAACTATGAAACAATTTATTAGCGTTAACAGAATAGATGCGAAATTACAACATACAACAACAAAAAACCAACAACAACAACGAACGAGTTAAAAATTTCTATTTATTTTTGCAGCTTAGGCTATTGTTACATCTTGAATTGCAAAAAAACGCTTAAGAACATATATTAAGCACGTTTATTATTGTTCAATCTATATAAAACGTATTATTGTTCAATCTATATAAGATTTAGATTACAGTCTATATCGGACGTCCGATTTAGATTCAATCTAAATCTTATATAGATTGAACAATAATATAAACATGTTTAGTATATGTTCTTAAGCGTTTTCTGTAGTTTTCTGCATTTTCAAAGGTCTTTTATTGATTATTTCATCGTTGGGTTTTCTTTTCAGAAAAAGACAATAACAGACCTTTGAAAAATGCAGAAAACTACAGAAAACGCTTAAGAACATATACTAAACATGTTTATATTACTGTTCAATCTACATAAGACGTCCGATTTAGATTGAGTCTAAATCGGACGTCCGATATAGACTGTAATCTAAATCGGACGTCCGCGATAAGTTCAATCTAAATCGGACGTCCGATTTAGATTGAATCTAAATCGGACGGAAATCTAAATCGGACACAACATATATATTAAGAAGTCAATCAATTCCCGATCTCGATCTCAATCTCAATCTCAATCTCCGATTAAAACTCTTGTTCACTTAAATCTTTGCCTTTATTGTCTCAAAAATCAGGAAATTTTAAACTTTATTATGATAATCTGATCATCTTTCCCATTATTTTGCTCACCTTTCGGTTTTTGTCAAATAACTGGTGTCTGTACAGCGGAAAAACGAGATTTAATCACTTTAATAGCTACATTTTTTAAAAGATTTTAAAAACAAAAGATAGAGCTTGAAAAATTCTACCTTTATCGGAAACCCTACGCTTCTGGCGCACTTGATTGATTAATCGATTCCCATAGAAAGCAAGCAACTTGATTGATTAATTGATTTCCATAGAAAGGAAGCAACTTGATTCATTAATCGATTCCCATAGAAAACAATCAACTTGATTCATTCATCGATATCCATCTACCTTTGTCCAAGGAAAAATCCATGAAAAAAGTAGCGAAGTGATCAAATCTTCCGTTGTATACCTTAACCGAAAATAAGCAACTTTATCTAGTCATATTTTGAAATAAATGAAACTTTAGCAAATCCCAAACTCCTCTTGATGACATAAACGCAACGAATTGCCCGATAGAAACGGATGGGAGATTGGAGGTCAGTCGAAAATTGGTTTTTTTGAATAAAGCGGTTAGACAAATCTTAAAGAATAGACAAAACTTAAAGAATAAGTTAAAGTGTTGATTTGAATTGAAGCCAACTCAATCCATAGACTCAAAATTCTTTCCAGAAATGGGAAATCGATTACCAAGAACAAGAATGGCTTGACATTCACAATTACACCGTTCGTAAAGTCGGCGACTTAACCTGGGATCAAGTGAAATTATATAAAAAACGGTAGCATCAAAAAGAAAACGAGTTTCTTCTGTTGTAAGATGATCAATTTTTCTTTTATAATTTATTCTATTCTTTAAACTAATCAATCTTTGTGTTTTAAAGTCGATCACAACTTTTCTCTAGCCTTTATTCTATTCTTGAATCAATTTTATTCTTGAATCAATTCTATTCTTCAATGTGATTTCCTTGTACATACAATTTTCACTCGAATACCGGTGTCATCTACTCTTAAAATCCTTTTTCTTTTACACTACATTCTACCGTAATACCTGCTGTAATATTTAACTTACCGTAAATACTGTAATAGTACCCCAACCCCATAATGACGGTGCGGAGTGTTGTGTAGTCTAGCTTTGAACGAGTTTTTCTCGACACTGGTTTATGCTACAATGCGCGCTTAGATATCAAAAAATAGCCCTCAATTTCAGCTATTTTTTGATACCAAAGACGCATTTTTTGAAAGTACGGGAGCTTTGAAAAAAAACGAAATACTAAAAAACTTTTGCGACTACGCGACTGTACGAGGGCGGTGGGGTACTATTGCAGTATTTACGGTATAAGCTCCAAACTTTCCTTCATTTTCATTGCCTTTAATCCAAAAAAAGACCAGGATTATTTTTTTTCAAACCTAAACACCAATCTTTGTAGGCGTTACGGTAATTGTTCTCTTTTTTTTAGCTTTCTTTTAAGGGTACCTTTCCTTTTCGATTTTATTGTGATGCTTAAAGTTCTTCAGTTTATTACAAAAGCCTTATCTAATGTCATTTTCTTCTTGATCTTGTGGAAAAATAAATTTTACAGGGTTTTCGAGTTTTCTTTAGCTAAAAGCTAAAAGCTAAAAGCTAAAAAAAGGTTTATTTTGTGAAAAAGACTAGAAGAGAAAAATTTAACATTTAAATTTAACAAAAAAAAATCTTGTCATTCTTTTTTTGTGCTGGTGAATTGTCATACAAGAGCTGGCTTTCTGTCATAAAAGAGATGACAAAATTGTCTTTCTATTGAGATTTGCTGGGTTCTAAAAGTTATCGAAAAAGTCTACTTTCAATAAAATTTTACTTAGTAGGATTTTGGTTTGTGTGTGAGACAAGTGTGAGACTCAAAAATGGAGGACTGGAGATGTCAGCTGCCAGCCCAGTTTGAGCACTTTCTTCAAAAGAAACCCATTTTGGTGTCAATGGAAAAGTTGTAGAGAATAAAAAATTAGGCTTATAGCCAAATTTCCAAAAAGATACACTTAGTAGTTTCGCTTAAAATGCAAGTTTTGTCAAAAATTCGTAAAATTGGGATTTCTTGAAAATCAGTTTTTGAATCGTTCTGAAAATTTGGATATAAGCTTGATTTTTGATTCGCTACAACTTTTCCATTGACACCAAAATGGGTTTCTTTTGAAGAAAGTGTGAGAACTGTCACATATGACAATAGCCGGCGGTTTTCAATTCACCAACCCAATACTTATAAACTGCGAGTTCTACGGCCGTTTAGCACTTTTTCGAAAACGATTTCACAAGTTACATTTATTGAGCAACAGAGTCACAACCAGAATATCACACGCAAAATCTCAGTCTTCCAAAATCTCATCAAGGCCTTGAATCACAGTAAACACTTTCCTCGCCTCTTCACTCAACAATCCATTTCCTGGCCTCACCACCAAATGAACGGCAAAACCAGCGTTGTGAGCGGCGCGAGCCTCTGAAAATGGGAATTGAGTAAGCAAGATTTTAACCTTTTTCCTGATCAAATTATCTGTAAGATAGCTCTTGGCTGAAATCCGAACATTTTAAAAGAGTCAAAGTTGGCTTTGATTTTCTGCGCCAATCAAACTCTATTTGGTATCATTCTAAAGCCTAAAGTCTCCTCTAAACAATGACATAAAAAATTTAACCATAATACTATCTCTAAACAAAGTTATGGACCTTCAAAACGAACTACTCATTTAAAGTGCTCGGACTTGTCTAACAAAGGAATGTGAACAGGATGTGATGGCCAATTGACATGAGCCATATACTAACCAACGTAGAATTTTGCGCTGATTCGGAATCTGCTTTCTGTTTTTGCAACGCAGTACTCTGTCAAAAGTTATAAGCGCTCAAAGTCTTGAATACGAAGCAAGAACTCTAGCGTTCGAGTCAGCCGTTTGACTTTTGTTTTTGCTTCTTTGAATGGTTTGAGTGTTCTCTATGCACAATCGTACAGCATCTGGCACAGCGTATACATGAAGCCAATGATCACCGTCCAAAATTGCTAAAACACTCAAACCACTCAAAGCTAAAAGAAGCAAAAGCAAAGCCAAGGTCGGAATCGAACCCTAGCCTCCCCAATGGTCTTTGCTTTGTATTCAAGCCCACTACCACTCGGCCAGCGCGACATCGCCTCGTCGTAAGTCAGCTTATAAGCTCAGGATCTGTTTTCTGGATTCCACACAAAACTTTGAGCGCTTATAACTTTTGACAGAGTACTGCGTTGCAAAAACAGAAAGCAGATTCGGAATCAGCGCAAAATTCTACGTTGGTTAGTATATGGCACATGTTATTTGTCTCTTTACAACTAATAAAGAATAACTATTTAAAATTCGATATTCCTGACCAGCTTCAATGTCCGTCAAGAAGAGGATATCAGCTGGTGCTTGTCGAATTTGGTGAGCGATTTTCCTGTAACTCTCCGAGTCTCCTTTGAGGCCGATATGAGTATCGAAATAGCCGGATAGCAACTGAAAACGGTTTTTTTTGATGGTGGGTTTTGAAGGGGCCATAGCCGAGTGGCTAAGAGCCTTGTATGACAGTCGGTTTCTTAGGCGGGAGGCCATCGGTTCAATCCCGCCGGCTGTATTTAGCCAAATTTAGCCAAATTTTTTTGTTTTTATCAATCTTTCTCACTTCAGTAATATCTCCTTCGATCGAATTCTGAAAGAGCAATAGCGCTATAGCCGAGTGGCTAAGAGCCTTGTATGATCGGTGTCTAGGCGAGAGGCCAGCGGTTCAATCCCGCCGGCTGTATTTAGCCAAATTTAGCCAAATCTAGCAAAATTTTTGGTTTTTCATCAATCTTTCTTACTTCAGTAATATCTCCTTCGATCGAATTCTGAAAGAGCAATTTCTGGGCATAAACGGACCCCGATGAGTAGATGTAAATTGGTCGGTTTGTTTCGTGGACTTTCCTCAGATTTGAAACCACATCAGGATAGAGGCTAAAAAAATAAAATGGGAATGAAAACTGATAAAAATGCTAATGATATAGGTTTTTCCAAAGCCTCACTGTCCCTTAACGGCTCCACTTTTGTAGGCATACTCCCAAATCAATCCTTGCAAGGTTTTCATTGAAGTGATCTAAAGAATTTAAATAGCTTTAACTAGCACGGTCCGTTTCGTGGGACTAAAAACCACTGTAACTTTATTATTTTTGAGTGTGCCTTAGTTCATTCAAAAGCTTTTGAGATTCCCTATCTTTTGAGCTATAGATGAAATGAATCCCATAGATTTGAAGCAATTTAGAAGTGTTTTTGTGTGTGACAGTTTGTCATTTTTATAGTTTATAATTTGTACTTACTTTCTTGTCAATATCGATCCAATATCTCACATTCTCGACCACATCAGAGATCGTTTCTTCTTTTATTTCTGAGCTGAAACTTTGATGGATTTTAGGAATACTTACAAGGGAAAGATGATTGGATTTCGTCGGCTTTTCCGATGATATCTAAACCATTTGAAGGCAGACTTTTACGCTATGATGTAAAAATTAGCTTCCGAATGGCGAGTAATCACCGCCAAACTGTCGAAGCACTCAACCAATAGGCCATCGATGAACGGCTTGTGTTGTAAAAAAACGAGGCTCGAAACGAGAGGCCGAGAGGCTTAAAGCGAGAGGCTCAAAACCGGAGGCTCAAAACGAGAGGCTCAAGACGAGAGTCTCAAAACGAGAGGCTCAAAACGAGAGACTCAAAACGAGAGACTCAAAACGAGAGGCTCAAAACCGGAGGCTCAAAACCGGAGGCTCAAAACCGGAGGCTCAAAATCGGAGGCTCAAAATCGGAGGCTCAAAATCGGAGGCTCAAAATCGGAGGCTCAAAATCGGAGGCTCAAAATCGGAGGCTCAAAATCGGAGGCTCAAAATCGGAGGCTCAAAATCGGAGGCTCAAAATCGGAGGCTCAAAATCGGAGGCTCAAAATCGGAGGCTCAAAATCGGAGGCTCAAAACAAGAGGCTCAAAACAAGAGGCTCAAAACAAGAGGCTCAAAACAAGAGGCTCAAAACAAGAGGCTCAAAACAAGAGGCTCAAAACAAGAGGCTCAAAACAAGAGGCTCAAAACAAGAGGCTCAAAACAAGAGGCTCAAAACAAGAGGCTCAAAACAAGAGGCTCAAAACAAGAGGCTCAAAATCTTTAACCCAGCTTAGTGGTGATTAGGCGCCATTCGGAAGCTAATTTTAGCATGATTGGAATCATCATCAAAATTCTTCGTCAAATGGCTTAGATATCATCGGAAAAGCCCATGAGATCCAATCATCTTTCCCTTCTTAGCATCATTTTTTTGAATCCACTAAGAAATTCTGAAAGTATTTACTAAATTTTTCAATACTAGCCAAATTTGTGTTCATTTTCATTTGTTTTTTCAATTTCAACTCCTACCGAATCACTTTCACTTTTTCGTCGCTCATCGCCTCCTCCACTGAAGCCTAAAAATTTAAAAAGCTTTTTGTCAAATTTCTTTTCAAATTCTTTTCAATTTCTTTTTAATTTCTTTTCAATTTCTTTTCAAAAATAGTTTAAAAGCTTTGTTATCTATTTATGCTGAAATTCCGGACTTAAAAAACCCCCAATCTGTTTCTAGATATTCGAATCTTTTCATCAAATTCTAGGAGCACATTCATGGGAATTCTTCTTCTTCTTCTTTCTCTTCTTCTTCCTTTTCCTCTCCTTCTATTTACGCTGAAATTCCGGACTTAAAAAACCCCCAATCTGTTTCTAGATATTCGAATCAAATTCCCCACTCACAGTCATCATCTCAGCAATGCATCGATGAACGTCGGGATTGTCGAAATTGTCGTCCAAATAATTGGCCACATTTTTGTACGCGTAAGGGAAAAGTTCATCCTAAAACTTTACTGTGAAACGATTGAAATTTACTCGAATTTACTTTAACAAACGAAATCGAAGTGATCGTTCCCTCAATGTCCAGCAGAAGAGCTTTGAATTTGCCCATTTTTCTCACCAAAAGAGAATTGTTCTTTTTGTTTTAATCCTTTCTTTTGTTCAAATTAAATTCAAAAAGAAAAGTTTAAATGTTAAAAGTTAAAAGTTAAAATTAAAATTAAATAAAAAGTCAAAACAAAGACAGTTCGAGCGTTCAGAGTTCAGAGTTTGGGCTTTGGAAAGTTCTGTTTTTTTTTGCTGAGAAAGTTCAAGTCGCCTGGAGCGGTTTTAGAAAGTCCTGAGTCGCTCCAAGTCCATCGTTTGGGTTCTTTTCCTATTCACTTTTCATCAAATTCTAGTAGGGAGCACATTCATGGGAATTCTTCTTCTTCTTCTTTCTCTTCTTCTTCCTCTTCTTCTTCCTTTTCCTCTTCCTCTTCATCATCATCATCATCTTCTTCTTCTTTCTCTTCTTCTTTCTCTTCTTCTTCTTCCTCTTCTTCTTCTTCTTCTTTCTCTTCTTCTTCTTCCTCTTCTTCTTCTTCCTCTTCTTCTTCTTACTCTTCTTCTTCTTCTTCTTCTTCTTTCTCTTCTTCTTCTTCTTCTTCTTCCTCTTCTTCTTCTTCTTCTTCCTCATCTTCTTCTTCTTCCTCATCTTCTTCTTCTTTCTCTTCTTCTTCTTCTTTCTCTTCTTCTTCAATTCCACTCGAGCTTTGTCGTTTTTCCTGCTGAAACGAGGCGGTCATATGGTATTTATAGAAGTCAAACCTAGTTTACAAGATGTAGAACTTGTAGAATTCAAATAAAATTTGTGGAAAAATTTTCCATAAAAAAAATTGGCATAGTGACGTTCGAAAAGGCAAGGCTGGCGAATCGATTGTCTCAAGAAATCGAAAAAACTTGAACTTTCCAGAATTCCAGAAACTGAACTTTACGAAATGCTCAAAACAAAAATGAATTTTTAAACTTAAAAAGTTTGTTTTCTTTATCTTTCTCTTGTTCACTGTCTTGTATTTTATCGCAAAAATTATCTGTCGTGTTTCCACGATGGCTACGGTGGTTGGGACAAGCTTTAAGAGAAGCGTTTCTAAATTTTCAAATAAAATATAAGTTTAGCTGTAAAAGAGAGCTTTGATGAATAGCTAATTAAAAACTGAAACTAATTAAAAATTGTAGCACAAGATATTCAGGTGAGTTTTAAAATAACTTCTACAAACTTTTGTTTGAGAGATCGTGTTTCCTAATCCAGCTTTCCATTTAAACACGACAAGGCAAAGGATTGGAGAGGGGATCAAGAACTAAAACCATGAATGACCTTTGATGGTTTTCAAGAAATTTCATAATAAAATCGACGGTTTACAATCGACGGTTGACAGTTTAACTTGACAGTTTAACTCTAACGTAGACAGTTGAACTTTGAGACGAGAATGGGAAACGGTATCAAAAGCCTTCGCATAATCTAAAAGAAGATTTGCCAATGGAAAAATGAGAAAACTTAGCTTGAGAGAGATAATCCTCAAGTTTTAATCCTCAAGTTTACAGACCAGTTTACAATTAGTTGAAGGTCTTGATCAATCATTCGAAAGTATTTTGTTGTATTGTATGTGTCGTAGCCGATTATGAATGAGTGGGTCTAGGAGCGTCCAACCATCAACTATTTAGTAGCATTCAACGCAGAATCATTAATAATTATGTTAAATTTTTTAAATTAGAAAGATTTGGTAAAAAGAAAAAAAATTAGAGCAAAAAAACTGTTTTTTTCAAGAGAAAACTTTGAAGCCCCATAATTTGTGTTCTTTTTATCCAATCTTTCTAATTTAAAAAATTTAACATAATTATTAATGATTCTGCGTTGAATGATACCAAATACTTGATGGTTGGACGCTCCTAGACCGACTCATTCATAATCGGCTATGGGGGTCCCGCCGATTTTGAATGAAACGTTGTAGCGCCGGTAATTTTTAACCTAAACTCACAAATTTGGTACCAATCGACGCAGAATTTAATTCGCTACAAGATGATATAATATTGTCCTCATAGATTAAAGGGTTGCTCTACTAGAAAGTTTAGCCAAAAAATTTCATTCATAATCGGCTACGACATATGCATATCGAAAGTATTTGAAAGTACTTTTGTTAGCAAATAACAAAAAATAACAAATTCACTAATTTCACCTATGGTTTATTCCAAATAAAAAGTGTTTCTTGGCCAATTTTCGTTGACTTTTAAGCAAATTCGAGTAGTGAGAACATAAAAAAGTGTTTTTCATAAAAAAACCCTTACGAAAGAATTGGTTGGAATGAGTTTCTCTGAAAATTTTAGCTATATACAAAACTTTTTATGCTCTATCTTTTCTCTATTCACATATAAAAATTTCCTTAGTTAAAATTGTCTAAACCGGATTATCAAGCGGCTTTTCTGACTACCCGACTTTATGCTCTCAAAAAAAGTCCAGACATAAGACATTTAAAATCGGTTTTAATGCTCCGGTGGAGGTCCGTAACGATTCTGACGTGCAAATCGATCGTCTGACTGGCGTATAGGGGCGAAAGACTAATCGTAGCTGGAAGACTAATCGAAAGACTAATCGAAAGACTAATCGTAGCGTAATCGAAAGACCATCTAGTAGCTGGTTCCCTCTGAAGTTTCCCTCAGGATAGCAGGAGTTTGCATCAGTTCTATTCGGTAAAGCGAATGATTAGAGGAATTGGGGGCGCAATGCCCTCAACCTATTCTCTTTTAATGCTATTATACAGAAATGCTATTATACAGAAAAATACCTTAGAAAGAAAGAAACAGAAAGAAAAATACCTAATGATCTTTCTAATGAAGAAACAGTCGTTCAATTAATGCATTTTTCCTTTTTTTGGTTTTAAACGAAAGTACAAAATGGAATGAAATGACTTATAAAACAAGCAAATAGTATCGTACTGCACTTTATTTCTTTATAATAAATTAGATACAGGGATTTATAGCGACTCACTTCTGAGGGTCTAGCTCACCGAGAAATCAATGAAAG
Source organism: Mesorhabditis belari (assembly GCA_958450365.1). NCBI lineage: Eukaryota > Metazoa > Nematoda > Chromadorea > Rhabditida > Rhabditidae > Mesorhabditis > Mesorhabditis belari. The sequence continues at coordinate 1,356,938 of CAUEEP010000935.1, read as the reverse complement.
CTCTGATCGTCTGAGCTGAGCAGCAAGGTTGTCAAATTTACGGGTTGCTTTTCAAGTGTCAGACTGTTAAACTTTCTGATAGACAACTTGGATAATCGAATCTTGTATACAGGGATTTATAGCGACTCACTTCTGCGGGTCTAGCTCATCGAGAAATCAATGAATTCGTATGAAATTTTTGGAGATGATTTTTGAGTACGCCTCCTGTCGCCAAATCAATTTTCTAACTGATTGGTGCTTCTAGAATCTTTATATGCCCTTAAAAAGTTGTCAAGAATCACCTCCAAAACTTTCATACGGATTCCTTGAGTTCTCGCTGAGCTAGACCCTCAGAAGTGAGTCCCTATAAATTAGAGTGTTAAATTATAAGTAATTACTCGAGTAAATTTGCATGACTATCTTTTACTCGATTAATCGACGTTTTTTTCGTCGAGTAACTACGAGTAATCCTCTTTACACGACGAGTAATCTTCAATATCTTTACATTGGACGGGAATTTCCCATGAAATCAGTTAAACGGCTGAGTATCTTTAAATTTGAAGGGGAATTTGTCACCAAATCATTTAAAAAACTGAGTATCTTTAAAAAGTGTCGTATATAATGCGGGGCTCATGATTTTTGCGTCATTTTTTTGCAATAATTTTTGCTAAAAGACGCTTTTTGCTAAAGTTTTTCCCAAGTGTGCGTCTTAAAAAAAACGCATTACTCGCGAGGAACATACTCTACTATAAATCCCTGTATACAAGATTCGATTATCCAAGTTGTCTATCGGAGAGTTTAACAACTTGACACTTAAGCAAGCCGTAAATTTGACAACCTTGCTGCTCAGCTCAGACGATCAGACCTTTCACGAAGCAATTTGCATAGAATTTTCGGATTTTCTCAACCCCACACCTTTCCCCTTTAAACCCTTAGTGACCACTTCCGTCAATTATGCGAATTCTCTCGATTTCTTCCCCTCTTTCCCCCAATTGTTGGCGGAAAATCGGGAAATTGTTCTCGCATCGATGAAGTCCCATTTATGAAAATTTGCCTAATTTCATCCATGTTTAGAATTTGATTCGATAAAATTTGATTCAAGCTCTGTAATTTGCTTTGACTGGCGTTGCTATTCAATAGATCGGCAAATTGTTTGTCAAATTCTGACTTGCTTTGATTTTTCTTTCTTTCCCGCTTTTATATACACTACTGGACAATGTAATATGATATTTGAAGAAAGATCGTCATTTTCGTAACTCCATTGTCTTTACCGTATTTCTAAATATTACCATTGTGCAGTTCTTGAAAAGAGCTTTCAGAAAATGCATAACACTAATAGTTTAAACTCAAAGACAATGGAGTTACAGACGCGCGAAAGTGACGATCGTTTTTCAAATATCATATTTCATTGTCCAGTACTGTATACCCTTTGAAAAAAAGCTAAATTGAATGAAACAATGTCTGAATCTGAAAGAGCCCAAGGTTTGTTTTTGATGATTTTTATTGTAAAACTATGTTGGCCAAGGCCAAGTTGGCCATTTTTGTGGCTACAGTACTGGACAATGAAATATCATATTTGAAAAACGATCGTCACTTTCGCGCGCGCTGAAATGCGTCAAAAAATACGGTATTTCTAAATATTAATATTACCATTGTGTAGCCCTTGAAAAGAGCTTTCAGAAAATGCATAACACTAATAGTTTAAACTCAAAGACAAGGGAGTTACAGACGCGCGAAAGTGACGATCGTTTTTCAAATATCATATTTCATTTTCCTGTACTGTATTATCGAGCTGCTTATTTAGGTAGTAAAACTTTGTTTTTCAAAGAGTTATTGATAAATTATCCAATCTATTCCCTCATTTTCCATTTGATCGCCTTGTTGAGATCTTCCCTTCTTCCAGCTGGCGCAAATACTTGAGAATCGTCTTGATTCGATTTGATCTATCCAATTGGATTCTTGAAATAACCATCGACAAGGGGAAATAAAGATGAAAAGAAAGATTTGCACGATTGGAACCAGTTATAAAACTTTTATTCAATAAAACTATTCTTGTTTTGACTTTCGATTGTTAGCTGCTTAAATTTATCTAGAAAAAATTAACAAATCCATTGGTCCGGGAAATCTAGGTCTTAAGGAAAAAACGAGTCTTTTCATTATGAAAGTTATCATATGCAAAACCCAAAGCCAATTCGGTTCTTTTTCACATTTATAGGGTTAAAATAAACTCCGCCAAAAGATTCTACGATCTAGGGCACACATTTTTAACATTAAATCTTATTTGAGAATCATGGAACAGAAGAAAAATCACCGTAAAGTGATTTGCGAGGTGTTCTTTATGTGGCCGGGTAATCGCTCGCTTTCTGGCACATCCTCCGGATAGGGGTTCCCTTTCGGAATCCGAAACGGGGAAGGAGCCATCGACTTCATCCATAGCCATTGACTTCATCCATAGCCATTGACTTCATCCAAAGCCATCGACTTCATTCAAAACCGTCGACTTGTCGAAATCAAATTTTCACAAGCCGATCCGTAAAGGGGAAGGAGTGAGTGACTGGGTCGGACTTCACAGTGAGTGACTGGGTTGGTTCTATGCCCAAATTTTTGGAATCAATTCTTGCCTCAAGGCTGTATTTCTACAAAACCCACTTGAGCAAAGCTTAAAGAACTCAATTGAATCACTATGGTTGTTTTGCGGCACAAAATTAATTTCATAAGTACACATTGCATTCATCCTATAATAGGTTGATTGATGCTGCAATTTGTCGGTGGATTGATCCAATTTCAAAGTGAGCCGCCAAAATCCAGCGCCAATTCGATAACTAAAACCAACAAACGCTTTCATCAACAACAGTTTCCTTATAATTATTATATTTTACAGCTATGCTTGCTCTAGAATGTCACAAATTTGTTGTGGCTTTAAAATTTAAAATGTTCTCACATTCAAAACAATTCCTTTAACTGAAATCTTATACCTAGCGATGAAATTTTTCGGGAATTGCTTAAGCAATAAGCAAACATACAGCAAACATTTGTTATGGCCATTAGTTATGAGAATTATGTGATGAGTGGATAGATGGAGGGCGGTGAAGGGGATTAGCACTCGGTGTCACCATTCGCTCTCCTCAATATATTCTGCTCTCTTCAACAAGAGCCCAATCCTACCGATGGCCCGGTGGGAAGTCTCGAATTACGCGCAAAACATATGTGTGTTGACACTGCTTACTAGACGAGAAATAAATCCACGTTTTCGAATCGTTTTTCCCTCCTCGTCCCTTCTATAATCCAATATCAATAATAGTTCAATCTTTTTCAAAAGCTTTGGTTCTCCGGCCTTTTGATTCCCCCTCAAATCTTGACGATTACCGTATGAACTTTTAGTGCATAGCTTTTTACTGGCTTTTAAGTTATCAGTCTTGTCATCCATGTTCAGTTCCTAGACCTGTTTCTAGGCCTGTTCCTAGACCAAAAGTCCTAGCCCTAACCAGCCCAACCCGATCACAGCTTAACCTCAACAAGGCCAACAATGCCAACAAGCCAGTCACAACTCTACCTCAAAAATTCCGATCTCTAATGCTTTTTGAAATCTTTTTATGGCTTTTCATAGCTTACTCTAGCATCGATTTTGACTTGGTTTAGCCCGGTTAGCCATGACTTTTGAAAGCCCGGTTAGCCATGACTCTGCTCAATCCCTTTTCATTGAGATTCCCTTTTTTCTAGGAGTCTATTTGCAAGTCACTTGTTCTGCTACAGAAAAAGAAACTAAAATTACAATAGCGCTTCAAAAAATCGGGTTTTTCTTTTTCTATCATATCCATCTTTATTCGATCCTCTCCCTTTTTACAATGTTGACCCGAGTCCTTCTGGGAAACTCCCCTCTTTTCCCCTCAAAGGTGCCAATTTTTGCCTTCCGGCGCCACAATTCTTTGTTTCTCACTCATTTTTGAGTTTTTCTTTTTAAGAATATGTCGCTGGACTTCGCGTGGATTGGAAAAAGAAAAAAAGGAAACACAAGAGATTTCTATGGGACTTGAAAGAATAAAGAAAAGAAAAAGAGAAAAGAGGATAAGATGGGGCGAAGTGTATAACGGGTAATCTATGTGCAGGTGGTAGGCCTTTCTTTCTCTTTCTTTCTCTCTCTTTCTCTTTCTCTTTCCTTCAAATTGTGAAGGTCAATTGCCCTTTTTACAAGCATCTTTTCCTTAAGGAGTACTGGAGCTACTGTATTTTTGAATAAGGTACCGGATGTATTAAAGAAAGAATTTGAAAATCTCATAGTTAACCCAGAGAAAATCGCGAAGATTTACTTATTTGAAGCTTACGGCTTACTGCTTACCTTATTTAAGGCTTACCGCTTACCTTAAGCTCACGGCTTACCTTATTTGAAGCTATTTGAAGATACGGCTTACCGATTTTCATAATAAAATGATACTGTGTCCTCTGCTTATCACTACCGGAATTTGTCTTTCCTTTTAGAGCCTTTCTAGAGTCTATTTGATGATCTGGTTACCGTAAACCGGTGCTATGCTTTGGTTAAAGTGCATTCCTATAGACAGATTCGTTTGCTAATAGATAGGGACTTTCCATATACAGCAAACATTTGTTATGGTCATTAGTTATAAGAATTAACTAACCACTAACCACTATCAATAGATTTATCGTGTATTGAATAAAGCTCTTTATAACGATATTGCTATTTTCTTTCATGGTTGGCTCGGCTCGGCTCGGTGGTAGAATGCTCGCCAGCTACACAGGTGACCCGGGTACGTTTTCCCGAACTTTGCACCATGAAAGAAAATAGCAATATCATTTTAAAGAGCTTTATTCAATACAAATCTAGTGGTAGTGGTTAGAAAAATGGAAATTCCCTATCTATCGGAAAATCTTTGCTAACTGAGAAAGAAAACCATAATAGAGCCATCAAAATCCATCATATCATCATAAAATCAAGAAATTCAAATCAAAAATCTACTTGAACATCATCTTGATTGCAAATCTTGAATCTTAAGATTTGAAGTTGAAGCTTGAAGGTTGGAGCTTGAAGGTTGAAGGTTGAAGTTTGAAGCTTGAATCTTGAAGCTTGAAGCTTGAATCTTGAAGCTTGAGTCTTGAATCTTGAATCTTGAAGCTTGAAGTTTGAATCTTGCATCCTGAAACTTGCATCTTGAAGCTTGAATCTTGAAGCTTGAGTCTTGAATCTTTAGTCTTGAGCTCCTAAGCCTAAGCCTAAGCCTAAGCCTAAGCCTAAGCCTAAGCCTAAGCCTAAGCCTAAGCCTAAGCCTAAGCCTAAGCCTAAGCCTAAGCCTAAGCCTAAGCCTAAGCCTAAGCCTAAGCCTAAGCCTAAGCCTAAGCCTAAGCCTAAGCCTAAAGCTTGAATCGCGAAGCCGCGAATATTTTCGAAAACCAGCGTTCAACAGCCGAATTTTTGTATGATTCGATGAGAAATCACAAAGCTTAATGAATGCTATCAAAATCGAGGTGTAAACTGGCAGTATAGTCGACAAATGATTCATTATTCATTTTTAAATTTTCAAATCCCGGCTTCCATCAACTAGGCAAAAGTCTTATCGACACTCCATTTGCTTCTCCGAAATCTAGTCTCACTCCCCGAAAAACCACCCTCCTTACAACAACTTACAACCGCTTTACAAAGGAAAGCTTTTACGACAAAATCCCTCCAAGCATTTTCCACTTTTTTTTCTTCTTCTTCTTCTTCTTTGATTTCTTTGATTTCTTTCTTTTCCCGTTTTCCTGACGGCACAATTAACCGGTTCGACCTTGAAAACACCTACCGGAGACCTTTCACAGAAGTTTTTCTTCTCACAAATTCCACCTAGATTCTCTAAAAGCGTTCCACTCACTCAAGGTCTGTGACTTCATTAAAAATGACTTCATTTCTTTCTATTTTTCTATTTCTTTCTATTTCTATTTCTTTTTCTTTTCTATTGTTCTATTTCTTAAGTATAAATACAGGGTACGACAAAAGTTCTGACACTTTTTCTGTAAGCAGCAATTTTTTTGGCTTCAAAAACCCGTGAATTTCAAAAAACTAACGCCGAATTCTAAAAATTTAGGTAGTTTCACCCCAATATAGCCATTTTCCTAAAAAGATTTCAACTCTCAATAACTTTTTGACGAGAATTTTTTATATCCCGGTCTGGTCGCTGAAGATTTTTGCGAAAGTTGACTTAAACTTTGCAGAATGAAATTATTTTTTCCAAAAACTGCTGTTACCATTTGATAGAACTGAGTTTTTTTTCTTGAAAACAAGCCACAAAAAAACTTTGTATCTCAAAAACGAAAGATTTTCAAGCGATTCTACGAAGGGCACCCAAATCTCAACAGAAAAAAAAAACTGCTGTAACGACCTTTAAACATCCTCATCAAAAGGTTGTTTAGATGGCAATTTTTGTGTAAAAAAGTATATTAGGGGGTAAAAATATCTGAATTTTTATAATCCGGTGTTAGTTTTTCAAAAATCGCGCTTTTTCCAAGTCAAACTGCCCGTTTACAAAAAGTGTCGGAACTTTTGCCGCACCCTGTATTGTTTCTTAAAGAAAGGAGTCAATATTTCAGTAAAAGTTTTCTAAAAAGTGACCAGAAAGCTCGTCGATCGTCTCTTTTTGTGATTTTGTTCATTTTCCTTAATTTTTGATCCCATTTTATTTAAAAACATAAAACGAGAAAAGTCTGAAAGAAAGATTACGAAAGATAAACATTCTTTTATCTGCAATTATATTCTCTTTTTAAATGTCTCTATCGTTCTATTGCAATGTTTTCAAGTGGAAAATTGATAGAAAAGAAATGCCGAACGAGTGATGACAAATGGCTTTCACTATTCACAACGAATAGTAAAAGATATTTTTTTTTTGATCTTGTCTGTCTTCGCACTTAGGTGTTCCTATTTTTCGCTTCCACATTGCTTCACAACACAACCAACCAACACAACCACAACCAACACAACCACAACCAACACAACACAACCAACACAACACAACCAACACAACCACAACCTGCTTCCACATTTCTCTATCCCTTGCTATTGCCATTCCGTGTTTCCTATCTTGGTTGTTCCTGGTTCTCGTTCGTCTTCCTCGGCTGCGGAGGTTGGGGCGTAGCAGCTGTAGACGGCGATGTCGCGGTTTCTCGGTGGCTTGAGGTGGAGGACTGCGAGTCGTGGAGAGATGATCTCATGGCTATCGACGAGTAGCACGATGTCCTTGTTGACCAGGAAGCCTACACCTCCGATGTTCTTGTTGGTGACTTTGTGGCCGAGTATGAGCAGGTCGCCGTTCGCCTCTGTCCTGGCGTTGAAGTGCAGAGTCGAAGGCTTGGGCTTGGCGTCGAGTTTCGTTCCTTGGTCCGTCGTCCATATGGCATCCTGATGTCCCGAGATTGGATCACCTCTCGGCCTTTGCTTGATCCCTCGATGCCGGAAGAGAGCAGGGAGGCCGTACGGGGTACTGAGGCAGAAGTGTAGTTGTCGTAGCCGATGATACTGCGATTGCCGGGCTGGGGCGCTCGGAAGGGAACCGACAAAAGTCGAACCCACGACTATCCCGCGCCGACCGGCAGACTTGCTTAACTTGGGAGATTGGATGGGATAGACCGCAGGCCCTTCCTCTTCTAGGCCCCTAGTAAAAGATATTCAATATTTATATTGTATTTCAAAGAAATATTTCATAAAATACCCAATAGTTAGATTTTAAGTCTTCTTAAAACATTAATCCCTATGAAATGAAATAAATCTTCTCAATTTTGTTGATGATAAGATTTTATGACCTAGATTTGTCGGCTAGTCATTTTTTTGATGGATTATCCGTTTTCGCGGCAAAGTTACGATTGAGAAAACTCGAATTATTTGAAGGACACACTCTTCGTTCTTAGAAAACGTAAATTTCGTTTTACGATCTGAAGAGAGATCTATTTTTCGATCAGTGCTACAATTCTCAAATCACTGATCCCATCATAATACTCAAAATGTAACAATAAACTAAACACTGATCTGCCTAGGCGCTAGATTTTACTTTGTGTTTATTTGAGATTGAATTTGAGCATTTTGAGTATTTGAATTTAAGAGTTTGAATTTAAGAGTTTGGATTTAAGAGTTTGCATTTGAGCATTTGCATTTGAGCATTTACATTTAAGAGTTTGCATTTGAGCATTTGCATTTAAGAATTTGCATTTAAGGGTTTGCATTTAAGAGTTTGGATTTAAGAGTTTGCATTTAAGAGTTTGCATTTAAGGGTTTGCATTTAAGAATTTGAATTTTTTATAATATAAATCGATCAGCAAATTGGGATAAATTTGGGCTAAAATTGAAGAAATTTCTAAATATTTTATAAAAATCTTTGCAAAATTCCATGACCTTGAAAGCCAGCCTTAACTCTAAAGCTTGACTTTTTTAAACTTAGACCACTTTTTGAAATAGTCTATAACTTCTGGAAGTCATTATTTGCTTCATCTTATGAAAAAATAATATTGGCACGTTGTTGGGTCAAATTGAATCAAATGTTGAGTCCAAAATTCTCAAAAATCTTCGCAGATAGGGGAAATTTTTCAATTAAACTTTAATCTACTGTTTTTTATCTTCAAAACCTCAATTATTCTCTTTTTCTCTTTTAAAACCGAGCTGATATAGTGAAAAGAAGGAATTTTTGGGAAAGAAAGAGCTCAAAGGGTGAAAAGAAGTGAATGCGCGTGTTGATGGTGATAAGCACTTGTGCCCTCTTCTTTTCTCCCTTTTCTACATGAGCAACCCATCTTTACAATCTCTTTACCATACCCCAAATAAATAAAACATTTTATAGCCCGCTCTTCCATCATCGGAAAACGCTTTGATGTAGCTTTTCTCTTTTTAATTCCACTGTATCATTGCCATTTTTCAAATAGATATATTTCAAAAGTTTAATTCATATTTTGACTCATGTTATGACTTTTTTTTGGGAAAAAGGATTAAAATAAATAAAATAAACTCCGCTAATAGATTCTACAATCCAGGACACAAATTATTAACATTAAATCACATTTGGAAATCATTTACAGAACAAAAGAAAAATCACTGTGTAAAGTGACTGGTGTTCTTTGTGTGCACGCGTAATCTCTTGCCATCTGGCACACCGATCTGCTACTAGCTCTTTTGGAATTCGGAAAATGGAGCGATGAGCGACTGCCGAACGTGACACAGAAATTTCAACATCTCGCGCAAAAGGCTTTTCCAGCGCCTCGCCAATATGATCAAGTGGCCCAGCGGATAAAGCGCCCGTATACAAAGCAAGGCATTCATTTTTTGCTCGGGTTCGAGTCTACGAGCTCTAAATTCACTCACCCAAGCAACTTCCATGACCAAAAACCTATCCCAACTATTCAACTAAACTCTTGAATGTCACAGCATGGGTCTTTTCAGCACTTCCTTCTCCTTCTCATTCTGTTCTATTATTATAAAGAAACCGCTTTCTTTCCCCATTCTTTTTCATCTTCAATTAGTGTGAGTTCACCCACAGAGTGATCTCTTTTGTCTCACAAAAATGTCACCTTTGACCGTGAGAGTGAAAGGGAATCAAAGAAGAACCGCTTTTTACTTCAACGAAAGCATTCTGTTATTAATTAACCATGTGTGGATTTTTTTGAAATGGTTTTAACCGGTTTTACACCCATTTAAACCGGTTTTTACAGTTACTATACTTGTAATATACGGCTTTTACAGTACTATACTTGTACTATACGGCCTTTACAGTGCTATGCTTGTACTATACGGCTTTTATAGTACTGTACTTGTAATCTACAGCTTTTACAGTACTATACTTGTACTATACGGCCTTTACAGTGCTATGCTTGTACTATACGGCTTTTACAGTACTATACTTGTACTATACGGCTTTTACAGTACCGTGTGTGGGTTTTTTTAAAATGGTTTTAACCAGTTTGACAGTTACACCGATTTAAACCAGTTTTACAGTACTATTTTCAAAAGTAAAGCGGAGAAATCGTTGTTGAAAATCGAATTGAAATGAAGTAACGAAAAAGTGAAAATTGACTTTTAAATTTAGGGTATTTGGTTGTAGAATTGTATTTTTTTGAAGCATTCAACTTTTTAGATACATTTTTTGATTACGAATTGTACAAATCGAATATTCGATGCTAGTCTTGAGCTTTCGACAGCGATTGATTCATTCTCCGGGTCTCCGCTGCTTTCTCTTTTCATTCTTCTTCATGAATCAGGCTTTGTTTTTTTTTTGTTTTAAAATGAATACTTTTAAGTACTTAGCATGAAATACAAATTGTATTAATTAATTAATTTCGTTTTTTTCATCTAACTTTGTCTAGACTTTATTTCTAAATAGCTTTCAAGGTCAAATAAAGTTTCTAAATCGATTCGAGATATTCATTTTATTGAGTCTATCGATCTTTTCTTTGGTTTTCTTTCTTACAGTCAATCATAACCATTCGTTTTGCCAAATTTGAGCAACTATTTTCATTAAGAGTTTGAGAGAAAACGTGAGATTTATCCAATCTTCTCTAGTTATGAAATTTCATGAACGGAGAAAGCTCTTGAATTTCTCACCAAAACTCTGTTTGTGTTTGGACTCGCATATGGGAAATCTCTCCAATCTCTTCAATCTCCTATGCCATTCAACGGCATCGATTCTTTATCCCATTCGATGAAAATTCGATAATTCGGTTTCTAGTCCATGTTTAACAAGTTTATTGTTGTAAAATTGAATCAAATTCTTCTCTAGTTATGAAATTTTGTGAGTAAACGGAGAATGCTCTTGAAGTTCTCACCAAAACTCTATTTGTGTTTGGACTCGCATATGGGAAATCTCTCCAATCTTCATTCAACGGCATCGATTCTTTGTCCCATTCATTGAAAATCCGGTAATTCGGATTCTAGTCCATGTTTAACAAGTTATTGTTGTAAAATTGAATCAAATTCTTCAAGTTTATTGTTGTAAAATTGAATCAAATTCTTCAAGTTTATTGTTGTAAAATTGAATCAAATTCTTCTCTAGTTATGAAATTTTGTGAGTAAACGGAGAAAGCTCTTCAAGTTCTCACCAAAGCTCTGTTTCCAAGGGAAATCTCTCCAATCTCCATTCAACGGCATCGATTCTTTGTCTCATTCATTGAAAATTCGATACTTCCGATTCTAGTCCATGTTTAACAGGTTTATTACTGTCAAAATTGAATCAAATTCTTACTTGTTACTTCAAATTCTTATTTGTTACTCTAAAATTCAATTGATTAGGTTACTTGGTACTGTAAAATTGAATTTTTGAATTGATTTTGATGTATCCACAGCCGATAATCGTTCAAGAGTTTGAGTGGAGAGATTGAGAAGCTGAAAACAAGTGAACAAGCCAAATCTGTTTCTTTCCTAACCTTTTCACCACTTATGGACGATTCGTATTGTTCTGATAGTCAGATGTTTCGACGATTTAATCCATCAATCACCCCTCTCACCCAACACAGTCAATCCATCGTCGGCTGTCGACTCTTTTCTTTTCTCTTTTTCCTCTTCACTCATCCTTCATAGATGGTCCCATTCCCAGACACACCTGGCCCTGTATTGAGGATGTTCATGTATTAGCCCTTTTCCCTTTTCTGTTCACCCAGCCATAAGGTTTCTTTCTTTTCTCTTCTTTATCCATTGACAGTAATTTCCTCATCCATCCGAGAGCTCGATTTTCATCTTTTCTCTTTATCTTCTCACTGAAAACTTTACTCCAAAAGCTTTGAATTATTTATTATTATAGAAATTGTCATTTAGTTTTCTTCATTTTGGTTTAACAATTCAACTATTCAGCTATTCAACTTGTCCTGTACGGCTGTTGCCAAAGATTTTCATTTCCAAAACATTTCACAATACCAATTTTCGTTTTGGCTATTTTCTATTTGATGGCTATTCAATTGAGTCACCTTTTGACCATTTCATGTCAATCAATTTGATCTTTTCTCTTTTCTTTTCTCCGATTCATTTTCAAACAAGTGATTGCATTGACCTTTTGACATAGGACTTTCAGAAAGGACATCTGCTATTACTGGGAATGAATTTGGATTTGATTTTGAAACCACAAAGGTTAATGTACAGATTTCAAAGAAGTCAAGGCTTTTCATTGCTACTTTTCTTTGCTAATTCCTTCACTTTATACATAAAGGCGTGAAGTAGATTCCCGGGGTAGATCCCGGAGGGAAGTAGATTCCCGGAGTAGATCTCGGAGTGAAGTAGATTCCAGGAGTAGATCCCAGAGTGAAGTAGATTCCCGGAGTAGATCCCGAAGTGAAGTATATTCCCGGAGTAGATCCCGGAGTAGATCCCGGAGTAGATCCCGGAGTGAAGTAGATTCACGGGATTGAACCTCGATCCTCGATTGAACCCTTGCTTTTCAGGCAATGCTTTAACCATTGAGCTATCCGGTGTCTTAACTTGCTAAGAGAAAGAGGGAAGACTTCATGACCTAGATTTGTCGGCCAGTCATTTTTTCAAGACAAGGGGGAGGATGAAAGGAAGAGGTAACATCGGTAAAAGTTTTGTATTTCACAGGGTCGGCTTAGCGATAATTCTTTTGGGTCATTCTAGGCCTGACTTTCGGCCTTGCTTTGCCCAATTTCAATCTTTATTCATTACTAGGCAATGATTGTCCTTAACGATCATCTTCCAATCTTTATTCATTGGCAAGCAATGATTGTCCCCAACGATCATCTTCTAATCTTTATTCATTAGCAAGCAATGATTGTCCTCAAAGATCTCCTCAAATCTCCCGCACACGCAACGTGGGGAATTCGATGGAAAAAGGGAAACAATTCATTTCAATTCATTTCAATTCATCGAATTCATCGAATTCTCCTCTTTTTCATTCCCCTCTACCCACTCGATCCACTCTTGCAAATATTTTCACGAGAAATTGGTTCAAGTAGAGCATAAGTGGCCATAGGGCCAAAATTTTCTTACTACTCATTTTGGCTAAAGCTAAGATCCTTTTTCTAATCTGTTTTTCAGGTTTTTTTAGGTTTATATTGTGAAAAGTTATCAGTTATCATATTGCAAAAATCAAAGCCATTGAACCTATTGACGAACCACTGCTTTTCTGCCAGCAATTGTTTGCCAAAGCATTACGAGATCTAAGTATCCAATCCTTGAATAAAAGACCACCCGAAGACCTTGATCCAAGGATGGGCAAATGTTTTGGATAAAGAATAGGCAGATAGAAGAATATATTGAGTGGTTCTCTGTGTGTTGATCGGCACATGCTTCGAAAGGAAAGAGATTGGGGCGGTTCTCTCTCACAAACATCCCGCCTTTCATTCTAAAAGAACCACTTGACCGTCACACATCAAAACCTTCCCACTTTGATCAAATAATTCTTTTATTTTTAAAGACATTGTCTCTTTATTAAGTGCATTTTTGACAATTTTCTCTGCTTTTTAGCTTTTCCAGCCGTTCAGCCGAATTTTTACCTTATTTTTATGTATGATAGTTAGTTTTGTAGTAAGTTTAGCACAAATCCAATTCATAAATCTACCGTATTTCTTCGAATAGAAGACCGGGTAAAGAGTATCATCGCGTACTCCTGCGTAGCAGCCCTTTTTAAAATTTCTTTTCTGCATAAAAGCTTTCAATCAAGTGCTATAGAGCTGGAAAATGGCTCAAAAATCTGGTAGTGAATGTGGTATTTTTGAGTCATTTTCCAGCCCTATAGCACTTGATTGAAAGCTTTTATGCAGAAAAGAAATTTTAAAAAGGGCTGCTACGCAGGAGTACGCGATGATACTCTTTACCCGGTCTTCTATTCGAAGAAATACGGTATATAGTCCAAGAAAAGATTGATAATGAATAGAATAGCTCGAATAAATCAATAAAATGAATAGTTTCAATCGATTTCCCGATCCCGAAAACCCGAGATTTAAGCTTTACAGCGGAATACTTTTTCCACAAAGCAGAAAAATGTAAACGACTTAGTTATTCTTTGTGCGAGCGCACAATCGCTCTCCATCTGGCATAGGGCTCTGGTACAAGGCCTTCTGTTTACAAGTCTTCCGGATCCGAGTCCGAACATTATCCCGTGATATAGCTAATGAACATTATCGCATTATTGATCAGCATTGAGTTCACGAACTAATAGAGAAACATTTCGATCGCAAATCACTAGAATATTAACCTAACAATAATTCTAGAACTAAGTCGAAAGTCATCGAAATATCCGAGACCTTGCTTTCTATTTTTCCTCTTTCTCTTTCTCTTTCTCTTCCTCTTCCTCTTACCCTTCCTCTTCCCCTTCCTCTTCCTCCAATTCCCAGCAATGAAATGCGCATTTCTCAGTCACAAATCCCCGATTTTCACGAGATTTCTCTTGTTTTTTTCCACTTCGTCCGCGCGAAAAAGTGTGTTCGTTGTTAGGGGAAATCGAGAAAATGTGCATATCGTGAACAGGCAATGAACTGTTTTTATGGGGGAAAAGAGGAGAGGCTAGGGGACATCTTTTGCTCGATTATTCGATATTCCGACTGAAATTTGTTTGTGTCACTTGGGGAAAATCATAAAGAACCACATTGATTTGCTCAGTTTTATCTCCTGTATTCAGTTCTTGTTTTTGTTTTAAGATTTCTCGGCTTCGCTCTGGCATTTTGAATGAGTAGCTTGCTTTGAAGCTTGCTTGCTTTGAGGCTTGCTTGCTTTGAAGCTTGCTTGCTTGCTTTGAAGCTGGCTTGCTTTGAAGGTTCAAAACTTTGTCTAGAGATTATATTATTGATAACTTTTCATGTAGCTTTTTAAAATATATGAAATAGAACTTGATTAGAGTATAAAGTGCAGAGAAAAGCAAGAGAAGAGAGCTCAAATCACATTGCACTGTTTTAGTTCCTATTTTCTCTGAATTCGCGACTCTAATCAAGGACTTGAGTCGATTTCCTTTAAAATAACATTATTTTTATCTTCAATATTTCATTCCTCATTTCTCGAGGGTATCATTGACCTGTGAGTGTGTCAGCAAGATTGAAAAGAGCAATGGGAAAGGGGCGATTAGCACTGTGTCTCACTTTCGACTCAGCCACATACACAAATCACAAGAAAGGGTCGAACAAATTTGCATTTAGGCTCAAAAACGAGCGAATCGACATTAAGAAGACAGGACGAAGACACTAAAGATCTTTGTGGGGAAATAATTCCTTCATATAAAGGAAACTTTAAACCAAATACATCTCTCTTTCTTCAAAACAACCGTCCGATTCTTTCATCGACTATCATCGACCAAAATAATCGCCTTTTCTAAATCCCCCAGCTGGAAATTAGCATACTTTTGATCTTGGCTTAATTTCTTAGCTAATTTTTACTCTATTTGGGTTTTTAAATAGATTTATTCACATAAATAATGTTGTACAAAAATGTAGAAAATTAAAAAAACTAATATCTGAAAAATAAAACGAATAATCTAGCAGCCGGGATTGAACCCTTGAGCTCTGGATTGACCTTTCGACCAAGAAACAGGGCTCTTAGCCAGTCGGCCAAGACGCCTTGTTTCCACGGATGACTTCCGGGCTTAAGAGATTCTAACCCAATCGGAAGCAGTTCAGATCTAGACTTCTAACATGGCCGACTGGCTAAGAGCCCTGTATCTTGGTAAGGGCCCTGTATCTTGGTAGGGGCCCTGTATCTTGGCAAGGGCCCTGTATCTTGGCAAGGACCCTGTATCTTGGTAAGGGCCCTGTATCTTGATAAGGACCCTTTATCTTGGTAAGGGCCCTGTATCTTGGTAAAGGCCCTGTGTCTTGGTAAGGGCCCTGTATCTTGGTTAGAAGGTCAATCCCGGGTTCAAGGGTTCAACCCCGGTAGCTAGATTATTGGTTAATAAATTGCAAATCGATGAAAATCTCTTCAAACTTTTGAATACGATTATATTCGATTGAAGAAATCAATCTTGCGTTACACTTTACTGAGAATATAATCAAGAAAAATCAAAACTTTCAAAGCTTTCGTGTATTACAATCGAATTTACAAGCAATCTTCAATTGATCTCCATTTTTGAATCGAATCCGATGAATCGAATCCAAATTACTGCACAATACTTGAATATTCATCGGTAGATCGGTTCTTTCTTCAAAATAATGATCATTCTGATTGCCTATCCCTTTTTTTTTTCTTCTTTTTACCGTTCCGATCGGTTATTGTCTTTCGGGGCCAATTAACGACCTCGGCGGTGTCTTTTCCCTTCAGTTTTCATGGCTTTTGCGCGTTTCTTTGTGCTGTTATTGTATGGGAAAATTAGGGAAAATTGGTAGAGGAAAGAGGATTCAGACAGGACTACAGTTAAAAAGAAGAGCCATAACCAAACCATAAATAAATTATGACTCGGTGGGGCTTCTTTACTCAAACAGATGCATATTTTTAAGGTTAAGAATTGCTCGACAAGTGCTCCAGATTCATTTCTATAGTTGGTTTAGATTTTTTGAAAGCTTTATTATGAAATTTATTTCGAAATTTTTGATTTGAAAGTCTGTTATTTGTTAGGAAACGAATTGGCTTTGCGTTTTGTAAATGTACAGTACTGGACAATGAAATATGATATTTGAAAAAAGATCGTCACTTTCGCGCGTCTGTAACTCCCTTGTCTTTGAGTTTAAACTATTAGTGTTATACATTTTCTGAAAGCTCTTTTCAAGGACTACACAATGGTAATATTAATATTTAGAAATACCGTATTTTTTGACGCATTTCAGCGCGCGCGAAAGTGACGATCGTTTTTCAAATATGATATTTCATTGTCCAGTACTGTAGCCACAAAAATGGCCAACTTAGCCTTGGCCAACATAGTTTTACAATAAAAATCACCAAAAACAAACCTTGGGCTCTTTCAGATTCAGACATTGTTTCATTCAATTTAGCTTTTTTTCAAAGGGTATACAGTACTGGACAATGAAATATGATATTTGAAAAAAGATCGTCACTTTCGCGCGTCTGTAACTCCCTTGTCTTTGCGTTTAAACTATTAGTGTTATGCATTTTCTGAAAGCTCTTTTCAAGGACTACACAATGGTAATATTAATATTTAAAAAACGGTAAAGACAAGGGAGTTACAGACGCGCGAAAGTGATGAACATTTTTCAAATATGATATTTCATTGTCCAGTAGTGTATATTTATTCGACACGAATAATGATTTACAACACAACGGAGGGGATTTTTACCCCTAGTTACCCCTATTGCCTAAATGTTGTTAAAAAAAAACCCATAATAAAATCCATAATAATGGGAAAAAGAACTAATCTTTCTAGCCGCCGGGATCGAACCCTTAACCCCCGACTAGGAGACAAGACTCCTATCCGGTTGGCTACGACGGCTATTAAATATTTAAATGATAACTTTTCACAATGAAAAAACCCGGATTTTGTCAAAAGATTCAGATTTTTGAAATCATAAACTCTGTTACGATTGATATTCTAGAATAAATCAACTGTGAATCAATGTTTCCACTTTTCGATTTCTCTTTCCAAATCCACTTTCACCATCCAATTTTGAGGCCTCATTTGTGTCCAGCTGGGTTCATTCATTCAAAGCTACTCGAAACTGAGAACACTTTAGAAGTATTCCTTTTTAAAGTATTCCTTTCTTAAAGTATTCCTTTCTTATTTTACTACTTACCAACCAAAATACCAACTTTAGCTCTATCTGATAGCTCTTCTTGTCTTGTAGAATCTTCTTGTAGAATCAAAATCTGAAACAAAACTGTTCTAAATCGATTTTAGTGATCATTCGAACATTTTTGCAATTTTATTTCATACAAATCTCAATTTATGACCATTGTCGAGAAATCCGCAAAATAGCACTAATCCCTTAAGAGAAAATGCCGGGAAGATTTATGATCGATTTCTGATCGTTTGGTGCTCTTTTTCGATGACAATAGATTATAAGATTTTGACATAAAAAAGGAAATTCGATCAATGAAAACAAAATTAAAAACTTTATTATCCTAAAGATGCGATTTGCGATTGCTTGATCACAATGAGATTTCCAGTTACCGTATTTTCTCTAATAGTAGTGCACCGTGAGCGTCGCCTAAATTCCCGAGAACCGCTTATCAGAACCTATCGATGTGGGGTCGGAAAATATAGCTGACGATGAGATCTTGTGGGGGATTTGAGTGTTGAGCTTCCGCAAAAGCTTGGAAACCGTAAAATAGTCACCAACTCGGCTCGCCGGGGTGCACTACTGTTAGAGAAAATACGGTAAGTAAAGCATGCTAAATTTGAATTCGAATCTAAATTCTTTAAATCAAAAAGCTAAAAATTCAAAATTGGCACTACGGGGGAACTCGGATCGTGTGGGTCGTAGAGAATTGCTCTTTGAACTGTGTCACGGTGACAAAACATTCGACCGAAAAAACCCCACCTTAAAACCAGCTTTGGCTTTCTAATAGATCGAACTGGCTTTCTACTAGATTTCATTTGCATTTAACATTAGAAAATCTTAAGTAACCGTTCATTCTTATACCCGAAAAATCCGACTCACGGATTTTTCAGGTGGTTTTTTGCTGTTCAGACGTTCTGCCATCGTGGCACAGTCGAAAGCACGCCTATCTACAGCCTACACGATCCGGGTACTATTTTTGCTTTTAACTACACAATTATATTCAGTTTAGTTTAAAAATTTCAGCTTTTTTGGTCATAATTTGGCTATGATTTAGCTATGATTTGGCGATTTTTTTGAGTTAATCAAGTTTCCAAGAAAAGCCAGAGGTTGGCTGTATTTTAATTCTAACAAACTTATCCTTATACACATTAATATTATTGTAGATTCGATTTGCATTTAATAATGCTAAAAAGGACTTCCATTACCCCGTCATTTTGACACACTTTTCTCCTATAGACTAAGCGATAATTGAGTGTGTGAAAGTTATTTGCGGCTCATTGTCAGATTAACACATTTATTTGTAACCATCTGTTTCATCTGTTTCACCAGTTTTTCTTCGATTCAATTATCCTGGAGGAATTCATTTCATTTCTTTTCTCTCGAGGAATTCATTTTGATTTTCAAAAATGCATAAAGGATTCAAATTTCTCTCTAATTTTGGCCTCATCTGGCTTAAATTATTGCCCTCAATGGGGAAAAGAAACAATCATTTACAATCATTTATTGCAT
Source organism: Mesorhabditis belari (assembly GCA_958450365.1). Classification (NCBI taxonomy): domain Eukaryota; kingdom Metazoa; phylum Nematoda; class Chromadorea; order Rhabditida; family Rhabditidae; genus Mesorhabditis; species Mesorhabditis belari. The sequence continues at coordinate 1,337,828 of CAUEEP010000935.1, read as the reverse complement.
TCCGCAGATTGTACCCCAGTATTGAATGAAGATTTGAGAAATGCTACTGAATAAATTCAGCTGTTTAATCTAATCAAAAAAAACTTTATATGATTGATCTAAAGGGATTCGATTTTTGTGAGATTTCTAACATTTCGACTCCTTTATCATCTCAAAAGATGAGATTGTCACCTAAATTTGTCCTTTTTCTCCTTTTTTCATCTCCAAAATCATTGTTTTTACGAATAAACTCACGTACTTTAAAGTTCAATAAGTCAGCAAATTGTTGTTGACAATTACAAGTTCGAAACGAGCTCGGAAAGTATGTCGAGAGGAAAAAGATGGATGAGAATAGCCTCTGAATGGGGGCAATCCATTGGGGATCATTGAGGAAAAGAAAGAATGAAATTGAAGGAATGAAAAGAAGGGATTGAAGAATGAACTGTGAAGGGCCATTCTCAATTCCTTTTCTTCTCATTCTTTCACTCAAACCTTTCAATATTGTCGATTGAGATCGACGCGTGAAATGATCCGAAAATGAGCTGAAACTATTGGGTTGGTGAATTGAAAACTGCGGGCTATTGTCATATGTGACAGTTTGGGCACTTTCTTCAAAAGAAACCCATTTTGGTGTCAATGGAAAAGTTGTAGAGAATCAAAAATCAAGCTTATATCCAAATTTTCAGAACAATTCAAAAGCTGGTTTTCAAGAAATGAGAAATTTACGAATTTTCACAAAACTTGCCTTTTAAGCGAAACTACTAAGTGTATCTTTTTGGAAATTTGGCTATAAGCTTCATTTTTGATTCTCTACAACTTTTCTATTGACACCAAAATGGGTTTCTTTTGAAGAAAGTGCTCAAATGCTCAAACTGGGACATCTCCAGTTCTCCATTTTTAAGTCTCACACTTGTCTCACACACAAACCAAAATCCTACTACGAAAGAGGAATCCGCAAATTGCCTGTAAAATGGGCAGAAGTCGTCAATAATAATTATTTGGAATGAATTCATGGTTTTATGTTCAATAAATTTTAGTTCAAAGTCCCGCAGTTTTTAATTCACCAACCCAATAGTTCAGCTGGGAATATAAGGAGAATGATTTTGCTAAATTTTAAGCTAAAATTTGATCTCAATTCGATACAAAAGCCGATCCATCAACAATCGCTTTCTCCATTTCTTTTTCCTTTCTCATTTTTCATTGCGTCATCGCCCACTTTGCATAACGATTCACGCAATGAGAGATCATCGATTTGAGACTTACTTATGGGAAAAACGTCGAGAAAAGAATAAAGAAAAGAATGAGAAGAAGATTGATTGTTTAATCTACCTCTTTTCTTTTTTTTTGACACTTCAACGCCTTCGATTCTTCGAGAACTGTTCTTTTGCACAAAATCGATATTTTCTATATGAATTTGACTAAATATTCGCAAGTTTCATGTGAGTTTTCTATGCCAGGACAAACTAGAACAAACTAGAACTAACTAGAGACTAAAACTAACTGGGTTCATTGCATAGAAAGCCCACTACAACCAGACAAAGTATTCTGGGATGACTAGTATTAGCAAATCAAACTTTGTGCACTTCATTGGAACCATTTGATAAGTTATTAGCGATTTTCCGATGGACAACCGTTGACCTCTCAAAGAAAAAAATGGAAATATTGGAAAAGTGGAAAAGCAAAAGGGAAAAATGGAAATTAAGGAGTAAAATTAGCAAATCAAACTTTGTGCACTTCTTTTGTACCATTTGATACGTTATTTTTTCAATCTTTCAACCCTTACTTTCCATTTTTCCCTTTTGCTTTTCCACTTTTCCAATCTTTCGATTTTTTCTTTGAGAGGTCAACGGTTGTCCATCGGAAAATCGCCTCCAGCTATCCTCTCGTGCCCTAAAAAAGATCACTTTCAAAAGTCCCGATCATTTTAGACAGATCATATCTCATTACTCATCACTTTTGGAGGCGCTATATAATGGATTGAGTTGAACAAGCCGTTCCTGTTGGAGTAAGATATAGTCGGCGCCGGGATTCGAACCCGCGACATCTCGCCTACCGGACCACCACCCAACCACGTAGCTCTACCAATGAGCTACACCGTCACATTTTCCGTCGCCGTCAAGGTAGGGTCTTATACCTTACTGTTTAAAAACTTTCACTCGCCATTGTTACTGTATCGTGTTGAGACTTGACAAGTATTCCTTTTCTAACACTCCCATAAATGCCAAAGTAATTTACTTTGAAGTACTTTGAAGTAAAGTTTTTTGGCATTTATGGGAGTGTTAGAAAAACAATACTTGTCAAGTCCCAGCAAGATACAGTAACAATGGCGACTGGAAGTTTCTGGTGACTATTCACTATTCACTAGATTCAAACAGTTCAAATAGATAATCTTTTACCCAAAAAAGCCAAATGTACTTTATTCTATGTTTCAAATTAGCATATAACACTATTGCATGAGAAAGAGAATGTGTTGAAGGGAAATCCCGCCCCTTTTCCTTTCTCTTCACTCTTCCTCCCCTTCGGGATTCATCAGAGCTCCCGAAATCCATTGGGTACGTTTCCAAAAAGTATTTTTTTTAATGTTTAACGTTTTTTAGTATTTAATGTTTTAATGTTTACAAGTGTTTTAAGTTATTCATTTCTTTTAAAACTATTAAGAATTGATAGAGACAATGGGCTGGCAAAGACAAGGCTGACAAGAGCTATTCCACAATTTTGATATTCAAAGATACTTCTGTGAAATTGGCAGACTAAAGAAGTGGAATTGGCAAAGATATAGATGTTCGAAGATGGATTGAATGCTTTCCTGCTTGCTCTTGCTTTCCGGGCTTTCCTACTCTAACCACTGAGCTATTCAGTACCTTGATTTGTCAAGAGAAAGAGGGAAGATAGAAAAAAAGAAAGAAGCTTTGAAATTTCATTCTCAAAGTGTTTCAATTGTGTTACTTTTTCCCTTTCTTTGTTAATTCCCCTATCCTAACCCTTCCCCACATTGATGCCTTGGTGCAAATGAGGGAAATAAAGGGTACTCAGCCATCTCTCTGTCTACCATTCTTGCCCTTTCCCCCTCCTTGAACACATGTCCCTCAAAATTTGTTCTCCCAATTTCTCTTTCTTCTCTTTCATTTCTTTTCATTCTCGTTCACTCGTTTACTTGTCACTTTTTATCGTTGATTGACAACTTTCCACCAATCACAAACCAATAAATCCGACAATCCACCATTTTGTCATTCAAGAAATTCACTTTCTGCCAGATGGACAGCATTTTGTTATTGTCTTATTTCAACAATTAATTGCCCAATTTCAACAATCCTAACCCTTTCCCGGGATAGGCTACTTTGCGCCAAATTTTTTGCGCAACTGGATCATTTGCGCAACTAGCTCTTTTGCGCAACTATTGGGTTGGTGGAAAAGTTCTTTCCGATTTTTTGGGAGAGTACTTTAAATTTGTCCAATTTTGACGTTTTATAGCTCATCTTAAAGCTGAATTCAAGACGGATCGATTGGTAAAAACCATTTTGAGATATCTCTTTTCTAAAAGTTTTTACAGCTATTTTAGTAAAGGGCGGCAGAGCCAAAAAATGGCTGTTTTCACGTTTCGTTAGTTTTCCGTGCAGAAACCTAGGCTAAAAACATGTGTTTCGTGATCAGCGTCAAAAATAACCCCTAGACACGCATTTTCAGAATCTTAGCAAAAAATTTTTGAAAAATATTGTCACCGGTGGAAGTCGAACCAGCGACCCTCAGTCTAATAGCCTAACTCGCCATAACTTTCTTCGAAATCGGCCAATCTTTATGATTTTGGTGTCATTTTGTTACACTTTTTGAGATCTACAAAATGACACAAAAATCATAAAGATTGGTTTGCTTAGAAAAAAGTTATGGTGAGTTGCGCAAACGATCCAGTTGCAAACCCAGGCGCAAACCCAGGCGCAAACCCAGGCGCAAACCCAGGCGCAAACCCAGGCGCAAACCCAGGCGCAAACCCAGGCGCAAACCCAGGCGCAAACCCAGGCGCAAACCCAGGCGCAAACCCAGGCGCAAACCCAGGCGCAAACCCAGGCGCAAACCCAGGCGCAAACCCAGGCGCAAACCCAGGCGCAAACCCAGGCGCAAACCCAGGCGCAAACCCAGGCGCAAACCCAGGCGCAAACCCAGGCGCAAACGACCCAGTGACCCAGTTGCGCAAATAAAATGGCGGAAATTAGCCTACGGAACTTAGCCTTTCCCACATTGATGCAAATGGTGCAAATGAGGGAGATAAAGGGTACTCAGCCAACTCTCTGTTTTCATTTAATATTGATATTCTTTTCGATATGCTATTATTCTCTTCATCTTCATTATCAATTTTTGTTTTCCACCGATTAGCTCGGTTTTCTATTCAATTTCTTTTAAAGCTTATCTGCAAAACGTCAAACTTTCAGAATCAAAAAAATGAGCTAGAAAGCTAGAAATGTGTGAATGTGTGCCTGCTCCGCCAATTTTTGACATCGGTCTTCCGCCCGATCCGACTCTCATCTGGCATCTCATTTCTGATGAGCTTTTTCAAGGCGTAAGTTTTGCTATATTGCTATATTGCTATATTGCTATATTGCTATATTGCTATATTGCTATATTGCTATATATTCTCATTGCTAAAATTTGAAGTTAATCGTCTTTGTGTTAATCGAATCGATGCAGTTAATCGTCTTTGTGTTCGGCTTTTATTTCATCTATAACATGCCAATCCTTTTTATGGGTTCGGCTGGGAATGCAAAACATGATCAGCGCCGGGATCAGCGCCGGGATCAGCGCCGGGATTCGAACCCGCGATCTCTCGCTTCGCTCTACCAATGAGTGACACCGAGACATCCCATTGCCTTATGCCTTACTAGTAATCGATAGCCATTTTTAATATGGATATAGCCTTATGCCTTACTAGTCATTGATGGCCGTTTTTAAACCCAAATATAGACTATTTTATAATCAAAAACATATCAAGTTGCTCGGTAAATCTTTTTGATGAACATGAGATTTACTCCAAAATCTCTCTAGGCCTTCTATAGAGAAATTTCAGCTTTCAGCATTAAATATATCCGTTATTTCTTTCAAAATCTCTCCAATTTCCCGTTAACTTCCCAAAAGTCGCAAATTGAATTCCGTCCATTCAACAAAAGCAATGTTGAGAGGGAAAAAGGAGTGAAATGTTGACAAATCGCTACTATTCTTGAAAAGTGATGTCCCAAAAGGGTTCTCTCTCTTGAATTCTTTCTTGAATTCTTTCTTGATTTCTTTCTTTTCCCAATCCTTTCTCAACTTGCTTGTTAGACGCTTTTCTTCACAAATTTTCACCAAGGATTTGGTGCATAAAGGGAAAAGAGGAGAGGGTCCCTTGGGGGAAATTCGATTTTCTAACGGCTGTCTTCTTCGTTTTCCTGATACTGGATATTATTTAGTTTCTATAGGAAAAATGGAATCGAAAGTCGTGACATTCAAAAAGTACAAGTGCAATAAATAGATGAAATGAAGTAAGGAAATTCGCTAGCCGCTGGGATTGAACCCGTGAGCTCTTGACTTGGATACAAGACTGCTTGGATACAAGACTGCTAACCATTCGACCTTGGGGGCAGTGTTTATTGAACCAAATTACCGGGGTATGAGGCTTTAAACAGTCAATAAGGGACCACTCCTTTACCCCCCATTTTTCTGAAAAGATTCAAGGCCAAAAGGAAAGAAAAGGAAGCATTTATGAAGGGTTTAGGGGTATCCATGAACCTTTTCTCTTTCTCTTTCTCTTTCTCTTTCTCTTTCTTCTTCCTTTCTTCCTTTCTTTCTTTCTTCCTCTTCTTCCTTTTCCATTCTTCTCTTCAATCATTTCCCTGTCAATTTCTTGTGAATCTCCCCGTTTTCTCATCTCGTTTTCTCTCAAGATCTGACCGGGATTCTCGACAACATCTCAAAACATTCCCATATTGCAAAGAGATTCACAATCAAACCCGCCAACTCAATTTATGTGACAGAATCGGGGAAATTTGTTTAAGGGATAATTGTAGTGAAAACTGAGATTCTCAGTGAAAAGTATGGTTATTTATTTCTAAAAATAGTTTTGAAGTTTCGAAAAAATTGATCAGAACAAAAATTGTGCGCTGCCAAGACTCGAACAAGCGACCTTTCGCTTACCGGGCAACTGTGCTAATCATTACACCACAGCACACTTGTTTTCCCGAGCTCCAGAGGGAGTTAAGTAAGCGTCAGTTTGAAACTTTGAAACTTTCAGGCTCTTTAAAACGCCGCCACAAGCTGACCAAGCAACTACCTTGGTGGTCTAGTGGATAGTCTAAACTACCAAACCTTTTACATTCTTTCCCCACGAGTCTGAGTAGTCTAACTCGAGTTCAAGTAGTCTAGTGGATAGTCTGCTAAACTACCAAACCTGTTGCAAGCTTTCCCTTGCAAGCTTTCGAATCCCACTCTCACCAAACTTTTTGTCTTATTGAAAATTAAACATTTTTGCAAAGGCATCATGGATTTAAAAAGAAATTACGAAAAAATTTAGTCAGATGACTGCACATGGGATCCGTTTATCTCGATCAGCGACGAGACGGCTACAATCAGAGAAAGGTTTTGATTCTCTAAACGATTCTCTGAAGCTTGAAAGAATATCTTTTAGAAACGATCCGAAAACCCTTGAGAATAAAGGCAACGATGTGAGAGTGCCGATATTCGTTTGTGCTTTGATGACCGTTCTTTTGCTATTCATTCTCATCACAATTGTTGCGATTAAATTCAGGAGGTGAGTGAAATTCTTGGCTACATTTGAATCTCATTTTGAAATTCTACATGAGAATTCAAAAATTCAAGAAAGGCAATCAAAAACGACCCATCGAAACGCTCACTCACTTTGGTGAGCTCAATTTTTTGGAAATCTGTCATCTAAGTTTGATTTATGAGATGAGATTGATGAGGGAAAAGGGTTTTTAAGGTAATTTTAAGGATTTCAAGATGCTGGGAAGCTGGGAAGGTTTTTCAAAAGAATCAATCTCATAGAAAATTGAAACTTTAGTTGCTAGAATTGCTTTAGGATAAGCTAGAATTGCTAGAATTGCTTTAGGACAAGCTAGAATTGCTAGAATTGCTAGAATTGCTTTAGGACAAGCAATTCTAATATTGCCTAGTAATAGTGAATAGAATTTTTTACTTAAATAAAACCCAAAATTTCTTAACTTTTCCCATCTCAGCTATGAAAACCAGGCATTGAAAATTCAGTGAATGAGGCGAATTGTTGCCTTTTCGTTGGAGTATTTCTGGGTGACATGTGGTGGGTAAAAAGAAAAGAGAATGTTTCATCAAGTGAAAGAGATGAGAGGAGAAAAGAAGTCTTTTTATTCTCCTTTGTTGTCTTTCACATTTCTAACACGAGTTGAGTCTCGTCTCACATTCTTTCAGAAGAGAGAAAAGAATATAATGAGACCATGTGCTCCTTATGTGACAAAATATGAATGTTAAAATGTGGAAAAGAAAAGATAAATGATTCTTCCCGGTCTTTTGAAATTTTTGACCGGCCAGATCCAGCTGAACTTGGCTGGAATTTGTAGAGAAATACAGCCAAATTTGAGGCAAGAATTGATCCCAAAAATTTGGGCATAGTGACGCCGAAAACCTTTCCCTTTACGGATTTAGCTTGTGAAGATTTGATTACTCGACAAGTCGATAGCTTTGAATGAAGTCGATGGCTTTCAAATGATAATGATAGAGATCTCAAGAGATTCGAATTGGTTTTGGGTTTTGCAGATAGCTTTTCCCAATGAAAAGACCCGAATTTCCGAGAAGAAGCTGATAAACTTTCGATTGTTGATTGATTGATTCTAAAATGCATTTTCTGACTGGATTTTCTTTCCATTAGCTTTTCATAAACGTCAAATTAGCTTTGTTTTAGCTTAAGCTTTAAGATTTAATTGTTTTCAAGAAGATTTGGTACAATTTTGATGAACAATGCTGCTTTCAAGTCAGTACAATAACAATAAAGCTAAACAATACTGCTAATCAAGACAGTAATTCAGATCAAGGCAGATTCTAAACCCGATTAAAGCTTTAGTGACGTTTGCGCTTTCTAAATCTACAGTGTGTAAGACAGCTTTCCCCAGATTGTTTATATAAAATTTCTGAACTTTGAAAACACACGACATCTCCATAAATGACTCACCATCTTGAGCAATTCTGTCAGTCATTGCCAAGTCATTGGGGTCACTAACGAAGAAAAGAAAAGAGAGCAAAGGGGAAATGGTTTTGACATGAAAAGAGAGAGACTCTCTTGTGCTTCATTCCCCCCAAATTCTCATCGATAGTTAGAGGAAACCAATTCCTTCTTGGCTTTCCGCTACTTCTCGTCGTTGTGCTAATGAGCTGAATGGATGACAGGGATCATTGAGGGGAATAAGAAATGTGAAGGCCAAATGGCTGGTGATGACACAATGAATTTCTCGTTCACTCTCGAATTTCTCGAACTTATTTCTCGAACTCGAACATTTCAAATTTAAAAGAGAATCTTGAGATTATTGGTAATAGCTGTCATCGACAGCTGGCAAGCCAGGTGAGCTAGACAAGCAGCTGGCATAGGTGAGCTAGACAAGCAGCTGGCAAGCTAAGTCAGCTAGGCAAGCAGTTGACAAGCTAGGTGAGCTAGACAAGCAGCTGACAAGCTAAGTCAGCTAGACAAGCTAGGTCAACTAGACAAGCTAGGCCAGCTAGACAAGCTAGGTGAGCTGCCTAGTTTTCAAATTAGTCAAAACTTTAAAACTTGCATTCAAAACTTGACCAAATCAAGAGCCAAATCAAGGCTAAAAAATCCCGTTCTGTCTTTAGTTTTCAATGCATTTTTGGCCTTAAAGACTTAAAAAGTATTTCCCTCTCTTTCTTCTTTGTGTTTCCTATTTCTTCTTGACCAAACAAGGTGCCGATAGCTCAATGGGAGAGTATTTAGCAGAAGATCGATGGTCCAATTCCCCCTTAGTTCCAAATTCTTTGCCATTAACTTCTTTACTTTATTAACTTTATTGTTCTTCTTTACTTTATTATTCCGTATTTATTTTGAAACAAAAAGTGTACTTTCTTTGTCATCCCAAAACTTTCGCGTTTCATTTTGTGACACAATTCAATAGACAAGCCAAATTTCGACTAATTTGGTCGAAATTTGGGCCAAGGAAGTGCAAAGAATGAAATGAGATTCACACGGCTCGTTTCCTCTCAACAATCGATTGGGAACGATAATAAAGTTAGCAATGCAAGTGTCTTGGATGAACAGAAGGCAACAGAAAGGAGGCAATTTTAGAAAGAATTCAATGGTACACGACAATTTTACACTAGAATTTAAGAAAGGATTCAATAGTTTGTGCATTCCCACAGATTCTTTGAAATGAGATTCTTTGCATTCCCACAGTCCTTTTTCTTTGAAATGAGAGTCATCGAATGAGCGAGTCCATCGCTTTATGATCCCACGATCTTGAAAGAACACAATTGCCTGTTTTTCCGCGTATTGAGCCACATCAGAGAAGCAAAGCGCCTAAAAAAAGACGTGTAATAAGAGAAACAATATATAGAAATGAAAAAAAAACCCCAAACTTCTTTGAAATCTGTAAAAAAATCAAGAACTTTCAGAAAATCCCTCCAGAGCACATCAAGAAAGAAGAAAACCCCGTCAGCCGATCACATTCTCACCGCTCCTGACAACACTTGGAGCTACAATTCAATGAAAACAACTCCAAATTCTGTTCATGTAAGTAGAAATTCGTTTGCTCATTGAAAATGATATTTCAAAGGATTATATTTCAAAAATTTTTAGGGATCACTTGGCATTCTGATGTACGGTGACGCGCGGAATGCTGGCTCAATGGTTTTCCACAAGAACCCAACTCCAAACACGATAAGGTTCAGTGCTAATATTGAAATCAAACATAAACTCTAATCTAATCAACAAATTACACAAAGCTATCCGATGAAAAGTTGCTTATCATCTATTACCAGCATTGCTTAGCATCTATTACCAGCCATGCTTAGCATCTATTACCAGCATTGCTTATCATCTATTCCTAGCATTGCTTATCATCTATTACCAGTATTGCTTATCATCTATTACCAATGCATTAAGAACTTTTTTTGAAGAGAAAAGAGGTGATCAATCAATCGAAAATTAGAAAATCTTGACCTAATCCGTTCGATTCTTTTTCCTTTTTCTGATCGTTCGATTCTCGTACAGTAATCGCTCATTTCTTGTCCCCATTTGGTGTCATTTCGCCACAAAGAATCACTCTTTCCATCTACAGGAAATGGGTAAATCTTGAGTTCCTTTACTTTAATGCGTTTTCTAAAATGCATTGAGAAAAGCACCGTCGTCAAAGTGTTAGTTTAAATTCGCTCAGCCAGATTTTAGTATCATTCAATGAACCTTGTAATTTCTCATCAAATGATAAGTAAGCAATTAAGCAAAAAAAAAAAAAATCACCGGAAATACTCTATAGCAAAAATCGAAAGCAGATTCGGATTTACCTTCTCGTCTAATTTCTTTTTAGAAAATCATTTTTTCTCGAGATTTTCCTAACTACACTTTTGGTTTGAGAGAAACACACTAACAATAAGAAATGAAATAGCAAATTAATTATAAAACTTAAAACCTTAAGAAAACAGACATAAAGTTGTCCCCTAAACTCTTTCCGCCCCATTTCCTTTAAAAAATACCGACTGGGGCTACCAGTGGTGAATTTATCGCATACACGAAATATATCAATCACAATACAACGACACACACAATACTAGGCTATATCTTAACTTAACCCACGTCATGACAGACGGCTCCCTAACCCTAAGCTCAATGGGGAACTAAATAGCTTTTTTGGTGGTGAAGGGAAGATGACGATGAAGGAGTGGCTTGTCACTTTAAAGAACTGGGGCCACAACCACCAGACTGCCCTCCAGAAAACCTCTCAACCCGAAGGGAAAGGAAATCCGAAGGGGGTGACCATGTCGCATGTGGGGTTCGAACCCTCGACCTTCCGATTAAGATAAACACTTAACCAGTCAGCCACACGTGCTAGCTAATAAATACCTTTAGCTAATAAATACTAAATTTTGATGAAAAGTGCAGAAAAAAGAAATCGATTTATTAAATCATTTTTAAGTCACTTTAAGAGTTAAAAATTGTAAAGAAAATATGAAAAGCTTTAAAATTTTTTCTTATTTAGATCGTATCGAACGGGCGAATGTCCATTGAGACAATCGGCGACAACGATTCGTTTAAATCATCCAGGCGATTCACCCGCTGCCGCCTATCATACATTGGGAAGGCATTACGAGGAAATTCCGTCACGTTTCGCTAGCTTTGCCCCAAGTCCTTTGGTGAGTGAAAAATCGAGTCTGGCTCAGGCTTAGGCTTAGACTCAGTCTTCGCGAAGATTGAGTCTATTTGGCTGTGGGGTTTTCCGGTGATTCTCATATCTCGGTCAGGCTTAGGCTTAGGCTCAGACTCAGGCCGTGACATTGATTACAGTTTGTACGATTGAATTTAGAGATTCGGAACGAAATAGCATTATAGAGAGTCCGGACCCGGAACTGGATCCGATTTCAAAGCAGGGTTGAGCGGATTCAGATCCGGATCTCGCAAGAATACAAAGAATCTTACGGCGGCTACGCGGCGCTCTAATAGCCAGTTCATAGTACCGTTGTGTAGGCGTTAAGTAGTGTCGCGTAGCGGCGGTTCTTTGTATTCTTGCGTAGGGATCTGGATTCGGATCTAGATCTGGATTCGGATCTGGATCTGGATCTGGATCTTGATCTGGATTCAGATCTGGATCTGGATTCGGATCTGGATTCGGATCTGGATCTGGATTCGGATCTGGATCTGGATTCCGCCCAACCCTGAGCTGGAAAGAATCCGGATAGCTGGAAAAGTGCAAACGAGATAGATTTTACACTAAAAGCAACCTGCTCGACTTAAAAATTTGAATCAAGAATATTAAAGAATATTGTTTCTAGTTGAGTCGGCAAGATTGGCAAAATAGTGATCGGATATCATCGAGACGACCCCCACCATCCTCTCGGCCACCTCCACCCCCACCAACACAATCAAAACCACCTGAATATGGTAAGAGAGATTCAATTTCTATTTTTATATTAGATTTGTTTTAGATTTAAACATTGAAACAGCTTACTAATTTCAGTGATTTCAGTGATTCCCACAGAGGTTTTGAGGAAATTTCACTCGCCTGGTTGCAGTGACTCATCCTTAGACAATGAGTTGGTCATTTTACCCAATGAGAGCCCACAAATGATGAAAAGGTTTGGAAAATTATCATGATAAAATGTAAAACAATTTTTTTTGCAATATACTAGCTTTTGTTTCAAAAAAAAAAAGAACACATTTGCGACAATTCATGTTTTTTTCAACTTTCTGCTCAAAATTTGTACTTAGGGGTTTTCTGGGGCGAGGAATCCGATTTTGTTATTTGTTTTTAGGCAACTTTAATTTTGGAGTCAATACAGACATCGAAAAACTCTCGAAAAGCTTCGGAACTTCGGGAATTAAACCAAAATAGAGAAAAAAGAGCGGAATTGAGTTGAAAGTTCTGTAGATCTCTAGAGGCGTGCCAGAAGGCGTGCCAGAAGCCGTGCGATTACGTGAACGTAAAAATCTTCATGTTTTTGTAATCGCGTGTCTTCTGACACACTATCGTTGACGTGGAGTCGTCTCTTGAGTAGTTAAAGCTCTTGCGTCTCTTGAGTAGTTAAACTGAATGAAATATTCAAAATTAGAATCACTTTTTCGCAAATCTAATAACGGATTCGAATTCCGCACTCTCGAAAACTCCTGGGTGCAAATTTACAAAACAATTCGTTCATTAAAAGGCAAATTATAGCGTTTTGGCCCTCTAATTATCGCGAATGTGGGGAGTGGGACAAATGCGACCTTTTTTTGCGCACCCGGACATTTGCGCACCTTTTTTTCCGCACCTTGCCCATTAGCGCACCTTTTTCGCGTTTTAAAAAAGCTCTAAAAAGCTAATATTAACCTATTTCTATTCCAAATGTTGTTTTTCTAGGTAATTTTAGGGCGTAGAATCGAAATTTTGTCACATCAGAGCTTGTGGAAACAAACGGACCGAGTTATACAAAGAGATCGACAAGAGATACAAATCGACAATTTTCTGTAATTTGATCTAGCCGTTTTGTCTTTCAAATTGGTTCCACAAGCTCTGATATGCCAAAATTTTGATTCTACGCCCTAAAATTACCTAGAAAAACAACTTTTGGAATAGAAATTGGTTAATATTAGCTTTTTAGAGCTTTTTTAAAACGCGAAAAAAGGTGCGCTAATGGGCAAGGTGCGGAAAAAAAGGTGCGCAAATGTCCCACTGCCCGAATGTGTTAAGAAAACTTTTAAGCTAGACTTTTAAGGCAATAAAACTGACAATTTCTCTATTATAGATGGGATGAAACGGGCGAGACTCGATCTCGTTTATCTGGCGGTGATTGTGGAAGGGAAAGTGGATACGGGACAACACCATCCACCCAATGGAAAACCTCACCGGGAAGGGAAGACGCGAGGGAAAGGTGAGCGATTGGGAAGAATTCAAAGGGGAATGGCAAATGACATCAGCCATATATATGATTTGACGCAAAATTCAACGCCGATTCCGAATATGCTTTCGATTTTTGCTATAGAGCACTTTGTCAAAAGTTATAAGCTGGCAAAGTTTTGTATGAGATTTTAAAACACCCTGGGTTTATAAGCAGCTTTCTCAGAGACTTAGAGAATCTCAGAGACTCAGAAGCAGCTTTCTCAGAGACAATGGTGGCCAAATGGCAGTGGATTAGAATACAAGGCAAGTTCTTTCTAGTTCGAGTCCGAAATCCCAGAACTTTGCCGGCTTATAACTTTTGACAGAGTACTCTATAGAAGAAATCGAAAGCAGATTCGGAATCGGCGTTGAATTCTGCGTCAAATAAGATATATGGCTGATGTGATTTGGCCACCAACACTCCGCAGTTGATCTTCTCTTGTCAGTGACGAAGAGATTGAGCTTTAAAAAAGTGTAATCCATTAAATATCATATCCATAAGCACAAAATTGATTTAAAGATTGCAAAAATGATTTTGCAAAACCGATTTTTCAGAGGAGAGGCCAGCGCTCAACACGAAAGGGGAAATCTTGGTGAAACTCATTCGATGACTTATGTTTAGTGATCATTGTCAATGATCATTTTCAATTTTCAAGTTGCTCTATGCATTTACGGGTCATAATTCATCATTTTTTGTTTGTGCTTTTCAAACGGGTCTATCGAATTGGTGTTTTCAAGCCAAAAGAACTTTTGTACACTCAACATTAAGCCTTTTTTTCGTTTTACTTTATTGTACGTTGTCGTTGTACAACACTTACTAGAACTTGCAGCGAAAACATTTTGCTAGTCTTTTTTGTGGTCAATTTAAGTTTTGTCGTGTTTTTCTCAGCATTAACCCTTCGGATTTGACTATTTAAATTATGGTCCGATGCAGAATAAAATTGCGCGTCGAATGATAACAAAATTAAGGCAAAATATAATATCCATGCAAAGTTATTGGCTAGAAACCTAAACCACGCCCATTAAGGTGAGCGGGGCTTGAGATGAGCGGGACTTAAGATGCGCGGGACTTAAGATAAGCGGGGCTTAAGATAAGCGGGGCTTAAGATAAGCGGGGCTTAAGATAGGTGGGGCTTAAGATAGGTGGGGCTTAAGATAGGTGGGGCTTAAGATAGGTGGGGCTTAAGATAGGTGGGGCTTAGGCTAAGCCCCGTCCACCTTAAGCCCACAATCCCCCGCTTAGGTTTTTGCCTCATAACTTTGCGTGGGTATTACATTTTGAGCTCATTTTGGTATCATTCGACGCGCAATTTTATTCTGCATCGAATCATAGTTTAAATAGTCAAATTGCTGGTTAATGCTGAGAAAAACACAAAAAAACTGAAATTGGCCGCAAAAAAGACTAACAAATGTTTTCGTTACTAAATGAGACCATTATGGGAAACTTTGATGGCTTCATGTAAACTTTTGCACCTAATGCGGACACCTAATGCACTAAAAAATGAATTTCTCTATGAGAATTTGATATAAACAGTTGAATGGATGATATTTTTTTTTGCGAGCAATGCAGTGCAATTCACCAGTTCACTTACCGTATTTCTTCGAATAGAAGACCGGGTAAAGGTATTATCGCGTACTCCTGCATAGCAGCCCTTTTTAAAATTTCTTTTCTGCATAAAAGCTTTCATTCAAGTGCTATAGAGCTGGAAAATGGCTCAAAAATACCACATTCACTAACAGATTTTTGAGCCATTTTCCAGCTCTATAGCACTTGAATGAAAGCTTTTATGCAAAAAGAAATTTTAAAAAGGGCTGCTACGCAGGAGTACGCGATAATACTCTTTACCCGGTCTTCTATTCGAAGAAATACGGTAAATCATTTCATTGCCCACTTCTTCACTTTGTGCTCCAACTAGTCGGAATAAATTTTTTTTTGCAAATTTCCATGAACACTCGAGAAATGTGACGCTTTACAAAAGAAAAACACCCACCCAAACACACATTTTTCTCATTTTTCTCATTTTCAATCCATTTTCTCGGAGGCACAGAGAAAATTTGGGAAAAGAGAAGCGAGAGGGGAACAGCGGCAGGGTTTTTTTAAGAAAAGATAAGCCATTTCACAGACTTCTTTCTCGCTTTCCTTATTGACTAATAGTCCGGATTTATTTTGAAAAAGGCAAGTTTTAAATTTAAGGACTTTTTTCTTTTTTTATTAATAAAAATTCAAATTTTTTTAATCTTAGATGGTTTATTTTAAAAGAATAAGCTTAAAAAATGGAAATAATAGGCGTTCATTGTGCAAGAAACGTTAGAAATGATGAAATCACAGAAAAAAAAACTTTTGTACTAGTCGCGATTTGAAAAATTTGATTTGCAAAAATAAAAACAAATTTCTCATTTTTTTATTCTTATTGTTTTGCTGTATCATTTCCGATTCGATTTCGTAATCGCTATTTCCAGCAAAGATTTCCCAATACACCTATTTACTAACGGTTTATCACCGAAATGACGGGCTTCTTTCGATTCTTAAACCCAAAAAAGGTTGCTGATAAGAGAATGGGGAAAATTGAAAGTTATTTTATTGATTTTATTCAAATCGGATCGATGGGCATCTTATAGTCAGAAAAATAGCTAACAATAAGCAATTTAAAAAGAAAAAAGCATTAGAGAGCACGTCGTAAGGTTAAAAGTTCAAATTCCAAATTAGAAACCTTTTATATCAGTGTCCTATGCCAGATGGCAAGTGGATTGCGCGTTCGCACAAAGAACACCTCTCTAGTCACTTTATAGTGGTTTTTCTTTTGCTTTGTAGATGGTACAAAAAGAAATCAGCTGGAAATTTGTACCGGGGGTTTTTAGGGTCAGTGAATCGTATGAAGCTATCCATTTACAGTTGTCTCTCTCTAGAAGGAACCAAAAAATTCTTCCGTTATACAGGGTGTTCAAAAAAAAAGCCAGTTCCCTTTAATTTTCCAAAAAATTTCTGGTGGCTCTTGATGGTCGTTGTAGTGCCAAAGAGAATACCGTATTTTCTCTAATAGTAAATTCTCGCCACGTTGAAACACGGCATCCCGTCCGATCTGCCAAGGTAAGCAGCTCGGTTGGTCTGAGTTGCGTTTCGGTTTTGATTGAGCTCGGTTGGTTGCTGGTTCGGAGTTATCCCAAGCGCAGAGCAATGAAACGCACCGTGCCCGTCAAATTAAACTACGGGTTGGCTTGCTGCATAAACTGCAGCCATTAAAAACGCTTACCGTATTTTCTCTAATAGTAGTGCACCCTGAGCGTCGTCTAAATTGCTCGAAATCTCAAAAACCGCTTATCAGAACCTATCGATGTGGGGTCGGAAAATGTAGCTGACGATCAGATCTAGTGGGGGGTTTGAGTGTTGAGCTTCTGCAAAAGCTTGGAAACCGTAAAATAGTCATCAACTCGGCTCGCTGGGGTGCACTACTATTAGAGAGAATACGGTATTCTCTTTGGCACTACAACGATCATCAGGAGCCACAAGATATTTTTTGGAAAAGTAAAGGGAACTGGCTTTTTTTGAACATCCTGTAGAGTGCCGTGCTTAGCGTCGACTTAGCTTAGCTTAGCGTCAACTTAGCTTAGCGTCGACTTAGCTTAGCTTAGCGTCGACTTAGCTTAGCTTAGCGTCGACTTAGCTTAGCTTAGCGTCGACTTAGCTTAGCGTGGACTTAGCTTAGCCAAAATTCCATTCCGTTATATAGAGTTCCGTAAGAGAGAGAGTCGTCTGTAAATGATTCTTCCACGACTCATTTCAAACTCAATATCATTGCTTTTGATCGAACCTAAACCGTGCAATAAGATTGTAGCAAAGAACAAGAAAGAGAATCTATAGAAATCGTCTAGTTTTTAAAAAGATAAAGTCAAATTTTTGATTAAATTGACATCCTGTAAACGATTCACTAGTTGCCCATAAATTTCTTATCGCTTCTTATCCCGTTCTCTCGATCTCTTCACACTCATAAACTGCTACGATATTTTCCCAAAAATTTTCTTGCGATAAATATTAGAAGCTTCATAGGAGGCATGAGATTTCAATGAACTCATAAAAATAAGGAAAAATTCTTTTATTTGGAAATTAAACAGTAAAAGATCGATCAAAGATTGGCCATCAACACTCGAAAATCGCTCCTTGCCTCAATCTCGCCAGAAAAAAGTGTTTAATGTAAAATGGGATTTTCAGGAGATGAAAAATTTGACTGTCGATCTACACAAAGCCGCCAAACAAAGTTGACCATAACACAGAAAAATGCCCGATCAAGAGTTCAATGCTTTTCAAGAGGTACTTAAAACGGATTCTTCCAACTATAGATACAAAGCTATAACTACAATCAATAACTATAACCTATAACTATAACCTATAACCTATACCTCTAAATACTATTAGGTTGAAAGCAAGTTCTCGAAAAAAGTTTGCACGTGATTTCTCAAAAACAAACCCATGAATTCTTTTCATTTTTTGATAAACTTGACTATTTCAAAAGATTTTTGATAAAGCCTTCGCACGCTAGCCTTCGCACTAAGTCCAAGCCTAAGCCTGAGCCTGAGCCTGAGCCTAAGCCTAAGCCTAAGCCATAACTATAACCTAACCTATAACTACAACTCAAAATACTATTAGGTTGAAAAGAAAGTTCTCGGAAAAAGTTTGTACGGTGATTTCTCAAAAACAAAACCATGAATTCTTTTCATTTTTTGATAAACTTGACTATTTCAAAAGATTTTTGATAAAAAAATCAGAGTAAGCTTCAGGTAAAAAATAAGAGATTTCTCCAGCTGAAGTGACTTGGTCACTTTCTGAGTGGCCAGCCTTTTGACTAGTTTAATGTTAATGAATAGGCAATGAATCCCATTCAAAACCTAAAATCAAGTACTTAAAATAGGGAAAATTTGTGATTAAGGCAAATTTAATCTAATAAAGCATTAGATTAAATTAGAAGTTTAAAGCTTAAATCTTTAAAGCAACTTTTCAGAAGCACTTATTTTAGCAAACACTCAGTGCCAAGAAGATGACACGAAAAGATTATTTTTCTGAGATACAGCATCTCTGTCAAAAACTTGTTGGCCAAAAATAGAGATGATAGAGAGTATTGCTAGCTTTACTAGGTGCTAGCTTTAGGTGCACTACGGTGCTAGCTTAGTGCACTTAGTGCAGCAGGTGCGCTTTACGGTGCATGGTGCGTTAGGTTTTATTAGGTGCTAGCTTTACTAGTTGCTAGCTTTACTAGTTGCTAGCTTTACTAGTTGCTAGCTTTACTAGTTGCTAGCTTTACTAGTTGCTAGCTTTACTAGGTGCTAGCTTTACTAGGTGATAGCTTTACTAGGTGCTAGCTTTACTAGGTGCTAGCTAGGTAAAGCTAGCATTTATGATAGCTTTACCTCATAAGGAATCCCTTTTCTCGTGCAAAAAGCTAAATTTAAGCTGGAAAATAATCATCCCTCAGAAATCTCAAATTTTAAGGGACTGCACTCATTTTTTTACTAGTAATTTCTTGGAATCCACTTGTAAATAATAGAACAAAATGTTCGGGAATTGGTGGATTCGTTTTTGAAGAAATTCTAGTCAAAATTTTTTCGAGAACTTTCCAACCTAATATAACTAACTCTAAACCCGATAGTTTTCTTCGTTTTAGACTCGCATCAATGAAAACGCGGGCAATTTCTCTGAAATCTTCGTCAGCTGGGCTAATTTTGACGTGAGTTCATTAAAAATAGCATTCATTGTTAGATCTAGATTTTGAAAAGCCTTTAATTTAAGCTTTTTAAGCTTTTAAAGCTTCAGTTTAAGCTTTCTAAGCTCTTTAAGCCTCAATTTAAGCTTTTTCAGCTTTAAGCTTAAGCTTTTAAAGCTTAAAAGCTTAAGCTTTAATTTAAGCTTTTAGGCTTTAAGCTTTAATCTTAAGCTTTTAGAGCTTCAATTAAACTTTTAAAGCTTTGATTTAAGCTTTCTAAGCTCTTTAAGACTCAATTTAAGCTTTTTAAGCTTTAATTTAAGCTTTTCAAGCTTCTTAAGCTTTAATTTAAGCTTTTTAGGCTTTAAGCTTTAATCTTAAGCTTTTAAAGCTTCAATTAAACTTTTAAAGCTTTGATTTAAGCTTTCTAAGCTCTTTAAGACTCAATTTAAGCTTCTTAAGCTTTTTAAGACTCGATTTAAGCTTTTTAAGCTTTAATTTAAGCTTTTTAGGCTTTGAGCTTTAAGCTTAAGCTTTTTAAACGTCAATTTGAAAGTGAACGGTAGTTTGAAGTTGAAAGTGTAAGCTTTTAAGTTAAAATCAGAAATTTCATATATTTTCTATAATATATTTTCAGGAAAATGATTTAAATGTCGAACGAGCAGAATCAGTGGTTTGTTTATTGATCTTTTTAACACATTTGCACATTCATTTCTACATTTAAATTAATTCGATTTCGCAGAAAGTTCTCGACAACTTTGTACTAGTTTTCAAGAGGAGATTCGGGGCTATCGAATGACTAGAATAGTTTAGTTTATCTTTGAATTTACACCAAATTATCAGTAGAACTGTAACGACTACGCGACTTTACGCCGACGTTAAAGTTTGAAAGCATTCTAGGTGGCCGATGATGCAGTGGCTGCCCGACATATCTCGATCAATTTAGACGCAATCCATTGTTTCACTGCTTTGGTTTGTTGAGAAATTTTATAGAAACAGAGATTTTCCAGAGGATTCAGACAACTTTTGGAAATTTCGATGTGGCACATCATTTCTTTCGTATCTTTGTGACGATCGAACAATGGACGGTTGGTTTTTGAAATTTTTCTTTCAGGTTCTAACAAGTTTTCATAAACTCAGCATAAAGGTGGATAATTTGAAGCTTTTCTTCAGATTTTTCGTTCTACTTACTTGTGATTTCATTAAATTCACCGTTTTATTTATGAATTGAAACATAATTACGTAAAGAAAGATTACTTGGTTTTCGGAGTTGGTGTTGGGTGTTGGGCTATCCAATTTAAATATTCTTGACAACATTGGATGCACCAAGTCTTTCGCTATCGATTGGTACAACAACTATTTAAATTGGGCAGCTCAATACCAAGAAATTCGAGCTGAAAGCTGGATCGTCAAGGGAAGAAGGTTAGATTAGCAATCTAACTTTGAGCTGAAATATCTTGGTGTTGGGCTATCCAATTTAAATATTCTTGGTATCATCAGATGCGTCAAGTCTTTCGCTATCGATTGGTACCAAAACTATTTAAATTGGGCAGCCCAATACCAAGAAATTCGAGCTGAAAGCTGGATCGTCAATGACGAAGGGGCGGGGCAAGTACAGGGTGCGTCATAATTATTGCAACAAGAGTTCAAAGACCGTTTGTGATGTCAAGAATGTGATGTCATGGGCGTGTAAAGCCAATAACAATCAAAATTGGACCTTCATACAAGATGGAGCTCCCGCTCACACGAAGAAGACGGTTCAGGATTGGTGTGTGGCCAACTTCCCCTCAGTGATCACCAAGGATGAATGGCCTCCAAACTCACCGGATCTCAATGTGATGGACTTTTCCATTTGGGCAATCTTAGAGGCTAATGTCTGCTCTCGAAAACACAAAGGATGATTTGACCAAAGGATGGAAGGCGACTCCTCAAGATGACATTCGGGCCGCAGTGGAGGCATATCCGAACCGATTAAGGGCTGTTATCAAGGCTGTTATCAAGGCAAAAGGCGGTCATATCGAATGATCTCTTGTTTCCTTATTTGTTACTGTTAAATAAAGCTATTTCTGTTTAAAAATCTTCTTCCAGTGAAACTTCTGGTGTGCAATGCCTTGAGTATCTTGTTGCAATAATTATGACCCACCCTGTATAAAAGGTCCGTTGCCCCGCTTCCTTTGCCATTAGCAATCTAACTTTCAACTCGAATATCTTGATGTTGGGCTATCCAAAGAAACATAATGACGAAAAGAAAGATTACTTATTTTTAGGAGTTATCCACCTTTCAGAAAAAAACCCTTTATTTGCGAGGATCCATTCAATTTAACATTAAAAATCCAATTTCAGGGATATCCCGATCAACCATTGGACAATCCAAACGCATTGAGGGTAAACCTTTTCTGTACACCTTTAAACTTTTAAACCTTTAAAACAACTCCTTTTCAGATTCAACCAAGTAATCAAATTGTACACGCTGAATCTCTCGAGCCGAGTCTTGCTGATTGGATGTCTGATTTATCGGTTGGATACATAAAAAGTTCTTTAACTCCTACTAATGACGATTATTTTTGCTTTCAATTCGTTTTTAAGGATTTTGTTATTCATTTCGCAGAAAGTTCTTGATAACTTTATACTAGTTTTCAAGAGGAGATTCGGGGCTATCGAATGACTACAATAGTTTAGTTTATCTTTGAATTGGCACCAAATTATCAGTAAAACAGTGACGACTACGCGACTGTACGCCCAAAATACTTGCGAATGGGTTATCGGACGTTTGATACACGCACCGCCTCTTTTCCCTTTAGCAAGCTAACTTTAAGCTGAAATATCTTGGTGTTGAGCTGTTCAATTTAAATATTCTTGATAACATTGGATGCGCCAAGTCTTTCTCTATCGATTGGTACAAAAACTATTTCAATTGAACAGCCCAACACCAAGATATTTGAGCTCAAAGTTGGCTTGCCAATGGAAGAAGGCGGGCGTTTATCAAATGACTCAAAATCTTGCGAATGTATTAATGTGGGTTTAGGAAGAGAATGATGCCTTGCTTGCCGCACCAATCGCCGAGGAAAGGCTACAAGAAAACATTGACTTGGTAAGAAATTGTTGACTAAGGTTTAATGTGAATGTGTTTTCATTGTGTCTAAACGTTTAATGTTTTTGATTTAATGGGTTTTCTAGAATTTCTTTCTAGAGCTCAAAGTTGGCTTGCTAAAGGGAAAAGGGGCGGGGCGCGTATAAAAGGTCCATCGCCCCGCTTCCTTTGCCATTAGCAATCTAACTTTGAGCTCAAATATCTTGCTGTTTGGTTGTCCAATTGAAATATTCTTGATATCATTAGATGCACCAAGTTTTTCTCTGTTGATTGGTACAAAACCGATTTAAATTGAACAGCTCAACACCAAGATGTTTGAGTTCAAAGTTGGCTTGCCAATGGAAGAAGGCGGCGATAAAGAAAGCATTATCAAATGTCTCAAAATCTTGCGAATGTGTTAATGTGGGTTTAGGAAGAGAATGATGGCTTGCCTGCCGCACCTATCGCCGAGGAAAGGCCACAACTACAAGAAAACATTGACTTGGTAAGAAATCGTTGACTAACGTTTAATGTGAATGTGTTTTCATTGTGTCTAAACGTTTAACGTTTTCAAGTTTTCAATTAATGGGTTTTCTAGAATGCTCTATACTAGACATTTGCATTTTCGGTCCGTCGATAGGTGTACAACGGAAATACACATCTTAAGTCTTTTAGAATCAACCTTTTTATTCTTTTCGATCAACTAATTAATGTTTTTTTTACTGTTGGATAGCATTTTACATCTATCTAATGGTGAAAAAAGGTTTGAAAAATATTTTAAAAGGCTCAAGTCTTGAATTTCCGTTGTACATCTATTGACGAAGGGACTGACTGAAAACGGACATGTCTACTCTATATTGTAATCTTATATATTTAGGTGCAAAATGATCTGCCAGAACTCGATGAGGATAATTTGGTGGCGTTCGATGAAGGATGGTTTGACGATGATGAGGTGAAACAAATAAAAAAGCCATTTTGCCATTTTGTAAGCCATTTTGTAGAGAAATGATAGATCTTTTTGATTATACAAACAATATGGAGCTATTCGTTCCTAGGTATAAACGGATGTGGACTAGAATTTGGGTTAAGTTAAAGAGAGTGGATCCCTTTTGATATCCCGCCATCTCTAACACCCCGACAACCCAACTCAACTCCTCCAACGTATTAGAGGGGAGCCCCTGTGAAATGATCGACCTGAACTGCAGTTGCATAGAAGATATGTATCTTTATTTACAGTAGTACAATAAGACAAATAGATTGCAAATGAGTGTAAGGGGAAGGGGGGACTCCAAATGAGAGTCTCACTTGAGAGTCTCCTAGGCTCCTCACTTGTCCTCCTAGGCTCCTCACTGTCCTTCTAGGCTCCTCACTGTCCTCCTAGGCAATCCCAAGGAGCGCCCCTTCTCGGCAATAAAAGGGATAAGCACAGGGGAGGACACATTTGCATAAGAATAGACAAATCATTCAATAATAACAATAGTAACTAAAATATCAGTTTGACTCGGAGCTGACAGAGCTTTTATTCCAGTAAAATCTTTTAAAGTCAGCACCATTTTATACTCGTCAACATTTTAGCCGCTCGATCTACCAGTGCAACAATTCAGCTTTGTCGCCAGATGGCAATACTGGGTGGTTGGTTTAGTCTTCAAAAAAAGAACTCTTCTGAATAACTGTAAACAATTAAAATCCTATTGAAATCAATTTTAGATTCCGCCGGTACCCGAATAGAAAGTTGATCGAAAGAAGATCGGTTGTGACAAAAATTTTGTGATGTCAGGTTTAAATATCGGTTCAGAAATTGCTTTTACAGGTATTGGATTGGTGAATTGAAAACTGCCGGCTATTTCGCGGGACTCGCAGATAAAAAAACAACAGCATTGAACCAGCTGAAAGGGCGTTTGGTTACTTCAACATTTCCTCAAATTATTGCGAAAAAATTATGCTTCCAGCTTTTTATTTTTTGGTATTTTTCTTCACTTCTTCTATTGTACTCGACAATCTGCCACCGGGACATACTCGTCATGTCATGAGTTAGTAAAGCTGCTTCATGAGTTCCTAGTAAAGCTAGCACCTAGTAAAGCTGCTTCATGAGTTCCTACAAGAGCACAGTGCAGGCTTGGCAGCTGCTAATATTAAAAAGATGTATGAGGAGGACCCACCTTCCGAAAGAACGTTTCGAGTATGGTTTGCCAAGTTTCGATCTGGGGACAAATCTTTGAAAGATGCAGAGGACCGGTGGAGCGGCACCCCAACTGGATGATTCCAAATTACTCGAACTCATTACCAACGACCATCGAGTATCATCGCGTGAATTGGGAGAAGAGTTAGGGGTTGATCATGTTACAGTGCTAAATCACCTTCATACCCATGGATTTAAATCGAAATTTGGGACTTGGGTGCCCTCACTGACCCCCAGAAGTGGCAGCGCGCCTCCATCAGTGCCGTCCATCTCTCATGATACGAAAGGAAATCCTTTCTTTCTCGAATTGTGACAGGAGATGAGAAATGGGTTTCATCTGTGAACTTTCGGAGCAAGCGGCAATGGGTGGGGCCAGGCGAGAAACCCGAAAGTGACCCCAAGCCTGATTTGCACCAGAAGAAGTTTATGCCCTGCGTTTTCTGGGATATGGAGGGAGTGGTGTACTGAGAGTTGCTGGATCGCAAGACGACCGTTAATGCAATCAAATACAGTGAACAGTGAATGAATCCCTGAAGAAGAATAGGCCCTCCAAGTCAAAGAACGTGGAGCGAGAAGTACATCAAAGATGCAGAGGGCCGTGGAGCGAGAAGTGAAGAAAAATACCAAAAAATAAAAAGCTGAAAGCATAATTTTTTTGCAATAATTTGGGGAAATGTTGAAGTAACCAAACGCCCTTTCAGCTGGTTCAATTGTTCAATGCTGTTGTTTTTTATCTGCGAAATAGCTGGCACTTTTCAATTCACCAATCCAATAGAATTTTTCCTATTTCTTTATTCTTTTGTTTGTATTTCGTATTCTTTTATTTTATTGGGTTGTCCAGTTATGAATGCGCGTTTCTACTATTTTGTAAATTTATTGTTGGTTAAAGTAGCCAGGGCAAGTCTTAACAGCTATCCGGTCGAGAGTCGGATAAAAGCAGGCTTTGAAATCAAAAAAAAAATTGCTTAAAAAGCTTTCTTAGGTTTTAAATTGATTCTTTCTCGAATAAAGCGCTTAAATCGTGTCCAGTGTACCGTTTAGCTCATCATTTGCCTCTTCTATTGGGTTGTCCAGTTATGAATGCGCGTTTTTACGATTTTGTTAGTTTCTCAAGATATCGGACAGATGTATATGAGTGTTATATATCATTCGAAAGCTGAAGATCTCCTCTACATTTTGAAATAAAAAAGTTTTTGAATTCATTCAGCTTTTTGGGAAATTGACTGCACAAAGGGAGAGATCGTTTTCGAAAAAACCCATTTCAGCTTAGCTATTCCTCAAGTTTTATGGTGTAAAATAACCGCCCAGAAAAGAAAAGAAAAGTAAAGATGATCTGAAATTGTTATATTTTAAAAAAAGTTGTATTGATATATCTATTGGCCAAACATCAAACAGTTAACTCAATTTGAGCGGAGCCAAAATTTGATCCAAAGGCACATTCCATTTTTTGGCCACCTCTTCTTCTGTGCAGTCAATTTTCCCAAAAGCTGAACAAATTCAAAAACTTTTTATATCAAAATGTAGAGGAGATCTTCAGTTTTCGAATAATACTCAGATATATCTTTTTCTTGATTTCGGTATCTTGAGAAATTTACCAAATAGTAAAAAACGCGCATTCATAACTGGAAAACCCAATAAAATTGTTTTTTTTTGCACATATTCGTATCCACTTTTCTTTGTAGAATCGCTAGAGATCTGATCAAAAAAAAATAGCCAAATATCGCCTCACTTTTTTGCTATGGATTTTCTTGTGCATATGTAATCAGAGTAAATCTTAAAATGCAATTAGGCTCAAAACGGAACACTATAAACCCTCAGATGTACACTTTTTTAATGTTTATATAAAATTTGTCTTTTTTGCACATCGAATGCACATTTGTATCGAAAAAAAACGTTTAAAATCACCTTTTTAAAATCAAAAACTTCAGAGCACAGAAAAAGTACAGAAATTTCAAAAAAAGCAAAAAGCAAAGCAAAATTTTAGACGATTTTCTTTGATCTTTTCAATTCCTCAATATTTTCCAGCTGAAACGCTTGCGGAGTGAGAGTGATCGTGTTGGCGCTTTGTGTTGGCTCGGGAGTGGCCGAAAAATCGGTGACTGCAGTGGTTGGCAAGTGCTCTTCAATCGTCGATCTTGTATTCAATTCGATATTCGGATTTATCGTTACCAGTGTTGGCCGATTTGTTGAAGGAGCTTGAGTGAAAGCATAAGAATTCCCAGGGTTAACGGTTGGCCGAGTGTAAATCTCGTCGGGTCTCAAGCTGTACAAACGGGAAAGCGATGAAACCGGCAGCTCGTTATAGCCGGTTTGCGTAGGTTGACGGGTTTTGTATTGGCCGTATGGTGTTCCGACTGTCGTCGAATATCCATTTATGTAGGGATTTCCGGGATTTTTGTAGGGCAGCAGTTGCCCGTACGCCGAGCCTTGGATTGAGGGCAATTGGGGACGCTGAGGACGGGCGATTGCCGGATAGCTGGCACTGTGATCGACAGCTGATTGTCCGTATGCGTCTGAAAATTCGCATTTATTATTTGTCACTATAATACTATAGTTGGATTTGTCGATACTGGATATTGTAAAGGCAAATCGGGAGGAGAAGAAATTGGCCTTGGATCTACAGCGGCTACTAGAAGAAGCAGTTCAGGGCAATACTGTAAGCTGGGTCCTACTACATTTTGGCCTCTAATTAGACTAATTACAATCAGAGAGGGATACTGTAGACCAGCTCTTGCTAGAGCACAGGTTACTGTAGTCGATGTTACTGTACCACTGAAGGAACGCTAACTAGGGAACGTCGCTAGGTGCCTGTGAGTTTTTAAAACGAGACGAACTCCATCCAAGATTGGGCCAGATTAAAAAAATCAAAAGAAATTGACCGAGGATCGAGCCAGAGCGCTTTGGATCCCTAGTCGGCATCTTTGATGATGCATCACGTCCCTACTTAGAGCTGTTGCGAAAAATGAACTCAAGTAAGGAGGCCTGAAACTTGTAACCCAGATATGTCGCGTTATAGGCATCCAGGGCAAAAACTGAAAACGGAAAACGACGTTCCCTAGTAAGGCTGAGTTTTATCGTACCTTTGGCCACAAGTTTTAATAATTGTGATAAGTTTTACGTTGCCGTAGCTTTCAAATAAATGTGGACTTATGTTTATTATATATCATTTGAAAGCTGTGAATCTTCTCTCCAAGATAAGCTAAAAAAATTCTGAATATGTCTAAATTTTCGACCAATTAATTGGTAGACTCAACAAAATGAATAGCTCTAATCGACCTAATCTGCCAGCACTCGATGAGGATAATTTGGTGGCGTTCGATGAAGGATGGTTTGACGATGATGAGGTGAAACAAATAAAAAAAGCCATTTTGCCCCCGGGTACAAATTTACTGCTGAATACTTCTTTTTGCATCACTTACAAAGCAAAAGAAAAATCACTGTAGAGTGGCTGGCGAGGTGTTCTTTGTGCGAACGCGCAATCGCTTGCTATCTGGCAAACCGCTCCGGTATATGATGCTTCCCTTTTTGAATCCGTAAAGGGAAAGGAGCGATGAGCGACTGAGCCGGCATCTTCGTTTTAGGCGTCAAATCCCCAAATCCCCATGCCACTATGCCCAGTAAAGCACCCGTAAATGTTTTTGAAAGTTATGGAAAAACCTTAATAAATAGCTAATTACTTCTTTAAAAACACTAGAATAATCATAAAGAAGTGTTTTTCGGAAGCTTTCCAAAAAAAGTAAAAAATCTGGAGCCAAGCGGAATTGAACCCGTGAGCAAAGTTGGGGTAGGCTCCGGTGTTCGCGCACTATCCCCCACACCAACGCTGCTTCGAATGCCCAACGGCGTGACGCCCCCTTATAGGTGAGGTCGCGGTTAGCCGTGTTTTCGGTGTCACTATGCCCAAAATTTTGGGATCAATTTTTGCCTCAAATTTGGCTATATTTTTGATGCTAATTCTACATTTTGTTAAGCTATTATGGTAATTTTCAACTCATTTCGGAATTACGCAGTTTTCAAGCCAAGATTACGGTATTCACAGTCGAGCTACGTCAAGTCAAACCTTGCTTAACAGGAGCCACCGCATACTGTCCATAGCTTCCACGATTTCCACCCATCACTTGTCCGTTTCGTATTTGTGCCCTCTGTTGATAGTAGAATGACTCTTAAAACGATAGGGTTACGGTAGAATGTTCATCGATAGCTTGTTAGCTAACTTAGAATCAAAGTTTCAGTAAAACAAAATCAGTAACCCGTTTCTTTCTGCAATCCGTACGTCAATCGATTTTTGTTGTTAGTGATTGGTCGAGCAAAGTTCAGCATTTCATTTCTCATCAAATTGTTCCTCTAAAAAAATTTAATTTAACAGCTTTGATTAACAGCTTCGGCTTAACAGCTTCGGCTTAACAGCTTTGATTAACAGCTTAATAGCTTAACAGTTTTGATTAACAGCTTTGATTAACAGCTTTGATTAACAGCTTCGGCTTAACAGCTTCAGCTTAACAGCTTTGATTAACAGCTTAATAGCTTAACAGTTTTGATTAACAGCTTTGATTAACAGCTTAACAGCTTAACAACTTTTGATTCTAAAAAATATTTACCAAAAAATCTCTCGACTTTTGAGATTGAAAGCCATTTCGATAGCTTGTTGAATGCTAAATGAAAGAAGTCTTTTTTTAAAAAACAATCTTTTTTTTAAACCCGAAAATCATTGCTAAACATCGCTTGACTTTCATCGGGATGATCTCTTGAAATCACTAAATTTTGAAATGTTTTTTAAGTAACTTTTAAGTAAGTAAGTTTTAAGTAAGTTTTAAGTAACTGAAGTAACTTTTAGGTAACTTTTAGGTAACTTTTAGGTAACTTTTAGGTAACTTTTAAGTAACTTTTAAGTAACTTTTAAGTAACTTTTAAGTAACTTACTCAATCCAAATCGTTGAAACTGATTTGGGAGGGTATTTCTAGAAATTGATGAATTAAAAGAAAAATTTGAAACGAAATTTGAAAGAAAAATTCACTCACCCTTCACAGAAAATTCGAGTTGTTAGCAGGAGGAAAATGAAAAGCATCTTTTATAATAATCTCTAGGGAATCTCTAGAATAACAATCGAATAATCGTTAAGTTAAGAAAACGAAATGCTCACTTCACTTTATTATTTCCTTTGTCGTTGAACAAAAATTGTGAAAAACTCGAGCTCAACTCAGAACCAAAAAAAACTGAAAATGAAATCTTTGGAAACTGAAAATGAAAATGAAAATGAAATTCGGAAATTTCCCTTTAAGGGAAATCCAATGCTAAGCTTTTTGTTGAAATTTTAAAACCCTTTTTGCTTTTAGAATCTTTTTTCAATACTTTTTATACAAAGGATTTTTGCATGGCGAGAGAAAAGAAAGCTTCTTTTCTTCTTCTTCAACAGATTTGACCTTCATCGACAATGACACCACAAATCCAATTGTTGCTGAAGGCAGCATAAAGAAAAGTTTGAAATTATTGAAATTCAAAAGTTATTTTCATTTTGCGGGACTAAACGAGCTAAAGGCATCGATTTAAACTACAGTATGGTTACAAGCTACAGAAAAGTATCGTTACAAGGTTGTAACATTGATTTAAGAAACTGATTTCTATTTCTTGCCTTTATTTCTTGCCAAAGGATTATTTTTTCTTAATTTGAATGCTTTTTTATATGAAAAAGTCTCTGAAGAAAGCCTGAGCGGAAATTCCACAAAATACCCTGTGGGCCACCGTGGAAAGTTATCCAAAGCGTCTTAAAGCCGTTATCAAGAATAAAGGTGCCCATATTGAATAATTTGTTATGTAGCAGTAGAGTCAAGGACATTATCAAAATCAACGCTGAACGTTGATGCAAGACGGCGCCCCAGCGCACAAAGCAAAAAAAGACTCAAGAGTAGTGTCGAAACAATTTGCCGGACTTCATTCCCGCCAATGAATGGCCAGCTAATTCGCCCGACCTCAATGCTATGGATTTCTGTGTTTGGGCAATTTTGGAGCCAAAAACATGCACAACAAAACGTTGAAACGTTGAAAGTCTGAAAAAGTCTCTGAAGAAAGCCTGAGCGGAAATTCCACAAATAATTAGCACAAAATCAGTTCTTGACTCAAAACATTGAAATATCAAAAAGAATTCTGGAAAATAGGGCAAAATATCTACCGTAAATACTGTAATAGTACCCCACCCCTCTCGTACAGTCGCGTAGTCGCAAAAGTTTTTTAGTATTTTTAGTATTTCATTTTTTTCAAAGTGCTCGTACTTTCAAAAAATGCGTCTTTGGTATGAAAAAATAGCTGAAATTCAGGGCTATTTTTTGATATCTAAACGCGCATTGTAGCATAGACCAGTGTCGAGGAAAACTCGTTCAAAGCTAGACTATGCAACACTTCGCACCGTCATTATGGGGGTGGGGTACTATTACAGTATTTACGGTAACTAAGTTGCCCGTTTAAACATGCTAAACATTGTACAATAACACAGCAAATTCAACAATGAATGTGTAATTTGACAGGTTTAATGTTATCTAAATTTTTTGTTATTTTTTACCATTTTTAGCTTTCACTTTTCTCTCAAGAATCCCCGATTCACTTCCGAATAAAAAAGCTTCTCTAACTTTCTTAACTTCTCTAATTAACTTCTCTAACTCTCTAACTTCTCTAACTTTAAAAAAAGAAACACTCACCACGAAAAATCGCTCAATCGAAACGATCCTTACAAAGAGAAAGGTCCGAATTGACTGTGGAATTTTGACTGAGAATAAGTCAAAGTATGGTATGGGTAATTCGGACCCGTTGATTCCTAATCTGAAGCCAGTTTTTGCGCAGATATCACCAATCGCAAGGAATCTGGCAAACAAATTTTCTGGCAAACAAATAAGCGGCAGGTGACGCGCCGATTGGTTGCCGATTGGTTAAGTGCACGTTTCCTAGTCTGATGCTCTCTTTTTGTCTCGGATTTGGATCCGTTCTCTTGGAAAATTTTTGCTTTTTTGTTACTTACTTTTTAAAAACAATTGATTGATTGATTTATTTTATTTTCTGTACAATTATTTACTAATTTCAAACTTTAGGATGCCTGCTAGTATAGACAGGATAATAGTTTGCTCCAAGAGGAGTACCGATCATAGACATGGTAATGGTTTGCTCCGAGTGGAGTACCGATCATAGACATGGTAATGGCTCCGAGAGGAGTACCGAGCATAGACATGGTAATGGTTTGCTCCGAGAGGAGTACCGATCATAGACATGGCAATGGTTTGCTCCGAGAGGAGTACCGAGCATAGATATGGTAATGGCTCCGAGAGGAGTACCGATCATAGATATGGTAATGGCTCCGAGAGGAGTACCGATCATAGACATGGCAATGGTTTGCTCCGAGAGGAGTACCGATCATAGACATGGTAATGGTTTGCTCCGAGTGGAGTACCGATCATAGATAGGGTAATGGTTTGCTCCGAGAGGAGTACCGATCATAGACATGGCAATGGTTTGCTCCGAGAGGAGTACCGATCATAGATATGGTAATGGTTTGCTCCGAGTGGAGTACCAAGCATAGACATGGTAATGGCTCCGAGAGGAGTACCGATCATAGACATGATAATAATTTTCTCCGAGAAGAGTACCGATCATTACCATTATCACAGACATGATAATGGTTTGCTCCAAGAGGAGTACCGATCTTCAAGCACATTATTCGTGTGAATAAATGTATCTTTATCAGTGAACGTTTGTTGAAGTTGAGCCTTCCTTGTCGATTACTTTTATTTCAAACAATTTCATAAACAAAACAAAGATATGTACAACAGAATTAGAGTAATTGTGAGGAAAAGTTTGAAAAGATGAAAAGATTTGAGGTTAAAGTGAGATTTTCAGTTCGAAATTTGAAGATCTAATGATGAGTGGCTCCGCATTTCTTTCCGTGATCTCCGTGAGCCTCATCGTGGCATCCCTCTAAAATTGATCCATTTTACAAGACTTTTTTTTATGGGCTACAGTTTAGAAGTTCATATTTCCGAATGCTCACCCGTGTGGCAAGCCTTTTTGCAATCTTTGCACGTACAATGTTCACACTTGCACTCGCCCTGAGCACAATGGCATTCCTTGCCTTCTCCGCAGTCTGAAAATGAATTCATTTGTAGAAAAGTAAATTTTAATGATTAGAAAAGTAAAGTGATTTGTAGAAAAGTAAATTTTAATGATTTTAATGATTTTAATGCTTTTTTATAGTTTGTGTTAATGTTTAACTTAACGCTTTCTTCTTTTCCCACGTGTATCTCCTTTTTCTTCTATGGAAGGGTACCGGGTACAGCTCCGGAAGGGTACCGAGTACAGCTCCGGAAGGGTACCAGATCGGTGGTAGAGCATCTGTCGAGGGTTCAATCCCCTCTCTCAAACTCCTAGAGTTCAAGTCCCCTTGCTCCAATTTTTTAGCCATTTTTTACTTTACTTTATTAACTTAGTGAAGTTCTTCTCATAGTCATTTTGCGTTTTATTTTTAGTTTAGAAGGAATTTAGGATTAGCAACGGTAGATTTTTAATCAGATCTTTCATTGATCGATCATTTCAATCATTTTAGAATAGTTTTAACTTTAGACATAGCTTTTAGACACTTTAGACAGCTGCAACGCCCGTAAGTCAACCCTCAGTTCAGATTTAGTGGAATCATTTCTACCGTAAATACTGTAATAGTACCCCACCCCCATAATGACGGTGCGGAGTGTTGCGTAGTCTAGTTTTGAACGAGTTTTTCTCGACACTGGTTTAGGCTACAATGCGCGCTTAGGTATCAAAAAATAGCTCAGATTCAGGGCTATTTTTTGATACCTAAGCGCGCATTGTAGCATAAACCAGTGTCGAGAAAAGCTCGTTCAAAGCTAGACTACGCAACACTCCGCACCGTCATCATGGTGGTGGGGTACTATTACAGTATTTACGGTATGTTGATTGAGAATGAGAATCCTCTTGGAATCCCCTCTTAGAATCTCTTAAAAGCCTTAGAATCTTAAATATGATTTTGATCTTGAGATTGATGCGAAGAATTCTGTTAAACATTGAGCTAAACTTTTACTAATAAGAACTCAAAGAAGATTTTGTTGAATAAGAACAGAAAAAAACTCACTGCAGTGGGTCATTTTGTGAGAAGAGAAGAGAAGAGAAGAGAGTGGTTCTGGTCGAGTTTTGGAGTGATCCAAATTCTGCTCACATTCGCCAAACTATTTATATCCTAGGGTACGATAAGAATAGTTTTCTTTTCTAATATTTCTCTTTTTCTCTTTTTCAACGGTTTTCCGAATGGCGAGCAGAGAACTCTCAAACACGTGTCCGATAAGAGATTCAAAAAAGAA
The DNA here is from genome assembly GCA_958450365.1 of Mesorhabditis belari. NCBI lineage: Eukaryota > Metazoa > Nematoda > Chromadorea > Rhabditida > Rhabditidae > Mesorhabditis > Mesorhabditis belari. Next base: position 1,303,970 of record CAUEEP010000935.1, on the reverse strand, counting down.
AAGAATTTCTAACGACTCTTTTGTTTTCCAAAAAAATACTTTATAGGAAAGAAAAAGAAAGAGATCTGCACGGATTTCTTGATAAGACTAGAGGAATTTTATTTGTACACAATTTTTTTTTGAGCCTATCCATGGGCCTTTCAAGGACAAAAAATTTGGAAAAATAAAAATTCCAAGTCAAATTGAAAGCTAAGAAAATTCCCTTGTTTTCCCGGTTCAAACCAAAAAATTTTTTTTGTTACCAAATTGATAAGTAATTGGCTATTTTTAGTGCTACAGTTCTTATAGATATTAGAGAACACTTCCAGCCAGGCTTTCAGTTAACATTTTAGGCATATTGTACAAAAGCAAATAGCTTTTTACATCTTTTCCGGCTTTGATTCCTTCTTTTTTAAGAATACGTCGAACGGAGCGATCTGAGATTTCAGTGGAGTGGTTTTGAGTTGCTTTGAGTTGTTTTGAGTTGAGTTTGCAGTCTTTGGGTTACGTTTAAGACGTTCAATAACTTGTTTGCGTCGCTGGGGTGTAGCTATCTTAGGAAATCCTCTCTCAATCCGGTTGTCGTTGTTTCCCAGCTCTTTGTAACGTTTGGTGGCTTTTGAAACGACCGACGACGACGAACGATCAAGAGCAAAAGATCGGCATCAAAAGATCGGCATCAAAAGGTCGGCATCAAAAGGTCGGCATCAAAAGGTCGGCATCAAAAGGTCGGCATCAAAAGGTCGGCATCAAAAGGTCGGCATCAAAAGGTCGGCAATCTCCATCACTTGTTTTCTTTTCTCGAACAATCAAATTATCGCCCGGCGCAAGTCCTTTTTTCTTTTCATATCCAATAACAAAGCATTTAACAATAGTTAAAAGCAAATGAAATCAACATGAAATCAACATCAACAAAGAAAAGAAGAAGCAACATAAAACATCTGATTTCAAAGTTCGTTCCATAATTTTGCCGCACTCGGTAGTAAAGAAGAAGCGGGGAAACTGTAAAGAAGAAATTTGCAGGATCTTTCAGATTACTTTAAAAAAAAATGAGCCTTACGGAAATAGTAATCCAATTGTAACACTAGTTTCGAAATCAGCGTCGAAGATTCGATGGGATCGAATAATATTGTTACATTGCCTCGAAAAATTCTTTACTAGGGAAAGGCACGAACTTAAGGTGAGCTTTTGTCTGAACACCTAGTGCGCTTTATAGAATCGGCTATGAGGAATCCGAATCTGAAAACAAAACCTCCCAAATGCCTTACCAGGCGTGTAAAACTTCGATCGAAAATTTGGCGTTAAAATGGATGCTTTAAAAGGCTCCTTTCTAGGGAGGAATCGTACGTTAATGGCCTAGTGGATAACGCGTTATTCTTCCGAGCACAGGATCATGGTTCGGCCCCAGGTCGTTTTTGTTTTTCTTTTGGAACAACTGGAAAGTCATTTGGGAGATTTTGATTTTAGATTCGGATTCCTTTTCTATAAAGTGCACTAGGTGTCCAGACAAAAGCTAAGTTCGTACCCTTCAATTTTACACGTTTCTTTAGGCCTAATTCGTGCCTGGAAAAGTTCAACTCAACAACTCCATTGTCTTATTCAGTGATCGCAAATTAATTAGCTTGTTTTTCTTCTTTTTTTTCTACTTTTTGCGCCTATTTCCTCTTATCTCCATGCTTTCAGCAGAGCCCGCTGAAAATATTCAAGGAAAATCCATAAACCCGGATACTTACCAATAGATTAGAAGAAAGAAAAAGGTGTGACGATTCGAGAATACTCAAGGTCAAATTCACTTTCAGATTGCGATACTTTCAGATTTAGATGCCATAAAAATTTTTGTCAGTTTTATGCTTTTGAAAAAGCAAAACAATGGTGAGTAGTCAATTTCGAGGAAATTTAAAACTCAACAAAAGACTATAGATGAGCAATCGGGGCTTTGAAATAGAGTGATAGATAGAGATTTGAGATAGAGTGACGCTTTGAGAACAGGAAAGGTCTACTTCTTTAGTGCTTTTAAGTAAAGCACATACTTTCAGTAAAGCATATACTTTCAGTAAAGCATGTACTTTCTGTAAAGCATTTACTTTCAGTAAAGCATGTATTCGTTTAAATAAAGAAAATAATTATAGTTTGCTAGTTGGATGTTTAGTTCATCAAATGATGTCTTTGAAAATGGAAAAAAAACGGTTTATAAGTCGTTTGTTGAAATCGTGCTAAAATCAATTTCAATTACAGACTCCACCCAAATCTTCAATCTCAAATAGAATAATTTTTTGGCAAATTGTCAACGTGAATAGTTACACTGATAGTACAAGGCCTTTTTGGAATCCGGTTTTTTTGGAATTCGGTGGTAGGCTTAGTTCCATTACATTTTTTTCATTACAATTAGCACTTGAGAGTGGTTTTAAGTCGCAATTAACAGATATGATTATTGAAAGTTAAGAACTAAAGATGAAGACGTACATTCTTTGGAATGACTTTATACGATCCGTATCTTTTTATCAAGTCCTAACAAGGGAACGGTCCGAACGAGCTGAGCGATTGAGATCGTCGTTGAGATGCAAACGCCTATCGAACCTAGGTACAAGGGCTATAACAAAAATTGTATTAGCTTTATCAAAGCTTTATCAAAAATTGTATTAGCTTTATAATCGTAAGTAAAATCCTATGTGAATGTAGCAAAAATACAGGGAAATTTAAGGGAAAAGTTGATCCAAAAGAATTTCGGCATAGAGAGGAGAGGAGAGGTCAGCTCACAATAATCTAACAATAAGCCAAGAGAGGAGAGGTCAGCTCACAATAATCTAAATAAAATAAAAGTAAAAAGGTTTATCAGTGTTGGGAATGTATGTTTATTCCACCAGATTTGTTTGGCCGTGTTTTCTAAACCGTGCCCTTTTGTACTTTTGTCGCGATGTCTAAAGGAGCGTTGTGTAGACGTTAAATTATCATTTTCTTTCTCACAACGCTTTTGTTTGGCTAGTTTTTTTTCTATTCCAAATTTCTATTTTTGCTGTTTTGAATAAATTTAACTGCTATTCTATTCTCTATTAATCGCATATCAATTGGATCTGTCACACGAACATATCAACGGACACGCAAAGATACAACAATCATCTAAGGAATTCGAACTCACGCTAAAAGATTTTTGATGGTTTCGTAGATGTAATACTATCCATTATACAACGACCATTGTTGAAGACTTCCATGGGATCCATTAAATGGGTATACACTACTGGACAATGAAATATCATATTTGAAAAAGCACTTTCGCACTTTCGCGCGTCTGTAACTCCCGTGTCTTTACCGTATTTCTAAATATTAGTATTACCATTGTGTAGCCCTTGAAAAGAGCTTTCAGAAAATGTATAACACTAATAGTTTAAACTCAAAGACAAGGGAGTTACAGACGCGCGAAAGTGACGATCATTTCTCAAATATGATATTTCATGGTCCAGTACTGTAGCTGAAACTTGTTCGCCAAGTGTCTCGCGTTTCCGATGCATTCTGCGGGAGCTGGAGCTGGAGCCAGGTTCGGGGCCGGCGCGGTGGACTGCGCCGGATAGGCTGGCTCGGATGGGTCTCTTCATCCCCTCACCTCTCCTTCCTCTTTACCTCTACCAACAGGGAAACACCTTACCCCAACCCCCTCTGTCAGGTCACGAGCGATTACGCGTCCGCACAAAGAACACCTCGTTAGCCTTTTTGATTTTTCTTTTGTTCTGTAAATGATTCCCAAATGAAATTTAGTGCTAAAAATTTGTACCGCGGGGTTTTCAGGGTCGTAGAATCTATTGGCGGAGTTTGTTTGGACCATTTGTCCCAAGAAAAGACCCAAGAGAATCGAATTGGCTTTGGGGGATTTGTAGATGATAAAACTTCATATACGGTTCCAATATGGCTCCAATATGTTTCCAATATGGTTCCAATATGGTTCAGATACGGTTCCAATATGGTTCCAATATGTTTCCAATATTTATCAAGATTCCAACTTTTCACAATGAAAAAACCCGGATTTCCGAGAAAAACTTTCCTTTTCACAAACTGCTAATAAACCCAAAAATAGAAAAACCAAAAGAAAATCTTTGGATCTTTGCTTGAAACTTCCTCGTGCTCCAATACTAACAAGATTCGTCGAGTTGAATGGACGAGGTTGACTGAGAGAATCGGAAAGAGGGGAATCTCTTCCCGTCGTCTTTCACCCCATTTTAGCTCAGTTTTTGATTTCACAGAATTTCTGCAAGAGATTTCTAGCATATTTACAGCTGATTGATTTCTAGAGTTCGTCAGAAAGTGGCGCCAATCAACAGGTAACTCTCAAAAATCATTTATCTAGTGAGTTTAACAGTCTTTGCCGTTTCAGAGACAAATTTTTGTCAATGTTTCTTTGACTTTATATGTATGAAAGTAATCTGAGTAGAATAAAGAGAGTAATCTGAGTATTATATATAACCAGTGAAAAAGGCTTACTATCGTTCGCCTTTTCCGGTTCGGGAACACATTCGGGGCCCTTCAGGACGGATTTGCGGAAGGGCGTAAAGTTTTTTCGATACCATAGTTTAACGGGTCCATTCTAAGTAGCCGATTACTCTCAGGAAACCAATTACACACCCACCCCTTCCTGTTAGCTCACTTAGTGTGTGATTTCCAGGACGAACGACGTGGAGGTAGGAACACTCGTCCCTCGCGGTTCCAAAAGAAGTTGTGGTTGATTGCATCTGGTACTGAACTTCCCAGAGGAACCGCGGAAAAATTGATCCAAAGGAGATCGAGCTCGGATTCCAAAAAAGGGGCAACACCGGAGAACACTATCACTGCACGACCAAGTCATTTCTTTGCTGTACGACGGTAGCCGTTACAAACTTGCACTCGGGGCTCAAATTTCAAATGCCTTTTTTACAAAAATCTAGAGCGTTTGGGCAAAACTAAAAACGCGATCGTGTTGCCCGTGTCCGACTTGCAGAAGTCATATGGCTTTGGTTCGAATCCGAAATCTGACCGTTCCCTGGCCTCCTGGCTTAAGCAAAAGATATTAACAATAAGTTGAATATCTCCAGACTTACTGTGATACTTGTTTTACTACCAAATATCGGGATACAGTATACAGGGTGTCCCAAAAGTTCTTACCTGACCGTTCCCTAGTAAATCCATTCCGAAATCCTGTCTTGAGTCGGCGGCTTTCCCCAGTTAGCCGGGTGCATTCAACATTTCACTGGATTCAAATTTTTGATCTCTTATTACAACTTTTTGTACTTTTAGTGCCCTGTAGGTTAAAAGTTTCTGTAAATAAAAGTATTTAAGGAAAAGTATTCACATTTTTCCACTCAAAACTTGGGAAAATGTTCTGGTCTAAAGGTCTAAAGGGATTCTAAATCTAAAGGTATTCTAAATCTAAAGGGATCCTAAAGCTAAAGGGATTCTAACGCTAAAGGGATCCTAAATCTAAAGGGATTCTAAATCTAAAGGGATTCTAAATCTAAAGAGATTCTTAATCTAAAGGGATTCTTAATCTAAAGAGATTCTAAATCTAAAGGGATTCTAAATCTGGTCTAAAGGTCTAAAGTTTTTATGGCGAAACATCGGTGATGGATCCCTTTCAACAAATCACCATTCCCTCCCTCGAAACCTATATTATTGGAGACTTTTTCCCCGCGTGAGTTCAAAAGGAATGCCTCAAAAAGAAAAAAGAAAGCCACCAATAAATCAGTTGTAAGAAGGAGGGAAGGGGAAGAGAAAGAGGGAACTTTTTTTTTTTTGGCTGGACCTCACTCCCAAAAAAGGATATTTGGAGATGTAAAAGGAAATGATGTATAGAGTGTTGAGACCCGCCCATATTCTAAAGATCTTTTTGATTTTTTCTCTTCTTCTTTCCCTTCTTCTTTTTTTCTTTTTCTACTTGAATCTCATTTTTGGGTACCATCGAATTCCGCTTTTCTTTTTTGTGTTTTTCTCTTTTGATCCCCGAAACAAATGCGTGGAATTTTGAAGAAGAAAGAAGGAAAAAAAAGAACGGAAAACGTGACGTTTAGCAAAGAGAGAAGCTTTAAGCAAAAGCTTAAAGAAAAGCAAAGCTTTCCTTTAAGCTTTTGCTTTTGCTTTCGTGAAGAACTTACTTGAGAGTTGAGATTGTTTTTTTGGAAACGTTTCCATTTTCCAACGTTTCCTACGATGCTCAAACTTTTCAAATTCTATTTGATTTGATTCTATTTGATTCAAATTCTATTTGATAAGGCTTTACTCGATTTTTCTAATTCTCAAACTTCCTTGAAAGCTTTGGGATTTTGAAAGACAATTTAAATTTAAATTTTCACTCCCAAATTTCAATCTAATTGTAAGCAAATCTTTCAAAAGCTTCCGAAGAAGCATTTTCGAATTTTTTCAGCAAGCTTTTTATTGCCTAACAACTGTGAATATCGTCAATAATTTGATCAAACTAAGAGTTACGTAAAGCAAAATCAATTCACAAAAGAACAAGCAATGAAGTAAAGTAATGAAGTAAAGTAATGAAGTAAAGCAATCAAATAAAGCAATCAAATAAAGCAATCAAGTAAATAGAATTCTCATTTTTTCAATAAAGAATCCTGCTATTAATCGATTTTCTAAAAGACGCTTATTTTCGAAAACTATTCAAATCAGCAGTTTTCATTTGATCAGCCCAATTTAGTGTCATTCGATGGCGAATCACAAGGCCCAATGAATGAGACCAAAATTGGAGTGATTGGGGGAAAACTGGCTGTTTCATTGCAGTGTTTGTTTCGAAGTAAGGGAAAACCAAATGTAGGACTCTTGGGTATCTAAACAGCTTCTGATCTAAACATATGTGTAATAGCAAATAGAAATTCTCAAGAGGAAAAAAGACCACTTTGTTGGCGGTGGCGGGGTTTGAACTCATCCAGAGACAACCGTGCCACCGACTAAGCCACGTGCGCACCTTTCAGAATCTTTCAGAAAGAATTTCAGAAAAGCTGAATTGAGTTTATCAGCTTTTTGAAGAGATTTCTTAAGCGAATCGATGCTGGAATGCGGTTTTGAGTAGATTTTTGCTTTAAGAACATTCCGAACACTGAAATCTATTGGATTAAGCTCGGGACTAGAGGGTGGCCACTAGAGGTGGCCAAATCGGGAAAATCGGGCTTTCGGTGGCCAAAAAGTGGCCAAATCGGGCCTGCGCCTGATCCTGAACCACTCGGGCCTTGTGAAGCATAAGCATCACCCTGCATAAAACATCAAATCCTGATCCAAATCCAAATCCAAGGCTCACGGAAGAAGATCTTTCTTAAGTATGTCGAGATAGTTGTTGGAACAAAGTTGTTGGAACAAAAGTTGACGTTTCAAATATAATAATCCTGCTTCACCCTGTAGATTTTATCTGCTTACATATTATTGTTTAAATTGTAAATAGTTTTAAAGCTAATCAATAAGCTTTCATCAATTTTTACACAGTAAATTCTTTTTTTCTTTTTCTCTTTCTTTTCACCTGTCCTCATTTTGTTCACACCTTAAAGCCAAATTTCTTGAAAATTCTGGGAAATTCTTGAAATATCACCTGCTGCCATTTCTGGCTACATCTCTAGAAAAGTTGAGAAAACTTTTGACGTCAACACTTCTCTCAATCATTTCAACAACAACACCAATAATTAGAAACATAAAAATTGATTTCCCAAGAGTCTTTTTTTGTCAAACAAAACGATACTTGGGTCGAAATCTGTTTTTCTATCGAAATTTTTCATTTCTTCTTTTAATTGTCGCTTTGACGACTTGGGGATTTTTTTCATTTCGCCAAATCTCTTCTGTTCTCTCTTTTCCACAAATCTCAACAAGCAATCTTTGTTTTTTTTTTCAGAACAACCAAAAATGCTCGCCTCAATATTCAAAAAGAAAGAGCCCAAGGTTTGTTTTTGATGATTTTTATTGTAAAACTATGTTGGCCAAGTCGCCAAGGCCAAGGCCAAGGCCAAGTTGGCCATTTTTGTGGCTACATAGCGAAATCCAAAATGCTTTGCTTTCAACTTGCTTTTTTAACGGTTTCAAATTTAGTCAAAAACTCGGAAGTTATAAGCGCTAACTTTTACTGACTTGAATGTATTCTTGAATAAGCAAAAATGGCTTTAAATAGATAGCTTTAAGCCATAGGTGTTGCAAGGATTGTGGGTCCTTTTATACTTGCCCCGCCCCTTTTTCATTGGCAATCCAGCTTTCAGCTCAAATTTCTTGGGGTTGGGCTGTCCAATTTGAATAGTTTTTGTACCAATAGATAGAGAAAGACTTGGCGCATCTAATGATATCAAGAATTTTTAAATTCGACAGCCCAACACCAAGATATTTCAGCTTAAATTTAGCTTGCTAATGGGAAAAAGGGGCGGGGCGTGTATCAAAGGTCCGATAACCCTTTGGCAAGCGCATATCACATTTTGATGAGCCTCAGAACTCTTTGAATTAGCATAATATCCCCAAGATCAATTCAATTATAAGCCCTGAGATGCTTATCCAAGAATATAAAGCTAAGTTATATGTTAATGTCGAAAATGAAATGTACAAGCTATGTGAAAGAACGGAATGTTCTTCACATTCCTCAACCTTTCTTTATCCGTTTGCTTATTGAGCTGGCTTTGTGTAAAGAAATTTTAATCTACAATAAACGTCGTTTTTTCAAAAGTTATGCTAAGATATTTCTGGGAGCTTCTCTTGCAAAACATCAAAACACGGAAACTTTTCCCTTGGCAGTGATTTATTCTGCTTGAATGCTGAGAAACGAGCTCCTTTCGTCTTTTCTTTTCTTTTTCCGGGGCTTTTAAGAGCAAGAGTTCTTTTGTTGTCTCCAAGACGATCATCCGGGAAAATATTAGCAAAAATTTTGAGTTTTCTCCTCACAATTCTTTCGATTCAAACAGCTTTGCTTTTCTTAAAATGCTAAAATTAAAACTCGTAGCTTTTCTCGTAGCTTCTCGTAGCTTGTAGCTTCTCGTAGCTTGTAGCTTTCTCGTAGCTTTGATGGCCTTTTAACCTTATCATTGTTTGATAATATTGTTTTGTCGAAAAAGTCTTGTCCGGCTTGAAATTTTCGTTTATAAATGAATAATTAGTAATCTATGTACAGTTAAGCTTCTTCTATGAATAGCATCATTTAATAGTTACTAATTTAATAGTTTAATTGTTTGCTTGTTTGATAAACTGTAAAGGCATTGAACTTCGACTTTATAAACGATTGGGTTTGGTGAATTGAAAACTGCGGGCTATTGTCATATGTGACAGTTTGAGCACTTTCTTCAAAAGAAACCCATTTTGGTGTCAATGGAAAAGTTGTAGAGAATCAAAAATCAAGCTTATATCCAAATTTTCAGAACGATTCAAAAACTGGTTTTCAAGGAATGCCAAATTTACGAAACTTTCACAAAACTTGCCTTTTAAGCGAAACTACTAAGTGTATCTTTTTGGAAATTTGGCTATAAGCCTAATTTTTGATTCTCTACAACTTTTCTATTGACACCAAAATGGGTTTCTTTTGAAGAAAGTGCTCAAATGCTCAAACTGGGACATCTCCAGTCCACCATTTTTGAGTCTCACACTTGTCTCACACACAAACCAAAATACTACTACGAAAGAGGAATCCGCAAATTGCCTATAAAATGGACAGAAGTTGTCAATAATAATGGAAACTATTTGGAATGAGTTGATGGTTTTATTTTGAATAAATTTTAGCTCAAAGTCCCGCAGTTTTCAATTCACCAACCCAATATTGGATAGCCATCTGGTAACGATTTGATACCTATTTAGCAATTATTTGATACCTATTTGGCAACTATTTGATACCTATTTGATAACTATGTGATACCTACTGGTATCTATTAGATTCCAGTTTGGTATCTATTCGATAACTATTTGGTAATTATTTGATACCTATTTGGTAACGATTAGATAGCAGTTGGCATCTGTTTGATACCTATTTGATGGCTATTTGATACCTATTTGGTAACACTTCGATACCTGTAAAATGGCCAGAAGTCGTCAATAATAATGGAAATTATTTCGAATGAATTTATGGTTTTATTTTCAATAAATTTTAGTCCAAAGTTTTCAATTCACCAACCCAATAATTTAAACAACATGCTGAAAGCAATCGGTTAATTTAGAGTTTAAAACCTTAAAGCCAGCCTTTGCAAACAAAATCCTTGGCTTTTCCCAAAAATTTATTCGAATTAACGCGTTCAACCTTTTCAGTCGGAAATGGGAAACGATCATTCGACGAATCAATCGGATTTCCCAAGAAAAAGTATCGACGATGGAGCGATGAGACAGGTGAACAGTTGAAAGAAAACAGTGCCTAATTTCTCATTGCAACTAAATTCAAAATCGAAATCTCAGGTGAAATCGGCGCAAACAACTCCGCGAATGTCCTTCAATGGGCCTCGTTTAGTGCACAAAAACTCGGAGCAATCGTTGAGTGTCTCCGGGATCGCTATTAGACAACATCGACTGTCTGTCGGCGATTGCAGGTAGTAAATTTTGCGCAATTTCTTCAATTGCTGTTAACTTTGTAAGTACAATAAGTGCCTGAAAATTAGCTTTTTGAAGTCAATAATCAATCTATCGTAACCCAGTGTCTCAGCAATGATCTAAGAAGGATTCAATCCAAAAACTTTCAATATTTAACGTCATAGAAGGCTTGGTTTGCTTCGGTAGTGTCTTTGGAATAGTCTTATGTTATGAATAGACAAATCTGTTCAATTACAGGATGAATTAAAAAGAAAGGGATGACCTAGCTTCAAATCTTTCATCTATATCTATCTGTTATCAGCCTTTTGATCAGAGAATAGGGGAGTTTTTGAAAAGCAATCAATAACGAGAAGCTGAAAGTGGCTGTGAAAAAAAACGGTCCAGAGATAAAGGTCAACTGACTAAATCGACTTTGGCTGTCTATCTATCAGGGACGTGTGCCAGATAGTGAGCGATTGTGAGCGCACACAAAGAACGTCTTGCCAATCATTTACACACTTCTCTTTTGCTTTGTAAATGGTACAAAGAGAAGATATTCAGCTGTAAATCTGAACCCGGGGATTTTCGCGATCAGCGAATCGATTAGCACTATTCATTTTATCGGTCTTTGTCGGGAACACGGGGATCGAGACTTCAAATCTTTCAGTCCGTTCAAAAGCTCTTACCTTTAAAGAATTATTCAAATATAACTCTTAAAGCTTAAATTTATCAAAAAGAAGAAAACTGATTTCATTTTGAAAATGAACTAGAAAAAGCTGAAATAATGTTGCGTTCCAAGGGTTTTTTTTGAGCGTATCTTCTAAGCTTTTAATAAAAATCTCAAAAGCATCCGAGAATTTGTAAAACAAAATTCTCCGTAGAAACTTATCGCAATTTTCATATTAAAAAGGAATTAAACCGATTCGCGAAGCTACAGCCAAGATATAGTTCAAAAATTGCGAGACAATAATTTGCGGCCTGTAGATTGACATGGCTCAAAAAATAGAGAATTTCAAGAGCTTTTGATGGACTAAAGAACACTTAAAGTATTAGCGCTAAAGAAAATTACATTGGTTCGTAGTCATTGTTCATTGTTCATTGGTTGAAACGGACCGTGCTTGCGCGTAGTTGAAGCGAATCAACCAACCAACCACTGTAACTTTCTTTAGCACTATTATTTTAAGTGTGCTTTAGTCCATTCGAAAGCTCTTGAAATTCTCCATTTATTGAGCTATAGGTCGTATCAATCGGGCAGATTTGAGGGCAGACAAGTTAAAAGCTTTTTTAGTTTGTAGTGCCTTGTTGAATGCATAGCTAAGCTTCTTGTATGGATGCCGTATTTTCTCTAACAGTAGTGCATCTCTAATAGTAGAGTTGGTGACGATTTTACGGTTTCCAAACTTTTGCAGAAGCTCAACACTCAAATCCCCCACTAGATCTGATCGTCAGCTACATTTTCCGACCCCACATGGATCGGTTCTGATAAGCGGTTCTCGAGATTTCGAGGAATTTAGACGAGGATCAGGGTGCACTACTATTAGAGAAAATACGGTAGTATCATTTAATCATTACTAAATTTGTTAGATAAACTGGAAACGCATTAAACTTTGACTTTATATCGTTGTGATTTTGTTAAAAGCCAAATCTTGCATCAAGTTTTCGTTTAAGATAAACCGAGTTAATGATGAGAAGAAATTTTTTGTGAAAGACCTCAGGAAAGAGGCTTAATTCTCCGTCAATCGAGGAATCTTGTCCTTCCTTCTTCCCCCTTTTCTTCAAAAAGTAGCTGTTGATCTTCATTTTGTCAGTCGACCACCAATCCAAAATCCAAAAAAGATTCTTCAAGAAACTAGAAAAGGCAGAAAGAGAAGCGTCACTTCCTTTAGATTCTCCCAAAAAGAATTTCCACTTCCAAATCTAGAGACACTGATTTCTGACCACATTTTGGTGTGGATTTCTTTGAAATAAATTCACTTTTTAATATATGATAGCTGAAAATTGACTACGGGAATTTTTCAATCAAGTAAGACGATGCTCGATCAGCATTCGATCAGATCGACTTCAGTTCGTTAGGTTTACTTTGATTTTCTAGAACTGGGTTGTTCAAACGATTTGTATTTGGTTTTATTCAAAAGCCCGTCTTCCGTACAATAACAGAAATAGCTAAGTATAAGCTCTGAACAAATTTATGGACCTTCAAAGCGTGACACTCATTTAAAATGCCTGAGCCTGAGCCTAAGCCTGAGCCTGAGCCTAAGCCTGAGCCTAAGCCTGAGCCTAAGCCTGAGCCTGAGCCTGAGCCTGAGCCTGAGCCTAATAAGCCTAAGCCTAAGCCTGAGCCTAAGCCTAAGCCTAAGCCAAAGAGCCAAAAAGGCTTATAGTCTTCATCTTTGTATTTACCTATTTACCTTTGTTACTTCTAATTGCTCGACTTCAAGTGCTTATAACATCAAAACATCACTGCTTCTAACCCTTATTTTGTTCTTGCAAGATCTTCTAGTGAGTGAGTGAGTGATATGCACTTGAATCCCTCTTTTCCTCTTCTCTTTCTTTCCCAGGGTGATGATTTATCTCGAAGAAGTAAAACGTAAAGACATCAAAAGACAGCCTTCATCAATCCCCTTAGTGTTTAGTTGATTTTCTCTCAACCAATTGATTATTATACCAGTCGAAAAACCCGTCTAAGTCCGTATAGACGGACGGAGAGACTGCTCTTTTATATATAATAGATATCTACATTTTCTTTCGTAAACTTTTAGACAATGCATCCAGAGTATTTCCATCAGCATTAGGCGCTTCATTCATTCAATTTCTAAATCCTCCAGTGCTCACTTTATCCATGTTTGCGATTCAAAATTGAAACGATTCCGAGTAAAGAAACGAATCTTCTTTAACGATCTTTGTGAGGATTTCCATCAGCATTACGCTCCTCATTGTCTCTTGCCACAAATTTCTGTTATTTACAAATATTTTTTCCCAAAACAAACCCCATGCCATCATTGTTTTATTGTGGTGTTTATCAAGAAGAAATCTAGCTTCAATATGGCTCAAAGACTAGCCAATTCCATTGAGAGTAACGCGAAAAGGATATGGGATCTCTCTCTTTTTGTGGAAAGCCAAAAAAGAGATCCGTGATCTTCTTTTTGTGATGCCAAGAAAACGCTCAAGGAAATGGGGGGAACCCTCTTGCTGTGTGTTACAGAAAATGAGCTCAGTTTTTGGGGAAAAGAAGAAAGCAAAGAAGCGAATGATGTCACGCAAAGAAGCCAACCGACCGACCCTTATATGCTTTTCGACTTGGAGAAAAAAAAAGAAAATTGGGAAAGGGATTTGATTTACAATTCTTAGATTGGAGTGATTTTTTTGGTTACACTCTAGATTTTCAAATTTCAAACGGTTTTTTGAAACAGTTTCAAGCTTATACCGTAAATACTGTAATAGTACCCCACTCCCCTCGTACAGTCGCGTAGTCGCAAAAGTTTTTTAGTATTTTTAGTATTTCATCTTTTTCAAAGCGCCCGTACTTTCAAAAAATGCGCACTTAGGTATCAAAAAATAGCTGAGATTCAGGGCTATTTTTTGATATCTAAACGCGCATTGTAGCATAAACCAGTGTCGAGAAAAACTAGTTCAAAGCTAGACTATGCAACGCTCCGCACCGTCATTATGGGAGTGGGGTACTATTACAGTATTTACGGTAAGTGGATTACGATTGCTTTCAAGGTGTCTATTGTTTTGCTTATAAATCTGGAATATTCAAACTTTAACATGTTACTATTTTCAATAACAATCAAATTCAGAATTCCGGTGGAACGCCGTGGATCGACTCGGTCAAGGCTGTCGGGCAGCGTTGATCACATGGGAAACGCACAACAGAGAAGGTTTGGATAAAACAGACGCATTATTGTTCGATCATTATCAATTTCAATTATTAATAGACTGTTATTGTTAACAAGTGCTAAATGTAAAAGTTTTTATCGTGTCATTAGTTGGTTCAACTTGGATGCGCAAGCCGGGCCCTAGAATCTGTAAGCCAAGCTAGACTAGAGGGCAGGCTCAGAATTTAACTTCTGGTCCGGCCTGGCCTAGAAAGCCCAGAACTTGGCTTCAGGCTTGGTTTACTTCGGTAAAAATTGTCTTTGGATTAGCCTTATGTTAAGAATAAACAACTTTGTTCAATTACAGGATGAATTAAGAACAAAGGGATGACCTAGCTTCAAATCTTTCATCTATATCTATCCGTTATCAGCTTTTTGATCAGAGAATAGGGGAGTTTTTGAAAAGCAATCCACAACGAGAAGCGGAAAATGGCTGTGCTAAAAAAAAACCGTAAAGAAAACGGCGGGTTTTTGGCTATCTATCTATCAGGGACGTGTGCCAGATAGTGAGCGATTGTGAGCGCACACAAAGAACGTCTTGCCAATCATTTACACACTTCTCTTTTGCTTTGTAAATGGTACAAAGAGAAGATATTCAGCTGTAAATTTGTACCCGGGGATTTTCGCGATCGGCGAATCGATTAGCGCTATTCATTTTATCGGTCTTTGTCAGGAACACTGGGATCGAGACTTAGACACTTCTCTCATCAAGCACTACCGAATGTCAGAGAAGGATTTTATAAATCTCCATATTCTTTAAGCAAAAACTGAAAACAGATAGATATAGATAAAAGATTTGAAATTAGATCACTCAAATTAGAAATTAGATCAATTAGATCATTCTTTTCTTTTTAAGTAATCCTTTAATTGAACAGAGCCGAATAAATGCTTTTAAACTGGAAATGGAAAGGAGTAGTTGAAGAAATTCTTGTTCCCTATTCTGCTTAATTAGCCAGTTCACTAAACAAGTGAGTTTCAGCCCAATTAGTTTCAGTCTGGCAAAGTCCAGCAGTGCCAGAATTCGTTGTGGAAAGAAAATCGCATTAAAATCATTATATTCAAAAGCCAGTAGTTGATTGGTTGAGTATAATACTCTTGTATTGCTTAAATAGAAAAAATAATTTTCTGAAAAGCAAAACCCAGCTATTTTCTTAATCTTGTTTGTTGTTTGCTTGTTTCTTGTTTCACTGTTTCACTGTTTTACTCAAAAGCTTGTTTCACTGACTAATATTTGACTAAATACTTAAAAAACCCTTTACAAAGATGTATTTTTGTTGAGTTTGTTGAGTTTGAACTGATGGTTGTTTTGCCCGTTGACCCAATGAGATCACAAGGGGGAATTCCCCTGGGAAGTTTGAGAAAGAAGGGGAAAAGAATGAAAAGAATGAAAAGAAGGGCACCTAAATTTGCTTGCTCTTTTGAAGAAATCATCGTCATCTAGGAAACTTTTTCCCTACTCAGAGAAAAGACATCATCAATTTTGTTCCGTTTTAACAACTAGCACTTTCAACTGTATAAGACTCCACTTATTCAAAATATCCATCCAAATCGAGCCGACAGAGCCGAGAAAGTGAGTAGTGATTGTATTGATTCTAATAGAAAACGAATCTCCAATAGAAGACCAGACTCTAATATTAGATTGGCCGAAAAGTCTTTGAACAATTCATTTAAAAAGCTATTTAGAAATAACCGATTCACTAGTATTATAGGCTTTATTATAGACTTTTCTTTCTTTTTATATCCAAGAAAATCCGAGCGCAAAAACTCGTTTCCTAAGATTTGCCTCATTAAAAAAACCTAATATTTTTCCATACAAGATCTAGGAAACTTTTCCCTTACTTGGAGAAAAGACATTAGCAATTCTGTTTTATCAACTAGCACTTTCCGTTCTATCAACTAGCACTTTCAACTGTATAAGACTCCACTGATTCCAAATATCTATCCAAATCGAGCCGACAGAGCTGAGAAAATGAGTAGTGATTGGATTGATTCTAATAGAAGATCAATCTCCAATAGAAGACCAGACTCTAATATTAGATTTAAAAAGCTATTTAGAAATAACTGTTTCATCTAATGACCTAAGATTTGCCTTATTAAAAAAACCTAATATTTTTCTATAAAAGATCGTCATCTAGGACACTTTCCCCCTACTCAAAGAATTGATTGATTGATGAGCTTTTTAAATCTAATATTAGAGTCTGGTCTTCTATTGGAGATTGATCTTCTATTAGAATCAATACATCATTGATTCGGTTCCGTTTTATCAACTAGCCAAAATGTTTTGTTTTTTGTTTTGTTTCTGGTTTTTTGTTCGGAGATACGAACTCGATCAGTCAAAAAGGGCAACGACTTGACTCGATACTTTCATCCAAAGAAACCGATTTTCGTGTTAATAGAAAAAAGAAAGAGCTGAAAAAGTTAGGTTTATACCTAAATTTTCAAAACAATCTGTTCAGCCAATTCCTTTATATTATCTTTTATCGACTTTTACGCGAAACGAGTTTTTGCGCTCGGATTTTCTTGGATATAAAAAGAAAGAAAAGTTTATAATAAAGTCTATAATAAAGTATATAATAAAGTCTATAATAAAGTATATAATAGTATATATTAGGTTGTCCAATAAGTAATGCGTGTTTTGACACGATTTTCAAAATATCACAAAATTAACAAAAGAGAACTTTATTAATCGATATATTCTCCACAACAATCAACAACATTTCTCCATCGTCCGAGCAAAGAGTGAAGTCCGTCATAATAGAATGAAGCTGGTTTCGATGAGTAACATCGAAATAAGTAACACGCATTACTTATTGGACAACCTAATAATAAAGTATACAATAAAGTATACAATAAAGTATACAATAAAGTATACAATAAAGTCTATAATAAAGTCTATAATAAAGTCTATAATAAATTCTATAATAAATTCTATAATAGTATACAATAAAGTCTATAATAAAGTCTATAATAAAGAGATAGAAAAGTGTATAATAAACATCTTTTATTTTGTGCAAATCGGGCCGTGTATCAAATGTCCGATAGCCTTCAAAAGTCCCCTAAACTACCCAAGAGCCAAATATTCATATAAAGATAGAGTTTACGTGTTTTAATCCAAAACCCAAGCACTAGATTCTCGTTTAGAAAAACTTGAAATCATTCTCTTTTAGAGTGAGTCGAGCGAACTTGAATTTTACCGGAGAAGGAGGTGACGGAGGAATGAGCATTCAGGAACATCTCAAGCTCACACCGTGTGGTTTTTCTCTTCTTTAAAATTCTATTTTCTTCAAATCAACTTGCATCAGATTCCCTTGACCTTTAAAATCCTTTCCAGATATCAGTCTCAACTCCTCCAAGCAACTTGGTCAAAAATTCGTCCAAACAGCGCAACTTTCACGCAAATTTTCAAGTAAACTTAACTACAAACTATCTATTTTTATTTTTTTTTGCGCAGATTGCTCTGTTTCAAATCAACTCTGGCACGTGAGATTTTCCAGAAATTGAGTATTGTTGAAGGATTTAAATCGGATGGAAGATGTGATCTGAATATGCACGCCAAGGTTTGCAATAGTAGTTTTTTCAGAGCAACTTGGCAGATCAGGGTTAGCCTGGCACGCTAAAGCTTTTATGGGTTGAAGCTGGGAATTTAAAAAATGGTCGGCGCCGTAAAAAACCCCGTAAATTTGAGTTAACGGAATTGATAAGATTGATAAGAAGTCGTTAAATGCCGTTGACATAGCTAACTTTGAGTCTTCATCTTTAGAAATAATTCTTGCTTTTAGATGCTTTGTGATATGATGGATTCAATCATCAGTGATCTCAATCAACCATCGAAAAGTGTTCAAGTGAATGAATAGAATGAATAGAATGAATAGAATGAATAGAATGAATAGAATGAATAGAATCAATAGAATGAATAGAATCAATAGAATCAATAGAATGTATAGAATCTATAGAATCTATAGAAAATCAAACTATCTCTCAAATTTAGGCCAAATGTACAGAGATCGGCGTCTCACATCACAATGTAAACGAGACATCAGCCGGCGCTTTGTGGGAATCACTTGGGGAATGCATGGCTGAGGTTTGCTTGAAATTTCTCCACTATACAATAATGATTTCAGGTGATCACCAAAGTGGATTGTGTACGATCAAAAAGAGAAGCTGGGAAAGCCTGGATCACCGTTATCTCCTTTATGGTAAGCCTGATTTTGCTAATCCTACCAAAAAAGTTACCAGTTTCCAAAAAATTCACAAGCTTGAGCGAATAACTTGGTTCAAATTTGAATTTTTCTTGCTAGGTATTTGTTTTTTAGAAACTAAATGTCATTCTGCATTTGCACATATAAATTTTGATTATTTTGACATTATTTTGACTAAATGACTGGACTAAATGACTATTTATAATCCTAAAAAATGATCATCTATCCAGCTTTTCTGGATAAACCTTTAAACACTTTTTCTACTATTATTTATAAACAACAAATTCATCAATTAATTTATAATGCTCTCCATTAGAAAGGCCTAAAATTTCTCTACAAAATAAGCTTTGAAATCTTATGAAAATGTTTTGTCTATGACTTTTTATAAGACTGCAAAGTCGGGCGACAAGGCGACAACTTCAAGACGCAATTTAGACGCTTTCGTCCACAGAAACCTATCTTTATGTTAATAGATAAAAAATAGAGCGCAGAATGTTTGGTATATAGCCGAATTTTCAGAATAATCTCTTCTCATTTCTTTGTAGGCAAACGAATTTCACGAATTTCACGAATTTCACGAAAAACCCTCGTTTTTACACTCGAATTTGCTTGAAAAAGGACCGAAATTGCCCTGAAAAGATCGAAAAATAAATAAGAAACATTTTCTATTCAAAGGCACTGGTGTCATTTGTCATTTATGTAGAAAAAAAAAGTGTGTAAAGACTTATCGACCAACCTAAAATCCAGTCGAAATTATGGAATCGAAATAATTTTCATATGTGAAAAAGCAAAATTGAATCTATTTTCCGGAAAAAAACAAAGAACTAGCAAAAATTTGAAATTCGAAAGAAGCTTTTCCCTCAGGATTGCGAATTTTTAGGTGAAACTAGTAAATTTTGGTAGATCTAGCGAAATCTGGGCTCGAGCTATTTCTCTCAGAAATCTCACTGTCGCTTTGTTGAGCCGGGTTCGACTCCCAGCTGTGTCATGACTTTTGCTTTTTAAAAAACAAAATATTAGATGCACAACTACATAGAATTCTAAGCCTAACCAACTAAAAAACTTGGAAATCGGCCCACTCGCGCGTACAGAGAGACGAACAGACAGACGGATGGACAGACGGAAAGACAGACGGACAGAGAGACGGACAGAGAGACGGACAGACAGACACTATTCTTTTATATATATATAGTCGACTCTCTTTATAACGGAATAGAAGGAATCAAAAAATTTTTCCGTTATATAGAGTGCATTTTTATATAGCTTAGCGTTGGCCGGGACTAAAATTCCATTCCATTCCGTTATATAGAGTTTTCCGCTATTCTGTTATAGAGATAGGATTTTGTTATAGAGATAGTCAACCGTTGGTAAATATCTAAGATGCTTGAACGGCTGAAAGAATTTAAAGTTAGTTATGAAAGGGTAAAGTTTCTTTGATATGATCAAGGGAAAGATTCTTGAAATGTTCAGGATCAAGAGTAGAGATAAATTCTCAATTTTATATAAAAGATTACAAGAATATCATAAAAAATGAATAAATAACAAGAGATGTTTCC
Source organism: Mesorhabditis belari (assembly GCA_958450365.1). Taxonomy (NCBI): domain Eukaryota; kingdom Metazoa; phylum Nematoda; class Chromadorea; order Rhabditida; family Rhabditidae; genus Mesorhabditis; species Mesorhabditis belari. The sequence goes on along the minus strand of CAUEEP010000935.1, from coordinate 1,283,885 downwards.
AGGTGGACGCAATGAAAAACGGTTACATGGATGAGTTCCGTCGACATCACGTCTCCCGAAATTCGGTCACTCGACTCAACGAGACTCGAGTGAAACAATAAAAACCCAATACAATACCCATTTTTTCTCATTTTTGATCTCAAAAAGCTCAAGGATCTCTTTAATTTTCGTCGTTTTCCGATAATACGGGCCCGTCCTATAATCCTGTTTTTATTTCTCTCAAAATTCTCAATTTTATATAAAAGATTACAATGTCATAAAAAATAATAAAAGAATACATTTAAAAATCATTTTTATATATAATAAAAGAATAATCTTTAAATATATTTAAAGATCTGATCATTTAAAAGCTTTTTCTTCATATCGTTTATCTATTTTTTTGACCATAAAAGCTTGTTGATCAGGAATTTGGTCAAAGCATTTGGGAATCATGTATTGTTCGAAAGCCGATGCCGAGCCTGGTTCCAACGCTTTCGGAATGGTGATGAAAGTCTCGAAGATCATGAACACCGACCTCAAGCGGTAGGCAACGATGTTTTGAGGGCTGCAATCGAATCGGATCCATGTCAAACGACGCTTGAACTTGCTCAACAGTTTCTATCTTCAAATTCTACCATTGATGAGCATCTCCACGCCATTGGAAAAGCGATGAGGTACGGGAAATGGCTTCCTCACGAGTTAAGCCTAAGCCTAATCCGGGAACTGGCTGAGATCCAAAAAATGAGGGTTCAGCCCAAACCCAAATAGACTTAGTGCGAGGCACTAGCCGCTAGCCTTCGCACTAAGTCCAAGCCTAAGCCTAAGCCTAAGTCCAAGCCTAAGCCCTTTTCGGCTCGTATATATCCGAACAACCTAATATAATAAAAGAATAATCTTTAAATATATTTAAAGATCTGATCATTTAAAAGTTTTTGTCTTGGCATCTTTTATCTATTTTTCTATTTTTCTTTTGACCATAAAAGCTTGTTGATCAAGAAAACAATAATAAGGGAAAAACAACAATAAGGGATTAAAAATATTGAAAATATTATTGTTTAAAAGATCAAATGTTATTTATTTTTTTAATCAAAATGTAAATAAAGCAAAATTTGATATAAAAGAGAAGTTTTTGTTGCTGAAAAGTAAACACAACAAAAACAACGACTCTTTTTGCTTAAACAAATCGTTTTGTTGATCATTTGAGGCTATTTTCTTTACAAATTTCCCCATATATTCCTTCTATTCTCTTCAAAATTAAAGGAAAATGAAATATTTCATTCTATTCTTTTTAATTTCACTTCTTCCCGTGATTATGGTAAGCTTTTAAGCAATATTTGCTCAAAAACAAATCACCTGTTTAGTCTTATTTTTGATTTCATCTAGAAAACGGCCTTTTTTTGACTATCCAAAAACAAATATTAAAAAGCATTTTTGGCATTACTGTGCTATTCGTTTAAGGCAAACTATTGCAATAGTGATGCGGATTGTGTACAAATGACGGGTGAAGCGTGCAAAGATCCCAGAGCAATCTGTCAATGCAATGGTGGTACATTTTGTACACTCAAAAAGGTGATATTTCTGATTGAAATAGTTGATATTAGTTGTTATTAGTTGATATTATTTGATATTTGATATTAAACCACTGATTGAATATTGAATATCATTGAGATTGAAACACTGATTGAAACCAGTTCGGTGCTACAGTATTGGGTTGGTGAATTGAAAACTGCGGGACTTTGAACTAAAATTTATTCAACATAAAACCATCGATTCATTCGAACTAATTTCCATTATTATTGACGACTTCTGCCCATTTTACAGGCAATTTGCGGATTCCTCTTTCGTAGTAGGGTTTTGGTTTGTGTGTGAGACAAGTGTGAGACTCAAAAATGGAGGACTGGAGATGTCCCAGTTTGAGCACTTTCTTCAAAAGAAACCCATTTTGGTGTCAATAGAAAAGTTGTAGAGAATCAAAAATTAGGCTTATAGCCAAATTTCCAAGAAGATACACTTAGTAATCTCGCTTAAAAGGCAAGTTTTGTGAAAGTTTCGTAAATTTGGCATTCCTTGAAAACCAGTTTTTGAATCGTTCTGAAAATTTGGATATAAGCTTGATTTTTGATTCTCTACAACTTTTCCATTGACACCAAAATGGGTTTCTTTTGAAGAAAGTGCTCAAACTGTCACATATGACAAGAGCCCGCAGTTTTCAATTCACCAACCCAATAGTTCAGGGGTGGGGCGGTTTGTAAACACTTTTTCAAACCCTTCACTAGTTTTAAAAACTTTTTCTAGAGTAATCAATTACGCGAAAGCCATTAAAAGCATTTTTAAACAATTCTGAACAACTTTTATGCAAGTTTGAGCAAGATTTCCGAGCCTTACTGTATTTCCATTGGATTCGAAGGTGCGGTAGTGAAGAAGAAGCGGCTTCATTCACTCCCACACCTTTGAATCCAACGCAAGAATTTAGGGACAACCCCCATAGCATATAGAAGTAAAAATAGAAAAATTGTTTTGTAAAGAAAAGAAATATCTATTCAACTTTATGGTACAAATCGAAATTTCACTGTTGTAACGTTTGATTACACGGCACGAATGAACAAATTACATTGACATAATGCAAGCTTTGATAACGTTAAAAGTTAAGGTTAGAATTTGGAACGAAAAATCGAGTTGTACTGAGTTTATTAGCTCGTTTTTGTTCAAAAGGGTAAAACTGGGTATCCAAGCAATTTTCAGAAATGCGATCCATCCCAACAAGGAAGCGATTGCCCCAAGAACAACGTTTGTGCTCTCTATTCACCGGTTAGTTTTAAAACACTTGCGACGATGGTCGGGAGCAGCCGGGACGGCGTTTGTCTACAGCCCAGAAGGTCCGGGTTCGACTCCCCGCCTCGATCCAACTTTGGTTTTTTAAAATTTGTTTTTAAATGACACAACTACAAGATATTCTAGTTTTCTAAAGAAGCTTTAGCTTGATTAGTCAAAACATGGCTGAGAAAATGGCTGTGCAGACAATAGACAGACAGACAGATAGACAAACAGATAGACAAACAGACAGACAGATAGACCGACAGACAGACAGATAGATAAACAGACAAACAGACAGGCAGACAGTTAGACAGACAGACAGACAAACAGACAGACAGTTAGACAGACAGACAGACAGACAGATAGACAGACACTGCTCTTTTATATCTATACATTGGATTTATACAACCCACTGGTGGCCGTATCTTCGTGAATTTGTTAAGTCCTTTCAAGAATTCAGTTATATTTACAAATCTCCTTTGATTTATAGGATGATGCTTACTACTGCCGACGACAAATGAAGCGATCGGTTCGCAGTTTGAACGGATGGATTTTTGAATAAAGTTTTGACTAAAAAAAATGAAAAGACATCTCATTTTGTAAACTATCAAATGTTGTTATTTTCTGATTTGAGAAATTGGGGAGCGAATCGATGAAATCGCACAAACAAACGCTGGACGGCTGGAGGGCAAAATTCGTAGATAAGATTATCGGTGACTTTGACCGTTTTCATTCCATTTTCCATAAAATATTGTCCTTTCTTTCAACATTTAGTTTTTAAAGACAAAGAGCTTTACTTTTAGATGAGACCTTAAAAATGACACGTAAAATCAGCTTTAAACAAGCTTTTTAGCTTCAATCAAGCTTTAAACAAGCTTCAATTTTAAATTAAAAAATACCTATGAATCTATTGTGTTTATGCTTTTCGACCTTTTCAAACTGATCTTTTATATTTAGAAATCGTTTAGAAATCTTTTAGAAATGAAGCTACTTCTACTACTTGGTCTTTTCCTTTTCACAGTTTATGGAACCTCTTTGCGGAGGTATGAATTAGAGATTTTTCTCTCCTAGCCACTCATGCTTTGTGGTGTATTGCGAAATCGTTTGTCTCTTGCTCGAAAGGTCGAGGGTTCGACCCCGACCAGTGATTGCTATGATGACCTAATCATTGCCTTACCAAGTAAAAGTGAGGACCCGTGAATTTCTGAGCATTTTTGCCGAATTTTAATCATAAGAAAGGGTTCAGTTTTTTTAAAAAAGCAACAAAAGGTCGTGGTGGACTTGAAATCTTTTAGGGGACGACGAGAACACAAAATGGACAACTGGATGACCGAAGAGCAAAAAGCAGATTTGGCTGAAGTAATCTCAAAACAATTCAGCTAGTCTCGAAAAAAGAAAGAACAAATTCAGCTGAAGAAAAGCGGCTCTCTTGATGAAATGAAGAAAAAGATCATGGAAATGTACAGTGCGCTTCCGGAAGAGAAAAGAAAGGAATTAGATGCACATTACAAACAGGAATGTGCAAATTGGGTGAAAAAGGTGAGTAGAAAGACATAAAAAGGCTTTGACATTGCTTTCAGGTGGCCACTCAAGAAGAAATGGCTGAGCTCAAATCCCTTCATGAGGCCGGGAATAACAAAGAAGTTTTGGCAAAGTAACTTTTGTTCAACATTAAAATTAACATCAACGAACCTGAGCCTAAGCCTAAGCCTAATCCAGAAAATGGGGGTTCAACCCAAACCCAAATAAACTTAGTGCGAGGCGCTAGCAGCTAGCCTTCGCACTAAGTCCAAGCCTAAGCCTAAGCCTGAGCCTGAGCTAAAACACTTTAACATGTTAAAGTGTTTGTTCGAGATCAGGGTTATAAATTTCAAGATCTACTAGAGCTAAAGTCAAAGTTTTCTCAATAGGGATCTGGGTCCGATCCCTAAAACCCTTAAATTATTGAAAAAACATTCTAATCTTGTTTGCAAAAAAGACGCGGGTCACGAAAGGCTCCGAACCCACGGGCATAGGTTCCGAAGACCACTAGACTATCCACTAGGCCACCAGGTCAACTTCTAAGCCCGACGAAGGGAAGGGTTATATCACCAAGCTCCCAATTTTCAAACGAGTTTTTCAAAGCTTGATTGGCTCATTGGATTGCTTTTAAAACTGTGTTTTGTTCAGAATTTTGCGTCGAATCCGATGCATTAGGTTTCGTAGCTTAACTCGATGCTAAATTGAAGCAGTTCCCTAGTGAGAAAAATACGAAAAACTTTAAATTGCCGGCAAAAAAGGATCGACAGATGTTTCCCTATTAACAACTAACTTTAACCAGACTTGACAAGGCGCAGGCTTGAAATGGCTTTAAGGAAAACTCTGTAGAGTTTAAAAAAATCTTTTATACGTCAAAATTTTTAGACTAACCGACTACAAGACGAGACTCGATGCTGAGGAGAGAAAAATGGTTGATGTTTGGGCGGTAAATGAAAGTCATTTTAATTTTTAAACTTCAATCATCATAACAGGGTGAATGCAAAGAGTTATGGTTCGGAAAAACGACGACAATGAAACGAAAAAGAAAAGACATCAATACACTCATCGATAAACATCTCTCTTGGTTGACCGATGCGCAGAAACAAGAGATCAGAGGTGCTACTTTGAAGAGTTTGTGGCCACCATCCCTTTTCCCATTAGCACTCTAACTTTCAGCTCAAGTATCTTGGTGTTGGTCTATTCAATTTATAAATTATTGATATCATTGGATGCGCCAAGTCTTTCTCTATCGATTGGTACAAAAACTATTTAAATTGGATAGCCCAGCACCAAGAAATTCGAGCTCAAAGTTAGATTGCCAATGGGAAAAGGGGCGGGGCACGTATAAAAGGTCCGTTGCCCCGTCCCTTTTCCCATTAGCACTCTAACTTTCAGCTCAAGTAAATAGTTTTTGTACCAATCGATAGAGAAAGACTTGGCGCATCCAATGATATCAATAATTTATAAATTGAACAGCTCAACACCAAGAAATTTGAGCTCAAAGTTAGATTGCCAATGGGAAAAGGGGCGGGGCGACGGACCTTTTATACGTGCCCCGCCCCCTTTGCCATTAGCAATCTAATTTTCAGCTCAAATTTCTTGGTATTGGGCTGTTCAATTGAAATAGCTTTTGTTCTAATCGACAAAGAAAGACTTGGCGCATCTAATGATACCAAGAATTTTGAAATTGAACAGCCGAACACCACCATTTCTGAGACACTTAATGCATTGCTTTTTCCTCACCGAGTCACCATATCGATATCGAAAATCGATTGATTACAAGTCGTTGTTGTTTTGCTCACTTCTACTTTGATTTCTCGAGACTCATCTATTCCATTCGGCTCTATTAGGTCTCATTTGAAAGCGCAAAATGTATTCTTTTGAAATATATCAAAAGCAAACGAATATATTGTCTCGTTAGCAAGTTATATACATTTAGAGCTTGACTACCTATTCAAAAGGATTTTGGGACCTTTTTATACGTGCCCCGCCCCTTTTTCATTGGCGATCCAGCTTTCAGCTCGAATTTCTTGGTGTTGGACTGCCCAATTTAAATAGTTTTTGTACCAATCAACAGAGAAAGACTTGGCGCATCTAATGATACCAAGAACATTGAAATTGAACAGCCGAACACCAAGAAATTTCAGCTCAAAGCTAGACTGCCAATGGGAAAAGGGCGGGGCTTGTCCGATAACTGTTATCGTGGCGTGTATCGAATGATTTGATCACTTTGATCATGATTTTCAAATGCGCTTTGATCGATACATTTACCGATACGTTTTAGATTTGAAAGCTGCTGGGAAATCGAACACAGAGATCAAGGAGAAAGTACTCACTTTCTTCCAAAATCTCGATGGAGAAGCAAGAAAAAAAACGCAGAAGAAATTGACTGAGTAGGTAGAAAAGTGAGCTTTTAAAAATCGAATTGTTCAGTGATTGCTATGCTTGGCTGAGCAAAGTCGCGTCGAAAGCCGAGATCGACGCTCTTCACAAATTGCACGAGACAGATCATGCACAATGCAAGACGAATGTGAGGGGAATGAATGATAAAGTTGACAGTTGACATTCGAATATAAGAAAATTAGCTACAATAGGAATACGGTGTAGTACCGTTAAAACTCTAATAGAACGACTCCTTTATAGGAGCGAGTAACGCACTTTGAATAACTATCAGAACTTTTAGAAAACAGTTACCTTTGTCTAACAATGTTTTTTCTAGAGCAAGTAACTCAGAATATACCAGCAAAAAAGAATTATTTGATTCGAGACATCGAGGACTGAGTTAGGCTCAGTAACGAGGGCTCAATAGCTTGAGTTTCCATAATTCTGCCCTGAACTAACAAGCAAACAGGGCCACAATTCAATTACCTGTGGCAATTAGCTATCCAATTTTACCTGTGACATTGTGTTTGCCTCAGTCTCCGTGATCTCCGTCGAGTTCCCATTCAAATCATCGAATCCATCCGATAAATAATACTCCTCACCACCCGATTTCTCGCTTTTACCCCCGTCTAAGTCTAAGTTTACTCTCAAAGTCTAAGTTTACTCTGAAACAAACGCTCAAATCTTGGCACCAGTACGTTTGTTTCCACGCGTTTGGGTATCAAATTAAAGTATAGAAAATGGGTGTTTTTTTGAGATATAAAACATATTTTTAGCATTAACCAGCTTTTAGAAAAAAAATGATTGAAAAATGGTTTAAAAAAAGCCGATTTGCCGAATTGCTGATTTACCGATTTGCTGATATGCCGAATTTTCAGGTCCGCGAATACATTAAACGTCTTCCAGAGAGCGAACAAGATGGAGTTTTGAAGTTGATTTCGAATTTTGACTATATTCTAGACTTTTTTTTAGGAACCTACCGTTCTGCGAGAAGATCTGGTATGGAGATCACGATCATTCCGGACATTCGGCACATGGATCACATCATGGACATCATAAGTAAGAAAAAGGAGGAGAAAAACACGCACACACACAACTCAATCATTTTCAGATTCAGAAGAACCCTTCACCACTCTCGCAGGCATTTTTTTTCAATACTCATAGTTTTTTATAGCTTGTACTTTACTATTAGGTTGTTCGGATATAAACGAGCGTTTTAGTAGTCGACAAAATTTATCTTAAAAACAGAAACAACACAGTTTAATCTAAAATATATTCACCATTATTATTGATTACTTCTTGCCATCTTTTGCGCAAAGAATTGATGCCGCTCTTGAAAAACTCAGCCGGTTGTGACTCGAAAAACTTCGCGTTTTGGACATCTTCACGGTTTTTGAATTTCTCATTGACCAAAGAGTTTTGAATCGACCGGAATCAAAGATAATCTGAGGGAGCCAAATCGGGAGCATACGGCGGATGTGGTAAAACCTCCCATCCTAGATTCTCTAGTTTTTGCTGAGCCATTTTTGCAACGTGAGGTCTAGCGTTGTTATGGATGAGCTTTTTCTTTGATGTGTCTACTCCGTAACGAATGAGAACTTCATTGACCCGATCAACTTGGTAGAGGTCGGACATGACTGTTTGGCCGGGTTGTAGAAGCTCGAAACAAACAAGGCCCTTGTTATTCCACCATACTGAGAGCATGACCTTTTTTCCATGAATGTCCGGTTTCCCGGTCGGATTTGGCCGTTCTCCTGGTCCTAGCCATTTCCGTTTTCGAATAGTATTATCGAAATAGATCCACTTCTCATCTTCAGTAACGATAGAATCAAAAAAGCCATGATCTTTAGCGTGGCGGATGAGGATTCCGGGAATAGCGACCCGTGAAGCCTTGTTTGCACTGCTTAACTTGTGAGGAAGCCATTTCCCGTACCTCATCGCTTTTCCAATGGCGTGGAGATGCTCATCAATGGTAGAATTTGAACATAGAAATTGTTGAGCAAGTTCACGCGTCGTTTGACATGGATCCGGTTCGATTGCAGCCCCCAAAATATCGTAGTCTACCGCTTGAGGTCGACGAGAGTGTTCATCATCCTCGAGACTTTCATCACCATTCCGAAAGCGTTGGAACCAGGCTCGGCATCGGTTTTCGGACAATACATCATTCCCAAATGCTTTGACCAAATCTCGATGAGATTCCGCGACTGTTTTGCCCAGTTTGAAATCGTAAAGTAGACAGACGCGAACTTGATGTTTCAAGTCGGTCATCTAAAGCAAGAAAAAAGCTCTTAAAAATAAGAAATTATACGTTTAAAAAGATTCCAAATATGCGCAAGATAACGTACTTTTAAATACAGAAAGACATGTTTTAAAAGCTTTTCTCATAACAATAAGTTTAGCAACGATTGTTTATATCCGAGCAACCTAATAGAAATGGAGAAATTCCAGCCCGAACCTAATTCCACCTTCGTTTTCTCGGCCGTTTCTTGGCTGATTGTTCTGAAAATTTGTCTAAAAGTTTAAAAAGTCGATTTCTATCTGTAGAAAAAAATTTCAGAGCAATCGGCCAAGAGACGGCCAAAAACGAAGGCGGAATTAGGTTTGGGTTGGAATTTCCTCATTTCTAATATTTACTAGATTTGGTTGACCGGTAAAGACAATCAAATTTGCATTAACGATACATTTTAAAGCAGCCAGCTTATATTTGATTTGAGTTTTGATTTGAGTCTTGATTTGAGTTTGATTTAGAGCTCGTCGCCACGAGGATCACAATTTAGAGAACAGTCTAAAGGAGACTTTCGATTGGTTGTCTGATGAGCAGAAAAATGTGATTCGTGGATTGGAAAATGATAAAGCGGCTCTGTACAAAAAGGTTTTATAATGAGTTTTTGAAAAATTTATTTAAATTCATAGCTTGGGGAGTTCTTCAAAGAGGCGCCCGTCGACGTGAAACCAATTGCTGTCGAGAAAATGAAAAATGCTTGCAGGCACTTGATGGCTGGTAAGCACTTGATCGCTTTAAATCGATAAACTTTTAAAAAAGGTTTTAAGCTTTTAAAAAAAGGTTTTAAGCTTTTAAGAAAGCCTTTAAGCTTTTAAAAAAGGTCTTAAGCTTTTAAGAAAGCCTTGAAGCTTTGAAAAAAAGGTTTTAAGCTTTTAAGAAAGCCTTTAAGCTTTTAAAAAAGGTCTTAAGCTTTTAAAAAAGGGTTTAAACTTTTAAGAAAGCCTTTAAGCTTTTAAAAAAGGCTTTAAGCTTTTAAAAAAAGGTTTTAAGCTTTTAAGAAAGCCTTTAAGCTTTTAAAAAAAGGCTTTAAGCTTTTAAAAAAAGGTTTTAAGCTTTTAAGAAAGCCTTTAAGCTTTTAAAAAAAGCTTATTCCTTAAGTCAAACAGTCAAATTAAGATGCAATTGGTGAGGAGAAAGTCGCCGAGTTGAAGAAACTTCGCGAAACCGGAGCTGCTAATGAACAAATTGGAGCCAAGGTGATTTTCTTTGAATTCTGATATTCTTTGATTGTCTTAAATTGTTTAAAAGCAATTTAGCATTGAGTATTTTGTAAATTCATATTTTTCTAGGCTGAAGAGTATCTCGACGGAGCGGCCGAGAGCCCGGCGAAGGCTCGTATGTTGGAGGCGAAAGAAGGATGCACGAAAGTGTACTACTGGAAAGCGGAATAGATTCATCATATTCACAGCAAAAAATCCTTCCCCATTTTTCTTACCTTTCGATAAACTTTTCCATTTTCCCAGTTACTTCACGAACCGCAAGGCAAAAAAGCCAAAAAAAGCACAAAAGGGCTCTTTAAAAACCATAAAATTCGTGTAAAAAATCGGAAAAAGCATTCGGAGAGATGAAATGGGTAAAAAATGAATGAAAATGGAGGAAAATGGAGGAAAATGGAGGAAAATGAGATAAGCTTTTGGGGCGTTGGTTCATCACTTTTTTGGGGAAAAGTTAGAGTAAGGGCAAGCGATGTTTATTCTGACGATCATCTTCGCACTTTCTCTCCAAGGTTTGTCATTTGAAACATTTCTCTAGAAACTGGAACCCTTGAAAGATACCGTAAAAACTCTAAGAGAAGTCTGGCTTGGATTTCTTGATCCTCCAATCAAAATTAGCCAATCGAAAAAGTAAGTAAGGAAAATGAGATAAGATTTTGGGGCGTTGGTTCGTCACTTTTTTGGGGGGAAAGTTAGAGTTAAGTCCCGCAAATGTCCCCCAAATGAATCAAAGGGAAAATACAACTTTACGGTCTAATCGAGATTTCCAATGAAACCTGGCACATCGATTACACCCCTGTGTAAATTTTTTTTTTTCTTTAAATCAAAAATCCGAACACTACAAATTTTAAGTTAGGCCCAAAAATGAACGGAAAAAATAAAATAATCCGAAACCGTCTATCCAAAATTTCAGAATTAAAGGCGGCGACTTTGATGTTAGTGAAATTTCATATTTCATCGAACCATAAAGTGTTATATGTCATTCAATAGCTCTTTTCACGCTCTTTCAGAATACTGAATTGAGTTTTTGTGGAATTCTATTTTTCCAGGAAATTTTTTCCATATTCGGCGCCGAAAAGTCAAAATAATTTTTTTCACGAAAATCTAGCTGAAAAACTAGGCTCAAAAAGCAAATTTCTGAATTCTACGCAAAAAGTTGGTTGGGAATTGTTTTTTAATTTTGTGTTTTGGTCAATGGAAACGCGAGCTCTGAAACCTAGGTTTTTTAGAAGTGCGCGGTTATATGGTCCACGCGCACCTTTGATGTTGGTAAAATTTTTCTTTTGTGTCAAATCATCAAGTGTTATATATCATTCGAAAGCATTTTTATGCGTTTAAACATGGCGGAAAGAATATACCAAAAACTTTGACTTTTTATTAGTTTTCTCCGATTTTATAGTCTGGAATGCAGTTTTTTTTCTGGTTCTGCGGTACTTGCAGATCTGGTATAGTCTAGAAAAAATTTATTCTAAAAAGTGAAGAACGCAATTTTTTTTGAAGAAAGAGTTACAATTCCAGGAAAGTTGAAATTTGAGAGTATTTGTCAATCTCGGGTAGGCAACCCAGGTGCCCAGACAAATACAGACTGCCTTGACAATTACTCGATAAATTACTATGCCAAAGGCATGACAGATGATAAAGTTATAAATGTCAATTGCAGGAGAAAATCATTTAGTTACAGACAATTTTGCTTTCCGATTATTTATTTTTGATTATTAGCGTATTATTATTTTTCCTATTACATTCGTATTTCCAACACTTTCAAAACAAAAGTTATAATTTGCAGATGGGACGAACATCAGAAGCCAAAAAGTCTAGAAGTGGCAACTTGGAACATGGACGCCAAACCAATCAAAACAACATGCACGGATTACGAAGTGGGAAAGTTCATGCAAATCCTGTGGAATCAAAAGAAGAAAGCTCATCACGATCCGCAGACAATCAACAAAAAGAAAACGAATTCGACAGGAAAGCACATTTGAAAGGAGCACGGAAGGCAAGGATTTTGAAAGATAATGAAAAGAAAAGAGCCGAGCAAAATCGTCAAAACGCCATCTATGTGGCAAAAGCAAAGCAAAACGATGATGATTCTGTTGCTTCAACCTCACATATTCAAACCAAATCACCGACTCCTCCAACTCCAGAAGCTCTGCTCGGTATGAAAAAAAGTGCCAATCTATCAAATAAAGGACTATTAGCTGTAAACCATTTTCTTCAATCAAACCAAGGAGTAACCATTGGCTCACAACGAACTATCGAAAAGGCCAAGGAGACTCTGGACCAGTTTGTCAGATATGAAATAGTTCTCAATGAAGGAGTAAGATTGGAAGCTGTGTTGAAAGCTGTTGAAGAGCGGCGAAGAAGATTGGGTCTGCTGGATGAGCGAGGAAAACGGCTGATTTTTTCCCTCGATAAAGGGCACGGCCGAGTTATTTCAACTATTTCATTCCTAATCTGCGAAAAACCGTGCTCGTCTCGCAATTGTCTTCCATTACAAGCTTGGGAAGGTTCAGATTCTTACGACTCGCTGAAGGAAAAGGGAATTTGGAAAGACTTTGAAACTTTGGTGCAAGCCGGATATATGGTTTTTCTCGGTGGAGACCTATCTTTCTTGAACACCAACTTTGGTCTTTCCTGTGCGATGACATTTGGATGTTTATGGTGCAACAAGAGGTTTGACAAAAAACCATCCGCTGATAAGGATTCAATTGATTTTCAACAATATGCTGATCGGAGTGACCCTTCGGTGGAAGCGATGATTTCAAAAGTAAAAGGTCTGCAGGCAAAAAAAGAAAATCTATTAAATATTTCTCGAAGTTTGGTAATTCCCCCAATACTTCATGCAAAAATCAAGATTGGAAACCAACTTTTTTGAACAATTGGTGAAACTCGAAGGCTCCTCTCAGACTTTCCAAGATGTTTGTCGAAAATGCAAGTTGGATGTGGATCGGAAGAGTGATGGGATTATCTATGCTCGTTTCAACGGAAACGATATAAAGAATCTCTGTCGATCCTCAGTGATTTCTGATTTAGCAGTCGTTTCTTCCTCCCGTTCCTATCAAGTAGTCATTTCTGCATTACGTGAGTTCAACAAATGGTCTCAAATGGCTTCAACCACTAAAAGTGTTCTTTCGGATAAAGAAATAAAAGATTTGGCTTGCAAAGGCAAACATTCAAAAGCCAGAAATTGCTGCCAAACAGCGATTCTTTCCGATGAACTAGAAAAAGTTGGTGGTTTTGGACAAAGTGTACTGGTCCATGCTCTACTCTTACATCTTGGCCCATTTGTCCATGAGCATAAATTCATCGGAAATGCATCCGAAGAGGGCATTGAGGCAGTTCACAGCAAGCTAGAATCTGAATTTGCTCGAAACAAGACAGGACCACAACAAGAGCGACTAATGAACTCGCTTAAGTGGCTCGGTTATGTTGTTCTCCTCAATGATGATGGAAAGATGATTTAATGATCTTAATTTCCTCCTTTTGATTCTTTTTTTGTCTAATTCATGCTTATAAATAGAATAAATTTTTTCTAGACTATACCAGATCTGCAAGTACCGCAGAACCAGAAAAAAACTGCATTCCAGATTATAAAATCGGAGAAAACTAATAAAAAGTCAAAGTTTTTGGTATATTCTTTCCGCCATGTTTAAACGCATAAAAATGCTTTCGAATGATATATAACACTTGATGATTTGACACAAAAGAAAAATTTTACCAACATCAAAGGTGCGCGTGGGCCATATAACCGCGCATTTCTAAAAAACCTAGGTTTCAGAGCTCGCGTTTCCATTGACCAAAACACAAAATTAAAAAACAATTCCCAACCAACTTTTTGCGTAGAATTCAGAAATTTGCTTTTTGAGCCTAGTTTTTCAGCTAGATTTTCGTGAAAAAAATTATTTTGACTTTTCGGCGCCGAATATGGAAAAAATTTCCTGGAAAAATAGAATTCCACAAAAACTCAATTCAGTATTCTGAAAGAGCGTGAAAAGAGCTATTGAATGACATATAACACTTTATGGTTCGATGAAATATGAAATTTCACTAACATCAAAGTCGCCGCCTTTAATTCTGAAATTTTGGATAGACGGTTTCGGATTATTTTATTTTTTCCGTTCATTTTTGGGCCTAACTTAAAATTTGTAGTGTTCGGATTTTTGATTTAAAGACGATTATTTTTGTAACCTATGTGCCTGGTTATCCTTTATGCAAGAATGCACAAAAAAAACATAAAATTATGAAGGGGAAACGTTTTTAGAGAAAGAAAAATGAAAAAACAAATCGTCAGACTGTGCAAAGAGCACCCACTTTACGGTCTGAGATTCTGAGATCCGAGAAGCTGCCACTTTGTGATTTAATCCTTTTCCCAAAGATGACAAAAAAAACAGGATGTCAAGCGTTGAAATATGAGATCGGACAAAACAAAAGTTCCCTTTCGAAACTCTTAGATGTTGGTACAGCGCGTACGCTTCATGAACTAGTCGATATCCATCGCAATTCCATCGATAACCACCTGGGAACATATTTCGATCAGAACTTCGATTAGAACAGCGCGTCCGCTTCATGAACTAGTCGATATCCATCGCAATTCCATCAATAACCATCTGGGAACATATTTCGAAATCACCACCACATTGATCACATTTCAATTCGTCGTCCGCACAATAAGGCCGAACTTCCTCAATTCGTTGAGTAACCCGTTCGGGTTGAGAGACGCTTTAACGAGATCGACCATTCCTAAAGAAAAACATGTACTTGTAAATCTGTTGCACGCATTTTACCTAATTAGAATTTATTTTGAAAATTTTCATTTGATATAATATGTGCAAATATGCATTTGAAATCTGAACATCAAATGGCTTTTAAATTGCGCCGTTAGCGACATTCTAGTCCGTGATGCGCGGCTGGGAAGTGACCTGCGTCACACCGTGTTTTTTTTTATTGTCCCACCGCAGGCGCTCTGGGAAATCACGCGATGCGCCATGCCCGGATCACATTCTTACAATTCTTACAACGAAAATGTAAGCTACTAAGGGTTAGAAGTGTTTCCAAACGTTTCTAGAAAATTCATTTCAAACAGTTTATATGCAAAATTTCAAAACAATGTGCGTGCAACAGATTCACAAGTACCGAAAAAACATTAGTAAATGAAAAGAAAATCATTAAAAGCTATTAGAAATGCAATAGAATGTAAAAATAAAAGTAAAGGCCATCGAATTTAGTGGAAAATGAAAATTTGGAAATAATTTTCTTATTCGATTCCCATAGAAAATTGCCCGAAAAATTCCTAGTCTTGTAAAGAAATTTTTTTTTGAAAATCATGTTATAAATTTTACCGCTCATCTCACATTATTCATGATTATATGTTACGTCCGAATCCGACCAGGTATCCGGATCTGATCCTAACGTCCGGGATCAGGATCATCCCTGATCAAAATCATTAGACTCACTCATAAGTCTTGGTAGCACTTTGTTCTTTGCTTATGCGCTCGACCTTCCCCCTTCTGTTTACATTCAAAACGCCGGTTCATCAGTCCCCTTTTAAAGCATTTCATATGCAAACTCCAATGCAATTATTATACAGAAATCAGCTGGAAAAGCTCGAAGAAATGAAGAAAAAACGAGCTGAATTGAAAAAGGTCATCCTTGTTCACGAAAATGCCCGCCGACATACGGCAAAATTCACTCGCGTCAAAATCCACAGCCTTGGCTGGGAAGTCTTACCTCATCCTCCTTATACTCCAAACTTTGCCCCATCGGATTATCATCTTTTCCGATCAATGCAACATTCCCTGGATGGGGAGCATTCTCAAAGCGAAGACGACCTCAAAAAGTGGCTCTAAAACTCGAATTTCGACTCGAAACCAAAAATTTTCTATGAGAGAAATGGACAAAATGGACGAAGGTTATCCAAAATAACGGAAACTATTTCGAGTAAAATGCTTGTTTGGTTGTCAATTAACTTTTAAACAAGATTTGCCAAGACCTATGGACCAACCTAATAGCAATGAATAGTTGTTAAAATCGAAAATAAATTGAACGACTCTCTACAAGAAATATTTAGCTCTCGGACAACAACAACCTTGTCCTGCTGGATGGTCGCAATTCGGGAAAAAATGCTTTTGGTATTCGCAAAGTGTTCAACGAGTGCGTTTTTATGTTAAAATATTTAAGATAAATAAGATTTGCAATACCAAAGCCAGCTATTGACTTGCAGACATGGACAAACGCGAATCGCTACTGTATAGACATCGGAGGGGCACTTGCGGGAACATACGATAACAATGATCTTGCATTTGTGGGCAGTGAGTTGAATCACAGAGAAATTGAGTCAAGCAGCTTCAAAAGCTTTTTTAGATCTCAGTGCAAACTCGATGTACCCGGTGTGGACGGGGCTTAATCTGAAAAATGGTTACTGGGAATTCATCGATGGAACATATAGCTTCGGTTTGACCTCACAGTGGTTGTCAGGTAGAGAAACATGGCCATATTTAATAGGATTTCATTTTAATTCGAATCTAAATATAATTTTTAAAAAGTTGAGCTTATCAACGATAAAGTTCTAGCAGTAAGAGAATCTTTCATGAATTTTCTTTGTGCAGTGCGTGAGAGGGTACCGATGGGGCAATGATTATTTATATTTATTTAGATATTTATTCCGAATCTAGCACAATCACTAATCTAGCGAGAAAATACAATAAAATAGAATGAATCGTTGGTTCAGTGTTTCAAACCATATTGGAACTGTATCCGAACCGTATTGGAACCATATTGGAACCATATTGGAACGATATTGGAACCATATTGGAACTGTATCCGAACCATATTGGAACTGTATCCGAACCATATTGGAACCATATTGGAACCATATTGGAACCATATTGGAACGATATTGGAACAATATTGGAACTGTATCCGAACCATATTGGAACCATATTGGAACCATATTGGAACCATATTGGAACCATATTGGAACTGTATCCGAACCATATTGGAACCATATTGGAACGATATTGGAACAATATTGGAACTGTATCCGAACCATATTGGAACCATATTGGAACCATATTGGAACCATATTGGAACCATATTGGAACCATATTGGAACTGTATCCGAACCATATTGGAACCATATTGGAACCATATTGGAACTGTATCCGAACCATATTGGAACCATATTGGAACCATATTGGAACGATATTGGAACCATATTGGAACTGTATCCGAACCATATTGGAACTGTATCCGAACCATATTGGAACCATATTGGAACCATATTGGAACGATATTGGAACAATATTGGAACTGTATCCGAACCATATTGGAACCATATTGGAACCATATTGGAACCATATTGGAACCATATTGGAACCATATTGGAACCATATTGGAACTGTATCCGAACCATATTGGAACCATATTGGAACCATATTGGAACCATATTGGAACCATATTGGAACCATATTGGAACCATATTGGAACTGTATCCGAACCATATTGGAACCATATTGGAACCATATTGGAACCTTATTGGAACCAAACGAAAAGCAATACAAAGTGGGCTCCGTCCCCTTTTCTCACACGAACGATCTTTAGAGGAAGGACAAGGGAATCAGAGATATTAGAGATATTCAAAATCAAAAAATCAAATAAGATTTCACAGAAAAAAACTACTTCTGCTACTTCTGCACAGTCTTTCTTATTCTTTCCAAAATCTTTCATGAATTTTCTTTCTTCGAAGTTATTATTTGGTTGGCGAATTGAAAACTGCGGGATGGGTGCAATTTTTGGGAATTCCCTTCTTCTATTGACAATTCTCGTCAATCGAGTGCATTTCCTTAAGATCGACGTTTTTCTGATCGCCATTTCCCAATCGCTCATCGGAGTCGCTTATTTTGTTGTACATGCTGCCGCATCTGTGCCGGGTGATTACCGTAAATACTGTAATAGTACACTATAGCATAGGGGTGTCGCGTACTTTTGGAAATAGGTATAGAGAAATTGTAAAACTGTATGAATCTGAAGAAGCTATTTGTTTTTTCTCGTCAAGATCTACAAAATGAATGGTCGATGAGCAAATTTGACTTAGTAGAACCCGAGAAACGATATTTTGGGGCATTAGATTTATATGGTACATTAAACCATGAATTCATTCCAAATAATTTCCATTATTATTGACGACTTCTGCCCATTTTACAGGCAATTTGCGGATTCCTCTTTCGTGGTAGGATTTTGGTTTTGAGTCGAAAAACTTTCAAAGCCATTTTTGACTGCTTCTTCCGAATCGAAGTGCTCTCCCGCAAGCTCATTACTCATGATCCGGAATAAATAGTAATCAAAAGGGGAGAGGTCCGGACTGTATGGGGAATGCGCCAAAAGTCCCCAAATAAGGCTATTTATTTTAGAGCGAATCAGTTTTGCAACATGAGGGCGCGCGTTGTCGTGGATGAGAACGATCTTTCACTTCGAGGGCCTATTCTTCCTCAGGGATTCATTCACCTTTCCCAACTGTTCATTGTATTTGATTGCATTAAGGGTCGTCTTGCTATCCAGCAACTCCCAGTACACCGGGGTGCACTACTATTGGGTTGGTGAATTGAAAACTGCGGGATTTTGAGCTAAAATTTATTGAACATAAAACCATGAATTCAATACAAATAATTTCCATTATTATTGACGACTTCTGGCCATTTTACAGGTATCGAAGAGTTACCAAATAGGTATCAAATAGCCATCAAATAGGTATCAAACAGATGCCAACTGCTATCTAATCGTTACCAAATAGGTATCAAATGGTTACCAAATAGTTATCGAATAGATACCAAACTGGAATCTAATAGTTACCAGTAGGTATCACATAGTTAACAAATAGGCATCAAATAGTTACCAGTAGGTATCAAATAATTACTAAATAGGTATCAAATCGTTACCAGACCTAATATTGGGTTGGTGAATTGAAAACTGCGGGACTTTGAGCTAAAATTTATTCAAAATAAAACCATCAACTCATTCCAAATAGTTTCCATTATTATTGACGACTTCTGCCGATTTTACAGGCAATTTGCGGATTCCTCTTTCGTAGTAGTATTTTGGTTTGTGTGTGAGACAAGTGTGAGACTCAAAAATGGAGGACTGGAGATGTCCCAGTTTGAGCATTTGAGCACTTTCTTCAAAAGAAACCCATTTTAGTGTCAATAGAAAAGTTGTAGAGAATCAAAAATTAGGCTTATAGCCAAATTTCCAAAAAGATACACTTAGTAGTTTCACTTAAAATGCAATATTTGTGAAAATTCGCAAATTTGGCATTTCTTGAAAACCAGTTTTTGAATCGTTCTGAAAATTTGGATATAAGCTTGATTTTTGATTCTCTACAACTTTTCCATTAACACCAAAATGGGTTTCTTTTGAAGAAAGTGCTCAAACTGTCACATATGACAATAGCCCGCAGTTTTCAATTCGCCAACTCAAATTTTGATTGTTTACTTTTAAATTTGTTAATTTGAAAGTTTAAAAGTAAACAAACGCTTACAGAACATCAAAAACAAGAGAAGAAAGAAGAATTCGCATTTTTAGGCGAACCACTAGCCAATCAGGGAACTTGTGGAGCAATAAGAACGACGAATCCGGTTGGCTACTTCAATATGCAATGTCTTAACGTACAACCATTCGTTTGCAATCAGAAAATTGCCACGTAAGCTCAATCAGAAACTATTTTCTTTAGTTTTAAGTCTTTAGAGAACAGATTTCTTTAGATTTTTGATTTACTTTCACTTTGTATAAGATCTAATTCAAAAAATCAATCTCAGATGTGACTCAGCGAATCAAACCCAACGCTACGGAGTCGTTCAATCACCGAATTTCCCCGATCAGTACGCAAATAATGAAAATTGTATTCAATACATTACGGGAAATCAGACAAACTTTGTCGAGTTGATCTTCGACGCGTGGAATGTTGAAACGTCGGTTTTTCTCTTCTTAAAGCCAAAGCTAGGCTTACTTTCTAGACCATACGACTATGTGACACTCTACGATGGAAATTATCCAAGCGGACAATGGACTTTACTTGCGAAGTGAGTTTTTAAAGTATTCTGATATTTTCTGTTTTTTTTAGCCTCACCTATGATCCAACAAACATCACTGACACCACCTTGAAACCAAGTTTTCAGGTGAGCTTTCATCAATTTGTGGAAATTTCTCAGCCAACCCTGGCTGCCAGGGTTGGCTGCTCCGAACCAAAATTGGGGAAATTACATAACTTTTTCTCTAAAGCTATTTGAATGAATGTGATGATGAGTTTTCAAAGGCACAGTAGCACTCAAAATGATTTAGACGATGGTAGACGATGGGTTTTTTTTTGTGAGATATCTACTCTCTCTATGAGATATCGACTTACACTCAAAAACAAAGTCCTACCTTGATCTGTTTCTAATATTATGAGCCTAAAAGCTCTTATCTATTTCGAGAAACAGATCAAGGTAGGGCTTTGTTTTTGAGCGTAAGTCGATATCTCATAGAGACAGTAGATATCTCAGAAAAAAAATCCCATCGTTCACCATCGTCTAAATCACAGCGCATCAAATTTTTGAGTCTTCTGAGTTCGGCGTAAAGGTAAATTACTCGAGTTTTTAACTAGGGGATTTTTGAGGAAAAGCAATTGAGCTGGATTCTCCAATTGGATTCTCCATGTATTTTTTTCGTTTCAAAAAAGTATTTTTCGAAATGATTTTGACTTAAAAAGGTTTAAAAACGGCTATTTTTGGCCATTTTTTACCGGTTTTCGGTCATTTTTTGATCTTTTTTGAACATTTTGAAGGAAACAATAATTATTAACTGAGAAGCTAGTAATTATTCTCTTTTTAAACATAAATTTAATGAAATATGAATCAAGAGATCAACGAAAACAAAAAGTGAGTAATTAACTCCCTCTGGAGCAAGATTAGCACAGTTGCCCGGTAAGCGAAAGGTCGTGGGTTCGAGTCCTGGCGGCACGCGAGTTTTTGATCTGCCCTAGTTCCAATTGAGTCATTCAAATGCTTTTTGCAAGAGGGATCGAGCCGAGCAAAAGGCGAGCAAAAGGCGCGTAGGCCGTCTTTGATACAAAGCTCTTAGCCACTACGCCACCAGCACATTAGTTAAAGGGACTTCCTAGAGGTACTTTATAGAGGAACAAAGTGAAAGAGACTTTATAGAGGTAACCCGTAACTTAAAAAGCTCATAACTATTGCCAGAAAGATGTTTTGCCGATTTTGAGCACAGATTCGGAATCCCCATGAAAAACTGCGTAAGATGAGCTAGATCTGATTGCAAAAGAGCCGCGTGAAAGGCTTTGGGTTTGGGAATTGGCTTTGGGTCTTCGATACAGCTTTTCACAATGAAAAGAACCAAAAGAGAAAGAAATTTGAAAACCTTTTGTTTCATGGTTCTGTAAAAACTCGTCATTATTCGTCGTTTTCCTTTTGAGTATCGAATTTGGTACCTTTTCTTTCTAAAATTGGTTCCTTATCCCTAGGAATATGGTCCCTTATCTCTCTAGATTTGCTTCCTTATCTCTCTAAAATTGGTTCCTTAACTCTCTAAATCTGGTTCCTCATCTCCCTCAATCTGGCTCCTTATCTTGCGAAATTTGGTTCCTTGTCTCTAAATTTGGTTCCTTATCTCCCTAAATCTCGTACCTTATCTCTCTAAATTTGGTTCCTTATCTCTAGGAATTTGGTTCCTTATCTCCCTAAATCTGGTTCCTTATCCCTTACCCCTTAACCAATTCTAGACAACATCAAACGTGATGACCATTCGCTTTGTCACCGATTTTAGCGGAACGAGAAGTGGATGGCATGCAAATTATACGCTCAAGTTTTGAATCAAAAAATAATTTTTGCTATGCAAATTTTAGACCCTATCTACCGTACGTTTCTCAATCGGGTTCATCGGGGGTTTTGAATAGTCCAAACTATCCAAATGATTACCCAAATGATTCGGAACAATGGAGTTACATCAATACTCTCGGCGGAACAAGGGTTTATTTCAAAATTGAAGCATAATTCAAAATTGAACTTTCCAATACACCATAAATCTTTCAAATCTTTTTCAGATTGTTCTACAGTTTCTCGATTTCCGAATGGAGAAGAATCGTGACTGGTTGTATGTGTATGATGGAGGAGATACAAGCTCGCCGCTTCTTGGAAAGTTCGTTTATCTTTCCGATGAAACTTCTTTAAATAAGATTTCTTTGTTTGGAAAGTTCTGGCTTAGCTTTAGAGAGATTTCTTGCAAAGAAAGGCCAATTGGTTGAGCTATACTGCTGGCTGAGCTATACTGCTGGCTGAGCTATACTGCTGGCTGAGCTATACTGCTGGCTGAGCTATACTGCTGGCTGAGCTATACTGCTGGCTGAGCTATACTGCTGGCTGAGCTATACTGCTGGCTGAGCTATACTGCTGGCTGAGCTATACTGCTGGCTGAGCTATACTGCTGGCTGAGCTATACTGCTGGCTGAGCTATACTGCTAAAAATGCTATACGAACTATACCATTTTAGTACCTATGTTAGGTACTAAAATTGCAAAGAAAGGCCAACTGGCTGAGCTAGACAATGCTAGACGATCTATACCATTTCAGTACCTATGTTATGCCTATGTTTTTAGGCTAAGAATTGGTACTCGGGAGTTTTCTGGGGTGAAAAATCCGAATCTGCTATTAGTTTTTGAGCAATTTTAACTTCTGAGTCAATAAATTCTGAGTCAAAGTCAACAAGCATTGCAAAACTCCCCAAAAGCTTGGGTAATGAAAACAAAATGGAGAAATCGAACGAAAGTGACAAGAGAAGGTCAACAAGTCAACAAATTTCTGGCTTCGCTTTAGAGATCTCTTACAAAGAAAGGCCAACTGGCTGAGCTAAATGCTATACGACCTATACCATTAAACACAGAATTTGATTGTGGTTCTGAATATATATTCCGTTTTTGCTAAATAGCAACCTATCAGAAGTTATAAGGGTCTAAAGTTTTTGTCCGAAAACATTTTCAGACAAAAACTTTAGTTTGACGGTCATTTGGATCTTATCGACCTCTTAGGTAGGGTCTTAGGTAGCTCCTTACAATATAGCCGTGGCCAAGTGGTAAAGCTTTCGTTTCCAAAGCGCGACCTCAGTTCTAAGTTCGATCCTCACTTTGATTCTTTTGTTTTTTTCAAGAAGTGTTGACTTGTGTTCTTTGTGCGCGTGCAAAATTGCATTTCATCTGGCATATCGCTATCCATATATAAAGCTATAAGATAATGTTGACCAATCGCCATCTTTACGTTATGTTAGTTGGCAGGTTGTTAGAAAAGCCAAGTCTAGCCAATCAAGTTCTAGCAAAGTCAAGGGCTTTCAATCAGCCATTGGAATTACAAACTTATCTCTAAATTGGCTCTAAATTGGCTTAAAACCTTAAACATAGCTTTGGCTTTAGCTTGGCCTGAGAATTTAGCTCTTTTACCAGCTCTAGTACTGAAGAAAAGAGTTCTGGGGTTCAGTAAAGCTATTCAGCTTGATACATTGTCATATTGTCATTTAGTGTCAAGTGTTAAGTGAAGATTGTCAAGTGAAGCTTGTCAAGTGAAGATTGTCAAGTGAAGCTTGTCAAATGGAGAGATTGAATAGCCAATGTTCTTTTTTTGTTCAGTTTCACCGGCTTCGACATCCCCAGTCAACAGCTCCTTTCCACGAACAATATCATGTCACTTTTCTTCTACACAGATTACTCGATTGAAGCAAAGGGATTCAGTGCCACATGGAAATTGATGTAGGAAGTAATTTAATCATTTTTTAAAATCATTTTTTTGGAATAAACTTTCTCCTATTTGTTTTTGGCTTCTACTTTTGAAATCTTTTGAAAAAATTTCACCAATGCCGAGTTCAAAGTCCGCGATTTTCGAGTCCGCTCGAAAATCGGTGGAAAGCTTTGGATTTTGGGTGCGCATTTTGGGGATTTTCACCTCAATCAAAAAGAGACGAGAGATTTTCTCTTTTTTTCATTGATTTTCATTGATTCACTTTCGAAAAAGGTTTATATTTTTGATCATTTTGTAAATCATTAAAACTTTGAACATTTGAATCATCTGATGGCCTCACCACGTGCTTCTCTTCTTCCAAAACACTTCCTTGTAGTTAGTTTCTTTTTCTTTTTTGGAGGAAATCAAGAGATTGTTGATAACTGATTATCGATGGCTAACATTGGCACAATTTACAATGTCAGCTGTACAATAAGTTCATTGTAAAGCTCTGGTCTAGTGTTTTATGTGTCGTAGCCGATTTTTTCAGCCGAATTTCAGCCGATTATGAATGAGCGGGTCCGGACGCGTCCAACCATCAAGTATTTGGTATCATTCAACGCAGAATCATTAATAATTATGTTAAATTTTTAAAATTAGAAAGATTGGATAAAAAGAAAACAAATTATGGGGCCTCAAAGTTTCCTCTTGAACAAACAGTTTTTTTGCTCTAATTTTTTTTCTTTTTATCAAATCTTTCTAATTTAAAAAATCTAACATAATTATTAATGATTCTGCGTTGAATGATACCAAATACTTGATGGTTGGACGCTCCTAGACCCACTCATTCATAATCGGCTATGGGGGTCCCGCCGATTTTGAATGAAACGTTGTAGCGCCGGTAATTTTTAACCTAAACTCACAAATTTGGTACCAATCGACGCAGAATTTAATTTGCTACAGGATGATATAATATTTTCCACATACAAACATAATTATCAATGATTCTGCGTTGAATGATACCAAATAGTTGATGGTTGGACGTGCCTAGATCCACTCATTTCATACTCGGCTGAAATTCATAAATATTGATATAATATTGTCCTCATACATTAAAGGGTTGCTCTACTAGAAAGATTTACCAAAAAATTTCATTCATAATCGGCTACGACATATGCATTCAAAAGTCTACAAACTAGAGTTCGGCAAACAAAACCAAAACCAAAACAGACCAAAGCAAAACAGACCAAAACCAAAACAGACCAAAACCAAAACCAAAACCAAACCAAATTTAGCTTAATAAAACTTCACAAGAAAAAGTAAATGAATATTTTTACCTTACGAATTGAATAGTTTTATTTCAGTAGATTGAATTTATCGGATTTTTAAAGAAGGGATCTGAATTAGGATCGATTTTCGTTAAAAAAAAGAAATTATTGACGGCTAGGTGTAGAAATATAATTCAGGTATTCAGTCTAGATTTGAGTTTTCAGTCTAGACTGTCTGGGTCACGGTATTCAATCTAGAATTGAATATTCAGCCTAGAATAGCTAGATCACGGTATTCAGTCTAGATTAGGGTATTCAGTCTAGACTGTCTGGATTACGGTTTTTTTTGATGAATTTTGATGAATTTCATGTAGAAATGATTAAAGTAAATCAATTTATCAATCATTTATCGGATATTAAAAGATTAAATTAGCTTTTCAGCTTGTTGTTTCAACGTTGAGATCTCGGCTAGTTTTGGTTTGCAGATATGTGGAACTTGTATCAAAAATACCACCAAATTTAAGGCAGTTCAGCTAAAATATGTTATATTTGTACAAGAATTATATTCCGACACTTACCTGTTGAGAATTTGGTTTTAGTGAGCAACGGTTCTAATTCAAAAGGTCCTAAAAGCCTTCTTGATAACAGAGCTCTCAGATTGTTTCATCTTTCATCCTCATCTCCTTCTTGGCCATTTCAATTGACTGCGAAGTAAGTTTGTAAATTTAGTTTGAAGGATTAGTCACTTGTTCATAGCTAGTTGGTGAATTGAAAACTTTGAACAACTGCGGGACTTTGAACTAAAATTATTGAACATAAAACCATGAATTCATTCGAAATAATTTCCATTATTATTGACGACTTCTGCCCATTTTACAGGCAATTTGCGGATTTGCGGATTCCTCTTTCGTAGTAGGATTTTGGTTTGTGTGTGAGACAAGTGTGAGGCTCAAAAATCGAGGACTGGAGATGTCCCAGTTTGAGCATTTGAGCACTTTCTTCAAAAGAAACCCATTTTGGTGTCAATAGATAAGTTGTAGAGAATCAAAAATTAGGCTTATAGCCAAATTTCCAAAAAGATACAGTTAGTAGTTTTGCTTAAAATGCAAGTTTTGTGAAAATTCGTAAATTTGGCATTTCTTGAAAACCAGTTTTTGAATCGTTCTCAAAATTTGAATATAAGCCTTGATTTTTGATTCTCTACAACCTTTTCATTGACACCAAAATGGGTTTCTTTTGAAGAAAGTGCTCAAACTGTCACATATGGCAATAGCCCGCTGTTTTCAATTCACCAACCCAATAGAACAAGTCAGCTATTGAAGAATTCACTAGAAAAGCCTATAGAAAAGTTTTCAATCTTCCAGAGCAATGAGCCAGATCCTCTAAATATCGGAGTTCAGAAACAACTTGCGGAATGGAGAGTGGTTGGTTATTTGTTGAAGCTTTAACACATTTGACTTTTCAAACGTACAGTCGCGTAGGCTATTGTTTTGCTGATGAAAATTGAAAGAAAAACGAAACTATTATAGTCATTCGATAGCCCTGAATCTCCTCTGGAAAACTAGTATAAAGTATCGAGAATTTTCTAGAGATTTCGACGCGACGATGAGGATGAACTTTTGAATAGGGAACAGACGACTGATCCAAAGAAGGTTTGTTTTTTTGACTTGCTCTATATAAAAAAGTAGACCGTACTTTAAGCTCTAGCAAACGCCTTAGCTTTCTTTGTCGGGCGCACTTTGCGTTCAGTGTCAGCGTTCAGTGTTCAGCGTTCAGTGTTCAGCGTTCAGTGTCAGCGTTCAGCGTTCAGCGTTCAGCGTTCAGCGTTAACTTCAAAAGACGCGCAAGAAAATTTGCTATTGAATGGTATTTCGAGTTCCCAGAATCATCTACTAGAAAAGAACTTAAAACTGAAAATTCAGAGATGAAGAGATTTGGAAACTATACGAAAGCGAAAGCTAAAAGTGATTTAAAAATGATTATTGACAGTAACCTTGTGATCTATTAGCTAATAAAATCGTTAATTTAATAAAATCGTTAAGTTAATAATCAGTTAATAATCGTTTTAATCAAAACCAGCTAATAAATTGCCGTTTCAATCAAATCCAATTAATCATTCAGCTGTTCACCTTCAGTCGTGGAAATCTCAAATTTGATGGTAAAGAAAAAGAAGATATTTTCTTCAAAAGACGATAAAATCTATTGTTTTCGTGAAAGATAAATGCATTCGTTGATCCTTTGAACTCTTCTTCACCATTTCACATTTTTCTCCATTGCAAAAACCCATTTGAATATTCAAAGGGTTTTCAAAAACCCTTTGAATATTCGAAAACATTTTTCCTCACTGTTTGAGGCACAAATTTCGCATTCAAAACCTTTCAAAAAGAATAGAAACTGAGTGATTTTCTCATATTAAATGAGAAAAGAAAAGAGAAAACACAGAAAATTTTAACGTTCACAAAACAAATGCGAAAAAAGATTGAGACAAAGAATTGAAACAAAGAATCTTCGATGGGGAAAGATTTTTGCAGCTTTTAGATCTTGTTTCTTCGATCATTTTTCTTCTAATCAGCAAAATTCGCAAGATTTTACATTTCTTCTCACTTTTCTCAAATCCACAAACGTTTTCAAAAGATTTCCTATTGTATTTTGTACAAAAAACGTGCCTTTTAGCAAACTACAGTTGGAACTAGGGCAGATCAAAACCTATGCACCGATCAAACCTGTGCATACAGATCAAAACCTGTGCACCGCCGGGACTCGAACCCGTGAGCTTTCGTTTACCGGGCAAATGTGCTAACGATTACACCGCAACATAATTGCTATCCTTTCCTTCAGAGAGAGTTTTCTCTCTATCTAGTTATAATAAATCATCTGAATTTACAAAAAAGACTGAGGGAAATTAAAAGTTTAAATAAAGAATAGAGTCAAGATGGTGGCTTGAAAAAGTTTACATATTTTAGGAAATATTAGGTTGTTCGGATATAAACAAGCGTTGCTAAACTTATTGTTGTGAGAGAAGCTTTTAAAACATGTCTTTCTGTATTTAAAAGTACGTTATCTTGTGTATATTTGGAATCTTTCTCTTTGGAAACGGATAATTTCTTATTTTTCAAATCTTTTTTTCTTGCTTTAGATGACCGACTTCAAAAATTTCAAGTTTGCGTCTGCCTACTTTACGACTTCAAACTGGGCAAAAGAATCAAATAGGAACCAAATAGGAATCGCGGAATCTCATCGAGATTTGGTCAAAGCATTTGGGAATGATATATTGTCCGAAACTCGATGCCGAGCCTGGTTCCAACGCTTTCGGAATGGTGATGAAAGTCTCGAGGATCATGAACACTCTCGTCGACCTCAATCGGTAGATATTTTGAGGGCTCCAATCGAATCGGATCCATGTCAAACAACGTGTGAACTTGCTCAACAGTTTCTATGTTCAAATTCTACCATTGATGAGCATCTCCACGCCATTGGAAAGGCGATCAGATGCGGGAAATGGCTTCCTCACGAGTTAAGCCTAAGCCTAAGACTAATCCGGGAACTGGCTGAGATCCAGAAAATGAGGGTTCAGCCCAAACCCAAATAGACTTAGTGCGAGGCGCTAGCCGCTAGCCTTCGCCATAAGTCCAAGCCTAAGGCGATCAGATACGGGAAATGGCTTCCTCACGAGTTAAGCAGTGCAAAAGCTCGTTTATATCCGAACGACCTAATAGCTAAAGGCTATAGCCAGTTGAAGAAATTTTATTAATATCATCAAAATTTATTAACAAAAACCTATCTAAAGTCGAGGTACAAGATGGTCAAAAACGACCCTCTCCTCCCCTCCGCCCGTTAACCGTAAAGCATCAAAATACCCAAACAGTTAAAATACCCATAGATCTATAAGAAAATGACAAAATGCATCACCTTTTAACAAATAGCTGCTCAAAAAAGTCAAAAGCTCAAAAAGTGGCTTAAGAAATTTTGCGACGACAGTATTTTTGAGCGTACAGTCGCGTAGTCTACTGTTTTACTGATAATTTGGTGAAAATGCAAAGATAAACTAAACTATTCTAGTCATTCGATAGCGCTGAATCTCCTCTTGAAAACCAGTACAAACTTACGAAGAACTTTCTACAAAATGAATAACAAAATCCTTAAAAACGAGTTGTCACCAAAAAATCGTCATTAGTACGATCCCAAATATTGTCGTGAATGTGTTAAATCTGAAGATGTCTCCCCTTTTCATTCATTCTCCTAATCACCAAAAGAATCCCCTTTTTCACGCTACATTGAGCTTGTAGATAAGCCAGAGAAATTTTACATTCATTACTTTATATTCATTACTTTAAAATACTTCGCATTCATTTAACTTTTTTTTTACTTCTTTCTTTTGCAAACTTTTCTTTATTTTAATCAACGTAATGGGAGATTTCCGATTTAATCTTCGATAGAATCTCCGATTAAAGTCTTATCCTCAAAAAATTGAGATAAATAAAAGAAAAGAAAGATTTATTGATGGAGACTTTTTTATTTTTTGGTTGACTTAACTACAAATTTCACACATTATTGAGTTTTATTTTTGATTTGGCTTCATTTTGATAAATACCGTATTTTCTCTAATAATAGGTTGATGCATAAGTCTTTTCGTTTTTTTCGTACTTCTGTTAAAAAGTAACAAATTCACGAATTAATCTATAGTTTGCTCTATAAAAAAAGTGTTTTTTTGTTCAATTTGCATCTTTTTAAATGAATTTCGGTTCACTTTCAAGCAAATTCGAGAGTGAAAAACGCCTTTTTCGTAAAAATCTATAAAAAACTCTACGGAAAAATTGGCTGAATGAATTTCTCTGAAATTTTGGCGAAATATCAAACGTTTTTTTTCTCTATCTTTTATCTATTGACACGAAGATAGGTTTTCTTTAGCTAAGGTGTCTAAACCGCATCATCGAGTTAGCCCTTTTTGACTACCCGACTTCATACTCTCAAGAAAATCCAGGCATTAAATATTTTTAAACCCGTTTTAATGTTATTTTGCAGAAAAATAATTGCTTTTTCTAATGAAATCAACCGTAGTTTAATTCGTGCATTTGTTGGCTTGAAACGGCAGACGAAAAGGAACGAAAACACTTATGCATCAACCTAATAGTAGTGCACCCATAATTTTTTTGTCACCCTGTTGTTTTGTCTCTACAATTAAACTTGTAAAAGTCTAAAGTGTCTCAAATTTTAATGGTTACACAATTCTTTACTCTACGTTAATCATATAAACCTGAAGATAGGGAAAATATTGTTTCAAAAACTTTTTTATTATTAATTCCTGTGAGCCAATACGGTTTTTCGGTTTGATTAGCGTATTTTCTCTAATAGTAGTGCACCCCGGGCGAGCCAAGTTGGTGACTATTTTACGGTTTCCAAAGTTTCCACAGAAGCTCAACACTCAAATCCCCCACAAGATCTCATCGTCAGCTACATTTTCCGACCCCACATCGATAGATTCGGATAAGCGGTTTTCGAGATTTCGAGCAATTTTGGCGACGCTCAGGGTGCACTACTATTAGAGAAAATACGGTAGATCAAGTGGTAAAATGTTGGATAACTTCAAAAAAACTAAAGATTTTGTGAATTCTAAAGAATTAACTAACTCTTGTATCTAGTTTAGTTTTAGTTTAGCTAAAATTTTAGCTAAACTCTTTCAAACCTGGCTTACCATTATCCTAATTTGAATTCAGATCAACTGCTTTCAAAGCAATCGCTTAAAATTACCAAATCAATGTTAAATTTTCAATTTAGCCTATCTAGCTTTTACTTCTCTAGAATATTGCTTTTGCTTCTCTAGAAATCAATTTTTAAGATATTTTATGAACAGTTATCCACAAACAATCCTTTCCAACTCCTTTAACTCTCGTCATTCGATGAAATGACCGGAAACTTTCAATGCTCAACGAGTTTTTCTCCTCTCAAAGCCTCATAAGGCCATTTTTTTCACGTTTAACGATGAGAAGATGACGCCGTATCCAAGGGGGTTTCCAAGCATTTCAAAAGGGGGAAAAGGACCGGAAACCTTTTTCACAATCATCGTCTAGAAGAGAAAATCGAGGCGAAAGAAATATTAGAGAATTTCAGGAGATTCGAGACGGGCAAATGTTGGAGTGAAAGAGGGGAAAGCGGGCGAAGACGATGTTTTCCGAGTGGAAGAAAGGCGGAAATCACAAGGATTTCGCGCACTCCATCGCCCCGGCAGCTCCACCACCGAGTCATCTCATCTATCCGAATAAGGACAAGGAAAACAACGCTAATAAGAGGTAGGAAGTGTTTTTTTGTGTGATGTTTTTAACGGTTATCGGACACTTGATACTCACCCCCCGCTTTTCTCATTGGTAATCTAACTTTGAGCTCAAATATCTTCATGTTGCTATGTCCAATTTCTATATTCTTGGTATCATTAGATGCGCCAAGTCTTTCACTATCGATTGACACAAAAACTATTTAAATTGAACAACCCAACACCAAGAAACTTGAGCTCAAAGTTAGATTACCAATGGCAAAAGGGGCGGGACGACGGACCTTTTATACGCGCTCCGCCCCTTTTGCGATTGGCAATCCATTGGAAATTTCTTGGTGTTGGGTTGTTCAATTTAAATAGTTTTTGTACCAATCGATAGAGAAATACTTGGCCCATCCAATGACACCAAGAATATTTAAATTGGACATCCTAATACGAAGATATTTGAGCTCAAAGTTGGATTGATTGTGGCAGTGCGTATAAAAGGTCCGTAAGTCCAATTTAAATATTCTTGGTGTCATTGAATGGGCCAAGTCTTTCTCTATCGATTGGTACAAAAACTCTTTAAATTGAATAGCCCAACACCAAGATATTTGAGCTCAAAGTTGGATTGCTTTTGGCAGTGCGTATAAAAGGTCCGTCTCTTTTTTCATTGGCAATCTAACAATCTAAATTTATTTACATTAAGTTGTAAAAGTTGAATGTAATCTGAAAACTATAACAGGACTCCAAATATCATAACGCCAAACCGCCATCAGAAAAGTCCATTGCTCGTCGTGCGCTCGACCCGGACCACCCTTTTGAGGAATCAACAGACGAATACGAGGTTTAAAACCCCAAAATTTCGAAACTCTGCAAGACTTAGCGGAATTTCATTTCTTAAAATTTATGATCGAATTTCTATGATCGAATTTCTAGGGATTTCCGCCGTGACACAATCCCTTCATCAAAGCTGGGTCCTCCACCGCATCATCTATTGCCGCTCAGGTCGATAAAAAGTGTTCATCAAGATTCCAGAATATATAAAAAAAGAGTTCTACATCGACTCTTTCACAAAATGAAATAAATGATGATTTGTTTTTTAGATCGGACAGTGATCTGAGCCGATCGCCATCAAGAGAGCCACCAAGTTACCTCAAAGCAAACCATTCCAGTCTAAACAGTAGCTGGTCTTTCGGGGTAAGTGCTTGAATTTGAAATTGCTCAAAATAGCTTTGAATGGTACATGAAATTCTCTTCAAATACCCTATTTTCTTCTATTTTAGGTAATCCCGAAAATCTCGAATGAAAGAATGAAAGACAAATTTTGTTTCCATTGTCTTTTCTTTTCTTTTCTTTTCATTTAATCTTTCTTTCCATTTAGACCTATTCAATCGGAAGAAATAAGAAGATTTCTATGTAATAAAGAAAAGAAAGAAAAGAAAGAAAAGAAAGAAAAGAAAGAAAGAAAAGAAATCCAACAGAATCAATCTAATAGAATTTTCTTTTAGCTCTTCTAAAAGCTCTTTTAGCTTAGAAAGCTCATTTTTTTTCAGTCACTTGATAAAGTTCCATCAACAGCTTCAACTTATCCTGTGCATCACTCAAAACCTTGGAAAGATCCGATTATTACGAGAAAGTTTGTTTTTAAAGTATTGTAAAAGTTAGAAATGTTTTACTTTTATTCGTAAATAGTTTAGCTGACTATTTACGAATAAAACTGACTGAGTTTAGCTGAATTTAACAATAGCAACGATCATAGCAACGAGAACAACAAAATTCGCAAGATTTTTTTTGGCTTTTCCTAGAGATGCTAGAAGCTTTCAGATCTTTTGCTAATTTTTTTTCTAGAACCTAATTGAATGTAGAGAGTCCGCTCAGGGGCGCTTTGGTCGCACATTTTTTTGGGGCTTCAGGCCTGTAACTTTTATGGATCAAAAGATTTTCAAGAGCCAAGATGTTTTTCGAAAACTAGACATAAAATGTGACATTTTTTATATTGGGCGTATAAAGTTTTGGTCAACGACCGAGTCGGAAGTCAGGTTAGAACTTTCCATCAAAGGAAATAACTGTAACTTATGGATCGACTAGATAAAGTCTTTTATCTCGTAGTTGGAGAATATTGATGTGAATAAGAATTAAATTAGCTTTGACGTCTTGCATAGGCTTTTTGCAATGAAAAGACCCAAATTTGCGAGAAGATCGATTTCAGAGATTTTCAGAGATGGATCCGATATGAACACTTACCAAATGGAAACCCTTTTGGCGCTTGAGAACAATCTCTTCTTTGCTAATCGGTAGGGATTTTGTAAGTCCAGCAATGTAAACATTGTATTGTAATAGTTGATTGACTCAAAAACTCTGGGACTCAAGCCCAGAGCTTATCGGGCAAATGTGCGAACCATTACACCAGAACGCACTCGATCTCCTTACTCCTTACTCCAGAGGCAGTTAACTTCCCTCCTCTCTGGACGAGACGTTTCCACACGTCTCGATTTATAGACCTAAGGTGCGCTCGAAACTAGGTAGAAGACCTTATCCAGCATTGTAGAGACTCATGAAAAAGTCTCAGCTTTGGTCTATATTTTGACTTCTTTTTACGACTTCTTTTTATTAGCTTAGCTCCCACGCGCCAAGTTTAACCCTAATCTGTTAAAAGTTATGTAAAATATTAAAGCCCTTAATCTTGGCTACATTTCTCTATTAAAAGTTTCCTGATTGGAGATATACAACTCATTTTACAAGCTCTTGAATGAGTACTACAGGGTGATCAAAGAGTTTTTTACACTTTGCGAAACAAGCTCGATTTTTCAGCTAAAACCCAGATCAAAATTGAATTCA
Source organism: Mesorhabditis belari (assembly GCA_958450365.1). Taxonomy (NCBI): domain Eukaryota; kingdom Metazoa; phylum Nematoda; class Chromadorea; order Rhabditida; family Rhabditidae; genus Mesorhabditis; species Mesorhabditis belari. The sequence continues at coordinate 1,249,587 of CAUEEP010000935.1, read as the reverse complement.
CTATATAGTATTTTGAAGCTGAAATCTTGGGGAACATTTCTAGATCTAAACCATCCTGAGCAAAGCCACCTAGCTCTTCAAAGAAGCATGGTAAGTGCGCAGGAGGCAAACGCTCATCGCACTTTGCGACACTTTGCGAAAGAAGCTCCACTTTCCAGCTAAAACCCAGATCGAAATTGAATTCACTATATAGTATTTTGAAGCTGAAATCTTGGGGAACATTTCTAGATCTAAACCATCCTGAGCAAAGCCACCTAGCTCTTCAAAGAAGCATTGTAAGTGCGCTGGAGGTAAACGCTCATCGCGCCCACCTATTTAAACCTGTTTTCAATTGAAAAATCTATTTAAAATCTAAAATTTAATAAATAAATGTCGCTAAGACTAAGGGCTTCAATATTTTACATAATATTTAACAGATTAGGGTTGAACTTGGCGCTTGGGAGTTAATCTACTGAAAAGAAGAAAAGAAGTCGAATACTGAACACCAAATCCGAGTTCCCAGTTCAAGCATTGAAAGATAGAAACCCCCAAACTAGATTAACTGCTTTTAAAATTCAAATCCAGCACCAATAATTATAGAATACCGCAAATTTTTATTTATTTTATCTATTTTGCGTGTGTCGAGCATCTTTTCGGGATTTCCAATTGAAATAGGGCTTCTAAATGGAATGCCTAAACCCCCAAGTCCATTCAAATCCTCTCATTTTCTCGTCTACAAAAAATTTCATATCTTTTGCGTCAAAATCTTTTCAAAGATTCACTCCATTATTGATTGAATCTCTATTTTCACAATTCCTCCTTTAAACAATCACTGGATGAGCCTGAATGGCCATGAGCACACACTTGATTATTTGTTGGATACAAATGATCTTATTCGATCCGTTTTTGTGTAAGTTTTTAAAATTGGTGAAGTAGGTGAAGTAGGGAAGTTAGAAAGGCAGTAAGGCAAAAAGGAAGGCAAGTAAATGAAAAAGGCCTGGACTTTGGGAAAAGTTGTAACTCATTGGTAAAGCGGTAATCGGGTATGAATCTCGGTTCTCATCATTCTTTTGTTTTCCCAGCAACAACTTATGAAGGAACATCTTTCTATTGAGTTGAGGATTATGAAATGTATATTTGGACAAACTTTAGTTTAGTTTGGATGACCTTAGTTTAGTTTGAACGTCCGTCTTTGGATGAGCTTTAGTTCAGTTTGAATGTCTTTGGATGAGCTTTAGTTTAGTTTGGACTTCTTCGGATGAGCTTTAGTTCAGTTTGGACTTCTTCGGATGAGCTTTAGTTCAGTTTGGACTTCTTTGGATGAGCTTTAGTTCAGTTTGGACTTCTTTGGATGAGCTTTAGTTTAGTTTGGACTTCTTTGGATGAGCTTTAGTTTAGTTTGAATGTCTTTGGATGATCTTTAGTTCAGTTTGAACGTCTTTGGATGAGCTTTAGAAGTTTGGACTTCTTCGGACAAACCTTAGTTTAGTTTGGACTTCTTCGGATGAGCTTTAGTTCAGTTTGGACTTCTTTGGATGAGCTTTAGTTTAGTTCGGACATCTTCGGATGAACTTTAGTTTACTTCGGACGTCTTCAGATGAACAATTCAGTTTTTTCAAAAGCTCGTCCGAAGACGCCACCATTTCATACTCCTCAACCCAATATTATTTGAAACTCGACTTAATGTTAAGAGCTAAAATATGGCGTTTGTTTATTGCCAGGAATTTTCCAACCGAGGGATTCCAAGGGATTTTCCAAGGGACGCTAGGGCCAAGCAAAGCCTAGCCTTACCTGTTCTGCCCTTAAAACACTCTTTTGACCGCTTTCCTCCGTGCCCGTATTCTTTATTTCACAATAAAACAAATAAGATACAAATAAGCTATTTTTTTTTAAAAAACTGCGTCTATTTTAAGAGCAGTTACTAGTTGACAAAGTACTAAAGACAAAGACAAAAGTCAATTAGTCTCACTATGAGAATTTTCCCGCAAAATGTACTATTTCCTATAAAAAAAAACGAAAAGACCTCAAAATCAACACAAATTTCCCAGCGACAGCAATTTTCTCACCTAAAAACCCCAAAAATAATTACGTTTTTCTTTGCTTCTCCAATGTTTTCATTCTTTTTTTGATGGGTGTGAAGAAATTAGTACTGATGAAATCTTGAAGTTTAAAACGAAAAAAAAAACGGGTTTTTCTTGGCAATATTATTGTGTATCCAATAGTTGGCCTTTTGTCCAAAAGAAAGATTAAGCCTGTTATTAACGATTGTAAACAGATTGAACAAAATTTGATCAAAATTCGTCCATGCATTCACTTGAATATTCCATTGCATACACAATTGAAAGGCTTGTTCACGCTACAGCTGCGGCAAGGTGGGTTTGGATGAGGATCTATCATCTAAGCAGAAGTGTCTGCCTGTCCGTCTGTCCATCCGTCTGTCCATCCGTCTGTCCATCCGTCTGTCCATCCGTCTGCCCATCCGTCTGTCCATCCGTCCGTCTGTCTCCGTCGGTCTCTCCGTCCGTCTGTCTGTCCGTCCGTCTGTCTGTCCGTCCGTCTGTCCGTCCGTCCGTCTGTCTGTCCGTCCGTCTGTCCGTCCGTCTGTCCGTCTGTCCGTCTGTCTGTCTGTCTGTCTGTCCATCTCTGCGCAGCCATAGGCAAAAAGGGGTGCGCCTAGATTGCATGAACAACGTGGACCTACCCAGTGGAAAAGGCGAACTTTAGTGAGCGTTTTCCGCTTAAATTAGTTTAGTTTTCATTCACTTGTACACTTTACATTAAATTCTTTCCCAATCAATATTTCACAATTCTTCATTGTACTTCCTGTAGTTCTTGTGATTAGTTTATCAGCGCTCAACTTTCAGCTGCTCAAAAGCTGGCCACAAAAATGTTTCAATGATTCAGAATTTCATTTAGCTTTCATTTAACTCATTCTAGAAGTTTATTCATATTTGAGATAAGTTTTAATGGCAAAAAAGGAGCCAGGAACACCAGCGAAACGTGAGGGGTGGGTTGAATCAGCAAAAATTTCCTAAAGTCTTAAAGGCCAAGCTGTCAGCATTAGTGTTTACTGTCACTTCAAGTCTTTTCTTAAGAAGTGTTTTTTATGGAGTATTCTTCAATTTTAATTAAGCAAATCCAGTTTTCACCAAATCTGCCGACTGGCTATGAGCCTTGTATTTTACTAGGGAAAGGCACGAACTTCCCGTGAGCTTTACAGCTTACCAAATAGAGTATCGAGATTCATAATCTGAAATCAAAATCCGTCAAAATAAGCTTGGAAACGTGTAAAAATTAAATTGAAATTTCGAAGCTTTAAAGAATTTAAAGAATTGAAGAAAATTGAAATGAAGCTTTAAAGGGTGCTTTTCAATCAGTGCGATATGCGCACCGGTGGCCTAGTGGATAGTGGAGCGGTCTCTCGGTCGTAAGATCGGAGTTCGGTCCCGTTCCCATATTTTGATTTTTTTTTGCTTTAAATATCCCATATTCCAGTGTTTGAAAAGCACTCTTTCAAGCTTATCTTCGAAATTTCAATTAAATTTTTACGCGTCTGCAAGCTTATTATGAATCTCCATACTTGATTTACAAGGGAAGGTCAGCTGGCTGAGGCGGCCAAATGACATGTAACTTGTACCATTCGACCCAGGATTTCACATTGATTCCAAATCTGTTTTCCCTTTTTGGCCGAACGTTATTCTGGCAGGAGTTGTCAGCATCTGAAGTTTTGTTAGCACTCTAAAAATATAGGTTCTTTGGTCTTAGGCACCTTCTGCGCGGTCTCGATTCTGGTAGCCGGCCGGTAGAGCGTCTGGTTCGAGTCCCCGTCTCGGATTTTTTTTGCTTATATTCCCCCAATGTGAAAACGCGTTCTTTGTGTTCTCGGACATCGACCAGCTTCCGAGATCACAGTTTAATCAAACTTTGATCTTTGGCCTCGGACACAGACGCTCTACCGGCACGGCCACGGTCTACCAGAATCGAGGCCACGCAGAAGGTGCCTAAGACTCAAAAACCTATATTTTCAGAGTCTTAACAAAACTTTAGACGCTGATAACTCCTGCCAGAATAGCGTTCAGCCAAAACAGAAAAGCAGATTCGGAATCAACGTGAAATCCTGCTTCGAATGGTGCAATTTGCATGTCATTTGGCCGGCTCAGCCAGCTAAACTTCCCTTGTTAGTAAGATGTATGTGATCTGGAAAGCTCACGAGAATTTCGTGCATTTCCCTAGTTAATCAGAAGGTCAAGGGTTCAATTCCACCGGCTATCGTTTCTTTTTATCAATCTATATACGTTTTTTCTTCCCTATGGTTTTTTCTTCTATTAGGGCTCAGGGGTTGTGTGCTTAGAATTGTGCTTGTGTATTCCTTGTACCAAATTATTCGTGTGAAAAGATATTTTGAAATGCTTGGAATCCCTAATTTGGTATCGGCAAGTGATCCCTATTCAGTAAGGCAAAACGTAAAGCCTTTACGACTGAATAGACTGAATAGCCCAAAAGACTGAATAGCTTTTCATTTCTAAATTCTTATTGTTTACTTTTAAAGATGAGTAATCACTTCCAATTTCCCCCATTTTCTCACGTCAATATAAATCACTTATAAAACTAAAAAACTAAAACGTAACTTCAATTTCCTACAAATTGTCGATTCCCTATTCCCTTCGAATTTTTCTTTTTTCTTTTTCTCTTTGCTTAGACAAATTTCCCTCTTTTTTTTCCAAGCTGTTGACTTGAATTGTCATGGAAACGAAAAATTTTTATCCCGAAAAGAAGAATCTGTATTTGAAGGGAAAAAAAAGGAGAAATTGTAACGAAAACCCGAAAAATAACCTGTTGTTATCCATTTTTTTTCTCCTTTCCTTTGGTGTTTTTGCGTTAAATTGTTTCCTGATAAATCTTTTCAATCAAATTTCATTCTGAGCGCTTAAAAGTTGTTGTTGTTGATTGTTGTTGAATCAATTGCTGTTGAATCAATTGTTGTCAATAATCAATTGTTGAATTTATCCAAAAAAAACCATGTCAAGCTTACTTAAATCTAAATCGCTAAAGCTAAATCGAAATCTTACCAAAGTTTACTCATTGAATTGATAAATCTTTTTGCAGAAGCATTCGCCGACGCTCCGAGATGATGGAAAAATACGAGAGATTGGGGAAAATTGGTGAAGGATCGTATGGAGTCGTGTTCAAGTGCAGAAATCGAGACACGGGACAGGTGAGGAAAGGATTTCAAAGAAATTCTTAACATGCTTACGACGATACTACTAACGACGAAGATTTCTGGGGCTAACTCAAGCTTTTAAGGATTTTGTTATTCATTTTGTAGAAAGTTCTCGATAACTTTGTACTAGTTTTCAAGAGGAGATTCAGCGCTATCGAATGACTAGAATAGTTTAGTTTATCTTTGAATTGACACCAAATTATCAGTAAAACGGTAGACTACGCGACTGTACGCTCAAAATACCGCCAAATTTGTGAACAATTTCCTTTCAATTACACTTTCTCCAAACGCCAATTCTGTTCAAGAAGAGCATGCTCAAACTACCGTAACCTTTGACTCAAATCTCTATAAGTTTAACCTTTATAAATCTTTTTACTCTTCCTATCTCTAGGCTAGTTGATATCACAGTAACTAAGACTGTAAAAGATAAAAATCAAGCAACAACTTTACGGGTTACGACGGCCTAAAGCTTGCTCGAATCAGAAAGGAGCTTAGAAAAAGTTTACAAACGATTTTTCTCCAAACGTTTGATGATTAGGAGAATGAATGAAAAGGGGAGACATCTTCAGATTTAACACATTCACGACAATATTTGGGATCGTACTAATGACGATTTTTTTGGTGACAACTCGTTTTTAAGGATTTTGTTATTCATTTTGTAGAAAGTTCTTGGTAACTTTGTGCTAATTTTCAAGAGGAGATTCAGGGCTATCGAATGACTACAATAGTTTAGTTTATCTTTAGATTTTCACCAAATTATCAGTAAAACAGTAGACTACGCGACTTTACGCTCAAAAAGCCGTCATCGCGAACAGACATTTTTGAACTCCGCGCCTTTTTTGGTTCGTTTGCCGTTGGCAATCTATTTTGCTCGTATCTTAGTCGAGTTTGCTTGAAAAAACGTTGAATTTGTTTTCATTCGACTCAAAATCAAATTTTCTATTAAATGAAATCAAAATTCAACGTTTTTCAAAGAAACCCAGTCAAGTTTCGAGGAAAAATTCGTGGATTGCCAACGGCAAACGGACCAAAAAAGGGGCGGAGTTATGGCTGATCGCGAATGTGCTAAAAACGCTAAAAGAGCTTTGCTTTGATTTAAAACCGTTAAAATCAGAAACTCAACTAGAGCTAGATTAGCCAAAGTTCTACGACTTGTTAGATTAACCAATGATTGCTAGATTAACCAAAGTTCTACGACTAGCTAGAGCAATATTCTAAAGTTTAACATGAATTTGTTTAAACTGAAACTGAACTGCCTGTCTGTTTAACACAATTACTCACTTTCTTATCCTTTTCTTATCCTTCAGATCGTTGCTATCAAGAAATTCTTCGAAACCGAAGATGATCCACAAATCAAAAAGATCGCACTACGAGAGATCCGAATGTTAAAGGTCGATTTGGATTTGAAATATTAGTTTATTCAAATGATTTTAGCAATTGAAACACCCGAACTTGGTGTGTCTCATTGAAGTTTTTAAAAGAAATCGAAAATTGCATTTGGTATTTGAGCACTGTGATCGAACAGTGCTTCACGATTTGGAAAAGAATCCGAATGGGTGAGTTCCCTTGAAAATAAACAGCGATATTACTATTCAATGGACCAGTTTCAAGTCAGTCAAAAGGCAATCAAAAGCCAATCAAAGCTGCCAACAAAAAGGCCCAGCCAAAATGTGGCCAGAGTGGCCAAAGAGTGGCCAAAATGTGGCCTGACCTGAACTAGCCTGAACTAGCCTGAACTAGGAAAACTTTTGTTTAAACATTGACAACGATCTTGTTTCCCAAAATCTGATAGCTTACTGCAAATTTGGCTTTTAAATCAAAATCACTCAGCGAACTCGGCAAGTTCGGCAAATTTTATTTTTAGAGTACCTGAGGATCTCACAAAGAAAGTTCTTTATCAATTATTGTTGGCCGTTCAATTTTGTCACGCTCACAATTGTATTCACCGGTAAGAAAACATTTAAATTCATGGCAAACCTTAAAAAAAATTCAGCGATGTGAAACCAGAGAACATTTTGTTGACGAAAAGCGATGTGGTGAAGCTAGCTGATTTTGGATTTGCGAGAATTATAAGTAAGCTTTAAACAACCGAAAAGTAGGGCATTTTTTAAAAATAGCCACTATTTTCATTACAATTTCTTCTTTAGATACAAACGAGATGTACACGGATTACGTGGCAACTAGATGGTATCGAAGTCCAGGTATGACTAGATGACTTTTTACTTCTTAAACCCTCTTAATTGTAAGTTATACAAGTGTGATTCTAGAGTTGCTTGTGGGCGATACCCAATACGGTCCGCCAGTTGACATTTGGGCAATCGGTTGTGTGTTCGCGGAAATGATCACCGGTTTGTTATGAAACTTTTTGATCTGTTACTAAAATTTCGAATGAGTAGCCATGCTTTGAACTTTGTTTAAAGAGATATTATCGTTTGCTTATATATTGGGTTGGTGAATTGAAAACTGCGGGACTTTGAACTAAAATTTATTCAACATAAAACCATCGATTCATTCGAAATAATTTCCATTATTATTGACGACTTCTGCCGATTTTACAGGCAATTTGCGGATTCCTCTTTCGTAGTAGGATTTTGGTTTGTGTGTGAGACAAGTGTGAGACTCAAAAATGGAGGACTGGAGCTGTCCCAGTGTCCCAGTTTGAGCACTTTCTTCAAAAGAAACCCATTTTGGTGTCAATAGAAAAGTTGTAGAGAATCAAAAATTAGGCTTATAGCCAAATTTCCAAAAAGATACACTTTGAGCGAAACGATAGTATGCTCGCGCGTCGAGACCTTTGATCCTGGTTCGATTCCTTTCATTGTCAATTTTTTTCCGCTTTTTTGTTAAGTCTTAGTAGTTTGGCTCAACTTACTAGTTTCGCTCAAAATGCAAGCTCAAAATCAAAGCTATTTATGTGGACTTTGAAGGCCCAATACCCCAGTTAAGCCAAAAGTAGCCGCGAGACTCAAGCTTGAAACTCATCTGCAAAGCTGATTTCACTTGCTAATACCGGAGAAATTAGTCATACCAGCCCTTAATATGGCAGAGAGGACCTGGTATCAGGTACTTGCCTATTGCAATCCTTAAAGGGAAAGGAGCGGTGAGCGAATGAGCCGGCTTGTTTTGCCCAAACCTTTGGGAACAGTTTTTTTTGCCTTTAATTTGGTTGTACTTTGTATAAAATTGATAGAACTGTGTTCTCTAAAACTATATAAAAGTTAACAATAACATATCTCTAATTAAAGTTATAACTTTCAAAGCACGGTTACTCATTCGAAAACTCTCGATAACGGAAAAGAGCTAACATTTTTTTTGATTAAGAAAAGGCAATCAAGGCTATCAACAATTTTTAAACTTTAGGTGAAGCTTTATGGCCAGGAAGAAGCGATATCGATCAATTGTATCTCATTCGGAAGAGTATTGGTTGGTAAAATTTCAATCATACAATGAAATCATGATAGAAAGAGCTTTGGCATGATAAAAGAAAGCAAAGAGCATGATAGAAAGAGCTTTGGCATGATAGAAAGAGCTTTGGCACGATATTTCTATCGTGCCAAAGCTTTGGCATGATAGAAAGAGCTTCGTTCCTTTTGATTACTCATCTCCAAGTAATTGAAAAGAGCTGAATCAGAATCAATCAGAATCAGAATCAATCAGAATCAGAAAAAAGAATAACAAAAAGATTACAAGTTTCACTTTTACCGAAGAGCCGTTTCAGGCGAATTCCTGCCTCGACATCTCTCCATTTTCCGTTCCAATCAATTTTTCTATGGCTTAACGATTCCCGAAGCGGATGCGGAAGAGCCGTTAACGATGAAATTACCAAATGCTACGAGCACTCAAATCGATTTCTTATTGGTAAATCAATATTGATCAATATTTGTTTACAATTTATTTCAGAAATGCTTTGATATGAATCCGGAGAAGAGATGGTCGTGCACTGAATTGTTGGCTCATGATTATTTAAAGGTAATGATAAAAGAATTTTTTATAATCCTTTTTTCAATTTCTGTTCAGGGCTATCAATTGAAAGTGAAAGAAGAGCCGCTAACGCCGACATCGAAAAAGGTGAGAAAGTTTAAGAGTCATGCAAAAGAGCTTCTTTTACTACAGTTGCCTACAGGCATTCAGCTCAGGCTCAGGCTCTTAGCTCAAAATATTCAATCTTAGTAGCTCAAGCTACTAAGATTGAATATTTTTATCTTTAGGCTTTTAGATATTTAAATCTTTAGGCTTACTAGCGTTTCAACTCGAGTTGGGAAATGAAAACGATCTCAAAACTCTTAAAATTTTAAGGGACACGTGTTTTTCAATTTTACATACAATTTTCAATACAAACTTTACAAAGAAAATGCTTTTGAAGTTTGGAAAAACGGCGCCGCCGCGATATACGGTCGAATTACTTCCCTGAAAATAACAACCGGCTACCGTAGTGGATAGTGTGCTCGCGCCTCGAGCGGTTTGATCCGGGTTCGATTCCCCTCATTTCCAATTTTTTTCCACTTTTTTGTTAAGGTAGAAAAATAGATTTTTAAGTATTCTAAAGTGTCTACGGACAGTAATAAGCTACATTAATCCCCTAAAATGTCAAGAGTTTACTGAAAATGGTCTATATCTTAAAAAGTTATCAACTTTGATGGGGAAACGAATTAGACAACGAATTAGACAACGAATTAGACTTAACAACGAATTAAACTTCGGAAAGGGTGAATTGAACCATCAACCTTATGCTTATCGGGCAGATGCTCTACCACTGAGCTACCGGTGCCTTGTTTGTCCAGGAAGAAATAGGAAAGACAAGGAAGAAAGAAAGGAAGGAAGAAGAAAGAAAGGAAGAAGAAAGGAAGGAAGAAGAAAGAAAGGAAGAAAGAGAGAGAGAGAGAGAAAAATCCAAAAAGAAACGTTAGACAAACTCATTTGATTCTTTCAATAATTAGATCCTTAGCTGGAATCTTTTATTTGACTTCATAACTTAAATTCATTTCAAAACCTAATCAATCTGCATGTGCAGTATTTAACAGTAATTTGATTGAAATGCAAAATCGAGCTTGTTGTACACACTCTACCATCGAATTGCTTATGTGAGTTGCAGTTCAAATTCAAATTGCAGTCCCCGATCACTTCAAATTATCTCCCATATTTGAATGGAGCTCAAAGCGATGCAGCTCGTTTCGCGATGAAAACCCAGCCAGCGCATCATCATTCAAAAGAAAACAATCAAAATAACACGAATAGAAGCTATCTTCCAACGATTTGAGTCGCTCTGACTCTAGAATTTCGAATTTTCTTTATATACTATAGCATTGTATAGCATTTTTTTTTACAATAGTTTAGTGACTCACGGGTTGTGCAGTTTGAATCTATTTTTGTGTGGTTTATGATAAATATTTTTTATTCTTGAAATGGGAAAAGCGTATGTGGAATTGAAAAGCTTGAAAGCTTTTTGTTTGCAGAATTAAACTATTTTCTTTGAGTAATTAAAAAAAAAAACAATTTGAATACAGTACTGGACAATGATGTATCATATTTGAAAAAAGATCATCACTTTTGCGCGTCTGTAACTCCCTTGTCTTTACCGTATTTGTAAATATTAATATTACCATTGTGTAGCCCTTGAAAAGAGCTTTCAGAAAATGTTTAACACTAATAGTTTAAACTCAAAGACAAGGGAGTTACAGACGCGCGAAAGTGACGATCGTTTTTCAAATATCATATTTCATTGTCCAGTACTGTAGATACTTTATTCAGGACCCGAGATAAAGTGCGCTAGATTTAAGATTAATACACATAAATTCATACACATAACACGAAAAGGGCCAATAAAAAGCAACACGATATAATATAACGTAAACACTGTAATAGTACCCCACCCCCATAATGACGGTGCGGAGTGTTGCGTAGTCTAGCTTTGAACGAGTTTTTCTCGACACTGGTTTATGCTACAATGCGCGTTTAGGTATCAAAAAATAGCCCTGAATTTCAGCTATTTTTTGATACCAAAGACGCATTTTTTGAAAGTGCGGGCGCTTTGAAAAAAAATGAAATACTAAAAAACTTTTGCGACTACGCGACTGTACGAGGGGGGTGGGGTACTATTACAGTATTTACGGTATGTAATTTATGGGTAGCACAGATAACGTCAGGGATCCACTAGAGCTTCAAGATCATTTGGGGTTAAAATTAAAAAAAAAAAAAAAACAACCCCCCCCCCCCTTTATTTAAAAATAAAAAAATTATATATTTTTAATATTTTTTATTATTATTTTTTTTTATTAAAAAAAATTTTTATAAAAAAAAAAAAAAAATTTTTTAAAAAAAAAAAAAAAAAAAATAAAAAAAAAAAAAAAAAAAAAAATATTTTTTTTTTTAATATTTTTTTTTTTTTTTTATTATATTTTTTTTTTTTTTTTTTTTTTTTTAAAAAAAAAAAAAAAATTAAAAAAATTTTTTTTTAAAATCCCCCTTTTTTTTTTTTTTTTTTTTTTTTTTTTTTTTTCCTTTTTTTTTTTTTTTTTTTTTTTTTTTTTTTTTAAAAAATTTTTTAATTTTTTTTTTTTTTTTTTTTTTAAAAAATTTTTTTTTTTTTTTTTTTTTTTTTTTTTTTTTTTTTTTTTAAAAAATTTTTTTTTTTTTTTTTAAATATATTTTTTTAAAACCCCCTTTTTTTTTTTTTTGGGGGTTTTTCCGCCTTCTCAGCCGAAATTCGGAAGAGATAATCGACATCTGAATTTCAATTTTTCCCACAGCTCATCACAATAAAGATAATGAAAAACTATCTACTTTTGAACTCAATTTTAAAATCCCTCACTAACCCTCACGAAAGTGACGATCGTTTTTCAAATATCATATTTCATTGTCCAGTACTGTATGTATTAAAGAGAAATTTGACGTCGTGGAAAGTGTTTTTTTGGTCTTATGAATTCATGCAAAAACTTCACGATTTCTCCCGACAATTGAATTGTTTCTTTCAAAAATTCTTTCTTTCATAAGAGTCTTTGTCATGTTGCTCATGAAATTTTCTTTCAATCATTTCTTTTTTGTCTAAAAGAATTGATTTCTACTTGAAAGAAATTTCTATATTTAAAAAACTTGGTGTTAAATGCTTTTTGTCCTTATACAGGGTCCTTATACATCGTTTGACCATCTCCTCGTCACAAAAATCAAATCTCATTCATTGCCACTGCCAAATAACCACAGTCTAGGAATTTTACCCCCTTGTACAGTTTCCTGAAATCGGGTTTACTAAAGTGAAATTTTAATTTAATAAATTTTCTTATTTTGGCAGGATTTTCTGATGAGATCTTTAAAACAATTCATTTTCATAATAACAAAAGTAACCGAATACAAATAACATAGAAACGATGTCCTTATACAAGAAATAATCCATCCTTACATTTTAGCCGCAAATTCTCTAGATAATGTGCTTAGACAAAAGTGACCTACCGTAATTACTGTAATAGTACCCCACCCCCCTCGTACAGTCGCCTAGTCGCAAAAGTTTTTTAGTATTTCATTTTTTTCAAAGCGCCCGTACTTTCAAAAATGCGTCTTTGGTATCAAAAAATAGCTGAAATTCAGGGCTATTTTTTGATACCTAAACGCGCATTGTAGCATAAATCAGTGTCGAGAAAAACTCGTTCAAAGCTAGACTACGCAACACTCCGCACCGTCATTATGGGGGTGGGGTACTATTACAGTATTTACGGTATGAACATAAGAAGTAGACACCCTTAGGAGCTTAAACATGAAAATTTGTTTCTCTAAGTCAACTTGTTTTTCTTGATTATTTGCAAATAAAAATTGAAAGCCAAAGATTATAAAAAACTATTTTCGAAAGTCATCATATTTCTTGAAACAGGCAATTTGTGAAGACTTTGCGTCGAATGAGAGAAATTGTAATTTGTTAGCCGAGACAACACAATTTCCTTCCGATTGAGACTGGAAACGTGCGCAAAACTTTCTAAAATAGTTCTCATTATAAAAAAATTTCCTTTATTGACTCAAATTCAGGCAACACTTGAAAAAGTGATTCTTCTATTGGGTTGTCCAGTTATGAATGCGCTTTTTTACGATTTTGTAAATTTCTCAAGATATCGAACAGATGTATATGAGTGTTATATATGTTACGTCCGAATCTGAGGAGATTCATTCTCCACTGAAACGGACGTCCGACTCAGAGATGGACGTCCGACTCAGAGATGGACGTTTGACTCAGAGATGGACGTCCGACTCAGAGATGAACGTCCGACTCAGAGATGAACGTCCGACTCAGAGATGGACGTCCGACTCAGAGATGGACGTTTGACTCAGAGATGGACGTTTGACTCAGAGATGGATTCGGACGTAACATATATATCATTCGAAAGCTGAAGATCTCCTCTACATTTTGGAATAAAAAAGTTTTCGAATTCATTCAACTTTTTGGGAAATTGACTGCACAAAGGGAGAGGTCGTTTTCGAAAAAATCCATCCCAGCTGAGCTATTCCTCAAGTTTTATGGTGTAAAATAACCGCCCAGAAAAGAAAAGAAAAGTAAAGATGCTCTGAAATTGTTAAAATAAAAAAAAGTTGTATTGATATATCTATTGGCCAAACATCAAACGGTTAACTCAATTTGAGCGGAGCCAAAACTTAAATCCAAAGGCACATTTCCATTTTTTGGCCACCTCTTCTTCTGTGCAGTCAATTTTCCCAAAAGCTGAACAAATTCAAAAACTTTTTATATCAAAATGTAGAGGAGATCTTCAGTTTTCGAATAATACTCATATATATCTTTTTCTTGATTTCGGTGTCTTGAGAAATTTACAAAATAGTAAAAAACGCGCATTCATAACTGGACAACCCAATATTTTTTCCTTTTTTTAAAAAGATTTAGATTTAATTCAGAGCTAATTTTCAGCTTTGATTCAGAGCTAATTTTCAGTTTTGATTTTTCTACAAATGAGTTAATCTACGATGAACTACCAAATCAGTCAATATGATTATACAATAATGAATCTTCAAGGAATTCCTCTTCGCATCATTCAATTCATTTCTCTCATTTTCTATTCAACAATTATTTTCTGTTTGTTTTTCCCGAGGAATCGTTTTCTTGAAGGAAGCTACTATAAAGAGTGCATTGTTTTGGGTAAGATTTTTTGAGTTTTAGAGTAGATGAAATAACAAGGGAATTTCAACTGGACATGGTGCCTAAATGATCGAAACCAGATGCAGAATTTTACGCTGATTCCGAATCTGCTTTCCGTTTCTGCTATAGAGCACTCTGTCAAAAGCTATAAGTCGGCAAAGTATTGTACGGGATTTAAGTTTGGGGTGTGACAAAAACAGACCCCGAGTTTATAAGCAGATTTCCTAGGGATCTCGAGCCGCAAGGATAGCGGAGTGGCACTCGGTTAGAATACGGGGCGAAGCATCTCTACTTCGAGTCCGCCTCTCTGCTTTTTCCTTGCTTTTTTTGGATTTGTAAAGTTAATTGTTATCTCATTTTTCTCCATTTCAAATACAAATTTACTTTAAACTACTTCTCATAAAAATATTTACTTTTAACTACTAACATCAAACAGCTATCATTAGCTAAAAAAACAAGACTTTGACATTAATGCCAATGAGCGAGTTTCATTCAATACTCCAAACGTTAAGAGAGAAGACTCCTAACCGGCCATCTGGCCCTACTTCGAATCCAATAGAGGTGCTCTCCAAAAACGATCGACGGACGCCTCACGAGCATCGCTTGGAAACCTTGATTCACCTTGGCCAACTCATACACATCGCTTGGTGTGTATGAGCGTCGATCGTTTTTAGAGAGCACGTCTATTGGATTCGACGTAGGGCCAGATGGCCGGCTAGGAGTCTTCTCTCTTAAGCGGAAGGTCGAGGGTTCAATCGCGCTGGCTGAAAAGATAAAAATGTTTCTTTTTCCCACCAAGTGGGTTTTTTCTTTCACAGCATTTGGGTAATAAGGGTAATAAGGGTAACGGCTTAAGCCTAAGCCTAGCACAACATTTGAGTAATAAGGGTAATAAGGGTAACGGCCTAAACCTAAGCCTAGTACAACATTTGGGTAATAAGGGTAATAGGGGTAACGACCGTAATGCCATAAAGTTTAGAGCTTTATGTCTTATTCTGTATCCTTTGTTTGTATCACATTATTTGTTTTCAATAAATGTATCTTTTAAAAACGTTCAAATCAAACGTTCAACGTCCAATGCTTGTTCAAATTTGATGTTTTGCCTTGTAAGGAAGTAAATTGTCTTTGTCTTTGTGCCTATCGTAACTCTGGTTCAACTAGTTCAACTATACTCTTCCCTTTTCACCTTTTCATCGACGATGCTAAGCATTTGCTTTACTTTCAAAGCTTTCAGTAAACTTTTGTTCAGAGCCAAAGTAAAAAAGCTATGAAATTCTAAAATTCGAATATTTCCTAAACTAAGCAAAAGAAAATTCGACTTTACAACTTTCAAAAATTCAAATTCCAGGTTGTTTTGACATTCTTTGCTTTCTGACAACAATCGGTCAAACAATCGTTCGCTCGTTGAATTTTCCCGTGAAAACTTTCTACATGGTGCTAATTTTACAGAAAATTTGCAAAAACGGACATCAGGTTGAGGGAAAAATGAAGGAAAATTGTGCAATTTCATTTTCAGATTACAATGTTGTCAATGAATTTGACGAAATTCATGGTACTCAGGGATCCGATGGAACAAACAACTGAGGTACCATTTTGCTATTGAATTTTGTCATTTTATTGGATTGGTGAATTGAAAACTGCGGGACTTTGAACTAAAATTTATTGAACATAAAACCATGACTTCATTACAAATAGTTTCCATTATTATTGACGACTTCTGCCCATTTTACAGGCAATTTGCGGATTTGCGGATTCCTCTTTCGTAGTAGGATTTTGGTTTGTGTGTGAGACAAGTGTGAGACTCAAAAATGGAGGACTGGAGATGTCAGCTGCCAGCCCAGTTTGAGCACTTTCTTCAAAAGAAACCCATTTTGGTGTCAATAGAAAAGTTGTAGAGAATCAAAAATTAGGCTTATAGCCAAATTTCCAAAAAGATACACTTAGTAGTTTCGCTTAAAATGGAAGTTTTGGGAAAATTCGTGAATTTCGCATTTCTTGAAAACCAGTTTTTGAATCGTTCTGAAATTTTGGATATAAGCTTGATTTTTGATTCTCTACAACTTTTCCATTGACACCAAAATGGGTTTCTTTTGAAGAAAGTACTCAAACTGTCACATATGACAATAGCCCGCAGTTTTCAATTCACCAACCCAATATAAGCGATTTTTCAATCGCTACTTTACTTTAGTTCACTCCAAAATCCTCCTTCACATCGATTTTCTTCGCAAAATGCCTTATTTGTGCTGTTCTTTTCTCATCTCATCGATTTGTTTGGCTTATCGCTTTTGGATGGCCTGACGAGAATTATAATTACAATACGTTTTGGCTTGATTTGGTTGGTGATGATTGAAAACGAGTAGCCAATTGCCAATTGCCAATGCCAATCGCCTAAAGTATTGGATGGTGTAGTGGTGTAGTGGTGTAGTGGTTAGTGCGCGCGTCTGCCGGGCGTATGCCCTTTTGGACCCCTCATAAAGAGACCCGAAAAACTTGTATGCCAAATATCTCGCGATAGAGGAGCGTTTGGCAAAAACTGATTGCAGATTCGGAATCAGCGTGAAAAACTGCAGCAGATAGGCTATTTCCCGAGTCAAAAGCCCTAATAAGTTAACAAAATTCGCTAGTCAGAGTTGGTAAAGAGCCAATATCCAGGTCAAAGCCAAGGCTTCAGACCAAATTCAAAGGTTGAAATTTCATTGAAATTGAAAGCTTCTTGCTTTGGCTTGGTTAACTTTGGCTTTTGACTCTTTTTTTTTGGTAACTCTGGAATCTGTTAGATATGAACTAACACCAAGAATTTGGCCTCTATTTCTATTCAGTCAACACAGTTTGCTCGCAAAAATTCTCTATAAAGTATTCAATTTATAAAGTACTGAGTTTTTAGTAATTTCTAGTGACTGTAGATCTTTAAATCTTTAGATCCAAAGATCTTTCGTGACTCTGGGGGTAAAGTGGAGAAAGCCAGCGAGTGGAACATTCCAACTGTCAACTACAAGGTGACCGCGAATTCTAGCCACTCACTTCTAATGGTCTAGCTCAGCGAGAACTCAATGAATCCGTATGAAATTTTTGGAGATGATTTTTGAGTATATCTCCTGTAGCCAAAACAATTTTCTAACTTATTGCTGCTTCCAGAATCTTTATATAACCTTACAAAGTTGGAGAGCCGCGGTACACCTGACGAGAAACCTAATTTAAGGTTTTTGAGAGCCGTTTTTAAAGTTATTTAATGAATATGATCACGTTTAAGACAAAAAAAATAGATCAAACAGATCAAACAGATTGTACTTTTATTAGAATAACTGAGGGCTTTTATTAGAATAACTCGAATTTTCAAATTTTTCTTAAGAACAATTTAGGTAATTCGTATTTACACGACGACTCTCATCATTGTTCCATGTCTCATTTGCATCTTTCTCAATCTAGCATTGATTTATTTCTGGAGAAATTTGGAGTTAGAAATGGTGAAAGCCAAATTGAAATGTTTAGAGGGAAGACAATTCATTTATTCATTTGTGAGTCGAATTTCAAAAGCCAATTTGAAAACGATTCAGCTAATCGCACTAACAACGATTCCAATAATCGTTTATCAAACGCTGAAATTATACGCGACACAAGTCGATTCCGATATTTTATTGGAGGATACGACGGAAATTGTGAGTTTACTGGTGAAATTGAAGTTGATCTCTCAAAAATGACGACATTTATTGATTTGATTTAGATCTAGATTTGATTTAGATCTAGATTTGATTTAGAACTAGATTAGATTTAGATCTAGATTTGATTTAGATCTAGATTTGCTTTAGATCTAGATTTGATTTAGTTCTAGATTTGATTTAGATCTAGATTTGATTTAGATCTAGATTTGATTTAGATCTAGATTTGATTTAGAACTAGATTTGATTTAGACCTAGATTTGCTTTAGATCTAGATTTGATTCAACAAAGACTGATGATCTACAGGGTGTGTCATATCCACTCATACTCACTCTAAAGGGTGTAGCTCAGTCAAAAGATAACCGATTAGCACAAAAATTTTACAGATAAATGTTGAGTGGGTCTCCTTTAGCGGTGCTCATTATCTGACTGATAGGAGCTCACAAACTTTTCAAACAAGCTCCCAAAGTTGGGAGTCACATGGCGCCCGACCTTGTTCTGGAGTTTTTGAAGTGACATTGAAAGCTGATTGGGAAATTTTTGCACCAAATTTATTAAAAAGATGTTTTTCAACTTCCAGTCATTGTTTACGGGGAAAATCCCCACACAAAATTAACAAAATTCTGCTTATTTATGATTCATGGAAATCCGGGCTCAGAGGTGTTTAAAAAGTCGAGAAAGAAAAGCGAACTGACGTTTTCGTTTAATCGTTTCGTAATTTTTATTTTTTTAAATACGTATTTGAACATTATTGATTGAAAACTAACAAAAACTTAGCTCCTCTCAGTGAGCAGCTCGTTTTTCAAAAACCCACAGAACTAGATCGCGCGCCAAGTGCGACTCCCAACTTTGGGAGCTTGTTTGAAAAGTTTGTGAGCTCCTATCAGTTAGATAATGAGCACCGCTAAAGGAGACCAACTCAAAATTTATCTGTAAATGAATCGAATGCGAATCGGTTATCTTTTGACTGAGCTATACCCTTTAGAGTGAGTATGAGTGGATATGACACATGCTGTACATAAAAAAACTATCAAGTCACAGTAAAATGAGATAAATAAGACAAGAAAGTAAAATAAAATGTAAGATAAAATGAGAAACAGCTAGAGAATTTGCGCTTGTAAGAATTGAAGGTGGAAGCGATTTGTTAAAACAGACAGAACTATTAGGTTAACAAGAAAGAAAGCAAAGTTCGTGAAAAAAGTTTGCACGATGATTTCTCAAAAAGTAAGTCAATAAGTAAGTAAAGTCAGTAAACAAAAAGTCATCAATTCTTCCGAAATTTTTAAACTTGACTATATTTCAAAAGATTTTTGATAAAAAAGGAATAGGCTTGAGGTAAAAAAAAGAGATTTCTTCAGCACTCGGCCTTTACAGGCTTTTAAAGCGCATTAATTATGGGCTTAATAGACAGCAAGCGAAAATCCCTATCGGGTCCAGCTTTGCCCAAGAAGAAATAGGAAAGACAAAGAAAAACCTGTTCCTGTTTTCATACACATTTTCAGTCTGAAATGTGCTTTTTTCCCTTCGAATTCGGCAACGCGTACATCCTTTTCTCTTTGAATCGAGAGTTGAGAAGCGAGCTTTTACATCGATTTCATTGCTTAATCCCATCTTGTCACAAAAAGGGAACAACCACCATTGATGTGAATCGATACTCACAAAAAGATTTCCAAGAACACAATGAAATAAAACTGGTTGCTTGCGGGCTCAAGAAGTAAGACCATATTTTCTCTAATAGTAGTGCACCCAGAGGGTCGCCTAAATTACTCGAGATCTCGAGAACCGCTTATCAGAACCTATGGATGTGAGGTCGGGAAATGTAGCTGACGATGAGATCTAGTGGGGGATTTGAGTGTTGAGCTTCTGTGAAAACTTTGGAAACCGTAAAATAGGCATCAACTCGGCTCGTCGGGGTGCACTACTATTAGGGAAAAGCCGGTACATGAAAAACACACTTTTAAATGGCGCACCGAATCCTCCAGGCGCACCGAATGAATTTTAGAGTCATGCGTAAGGAGAAATCTTGGCCTAAACCTTTTCCTAAGCCTTTCTTTCTCATTTCCTACTGATAAAATATTGTTTTTTTCTCTAATAGCAGTGCACCCAGAGCGTCGCCTTAATTACTCGAAATCTCAAAAACCGCTTATCAGAACCCATCGATGTGGGGTCGGGAAATGTAGCTGACGATCAGATCTAGTGGGGGATTTGAGTGTTGAGCTTCTGTGAAAACTTTGGAAACCGTAAAATAGGCATCAACTCGGCTCGTCGGGGTGCACTACTATTAGAGAGAATGCGGTAAGTGTTTTCAACTTTTCAAAACATTTCCTTTTGTCTTTGTGATATTTAAATTGCTCAGCATAATAGTTTATCTTTTTTTTGATAAAGAAAACAAAGAAAAGGCAACAAGTGAAAGAAATGAATGATCACAGAAAAAAACACCTCGTACTAAAGAAGATACCGTATTTGTTCGAATAGAAGACCGGGTAAAGAGTATGATCGCGTACTCCTGCGTAGCAGCCCTTTTTAAAATTTCTTTTCGGCATAAAAGCTTTCAATCAAGTGCCATAGAACTGGAAAATGGCTCAAAAATACCACATTCACTAACAGATTTTTGAGTCATTTTTCAGCCCTATAGCACTTGATTGAAAGCTTTTATGCAGAAAAGAAATTTTAAAAAGGGCTGCTACGCAGGAGTACGCGATCATACTCTTTACCCGGTCTTCTATTCGAAGAAATACGGTAAACATAATAAATCAATATAAAAACCTATTGCTTTTTACAATAACACAATATTCTCAAATCAAAATTCTTTGCATCAATCTTTAAACAATCAGCTGTTTTGCCATATCTAAAGATTTCTCTTAAAGATTTTTTGAAATAAAATTGAATCTCCTCTCAATTCTCAATTGAATATTAATTGAAACTTGTGTTCAACACGTTTTCTTTAACACATTCACATAATGACGATGATTTTTGGTGGAAACTCAAGTTTTTAAGGATTTTCTTTTATTCATTTTGCTTTTCTTCGGATTTTTTTGTTCTATTTACTTGTGATTTCATTAAATTTGCCGTTTTATTTATGAATTGAAACATAATTACGTAAAGAAAGATTACTTATTTTTCGGAGTTATTCACCTTTCAGAAAAAAAAACGCTTTATTTTGTTTTTTTCTTTTGTTTATTCGTCACAGGGATACCAAAGAAATGAAGTGTCACATCGAAAGTTCCAAAAGTTGTGTGAATTTGGTTATTCATTTTGTAGAAAGTTCTTGGTAACTTTGTGCTAATTTTCAAGAGGAGATTCAGGGCTATCGAATGACTACAATAGTTTAGTTTATCTTTGAATTGACACCAAATTATCAGTAAAACAGTTAACGACTACGCGACTTTACGCTCAAAAAGCCGCTTTAGCGTAAAGTAATGAATGTAAAATTTCTCTGGCTTATCTACAAGCTCAATGTAGCGTGAAAAAGGGGATTATTTTGGTGATTAGGAGAATGAATGAAAAGGGGAGATATCTTCAGATTTAACACATTCACGACAATATTTGAGATCGTACTAATGACAATTTTTTTGGTGACAACTCGTTTTTAAGGATTTTCTTATTCATTTTGCAGAAAGTTCTTGGTAACTTTGTGCTAGTTTTCAAGAGGAGATTCAGGGCTATCGAATGACTAGAATATTTTAGTTTATCTTTGTATTTGCAAGGATCCATTCCATTTAACATTTAGAATCCAATTTCAGGGATATCCCGATCAACGATTGGACAATCCAAACGCATTGAGAGTAAACATTTTCTGTACACCTTTAAATGTTTAAACCTTTCAAAAAAACTCCTTTTCAGATTGAAGAAAGTAATTAAATTGTTGTCGCTGAATCTTTCGAGCCGAGTCTTGCGGATTGGATGACTGATTTAACGGTTGGATACATAAAAAGTTCTTTAACTCCTACTAATGACGATTATTTTTGCTTTCAACTCGTTTTTAAGGATTTTGTTATTCATTTTGCACAAAGTTCTCGATAACTTTGTACTAGTTTTCAAGAGGAGGTTCAGGGCTATCGAATGACTACAATAGTTTAGTTTATCTTTGAATTGACACCAAATTATCAGTAAAATAGTAGACTACGCGACTTTACACTCAAAATACCGCCGAATGTGTGAACAATTTCCTTTCAATTACACTTTCTCCAAACGCCAATTCTGTTCAAGAAGTGCATGCTCAAACTACCGTAACCTTTGACTCAAATCTCTATAAGTTTAAGCTTTATAAATCTTTTTACTCTTCCTATCTCTAGGCTAGTTGATATCACAGTAACTAAGACTGTAAAAGATAAAAATCAAGCAACAGCTTTACGGGTTACGACGGCCTAAAGCTTGCTCGAAACAGAAAGGAGTTTAGAAAAAGTTTACAAACGATTTCTCTCCAAAAGTCTCACCTATCCGTTCTATCCCATTCTCTTTTCAAAAGCTCGACTCGATCATTTTGATGTCTGACATAGGTTGTCTAAAATTATGGTAAAAAATAATATCTCGAATTACATTTGTTGATTGATTGTTGAGACAATAATATCTCAACAATCTCCAATTGCATCAAGTATTAGCTTGAACGGAAAGTCTTTGAAGAGACTTTTTAAAAATTCTGTTTATAAATGATTAATGCGTCGATGAACATAGGTTTTTCTTCATTTTAAAGCTTTAAAGCTCGATTATTCTACGTTAAAAAATGTTAGAAATGTGTCGTATTTTTTTTTTTTTTTTTTTTTTTTTTTTTTTTTTTTTTTTTTTTTTTTTTTTTTTTTTTTTTTTTTTTTTTTTTTTTTTTTTTTTTTTTTTTTTTTTTTTTTTTTTTTTTTTTTTTTTTTTTTTTTTTTTTTTTTTTTTTTTTTTTTTTTTTTTTTTTTTTTTTTTTTTTTTTTTTTTTTTTTTTTTTTTTTTTTTTTTTTTTTTTTTTTTTTTTTTTTTTTTTTTTTTTTTTTTTTTTTTTTTTTTTTTTTTTTTTTTTTTTTTTTTTTTTTTTTTTTTTTTTTTTTTTTTTCCTCCTCCCCCCCCCCCCCCCTTCCTCCCCCCCCCCCCCCCTCCCCCCCCCCCCCCCTTTCTTTTTTTTTTTTTTTTTTTTTTTTTTTTTTTTTTTTTTTTTTTTTTTTTTTTTTTTTTTTTTTTTTTTTTTTTTTTTTTTTTTTTTGGACGAGCGCGTTGTAGGCAAAAAAAAGGCGCAAAAAAGGCGATTCCAATGCGCAATTCAACCATTTCGAGTCAAGGAAACACATTTTTCTGTCAATAAAAAATAGCACACAAAAAAAACAGATTTTTTTTAAAATCGATCTAGCCAACTTATTTCTATCATCGTTTATCGGATTTTATAAAAAAACGATTTATTTTACTCGAGTTTACTTGGAGATTGACTCAAATTGACTTAAAGCTAACGGGGCTAACAGGAGGAAGAAGACCGACGAAGACGCTGCAAAGAAGAAGGCTGACGAAGAAGCAAAGGCAGCATCCGATGAAGAGGCTAAGAAGCAGGCTGAGGATGCCAAGAAATCTGAAGCCGAGAAAAAGAAAGCCAAAGAATGCCAGGAGGCTAACAATTGAGGCCGATTCCAAGTAAAAAAAAATTTTTTTTCACAAATAACTATAATTTTGTTTTTATTTTATGCTTCTTATATCAAAAATAGTAGAAAAAAAATCAGCTGCTTGGTTTCCTTTTTTCCTTTTTAATTTGGCAAACTTTTGTTGATGAGCATCTCCTGGCAGACAAGTTTCAACGTGTCAACTGGCAAGCAGCTCTCCTCGCAGAAAATCAGAATCATATCGAGATGAGCTCTTGAATGAAATTTGCGGGAAAAATTCGAAGATGAAGTTATTGAAGATGATAAAGATGATAAAATTAAAGTACGTCATTGTTGACGTTGTCACAATTTTACTGCAACATTGCCAAATTTGCGGGAAAAATTCGAAGAGGGTAAAGGAAAGTCGAGAATCAATTGGGTAATGAAAATTGCCTGAAAGCCGTCACTCGATGTTTATTTCAAAAGGATTCAACAGATTATTGAAACTATAGTCTTGAATTGATGAGGAAGCCTGAAACATTCAAGTTTACCAACTGTAAACGCCTAAGAAATCAAAGGGAAACCTCAATAAAATATTTTCTTCTAGCTGTCTTGCACAAGAATTGCCTGAATTGCCTGAATTGCAAGAATTGCCTGAAGCTTCTGTGATGAGACAGAAGTTCGTAGAAGGTAGAGAAACTAGGTTGACCAATCTTGCAACGATTGGTAAACTAGGTTGACCAATCTTGCAACGATTGGTAAACTAGGTTGACCAATCTTTGGACCAACCAAAGCGAGCTCTTGCAGCTCTGGCGAGCTCTTGCAGCTCTAGCGAGCTCTTGCAGCTCTAGCGAGCTCTTGCAGCTCTAGCGAGCTCTTGCAGCTCTAGCGAGCTCTTGCAGCTCTAGCGAGCTCTTGCAGCTCTGGCAAGATGGCGGTTTGAACATCTGTGAAAATCAGCGAATATGGCAGGATTTCAGTTGATTTGTTCAGTCGAATCAGTTTGTTTCTAAGATTTTTGAAAATTTCTCTATTTGCTTAACTTTTTCTATTTCGATTCTATGTCAATTGATGATTTTCCATTTATAAACGGTGCCCAAAGCTCTCAAAGTCTTTCCGTTCAACTTCTAACTTTGAAATTCACCCACCATAAGCTTAGCGCCTTTTTTTGTTATGAAATGCACTCGATATTGAGCTTTATAGGTGACTGACGGCATTAAGAGCAGCTTACTCATCTAAAAATTGTTTAGAGTTTCATTTTTATATGCTTTAACGTTTGCATTTTGTTTACAAATTGTCTAACTTACGCAATATAAAAAATAAAAACGATTCCCTCACCTGACGGCATTAAGAGCAGCTTACTCATCTAAAAATTGTTTAAATTTCCTCACCGAATCAAATTCCATGTCCTCACATTGATCAGCGACGCCTCTCTCATGCAAAAATGTGTTAATATCACGGACGGCTCGTTGACCCAATTCTTTGTGCAAATTTGAATCCCTGTAAAGTTTTAGTTTAAGAATATTTTGAATAGAAATACGATTTTTTTTCATTAGAAACATTAGAAACACTAGATTTCTTTCATATTTTGATGGTTTGGCTTTCGGTTTTGCATATGCTAGCTTTTTACTGAGGTACTGTTCGGTACCCCCCGTCATACCCCCCGTATACCCCCCGTCACCTCCCCATTTCGGTTTATACCTTCGCCAATCTAAAATTTTAAAAAACGTTACTATGCGGTTAGCGCCCATGCATCAATGCGTGTATTTGTAAATTTAGCCTAGCCTGACGTCAGTTCGGCAGAAGTTTTTTGACGTTAAAGACCTCTGCCCAAGTGACATCAGGCTAGGCTAAATTCACAACAGTTTGGGTGAATTTAGCCTCACCTGATTTCACTTGGGCGTCAGTAGCCTTCAAATCATTGTCAGTTTAACGTCAGTAGCCTTCAAATCATCCTCAATTTAACGTCAGTAGCCTTCAAATCATCGTCAGTTTAACGTCAGTAGCCTGAAAATCATCGATGCGGGTGATAAATTCAAAAATCTTGTACAAGAGCGTCTTGGTACTTCGATTAGCCACTTTAGCAAGGAAACATTTGTTTGGATGGCGGGGTTATAATCGAAAAGTACCGCTTTTTACAATGAAAAGACTGCTTCCTAGAAGAACCGAAATTAGTAAATTAGAAATTCAAATAATAAGGCAAAAAAATGATCTAAAATCTCACAAAATCTCGATTTGGCCATAATCACAGAGACAATATTGCGATGGGATTGGAAGCGTTTTGCACGTCCTCGGCACTCCCGATTCGAATTTTCGCAACCACGACGATCCATAGGTTTTATTTATTTTTCGGTATTTTATGTCCGTAAAATTTGTTTCTGGTTGATGCTAAAAGTACGATGAAATCATTTTCTTGTGTACTATTACCCGAACGATGTCAACGAGAGTGGCATGAAGATCGTGGTGGGAAGAGAGCTCTTCACTATTCCTGCAAACGAATACAAGATTTACAGTGACATTTTCTGCCTCACTTTCTGCCTCTCTTTTTGCTTCACTTTCTACCCCACTTTCTACCCCACTTTCTACCCCGCCTTCTGCCTCACTTTCTGCCTCACTTTCTGCCTCTTTTTGCTTCACTTTCTACCGCACTTTCTACCCCACTTTCTACCCCGCCTTCTGCCCCACTTTCTGCGTCACTTTCTGCCTCACTTTCTGCCTCACCTTCTGCTTCCCATTCTGTCCCATTTTCTGCCACACTTTTTGCGTCACTTTTTACCCCACTAGGAAAAGCTTTCTGTGCCAAGAAAGCTCTTCACTGTTCCTGCAAAGTTACAGTTCCAAAATTTACTTGATTTGAGCTATGGAATAAGATTCCAAAGCTTTTCTCTTTAACAAATCGCGTGAACCACTGGGCGATTTACAGCCAAAATGCTAAAATTCGATTTAATTACCAAAGTTTTTGTTTTGTAGTGATCAAAAATTTCGCAAAACCCCTTAAACCGCAAACATCTATGACTTACTCTTTCAAAACTTTATGCATTTTTGATCCTCGGAGTCTTTCTGGTAGAGCCAGCATCATCAACGGGTTTATCCGATCATACAATCCTTGTTTTGTGTTTGTCGCCTGAATCCCTTGCCTAATCAATGAGATTTCGATCAGTGTTCGATTTCTATTATTTGAATATATTTCTTACACTATCATATCTCGGTCCATGATCACCCATTACGATCACGAAAGCGTTATCGAACTGAAATTCTGATTGCAAATCATTCTGTAATTGAAATTTTTTACATTGTGCTTATTTTGCTCTAAAAATTTGCGAAAAGTCGAATCGGTGCTGGCCATCGGTTTTTCAGAGTCGTGAGAAGCGTCTACACTCCAGATTAATGACATTTTCGGAACATCTAAAAGATAAAGAGATTGTTGAAAATAAAGAATAAAAGCTGGACAGAATTGACTTTCTTTTGTTATGAAAAAGTGCACTTTGGTTACCGTAATCTACCGTAATAGAAGCCCAACGGATGCTAGAAGACCTCGACCGAGTCAGCAAGAAGATTCTATTTTTTACAAGTGATTCTTCTATTTTTTTCCTTTGTCAGCTCCGAGCCAAACTGATATTTTAGTTACTATTGTTATTATTGAATGATTTGCATATTCTTATGCAAATGTGTTCTCCCCTGTGCTTATCCCTTTTATTGCCGAGAAGGGGCGGTCCTTGGGATTGCCTAGGAGGACAGTGAGGAACCTAGAAGGACAGTGAGGAGCCTAGAAGGACAGTGAGGAGCCTAGGAGGACAGTGAGGAGCCTAGGAGGACCAGTGAGACTCTCATTTGGAGTCCCCCCTTCCCCTTACACTTATTTGTAATCTATTCATCTTATTGTATTACTGTAAATAAAGATACGTATCTTCCGGGTCTATGCAACTGCAGTACAGGTCGGTCATTTCACAGGGGCTCCCCTCTAATACGTTGGAGGAGTTGAGTTGGGTTGTCGGGGTGTTAGAGATGGCGGGATATCAAAAGGGATTCACTCTCTTTAACTTAACCCAAATTCTAGTCCACATCCGTTTACACCTAGGAACGAATACCTTTTTTCCAAAAGATTTAGATTTGATTCAGACTCAACAAACTCTAGTGATTTTAGAAATCATTTAGTTAAACAAGTTAAACAATTACAAATCATGCAAAAGTTGCTCAGTGAAGATTGAGCTTAATCTATTTTTGCAATCGAAATCTTAGTTGGAAGTATTAATTACAATTTCTATTCCTCAAAACGTTCAAAAAAGACTTTAGCATTGCAGAGGGGTTGAACCAAGAGCCCCTCTTTAGCGCCAGACCGACATCCAGCGCTTTCGATCACTCGGCCACGCTCATAAGAGGAAAGCGCTCATAAGAAAACCGCGTTTTTACAACAAATCGTCCGTCTAACCCACAAAAGTAATTAGATTTTTGGAAAGTACGTGAAATTTTGGACATAATAGTCAAATTTTCAGACCGATTGGTGCGGCTGATTTTTTCTAAAATAGTGGAACAGACAGACACTCTTTCGCTTCTAATAAATAGTAAAACCGTTTAGTTTAGTTATTTTACATGAAACTTCATTAAAAACTTATTACTATACCTATCTGCGAGTGATTTTGTTTTAGAAATCATGACAAAACAGTTCAGTTCTGTTCTTATAGGATGGCAGAAGGTCGTAAAGAATGACGGACTATATTTCGAAGAGATTTCGTTCTTGTTTTTTCTTGATTATTTGCAAATAAAAATTGAATTTTTCTGCAAGTGACCGCGAACTTTTTAAACAACCTAATATTACCTACGCGTCTACTTTTGTGTCTTGTAAAAAGCAGGATTGACTTAGAGAAACAAATTTTCATGTTTCAGCTATTAAGGGTGTCTACTTATTATGTTCATACCGTAAATACTGTAATAGTACCGCAACCCCATAATGACGATGCGGAGTGTTGCGTAGTCGAGCTTTGAACGAGTTTTTCTCGACACTAGTTTATGCTACAATGCGCGCTTAGGTATCAAAAAATAGCCCTGAATTTCAGCTAATTTTTGATATCAAAGACGCATTTTTTGAAAGTACGGGCGCTTTGAAAAAAATGAAATACTAAAAAAATTTTGTGACTACGCGACTGTACGAGGGGGGTGGGGTACTATTACAGTAATTACGGTAGAAAGAGAAACAAATTTTCATGTTTCAGCTCCTAAGGGTGGTCTCCTAAGTGGTGTTTTTTTACAACAAATCGCCCGTCGAACCCACAAAAGTAATTAGATTTTTGGAAAGTACATGAAATTTTGGACATAATAGTCAAATTTTCAGACCGATTGGTGCGACCGATTTTTTTCTAAAATAGTGGAACAGACAGACACTCTTTCGCTTCTAATAAATAGGAAGCCGTTTAGTTTAGTTATTTTACATGCATACATTTTACAGTTACCGTATTCTCTCTAATAGTAGTGCGCACTACTATTTTTTGAACCCCCTCCTGGACCGCAATACTATTAGAGAGTGCAGTACTATTAAAGAGTGCACCTCTATTAGAGAGAATACGGTATTTTATTTTACATCAAAAGGGATCCACTCTCTTTAACTTAACCCAAATTCTAGTCCACATCCGTTTACACCTAGGAACGAATACCTGTTATCTACCCTACCGTAATTACATCATTTTTTTGGCGAAATGACAAAATTTAACCATTCATTAAACTAGACAAGTGTGAGACTTGTCTAGTTTAATGAATAGTTCAATTTTGTACAGTTTTAAAAGCCGCTCAGAGTACAGTAGTGTTTCACTTTTTAGAAAACAGTCAAGAACAAGAGTCAAGTCAGGTCAAGAAGTCCAATCCGGCTAGATCATCTTTTAAAATCCTATATTTTTAAACCTTTATACGAATCGATAAACATCTGTTGATAATCCAAGAGATGAGTGTACGGAAAACGACATTTTTCGCGATTAAACACGAAAGATTTCAACAAATCGTCCTTTTGATAGGCGGATCGAATTTGGAAAGCTCTAAACAATCAAAGAATAAATTTTAAGAGGTGATAAAATGATTCACCTCATATAATGCGTTGATAGTTGATTCTTGATGCCCACACAATTCGTGTAGCCGAAATTCACCAGATAAAAGTCACAACCCCACATCGTTTTATAGCCGGCATCCTAAATGGGCATTCTTTTTACCAAATCAGTCGAAAAACTCGCTTAACGGCGGGCTTTTTTTTGGCTGAATGTTCTGAAAACTTTTTCCAAATGTAACTTCACAAGAATCTATAAGTCTTGCTTGCTGTCTTGCTCCACAAAATGACACCAAAATCTTCAAAATCGGCTTACTAGTTTTGGAGATATATTGGGTTGTCCAGTTATGAATGCGCGTTTTTACTATTTTGTAAATTTCTCAAGATATCGAACAGATGTTTATGAGTGTTATATATCATTCGAGAGCTGAAGATCTCCTCTACATTTTGGAATAAAAAAGTTTTCGAATTCATTCA
Organism: Mesorhabditis belari; assembly: GCA_958450365.1. Lineage (NCBI taxonomy): Eukaryota > Metazoa > Nematoda > Chromadorea > Rhabditida > Rhabditidae > Mesorhabditis > Mesorhabditis belari. The sequence goes on along the minus strand of CAUEEP010000935.1, from coordinate 1,219,553 downwards.
ACTTTTTAGGAAATTGACTGCACAAAGGGAGAGGTCGTTTTCGAAAAAACCCATCCCAGCTTTTGTGGTGTAAAATAACCGCCAAAGAAAAGAAAAGAAAAGTAAAGATGATCTGAAATTTGATATATCTATTGTATTGATTGAAAAAAAAGGTTGTATTGATATATCTATTGGCCAAGCATCAAACAGTTAACTCAATTTGAGCAAAGCCAAAACTTGATCCTAAGGCACCCTTCCATTTTTTGGCCACCTCTTCTTCTGTGCAGTCAATTTGCCCAAAAGCTGGACAAATTCAAAGACTTTTTATATCAAAATGTAGAGGAGATCTTCAGCTTTCGAATAATACTCATATATATCTTTTTCTTGATTTCGGTATCTTGAGAAATTTCCAAAATAGTGGACAACCCAAAAAGAAACGCAAAGTGGCGGGATTTGTAAATGGTTTGTAATTAATTAATTAGTTCGGATTTGGAAATGGTTAGAGTAGATGCTTGTAAAGTCAATATATAGTAGATGAATGTAAAATGCTAATCTCTTTTATTATTACAGTACAACATGACTGAATAGCTTTATGTTTTTAGTAAAGCTAAAGCCTTAACCAAAACCCTTTCCATTCAGAGATACTGTAGTGAGATTATGATATTTTCAAAAGATCCAGCTTTACCTCATATTCAAACATGATATATGTCTCATTATCGAGTGCTCTTCCACAAGATTCATTCTCATCCAGAGTATGGTGTAGCACGTCATTTACCCCGAACACACGACGATCAACTGGGATTGGGATCTCTCCTGAATATAGCTTCAATAAGTTTTAAAAAAAGTTTTTCTTCTTTATAAGAAATGAGTGTAAAAGCTGCTAAGAAAGATGTTTATGAAAAAAAATGAAAATGAAAGATAAAAATTAGCTTGAAATTCTCGAGGGCGCAAGATCACTTGCATACGACTTGATCGCTGGTCAAGGTGTTGTACTCAATAGAGTATAGCTGCGATCTGTTGAGACTCTGCCTATGATTGGTTGGCTTGTTTAGTCTTTAGCCGTTTCAACGTTTCGCCTTCTTCGCGCCACGCAAAAACACGCGGAAGCCTCGATTACAGCTTCCCTTTTACAGCTTCCCTTTTACAGCTTCCCTTTTCGCCCTTCGCTCCTTTCGCTCCTTTACGCTCCCTTTACGCTCCTTTCGCTCCTTCGCTCCCTTTTCGCTCCCCTTTCGCTCCCTTTTCGCTTCCCTTTTCGCTTCCTTTTCGCCTCTTCAGCTTCCCTGAGATCATTTCATTGACCGAATGCCTTGATTGACCGAAGGTCCACTCAGTTGTTGTGCACCTCTTTCATCATATCACTGTTTCAAAGTCGCCGTCTTGCAACCGGATGCTTTAAGCTCGGATCAACCAGATATGAAAACGCATGATAGCTCCGTATAGCTCAATGATCCTATCAGACTGCTAGCTCGGGTTAAAGACTAAGCCATGCATATTTTAGTTCAGCTATCTGGTTGATCCTACCAGGTTGTCACCTCAAGCTAAAAGACTAAGCCATTCGAGAATGCTGTACCAGCAAGTGTACAGGGTGAGCCAAAAATTTCCCGCATACTTGTAAATGATTGATTTTCTAAATGTAAGCTAAAACAAAGATTTCCCGTATATTCTAGTATTTTGCAGGTGAAATTCTGATGAAAATTTCTATAAGTAAATGGCTCAGATCAGAAATTTCCAACCTTTTCAAGCAAGCCTGCATTCGAGAGAATGAGAACCGCCCAACAGAGACAACACACAGTTTCTTTTTTGCATGTTTTTGAAAACTATTTTACGTTTTTATTCTGACGATTGATTTTATTCTTTTAAAATAAAAATTGAACTGTTACTTAAAACAAAAGTGTAGATTTAAAAAGGCTTTTTAAAAAGGCTTTCAATTGAAAACAGGTTCAACTAGGTGAGCGCTATGACAGTTTCCCTCCAGCGCACTACAATGTTTCTTTGAAGAGCTAGGTGGCTTTGATCAGGATGGTTTTGGTGTCGAAATACTCCCCAGAATTTCAGCTTTCAAATACTATGCAGTAAGTCGAATTTCGATCTGGGTTTTTGCTGAAAATGAAGCCTCTTTCGCAAAGTGTCGCAAAGCGCGATGAGCGTTAACCTCCAGCGTACTACAACGTTTCTTTGAAGAGCTAGATGGCTTTGATCAAGATGTTATAGGTGTCGAAATATTCCCCAGAATTTCAGCTTTCAAATACTAGACAGTAAGTCGAATTTCGATCTGGGTTTTAGCTGAAAATGGAGCTTCTTTCGCAAAGTGTACGGGAACTTATTTCTTTGATCACCCTTTTTGTTGTGTTGTTGAAATAGTGTTGAAAAGGCTAAAATTGTCAGAGAAAAAGACGTTTCCCATAAAGAAAAGTATTGAATCTAATGCTTGCAGAGTCAAAACACTGGAAATAAATCCAATGCACCCTAAACGAGGCAGAGTTTAATTCAAATATCATTTCAAAGGAATGAAGGCGGGTTTAAAAAAAGCCCAAAACTGATTCAGAATGGAACTCGAAGTTGAGGATCGATTCGAATTTAATCTATGAGAATCTACAAGTTTTTTTTCCAAATTATTACCGAAAAGAAACGCAATCGAATTGGGTTTACTGTTCTCGGCGACTTTTGCGACGAATCGAAATGGAACAGCCTGGAGGGATTCCTCAAGGAAAATCATCGTTTCTGGCATTTGTCTAAAGAAAATTGATAAGGAAAATTGATAAGGAAAATTGATAAAGAATGCTGATAAAGAAGACTGATAAAGAACTGATAACTGTTTTTCTTTAGTGTAACCTAACAAGGGAATGCACTCAGACTCGAATCGATTGAATCGTTGAAATCGATTGAATCGTTGAAAATCGATTTGAGACCAGATGCATCTTAGAATCGGAAATGATGATTCCGAATCTGCAAAAATTAGCTGCGGACTCGTACTCAAACGTCAGGAATCTGACATAGAATATTCGGATTTCGGATTTCTTTATGAGGCGGTCACAAAAAGACTTCTACAGACCATACTAGACCATACAAGAAGACTTCTATGGTCTAGAGGATAGTGAACTAGGACATACTAGAAGCCCGTAAGGGTAACCTGAGTTCGAATCCTCACATAACCTTTTCCTTCTCTTCCTTTTCCTTTTCTTGCCCTTTTGACGTATTTGTATTCAGTATTTATGTTTTATTTTTCGTTTTACAGCTTCCCTCAGACCATTTCCTTTAAACTTATGTTTTAAAGTCTTTAAAATCAGATTGAATTTGAATTTGAGCTCTGTTTGCCACAATTGGCTCTAGTTTTTTCGATTTTGGTGACATATCTTTGTCCAATAGCTCTTTCTAAGTTCTTTCTAATCGTAACCAAGGGTAAACCAAGGGCAAACCTGAATCCTCCAGTCATTGACATTGCATCAAGAATGATAATATAGACATCGGGATGGAATTGATCCGATCTCACTCTACTCGCATTCGTCTTTTTGCCCATCGATCCGAACAAGTTCATGCGATCACGGCTGAATTTTGGATTTTAGCATTGAGCAATCTTGAGACATTGTAGACATTGAGACAAAGACATTATAGAAATGTACTCGTAATTCACAAGACATTGTAGACATTGAGACAAAGACATTGTATAAATGGACTCGTAATTCAGAAGACAAAAGACATTGTAGAAGTGTACTCCTAATTCACAAGACAGAAGAAATTGTAGAAGTCTACTCGTAATTCACAAGACAAAAGACATTATAGAAATGTACTCGTAATTCACAAGACAAAAGACATTGTATAAATGGACTCGTAATTCACCCACCTGTACTCAAAAATCTGCTGATGAATGTACTTGTAATCGACTTTCCCATTCACATCCTTGCACTCGACCTCCACGTGATCGCACTCGAATTTCTGATCGTCGATTTTCTTCCACGAATCGCTGCCTAGCACGTAGTTGTTCTTGTAATAGATACATCTAAAAGAAAAGTTCAAATGTTTAAAAGTTTTATCTTATTCTTATTCTTTATCCTATTTTTATTCCAAAACTATTTACAAACCTGCCTTGACAAGAATGTCCTTTTGAGGCCGGGTTTTTCTCGTTCAATTCCACTTTTCCATCTTTGAATTTCGTGAGCAATTCATCTGGGGTACACGCTAAAGTCTTAAAATTTTTTTTTAAAGTCTGTAATCTAGAGAATAGATCAGTTTAAAGGTGTGTAAAGTTTAAAATTCCATATTTTTCTTTTAGTAAACGCAAATTCCCTATGAAAATCAGCATTTGAATCTATTTGAATCCTTTTGAATCCATTTGAATCCATTTGAATCCATTTGAATCAAAGAAATTGGCACAAAAGCACCTTCAAGAGTCTTGAATCAAGACTCAAGACTTCAAGAATTGAATTCACTATTTTGATTTGCTTTCAAACGAAATTAAACCCACAATCTTTATTTGCTTTCCCAAGTTTCTTGATAAACTCATCGTCCCACGGATCTTTGTGTTTCAAAGGACAAGTGTCGAAGAGATCTTTCAAAGATTTAATTGTGTAAAAGCGTGGATTTGTTGTTGTTGTTGCTGTTGTTGTTGCATTATTTCTTTCCTCTTCTTGCCTATCCTCATCATTCGGATCCATTCCACTTTCGCTCTTCCCTGTTTCTAAAATTCAAAAGCTTGAACTTCAAATTCAAAAGCTTGAACTTCAAATTCAAAAGCTTGAACTTCAAATTCAAAAGCTTCAAATTTCAATTCAAATTCCAAAAGCTTCAGCTTCAAATTCAAATTCAAAAGCTTTCTATTGCTATCACCTGGCATTTGAGCGATATATTGTAACTGCTGGGGTAGTTGCTCTGAAAGTTTCGGTATAAATGTCATTTTATTCATAAAAGTCTAATTTTTTTCGCTTACTAAGTTAAAAGCAAAGTTAGAAGCAAATTTTGAACATAAATAATTACTTATCAAAAAAAAAGTAGCAAACAGCTTCGGTTTTTAAAATATTTCCAATTAAAAGCAAATACAATTATCCAATTACAATTACAATTTAGCAAATATTAGGTTGGCAAGTTATAAACGATCGTTTTTTGGTAATGTGTTTTCTGAGAAAACGGCTTATCCAATCAAAAAACGGTTTGCTTGATTCAAAAGCCCTATCCTTAATCTAGAAAATGGCTTTTTCGAATTTTTGAAAAATGTTTTATTTTAGAACTTTTTCAGGCATTTTAATGTAAGAGTTGAAAACTCTGGTTTCTAGTATTCATGAGCTATTATATTGTTGAGTGATTGCACACTTTTTAAAATAAAACGCTTCATCGATTACAAAGTTTCCCGAAATTTCAGAACAATCCAGTCTTCGGAAGGTTGATTTTCAAATTAGACTCAAAATGCACTTTTGTGCGAATTTAATGCTTTGTGCTTTGTGCTTTGTGCTAATTTTCGTTTCAATTTAAGCAAGATTAAAAAGAAAGAGAACGGTTCGATCGATTGGATTGTTCTGAAATTTTGGGAAACTATGTAATCGATGAAGCGCTTTATTTTAAAAAGTATGCAATCACTCAACAATATATTAGCTTATGAATGCTAGAAACCAGGATTTTCCACTCTTACATTAAAATGCCTGAAAAAGTTCTAAAATAAAACATTTTTCAAAAATTCAAAAAAGCCAAATTGGCTTTGGCCTTGTCTCTGGTCTTGGCTTTGGCCTTGTCTCTGGTCTCGGTTCTGTTCTTGGCTCTGGTCTTGGCTCCGACCTTGCCCTGACTTGCCTATCGTCTCTAGGGCCAGATTGGAGTATCGCTGCCAAGAAAATCCCCACTCAATCACCCACCAAACATAACATTTCGAATCTCTTCATAGTAGATGAGAAATAAAAGACAAGCACAAACGCCCAACAACCCAGCAATCACATTATTGCTTTTCATTTAGCAATCGATCGACGTTTAATGAGCCGTTTTTTCCCAGTAAATATCTGAAAATTTGAGGAAAATTTTTTTGATCTTAAGACAAAGAAAAGCAATGTTCAATAACTGAAGTGGACATTGCGAGTAATGCAATTTTTGATGAAACGCTAAAATGTTGAAAAAGGATGCATTAAAAACTCTTCATAAAAATCTTTTTTCGCATGAAACATTGAAAAATCAGCGCTGAACCCATTCAATTTTCAAAAATTGCATCTAATCACTTTCGAAAAAGCGCAAAGAGATGAATGAATTTTGGTTTTTTTTGCGTAAAATCGGATACCATTCTAAAAAGATGAAAAGAATGTCTTAAAAAAGAAACTGAAATTTTTTTGATTTGCAAAAAGGTGATTAACAATCACAGGCTTTGGTTTGTAAAATTTGAAACCTTAATCTTATTGATTGCCTTATCGTACATTGAAACGCCTTATCGTACATTAAAAATCAAGTTTAAGAAACGGATCTTAGCCATTAGTCAATCAGTAAAGCAATAAACAAAGCGGGAATGGCTCGATTGATTTATGGGAATTGTGGATTTATTGAATTGTGGAATTATTAAAATTTTGAAGCAGAGACAAGAAAACTCTTAGAAAGGCATTGATAAAAAGGCAAAAAGCAGAAAAGAAAGGAAAGCGATCAATGAAAGGAAAAAAAAGAATGATAAGAGCCCACTCATTCATCAGATGCTTTTAGCTTTGTGAAAACTATTCGAAATCTGAGTAGTAAAAATATTTAGGTATTGATAATATAGATTTAGGCACCGAATCCCATTTGGACTCTGTTAGATTGTCCCATAAAAACCCTGAGATTTTTGTTTTAATCAGTGCTCGCTCACAACATTTTGTATTTTCTTTCTTTTTCATGCTTAAACTTTCTTCTTTCTTGCACTAACATTCATTTTTTAGGGATCGACACGAGAAGAGAGTTGCAGTCGATCGAATGAAGCCAACTCGAGAAGAAATCCATGCCCTACTGCTCCCTACTACTGCCCTACTGAAATTCTACTGCTCCCGCGCTTCAACGATTTTCAAGAGGGATTTCAGCGGTCAAAGCAACACAAGAAATCAAGCAATTTTATGGCAACAAAATCGTTGGAACGAGTACTGCATAGGAATGGTTTTACAGATTCAAGACGGGCAACACAAGGATCAAACGGAAGAGGAGAAGCGGTCGACCCCCGGAAAATGGATCGATCGATTCTGAGGCATCGATTCTGAGGCATCGATTCTGAGGCATCGATTCTGAGGCATCGATTCTGAGGCATCGATTCTGAGGCATCGATTCTGAGGCATCGATTCTGAGGCATCGATTCTGAGGCATCGATTCTGAGGCATCGATTCTGAGGCATCGATTCTGAGGCATCGATTCTGAGGCATCGATTCTGAGGCATCGATTCTGAGGCATCGATTCTGAGGGCATCGATTCTGAGGCATCGATTCTGAGGCATCGATTCTGAGGCTCGATTCTGGGCATCGATTCTGGGCATCGATTCTGAGGCATCGATTCTGAGGCATCGATTCTGAGGCATCGATTCTGAGGCATCGATTCTGAGGCATCGATTCTGAGGCATCGATTCTTGCGAAATCCTGATGGATCAACCGGGAAATTGGCTGGGAGTTACGGTGAACGGATGACTGTGTAGCGATGACTGCGAAAAGTGGAAAGAAATTGTAGAAAACAACGCCAAATTCCATATGAAATATCGGAAACAATCCAAGTCAAAAGAAAGCGGACATGCAACCACTTGTGAAGCGAATACCGGCATGGTCCGCTTCCTCTTTCGAACCTCATCACCGACGATCAAACGTGGATTTTCTACGATGATCGAGTGTTACAATGGCAGTGGTTGAAGAAAGGGTAAGCATGTAAAATGGTGCCAAAACGGAACATCCACGAAAAGAAGCGAATGTTGTGTGTCGACTGGTGTTCGACATGCGTCCTTTTCTGGGAACTTCTTTCTTGACTCAAAATTATTCCCTCATATTTTCCAACTCTTGTAAATATTAGGTTGGTGCAGATGAAACTTCCGTCACACTTGTTTGTTTACATTTTGAACCTAATAAAAGTTTTTATTGAAGATATTTGTCTATCTGAAAGAGCGTCTCTTTGCGCGTCTTTTGATATCTAAGACTTATGCGTTTTACTTAATTTGAAGTAATTTTTAGCTTCTAGAAAATGGTTGACGAAAAATTTCGAGTGCGGGTTTGCTTGTTGTATGATTTTAAACAAGGCGGAACGCCTACGGAATCTCATCGTGCTCTGTGCAAAGCATTCGGCGATGACGTGTTGTCCGAACGTCAATGCCGGACTTGGTTTCAGCGCTTCCGAGACGGTGATGAGAGTTTGGAAGACCAAAAACGCGGGAATCCACCTCAAATTGTCGACAACGATGAGTTGAAGAACGCTATCGAATCGGATCCATGCCAAACAACTCGGGGCTTGCGAGCCGTTTGGCTACGACCATACAACCATTCTCCGCCATTTGCACGCAATTGGTAAGACGAATCGGTGTGGAAAATGGGTGCCACATCAGCTCAGCGACGCAAACAAAGCGACTCGAGCTACAATGGCTGGAATTCTCGTCCGCCGCGCAAAGACCGCCGGTTTTCTCGACTCCATTGTTACGGCAGATGAAAAGTGGATATGTTACGACAACACAACAAGAAAACGGCAGTGGTTGGACGCCGGTGAACCGCCAAAACCGACTCCCAAACCGAATGTCCACGGAAAAAGGTGTGCTTTGTATTTGGTGGAATAGTAAAGGTCTCGTGTATTTTGAGGTGCTGGATTCGGGCCAAAGAGTCACGGCGGATCTCTACAAAGCCCAATTGAGCCGCGTGGACCAGGCATTGCGTCGTCAAGGCAATAACACGGCGACTACAAAATTCCTCCACGATAACGCTCGACCCCACACCGCAAAGATCACCCAGCAGAAAATCGAGGAATTGGGCTGGGAAGTTCTGCCCCATCCGCCATATAGCCCGGATTTGGCCCCATCCGACTACCACTTGTTTCGGTCGATGCAGCACTCTCTAGCAGAAAAATTCAAAACCGCGAAGAGTTGAAATCTGGGTGTCCACTTCTTCGGTCGCAGTTGCCCGAGTTCTTCGAAAGGGCATCCATTCTCTGCGTGGAAGTGGCAAAGAGTCATTGATTGTGGCGAATATCTTTTGGATTGAGGTTCTGTATTAGGTTTTTATATATTTTGTTTATGGTTCCAACGGAAGTTTCATCTGCACCAACCTAATACATATGTAAGCGTGTAAACATTATAAAATTGTGAAATTATTGGGGTTTTTTTTTTCAGGTGATTCGCAAATTCACTCAGAAATTCACGTAGAGGTAACAAATAAGCAAGCAAGGGAATTTCCCGATTTGACAGGCTCCTAGGAACGGATGCTCCACCCATTTCTTGATTCTCATTTATGAGAAACAAGGTTGGCTGCTTTAGTCTTATCACCCTCGTAAAACTCTCGTTTGGTTGAAGGAGATAACTCAAAAAGGTTTATAAGAAAAAAATTCTCTCTATAACGGCGAGAGTTTCTATTTTCACTTCTGTATTCATTCAAACCGTAACAAGGACCATAACCTGGCCTAGATCTCTAACTGTAAGTCTATTTTTGCTCTTCGTCTCTCTTTCCGTTCCTAGGTTTATTGTTGTTACAGTAGCCGAGATAACTACCCGAGTTACCGTATCTAACTAGCTGGGTGACGGATCACAGTACGACTACAAAAATAGACTTACAGTTAGAGATCTAGGCCAGGTTATGGTCCTTGTTACGGTTTGAATGAATACAGAAGTGAAGATAGAAACTCTCGCCGTTATAGAGAGAATTTTTTTCAGTCACAAGTCACGATTCAAATAATAAATCTCTTTAGGTTTTAGGTGTGGTTAAAAGGAAATGAAAGCTGGCTTTGTATTCTTGATTCTTTTGATAACGATTGATTAGTCGTTTCAAGGGGAAAGAATTTAAAAGTTTTTGATGACTGAATCAGGTTCAAATTTTCCAAGGAAAAAGGAACAGGAAAAGCATTTATAAAGATCCGAAAATGCAGAGTTGAACAGTTTACATCATTGGTACAATGGTAGGCAAGACGGCAAGACGGCAAGACGGTTCAACAAAGAAGAATGATTGATGCCAAATGTGGAAACTTTTGAGTGTTGAGTTTTTGAGTTTTTGGTCATTGGTGTATCAAGCAAAGAACAAACACTGTGCGTCACTCATTAAGCTTGTGAAAGTTTTTGTCATTCGTTCATCTTGTGGTTCTAATTGTGCGGCTTGATCTTTTTTCTAGGGAATAAACCACTTTGTCTTGCTTTTGTAACAAATCAATATATTCACTATAAAAGCAAATTCAATCTTAGTCGGACTCTTTGCCATTTTAACCAGGACCTAAATAGGAACTACAAAGGAGCTTTAAAGGAGCTTTAAAGGACCTAAATAGGAACTATAAAGGAACTATGAAGGAGCTTTAAAGGAGCTTTAAATGACCTAAATAGGAACTATTAATTAGCTTTAAAGGAGCTTTGAGGACCTAAATAGGAACTATAAAGGAGCTTTAAAGGAACTTTAAAGGGCTCAAAAAACATGTTGCATGTGCCCTTCGCACAAAAAATGAAAGCTTCAATGCGCCAGAAAAAAAATGCGTCTATAGCACAAAGTACACGAGAAGAAGATGAATCAAATTTTCGGATGTGGTTTCATCTTGCATGGCCACACACTCCTGTGACACAGCTGGCATCGCTGAGTGGACTCGGACCAGGCCTGAAAATGTTTCGGCCTATTTTGTTTTGATCTATTGGGTTGGGGAGAATGAGTCGGCGCCAAACTTTAAAGGGACTTTTTGCACACATAAAGCCTTCTTTAAACATACGTTTGGTTTCATCAAAAGGATCCACTATTTCTCTACAAAATGACTTTTGAGAGATTCTACAAAGCTTTTCTTTCGTGGAGTTTATGAACTTCCAAACGCAGCTGGTTAAAATGGCAAAGAGTCCGACTCATCATTTGAACAGTTTCTTCCACATAAACCTCCTTTGGTGTTTATATAAAAAAGATAGAGCACATTCAATTACTTAAGTTGCCAAATTTGCAGGAAGATCCCACCAATGTTTTTTTCTAGATGACAGTTTGTAGTTTTTGTGAAAAAATGGCTTTTTCTTGAGCGGAGGCGCTGTTTGAATTTTCTTTTAAATGTCATTTTGTAGAGAATTAGTTAACCATTCTACTGATATCAAACGCATATTATTTGACGAAGTCGAATAGAAGTTTTAGACATTTTTTTGATTTTCGGTGCCAACTCATTCTCCCCAACCCAATAGTACTGTAGCTTTACCCAACAGATAAATCTCTTAACACTACAAATATTCAAAATGGAAGATTGGCATTCAGCTTACAAGACTGACAAATCACAACAGTACTCTCTTCCAGTAGCATCTCAAGATCTTCGAATCTTGCGATATTCGAATTCGATCTTCGAATCGCTAACGGGTTAAAAATTATATTGGCTCCAATTAGCAATAAACTGGTGCTACTTCTCCTTCGAAAGTGTACTTACATTTTGGCTTTTCCAATGTCTCCCACAAAAACAATGAAACCAAGCAATACTTCTAAGATTTCCTTGATACGACGTGTGCATGATACGACCTCGATGCTGAAAAGAAGTTATTTTCTACCGGAAATCTAGTCATCCAGTCAAACTAGACACAGCCAAAGTCAGTATAGATTCAGGCCTAGCTAGCGTAGACCAGAGTTAGCTAGCCTGAGCTCCTGGTCTTGGATCAATCATGATCCTAGCTGGGGCTCAGATTAGGCTAGGACTAGGACCAGGATTCATGCAAGGGCTAAACCGAAGCCTTGGGTGGATCCTAGCCTGATCACAGGTTGGAGTAGGTCACGGCTAGGCCTAGGTGAAATCCTTAGTAAACCCAGACTAGGACAGACCAAGGTCAGCTCAGTGACAAGCTTTGGTCCGGGCCACATCAGGCACAGTGCTCAACAAATTCAGCAACAAGCCCATTACAAAACGGTCGAATATCTGAGGAACCACTCTGTCTACTCCACTTTTCTAATCAGAAAGTCTTATTAGCAGAAAGCCATAAACAGTCGACTCTCTCTCTAACGGAATGGAAGGATCCAAAAAATGTTTCCGTTAGATAGAATGCCGTTTTATATAGCTTAGCGTCAGCCAGGACCAAAATTCCATTCCTTTATAGAGTTTTCCGCTATATAGAGTTCCGTTGTAGAGAGAGTTGACTGTATTAGACTGTATTAGATTAGCCAATGGAATGAAGTCTTTGGTCTGTGCCTTCTGGACCAAAAGTGACGCCAGCAACGGTGCCTATTGGCGCATTTATGTAGACGCACGACTAAAAGCGATAAAGAATTGGGCAGAAGGCCAGCAAAAAGCAAAAGAATCGTTCTTTGCACCGATTGCCACCGAATCTAGCTTGCTTTCGGGCCAATTTTCAAGTCCCACCTTTGGACAATCCTTTCGCCAATGATGTCCAAACTCTCCTTTACAATCATGGCACACATAGTCGGGATAGGGTGGACGAATCACTTGAAAAAGCTCTACCTGAATTTGATTCAAGAAAATCAAATTTGGTTCTTACAATTCTTACAATTACGTTTACAATTTTAACTCGTAAACAAGTAACTTACGGATGCTCGTCGTTGCCCATTTTCGAAACCGAGTGTGCTCAAAGCAATCGACGAACTATTGAGGCTATTGGATGGATGAGAGCTGTTGAATTGGCTTGACCGTCCGCTGTGGTAATCGCTCGTGTCTGAGAAAAAAAATGAATGTTGCTCTTGTTTGACTATCTTAACTATCAATTTGATTATCTTTTGAAGAGTTGTACACACGAAACTTATCGAATCATCTCGAATTATCTACCCTTTGTCCGATCAAAGCGATCGATCAAAGCGAGATAAGGCAAAGGAGTTTTTAAATTCAAAAAACTTACAAGAGTTGGAAAGAGTCTCTTGGCCACCTTCAGGCGAAATAGAAATCGGTAGAATTCGCTGAAATTTCAACAAATTACACGAGTTCATCGAAGAGGATTTTGCTCAACCTGATGTGGAGTAGTGTCACAAGCGTTAGTGGAATGCAACGAAGCGATGTCATTCCAATGCCCAAATGATGAAGACTGAAAATAGTGTGAAATCGCAAACTAAGCCTTGATTTTTGTTATTTTGTGCTTTTCCCGTTTACCTGTTGTTGCTCTTGGTGAAATGGAGGAATTCGATCAGCCGATGCGTTGTGATTTAAAAAGTTTGCCCAAGCAGTTTCCATGGCTGAATTCTCGAGTTAGCAAAGTTACAGCTAAAGGCAGGGAGACATAATTTATGGAAAACAAAATTCAAGGATCGGTTATGGTGTTAGCTAATCCGTTTTTTAAAAAGAAGAAGAGAATTTGAAGAAGAGAAAATTTGAAGAAGAGAAAAATCAATCATTTAAACAATCAATCATTCGAACAATCAATCATTTGAACAATCAATCATTTAAACAATCGCAATCATGTTCCTCAAGAAGAGAACAATCATTTGAATGTTTCCAAAGCATTTTCTTCATTATCTCCCCGCCCACAAGTCACAAATTCTTTCAAAAATTCGATGAATTCTTTAGGAAATTTTTATAGTACACATGATGACTAAACTTGAAGAATTATTAGAATTAAAAGTTGCTGCTGAAAAGTGATCAATGCTCGAAAATTTTTGTGCTCTCTTTTCGGGAAATATGATTTTCCTTACCAAAACAGATAGATCCTTTAAGAGAACGTTATCTCTTTTAGAAATTTGATTAGTCGAACTGAGCTCGTTTTGGTCTTTTATTAAGCAGAAAAGACAAAAAGATTGAAATGAGTGCAAAAAGATTATGTTTACATTGCTCTCCGAAAGAGTACGGTAATCAATCTTTTATGGAGTAATTCTTTAGCAACACTTCATCTCTCCGATTGGGTGATACAATGTAAAATCGATTGTACACCAAAAAGATGTGTTTTCCAACGAGCTCAGTTCGACTTTTTGAAGCTCAAAGTAGGGACACCGCTTAGTTGGTCAATTAAACTTTATTTTTAGCACTGGCTTATCATTTGTGTTCGAGAAAAGTCGCGTTTCTAGATTCATTTCCCCGAGCACAAAGTCTACAGTCTACCTTCCGTCTACAGTCTACCTTCCGTCTACAGTCTACCTTCCGTCTACAGTCTACCTTCAGTCTACAGTCTACCTTCAGTCTACAGTCTACCTTCCGTCTACAGTCTACCTTCAGTCTACAGTCTACCTTTAGTCTACAGTCTTCAGCCACCTACAGTCTACAGTCAATACCTTTTAACTAAAGAAAGCTAATCGATGTGCAAAGTCTTAAAGAAGAAACTTTAAAACAACTTTTGAGCTCTTTTAAACTGGAGATGACGAGCTTTCAAGCGGAAATTTGCATAAAATTTGTTAATTTTGTTAAAAAAAGTTCTTTGTTTGCGCACATGAACATTTGCGCACCTGGACATTTGCGCATCTTTTTTTCGCTGGAAAAGGTATTAGGAAAGGCTAAAGAACCGCAAAATAAAAGTTCATTTCGATCAAATCAAAAATTAATCAGAATTTCTTCTTTTCTTTTGCCTTCAAAACCCTCAAAAAATTTAATAAACCAAAAATTTTTACGCTAAAATTTTCCGTTATCTGACAATCGAAATGGAAAATGGGAGAATGAATTGGATTCAAAAAAAAGAAAAACCAATTCAAAAACTATTCGATCGAATGCGATTGATTTTTTAGAAAATAAACTTTTCAAGATTTTTGCTTTTGAATTAATGATGAATTGATTCAACCTAATAATCACTTTATTTTGAATATTTCAGCTACAATAAGCTTTCCATTTGACTCCATCCCAATTTTGCGGTAAAACTCCTTCCAAAAGGCTTTCTTTATGCTAAAAATAAAGGACTGTAGCTTTCAAATCTACAAATAATCTTTTTTTTGAAACCTAATTGCTAAACTTGTTGAAAAAGATTGTTTCTAAGGGCAATTCCCTCTAGTTAAGCTATGTGAAATGGCAGAAATTTTTCCAGTTTCCCCCCCAACCAGATTCCAAAAAGTTCTAGTTAATAATTTGTTGCTAAAGCGATTCAATAATCAGCTTTTTGTCAGCTTTTTTTGAATAAAGATTTCAGCTGTGGATACAAACTGATTGGTGATTTGTTGCTAGTGAAAAGTTATTGCAATAATCAGCTTTGTTGACGAAAGATTTCAGCTATTGAACAGCTTCAAGCATTTCAAGATTTTCATAGGCGTTTTCAACAAAACAAAAAGCTGATTCATTAAGAAATCCTAAGCTTATATATACTACTGGACAATGAAATATGATATTTGAAAAAGATCGTCACTTTCGCGCGTCTGTAACTCCCTTGTCTTTTTTTTACTTTTTTTATAGAGCAAACTATAGATTAATTGGTGAATTTGTTACTTTTTAACAGAAGTACGAAAAAAACGAAAAGACTTATGCATCAACCTAATAGTTCCTATTTGGTTCCTTTATAGTTCCTATTTAGTTCTTATTTAGTTTCTATGTAGTTTCTTCATAGTTTCTATTTGGTTACTGTATAGTTCCTATTCAGTTCCTATTTACAGTACTGGACAATGAAATATGATATTTGAAAAAGATCGTCACTTTCGCGCGTCTGTAACTCCCTTGTCTTTACCGTATTTCTAAATATTAATATTACCATTGTGTAGCCTTTGAAAAGAGCTTCTTTCAGAAAATGTATAACACTAATAGTTTAAACTCAAAGACAAGGGAGTTACAGATGCTCGAAAGTGACGATCGCTTTTCAAATATCATATTTCATTGTCCAGTACTGTAGCTTCAAATTATTTCCAGAACTCAAAAATAAATAAAAATTGATAAAAATTGACTGAAATCTTTGTTTAGAAGCATGTTGATTAAAAAAAATATCGAGCTAATAGAAATTTGGTTCAAAAAAGATATCAAAGTTGAGTTTTAATGATCGAAAAGTTTCTCCAGCATTTCATGTCAAATAAAAGAGTTTCCTTGAGCTTAAGATTATAACTATTCACTCTAAAAAGCAGAAATTAGGTAGCTGAAATGGTAAAGGAATTTACATGAATTAGCCATTTCATATGGATCGATTTCATCCATTTCAGTGAATCCATTTCATATGGATTCACTCTAGCCAAAAGAAAGACCAAGCTTGCCTCTTGCTTGGTCTGTTCTCGGTTACAAGCCCTAGAGATCGATTGGAAAATTTTTGTTTTCGTTTTCCGAATTGGTATTTAATCCACGTCTTACAAAACGCATTAGTTGTAAGCTTGTTTCTAAAAACCAAAAACCAAAAGCCAAGGGGTCAAGGTCCAAGCCAAAGCCTTGGCCTTGCTTTGCCTTGCTTGCTTTTAACCTGGAAAATTTGTCATAGGAACAGCTCTGGTCGTAAGCTTATTTTAACCTTCGCCTCTCCTTTCCCCAGCTTGTAACAGCTACGATACCAGTCTAGCAGCTGAAGCGATACCGCAATTCCCTTCCCAGTCTTGTAACAGCTGGGAGTTCACACCATCCCCAAGAGAGTTCCTTTCCGTTTCAGCAGGCCTTATTTAAATAGTTACAAGATACTCACTATAAAGGGTTTTTACAAAGAAAGTCAAAAAGCATACGGTAGTTGTTGTGCAATCGTTTGGTGACAGTCGGAAAGGTGGAATGGGGGAAGGGAATTGAGGCCTGATTACCAATAGATCGTATCAGAGAAAAGAGGAAAAGACGACGAGAGCCCGTTATTCTTGCGCAAGACTTTCTTTTAAGTGAATCATAGGATTTGGTTAGTGATCGGGAAAGTTTATTCTTTGGAAGCCGACTGTTTTCTGTTCCGATCCACCAGAAACCGTGCGTTTGCACGTTTAGAAAACTTTTGCAAGACGAAAACAATCTTCATTGTCAAATAAAGAGAAAGTATAGCCTTTTTGGCTTTCTTCTTCAAAGGTCAGAGCGAATTCTTCTAAACCCTCACCGCAATAGCTACGAGATGGAGAGATGAACACCTGAAAAAAAGAATTTTCGATCAACGAACCACTCTGATCTTCTTTGATAAATTGAAAAAGAAAGACAAAAAGTGGAACAAAAGTACGATAAAAGATCAAAATCGATCGATTTTAAAGCGGATACTCCAGAAATTTTGACTGATTCTCACTAGGGAACTGTTTCAATTTAGCATCGAGTGCACATCGAGTATAGTTCACCATTTTTTGGGTCCTTGCGTATACGCTCTACCTCCGCCCAAACCATCGAGACGGGGCTATGGTGCGACGCACAGCGAGTGCACGTATCCCATATCAACCGATCGAAAGCCGGTCTTTACTTTCATGGCGCCTTTAGGTTTTTTAGCATTTAGCTTAACCAGCATTTAGGTCTAGCCAGCATTTAGATTTAGCGAGCATTTTGGATTTGGCGAGTATTTAGATTTAGCGACCATTTAGATTTAGCGACCATTTAGATTCAGCGAGCATTTATATTTAGCCAGTATTTAGATTTAGCGAGCATTTAGATTTAAGGAGCTACGAGATCTAGTTCATCGGATTCTACGCAAAATTCTCAGCAAAACCTAGTTTTAAAATCAACACAATGGGCTTAACCTGTGTAAAAACGTTTGTAAATTGAAAGCTCGGTGATCTAAGCCTTCGCGGATCCCGAAAATGACCTGGCACTCTCAAAATCAATGTTTATGTAAAAAATCTGATGGCTCCTAAATTCGTGAAGCCCTATGATGTCTTAAACTATTTTTCTGCTCTAAAAAACGAAACTTTCATGAAAGTGCCTCAACATTTCACGGCTTTTAACATTTTGTTTAATAAATCTTAAAGTAAATTAATAGTTTTGTTTCGATCTGTACGAATACTTTGAGAGGGGATATATTGGAAAGGTCAAAATCGGTTTCTTCACCCAAACCCATGCTTGAAACTATCGAAACTTGAAACTCGTACAATACAATTCTGCAACTCTCCCAAAAATCAACTTTTTCTCTTTTAATTCTTTGAAATTGAAAAATCTTTGAAACTTTGAAATTCCTTTTTTCTTACTAGAACTGACAAGAAAAAAAAAGAAGAAAGAACGTTTAGTAAGAACTAAACGATATTTCGACACGTTGAGCTTATCAGTCAATCAAAATCTACAATGAGAGTGATACGATAAAGGTAAAGATTTCTCTAGGTTAGCTTTTCCAAAAAGTTTTTTCTGATCATCTCCTAAAAATGATCTAAAAATGTTACCGGAGAACAGCTAAGCCCGACAGTTGGTTCAACTAAATGAATCTACATCTACAATCTCATTGATTCAATTAAATGAATCTACATTTTGTCAATAGTTGTGTTTTGAATGAATTGTAGACGTCTAACATCGGTAATTCGTATTCGTGATTGAATTTCAGGCAAATACTTCAGGCAAATACAAGTGAATAATCATTGATCAACAGGCGAAAAAAAAGAGGAGAAAAGCTCCGAGAAACTGTCAAAAGTGTGCGTGATTTGAGCCCGGTTTCACCATCACTAAATGCCGCAAATTGCCTGTAAAATGGGCAGAAGTCGTGAATAATAATGGAAATTATTCGGAATGCAATTTATAATCATCGACTTCCAGCGCCCTCTTCTTCGCAGGGCCTCCAATTCGACTCCGCGTGCTGCTTCCAGTGTTGTACCCCCAGCCCGAAGCGAGTGTGATGTGAGCCCACGAAGGTCGAGCTTCTTGAAGAGATTGGTGATTGCCTTGGCGGCTGACTTTGCACTGATTGGCATTCCTTTGTGTCCCGGGAAGATAAACTCGTCAGTCGCTCTCTTGAAAGTGACCCATCTATTCCAAAGTGCCTGAGCTTTTTGACTTCCGTTGAATGAGATGTACGTGAAACGTCCCTCGCCCTTTTGATCGTTCTTGGCTCGTTTCACCTTCACTTTCCAGATTTGTTGTGGCTCCTCGGAGATATTCTTCCATTGCAAGGCGGCTACCTCTGATACGCGAAGAAGGGCGGTAAACATCAGCAACGCCATCACCACCGACTTCAGTTCTTGATTGCTGTCCGAGTCGAGGCCATGACGGATGATCTTCTCCATTTCGTGCCATCCAATTGGTTTGTGATGTGAGGTCGGAGGAGATAAACGAGTCGAAGCTTTTGTGATTGACGACAAGAGGCGCGCGTGATTCACGTCCGGCTCTCCATTGAAAAACTTGAAGGCGGCGATGTTTAAGATGATACTCGCTGGCCCCACAGATCCCGATTTGTGCAGAAGATAGATCAGCAAAGATGAGGCAGCTTGTGGATCCAGCTTCACCTCTTCGGCAAATCCCCGTCGTGCTATTTCGGCTTTTGCGTACATCTTCATCGTTGAGGAGGCCAATTCGTTGGAGGCAACGAGCGACACTTGATCCAGTAGGTAAGTGGGCATCTTTGATGAAGCGATCACATCCAGGACGGGCTTCCACTTCTCCAAACACAACTCCTCTAAAATAAACAATATAAATAATTTAACGACATGCTCAAAGGGATTGGGTGAGTGGGTCTTATACTAAACTAAAAACTCTGCTAACGATTGAACCAGAATGAAAATTTTTGCTAAATTTTCTCCTTTTATACACTTTCCCAAGCCTACGGTAGTTCATCCACCCTATAATCCAAACACTCCAGTTGAATACTTTTTGTTACAGAACAAAAATGGTGCATCCTGAAAGAGCATAAAATCATATTTCAGCCGAAGTTTCCGGACTAAAAAATGTTTAAATACAAATTTTTATTTCGAATGCTACTAGTTTTTTTTCAAAATTGATCAATTTTCATGTTTTTGGTTTTAAAATGTAGATACAACCCTAGTGCATTAGGGTTGTGCTCAAATTGTGGTTATTTGCCGTTATCGCCCGGATATGGCCTTCCGATGATGGGTACTTTTGGCGTTTCAATAGAAAAAAGTCGATTTTTTATTTTTTCACTAGGTCAAATGCCAATTTCAACTCCAAAACCGGATTATCATGAGCACAAAGTGATGCTGTTATAAAAAAATAACTACTTATAGTAATAGTCCATGCATTTGATTCACACCTTCACTTATTCAACATTCTTTATGCTCATTTTTCATGCAAATGTCTCCAATTGCAGATGCAAATGCAGAATGCCGGTCGACAGGATAGCCCAAAATTATTCAGGGTGACCAAGAATTACCGCAAAAGGCCTGGCTTTTAACCAAATATGCAACCCATCTCGAAAAGTTAGCTTAAATATCTTTATTCAACATAGAACAACCGGATTCGGATCCTAGAGTCTTTTCAGCTTTTATGAGAGAAGAGAGAAGAGAGAAGAGAAGAGACAGAAGAGAGAGAAGAGACATTTTTCATGCAAATGTCTCCAATTGCAGAATACCGGTCGACAGGGTAGCCCAAAGTTATAGCAACTCGACATTTTCTGTCTAACTCGTCAAACCCAGTCATCCATTCGCTTTTGGGTGTTTTTAAATTGAAATTAACATCATTTCCCTACGACAGAAACGTTGCGCCTGGTTGGGAACGTTTTTTGTTAATTGTTAATTTTTATACACTGCTTTAAAGTTGAGATGCACTAACCGCCCCGGCGACTCTGCCATTTTCGATAGTTTTCCAGGTTCGTTGAGCGATTAAAGGTTTCCCTTTTTAAGATGAACAAAGTTTCTTTTTTTCATTCATTTCTTATTTCCAATGAAAATTAAGCAAAACCCTGGACTACTTATCAAATCTCCAATTTTAAGACTACGTCAAAACACGCTGTTTTTCGGCTGAGTTTACCTCAGTCGTATTTTTTTTTCAATAAAGCACAGTTTTTTTCCAAAATTTTCACAATCATTTACAAAAGAAACATGTAAAAGTGTTCTAAGAGCTTAACAAAAGTAGAAAGGAATTAGATTTGCCGAAATTTTGCAAGAAAAACGATCAGTTCTTGTCACAAACACTCGGTCGCCAGACGATCACGACGGCTCGGGTTTGAGCTTCTATAAAAAGAAAACTAAAAACGTTTTCAGCCAAAATCAAAGTTTCTGTTGTTGTAGATAGTGTCAGTTTAATGTTTAAAAAACATCCTAAATATGCACCAGCTCTCGGGACTCAGAGATCCAGTGGAAGTGATTGAGAGAAAAAGACTCAGATGGGCCGGTCACGTAGCCAGAAGAACAGAGGACAGATGGACGATACGGATCACAGAGTGGCTACCACGAGACCAGAAGAGGCCCATCGAAAGACCAGCAATGAGGTGGAGCACAAGAGTGGCAGAGACTGTCAGAGAAAGGATGGCTAGAGTGCAACCACCACCAGCACAAGCAAGTCGAAGACTTCGAACCAGGAACAACCAAGATAGGAAACACTGGATGACAATAGCAAGGGATAGAGAAATGTGGAAGCAGGTTGTGATCGGCGCAAAATAGGAACACCTAAGTGCGAAGACAGATCAAAAAAACATCCTAAGAGAAACAAACGGCGGACTCTTCTTGATGTAACTCGTCAGAGTTACATCAAGAAAAGCCGAGTTGCTATAGTTTTGGACCACCCTGTATAATCGAGTGTACAATGGAGTCGAGAAACGCTCGCTTGTTTTGTTTTGTTTTGTTTCGCGCAGCTTTTACCTAAAAGATTTGCCTAAAAATTAAACTCTAGAATATATTAGGTTGGCAACTTAATAATGACGCGTCACTACTTAACATGTTTTTTGTAATTTCAAGCACCGTTTCTTCCCTCTTTTTGCATATATACAAAGTAAAAGATGTCTGCATAAATAGCATTTAGTGCTACAAATTTCACCATTCGCTTTTTGGCAAAAAATGGAGGACAAAAAATTCCGTATTCGAGCTGTATTGTTCTACGATTTTCAACAAGGAAAATCTCCAGCTGAATCTTATCACACGATCATCACTGTTTTGGAGAGGAAAGTATACACATTCGGCAATGTCAACGATGGTTTCAAAGATTCCAAGGCGGCGATGGAAGCCTCGTAGACGAGCCACACCAAGGACATCCTCCAGAAGTGGTCGACGATGACTTGCTCGCCTTAATTGAAGATTGCCCAACACTCACCGTTCGTGAGTTGGCAGAAATATTTTAAGTATCCCATACGACAATCGAAAACTATTTACACACTTGGGAAAAGAATCGTGTTGGAAAATGAGTTCCTCACGATTGACCCAAAGCAACAAAATGGCCCGTGTCAATGTCGCCTCAATTTTGCTACAAAATGTAAATCGAACGACTTTTTTCACTTCTGACGAAACGTGGATCAACTACGAGAACGTTAACGCAAAAATCAATGGCTATCTGCTGGGCAGACCCCTCAAACCACTCCCAAACCTGATATCCATGGGAAGAAGATAATGCTCTGTTGCTGGTGGAACTTCAAGGGATTGGTGCATTATGAAGTGCTGAAACCTGGCCAAACCGTCGATGCTGATCTTTATTTGAAGCAATTAATGAGAGTTAACGAGTCTTTGAAGAAATTGGGGCTCAAACCGGAGAGAGGAGTCAGATTTTTACGCGAGAACCCAAAATCTCACACTGCAAAGATCACTTATAAGAAAATCGTGGAACTTGGCTGGAAAGTTTTGCCCCACGCGTCTTATTCACCTGATCTGGCTCCTTCAGATTACTTTTTGTTTCGGTCGCTGAAGCACTTTTTGAAGGGAGAAAAGTTCGATGATCATGCTCGGATCATAAAAGCAGTGAATGACTACTTCACCTCAAAAACTCCCAAGTTCTTCGAGGATGAGATCCGGGATTTGCGCAGAAGATGGGAAGAAGTCATAGATACTAATGGAGAATACCTTTTGAATTGAAGGCTCTTCTTTTGTGTTTTTTTAAAATAAATGATTTGTTACATAAAACGCGTCATTATTAAGTTGCCAACCTAATAGTAAATAATTTCATAATTAAATAGAGATTTAATTGTGAAATTTGAAGGAATTTCATGGTGGTTTTTTATGGTTAACGAATCTCAATGGACTTTAAAGTTGCGACAATTTTCGACAAAATCTTTTTTGATGGTTTCAATATAGATTTTTTCATTGTCCACTAAAAAAATCAATTGATTTCTTTCCTATTCAATTCTCAAAATCATAAAGATTTATTGTGGAACCATAAAGAGATTTGAGAGAAGATCCAATGCTTTTTGAGCGCCAACCCAATATATTTTTGACGCACTGGATCCGGTGGGAGTTGGCTGAAGTCTGTGGGGAGTGCAGCCAAATTTTTTCTTTGTAGGTCATCTTCAGCGCTTAGAGAAAATTTGAATGGTCCTGACGGCACCAAGTACTATTGGCACGATTTGAGAAAAGATCCAATGCTTTTTGAGCGTCGAGACTTCGGAGGAGGATCCAATCGGCGCGACCAAGATGGCGAGGCTGGCTCGGTCCCTCACCGCTCCTCCTTCTATACGGATCCGAAAAGGGAAGCACCTTGTACCAGGTCCCTCTGCCAGATCGCGAGCGATTACACGGCTGCACAAAGAACCCCTCCCCAGTCATTTACTTTTTCTTTTGCTTTTGCTTTTTAGATGATATAAAGAGATATCCACACCCACACTTCATCAAATTCTTTCCTCAAATGCCACCAAAACTTCAGTGTTCAAGAATGCAATCACAAATCGACACAAACTCCATTTCTACGCCCACTTGTTATTCAGCCGTTTTTTTTCGCCGAAATGCACGCGAAATGCTTTTGTATTTTGCAGTGTTCGGAACTTTTTATCTCTTTTCTTTCTTTTCTTTTAGCGAACATTTCAGAGAACAAATAGCTTAAGAGAATTGAACGTGAATTCTTGCATGAAAAAAAAAGATTTAAAGCAGCAGATTGGCGTATTTATTTAACTCCAAAAGTTCTCTCTATATTCGTAAACATTAATTTCGTTTTTTCTTTTCTTTTATAATGGATCTCGAATTTCAACAAGGTTTCCTCGATTATCACTACTCGAAAGAGTTTCCGCATCCGAATGAAGGTTTGTTTTTGGTTTTAGTTAAATGTTAAAGTTGTTTGTTAAATGTTAAAGTTAAATGAATCAAAAAAAAATTCATTTTGGTTAAAATCAAAGAAAAAAATGCTAGAAATGAAATTTTTTGAGTAAATTTTTAATAAATATAGTAAAATAGCATTTATAAAAGTATAAAAAAAAACTTGAAAACTTGAAAACTTCAAAAATAGAAACACTATCAAACAATGGATTGTCAAAAACTTTCCTCATTCGCTGCATTTTGTATGGACTTTCGAGTGGCAGTGGAGCGATGATGGCACAAGTTTGTTCCTTGGAACATTTCTTGAGAAAAACCAATCCCATCTTCACTATAAACTACAAACACTTCTAAATTGCTTCAAATCTGCCCAATTGACATGATCTATAGGTCAAAAAAATCGAGAATCTCAAGAGCTTTCGCATGAACTAAAGCACACTCGAAAATATCAACCCTAAAGAAAATTTTAGACTTTAAAAAAAATATCAATTCTAAAGAAAGTTACAGTTGTTTGTAGTTCGAAACGGACCGTACTCGCGCGTAGTCGAAGCGATTGAGTTAGGCTACAAACCACTACAAACTTTCTTTAAAATTGATATATTTTTTTGAGTGATAATGAAATAATCGTCATTAGTACGACTCCACCGGTGGATTGTGTGGTGTTAAAAAAGATCTTTATAGATTTTCTTTACCTCTTCAAATAGATAAAAATAGATCTTTCTTTACCTCTTCAAATTTCGGATTTCGGAGCTAAAGCATTTCGGAGCTAAAGCACACTCAAAAATACGAGCGCTAAAAAAAGTTACAGGGTTTTAATCGCTTCGACTACGCGTGAGTACAGTCCGTTTCGACAAACCACTGTAACTTTCTTTAGCGCTCGTATTTTTGAGTGTGCTTTAGTCGATTCGAAAGCTCTTCAGATTCTCGATTTTTTGAGCTATAGATCATGTCAATTGGGCAGATTTGAAGCAATTTAGAAGTGTTTTTAGTATGACAGTTTATCATTTTCCTAGTTTATAGTGCCGATGTCTTGTCTACTTGAAACATTTCAGACAATCTCAACTCTCAACGTTCCATTGTTGTATCTTTTCAATAAAACAAGCGTCGAAATGCTGGGAATTCATGATGGGTGGGGGATTTGTGTAAAGCTTGTTTAAGTTTATTTTGATCAGTACATGTGACAATTAAATCAACAATAAACAGTTAAAGCCCAACAATAAACAGTTAAATTTAACCGTCTCGTAAGTTGATTAAAACTCAAAAATCGCTCTATCTTTACTGATCAACCATCCTGTTGTATGAAAATCAATTTCAGCGGCTCTCTTCTTTTATCATTCGCCACTTGGATGGCGATGTCTGGAATGATCTTTTCAATTGCTGCCCTCATTCCATTGATTGATTATTTTGGAAGAAAATTTATTTGTGTCTACATCAAGTATCGTAATCTACTGTATATAATTGAGAGCTGTCTGTCCGTCCGTCTGTCCGTCCGTCACCCTCTGGATCTCGGCTCCCCGTGAACCGATTTCGACAAACTTTTTTTTGATCGATAGGGAATTAAAAATGAATAGGTACATACTTTCTGGTGAAAACAAGTTTCTCATCAAAAACCCGTTAAAAAATCAGAAAAACTAGTTAGGCGCGACCGGGTGGCGTGGTCGAGGTGGTTAGCGTCCCGTCTACAAAATGGCAAAACGGTTGTGTCGGGTTCGATTCCCGTTCGTTCCAAGCTTTTTTGCTTTAGATTTTTTCAAGCATGGAGTTGAAGTCCGCAAATTTGAGTTGCTCTTTTAACTCGAGAGATCAAATGCGTTAGCCGCAAAACACCCAGCCAGAAAAACCCGCCCTTCGGCTGTGCTATATATAAAAGAGTCGCGACTGTCCGTCCGTCCGTTTGTACGGACTTTTTCTCAGCCGTCTTTGGGCCAAAAAAACTGAAACTTCTTTAAAAAACCGTAGAATATATTGTACTTGTGCCATTTAAAATAAAAATTTAAAAAGTTAAAATGAAGTGCCACTACCGGGCTCGAACCCGGATCGTGTGGGTCGTAGAGAAGCGCGCTCCCGACTGCACCAAGAGCGACAAAGCGCCTGGTCATATTGGGGATTGAAAAATCAAATTAGATCTAATTCTATTAGAATAATTACAATGTGTTGTACTCGTTCTAAACCTAAAAACTTTTTTCTCTTAAAAGTTTCGGATTTTTTTTTGTTTTGTTTTCCTCAAAGTGTACCCTCTCAGTACATTGAAAAAGACAATATTTTGTGCTTTCTTGGAGGCTGATAAGAACAAAATCTTGCAAAAAATGAACCTTCAAATCAGAAATTTGAAGAAATGCGAAGAAAAAAGGCGAAATGAATAAGTTTAGATTCTTATTTACATTTCTCGGCATTGCATTCATGATCGTTGGATGGAATTACGAGAATGCTTTCTTTTACTTGCCCGGATTGAGTTTTTGTGTCATTTCTGCGGCCATCATCGGCTTGGCTGATCCACTTTTTATTAGTGAAATCTCACCGATTCAACATAAAGGTAAATCCATTTTGAAATCCATTTTTAAATTAGCAATAAAATTATGTAGGCTTCTACACGGCCACCACTTTGGCGTTCGCCGGTGTATTCAATGGGATTTGCTTGGTGTTGGCGAGAGAAGATCTATGGGGAACACCACAAAAATGGGGATATATTGCGATTTTGGCACAAGTTCGACATAAATCTAGAAGATTTTGTGAGATCTATAAAAGAAATCATTAGTGCGTGAACATTTTCGTCCCAATCAGCGGCCTCTTCTTGCCAGATCAATCGGCCGATTCGCAAGGTAAGAATTTTTACATTAAATCGATACTAATCATTTGAAAATGTTTTAAAATGAAATCAAGATGACAAGCTTGACTTGATCTTGACTTGAGCTTGACTTGAGCTTGACTTGAGCCTTGATCTTGCTTGATCTTGTCTTGAGTTTGTCTTGATCTTGTCTTGAGCTTGACTCGATCTTGTCTTGAGCTTGTTTTGATCTTGTCTTGAGCTTGTCTTGATCTTGCTTGATCTTGACTTGATCTTGCTTGATCTTGTCTTGATCTTGTCCTGATCTTGTCCTGATCTTGTCTTGATCTTGTCCTGATCTTGTCTTGATCCTTTC
Source organism: Mesorhabditis belari (assembly GCA_958450365.1). Classification (NCBI taxonomy): domain Eukaryota; kingdom Metazoa; phylum Nematoda; class Chromadorea; order Rhabditida; family Rhabditidae; genus Mesorhabditis; species Mesorhabditis belari. Next base: position 1,192,462 of record CAUEEP010000935.1, on the reverse strand, counting down.
CGGAAATCTTTAGCTCAAAATATTGTCGACTTTTACAAGAAACACTTGGCAAAATTTTCAACATTTTGGGAACAAGAGAAACAAGAGAAATATGTGAGTCTAGGAAAAGCTTAAAATTCTAAAAGCATTTCAGAAATTGATCCTCTTAGTTTCTATGCAAATCTTTTTAATGGCAAATATTTGTCTAACAGAAACATCGTTCTCGATTCCGATCTATCGTGAAGAAGGACTTGATACAAATCAAGTAAACAGACAAATCTTTCATCCAATCAACATACTTTCAGACTTTAACAATGATACTTCTTATCTTCATTGTTTCCATCCCAACGACCTGGTTTGGGCCAATGCTGATTAATAAGTTGCAAAGGAAATCTCTCTTCAAACTTTATCTCGCAATCTTGATCTTGAAAGCGCTGTTACATGTGGTGAATGCGTCGATACAATTGTCGATTCTGAGTGAGGATTTTATGAGTTAAGAATGGGATTTAGGCCTGAAACAAGGGTAATTTTTCTAGGCTAAGCCCCGGTTTTGAAGTTACATTTCAGGAGCGATCTGATTACAGTTACAGAGCGATCTGATTCCAGGAAACACCTCCTGGTTAAGAGGATCCCAAAACTGCTTTCAAATCTTCCCTTTCATAAGCCATTTTCAAGATATAAACCTTCAAAGTTTCGGCCTTCAAAATTTCGCCAAACAGCAAGCTAGCCTACTTAAAGTCTTGTCGCCGGGCGTCTAGATGCCTTGGTAGCCTACTCGGTAGTGTGCTAGTCTCTCGCACCACTCCTCGCTGGTTCGAATCCTCTCACCGCCTAGGCTTTTTTTGTTTTTTATTAGGCATAAAAAATTATTTTTAAGTGAAGTCTGAAGTTCCGAAGCCAAAGGCTGTCTTTATACTCGTCCTAGTCTAGTCTGGCTAGGCTTTATAGCCCTTGTATACACAAAAGTTCCTGGGCATGTCAGATGCCAGGCCTGAACCTGGTCTAGTGTTACCTGGCCTGACTGGCTTACTTCCCCTTGTCTTTCTCTCTTTCTCTTCGCAAGTTGAGGTACCGGATAGCTCAGTGGTTATAGCAATGAGTAACAAGCAAAAACTCGAGGTCGAGGTCGAGGGTTCAATCTCCTCTCCGGAAATCGACCTTTTCTAGCTAATTCCTTCACTTCCTTATTACAGTTCTAGAGCTGATTTGAACATTTACTTGTTTAACAGATCATAGTTTATCTATTTAGGTTATTTGAATGTGTTGTGTTACCGTATTTTGGAGGGCTCCGGTTTCCCAGCTCTCACCTACGTGGTCGCCACCGAAATTCTCCCCAAACAATTTGTGGTCACTGGTGGGCAGGTGAGAAATGGTTTTTTATTCGAAAACTGGGAAAAAACTGTTCTCTTGTTCAAATCTAATTCTATTCTTGATTCAATTTCTAAAAAGTTATTTCAGTTTGCCATGATGGGCAGTTCCCTTTTCATCGGTTTGATCGCCACGTTGACCCCGCTTGCTGTTGGTCGTTTTCTTCAAATCTTTTTCCTACTCATTACCTCATTTTCCATTATTCTCTGTGCAGTGGTGCTTAAATTTACGAAAAAATTGGATGAAGAGGTAATTGATGAAATATTGGGTTGGTGAATTGAAAACTGCCGGACTTTGAACTAAAATTTATTGAACATAAAACCATGAATTCATTCGAAATAATTTCCATTATTATTGACGACTTCTGCCCATTTTACAGGCAATTTGCGGATTTGCGGATTCCTCTTTCGTAGTAGGATTTTGGTTTGTGTGTGAGACAAGTGTGAGACTCAAAAATGGAGGATTGGAGATGTCCCAGTTTAAGCATTTGAGCACTTTCTTCAAAAGAAACCCATTTTGGTGTCAATAGAAAAGTTGTAGAGAATCAAAAATTAGGCTTATAGCCAAATTTCCAAAAAGATACACTTAGTAGTTTCGCTTAAAATGCAAGTTTTGTGAAAATTCGTAAATTTGGCATTTCTTGAAAACCAGTTTTTGAATCGTTCTGAATATTTGGATAGAAGCTTGTTTTTGATTCTCTACAACTTTTCCATTGACACCAAAATGGGTTTCTTTTGAAGAAAGTGCTCAAACTGTCACATATGACAATAGCTCGCAGTTTTCAATTCACCAACCCAATATTTTGCTGATCTTCCGTTTAGAGTCTCGAGAAAAAGCCTTTGTTGTTGAGTGAAGAAGAACCCCCTGATTATTCTACAATTTGATTTTTTGGTATTAAAATTTGATATGTAATAAAACGATTTTAGAAAAATCTTTATCACACAACGGTACCCAGTATTGAGAAGAATAGATTTTAAAGAATAAACCAAGTCACAAGAAAAGCGAGAAATGAATACTTGCCAGATACTTTTGCCCCTTTGCATCTTTGCCTCAGCAAAATGTTAATATGCAAATCGATCTGTAAATCGATCTGTAGCTTAATCTGCTAATTAATC